>CM014085.1:5133561-5733561 GCA_004119915.2 Collichthys lucidus | reverse complement strand
GGTCAGATGAGAGCCTTGGAAGAGCAAACAAAAGAAGCAGGAGAAGTGAAAGTCCCTGTGAAGGCTGCAGTCAGACATTTCGTGGGCTTTCACCTGGTTCCAGCTCATCCAGTCCAACCTCAGTGTACACTGACACACCAAGTTAGATGATACATATCAGAGAAAAATTTACTACACTGGATCTGTGGTCTATTAACACTAGGACTATCATGATGGTCTGCCAGTTAGTTGTGGCGCATATAGGGGCTGCTAGAACGCTAGCGGTCATAGTGTTAAGACTGTCAAATCTTAGTAAAATTAAACTATTCATCAATATTATGTTGATATTTGCCAACTAAAGTTGACATTGGTCAAAACATTGATAGCAGAGTTATCTGAAATCGGACTCAAACTTCATGAAGTTTTCAGTATAAAATCACCCAAATATTTGAGGTCTGAATGTTCCACAAATAAATGTGTGTGATTAGTTTGAATACAAGTGTTCAGTTTGTCAGTTTATCAACTCTTTCACACTCCACCTTTAATCCAGGGAGGCAAACATGCTCACATTTCTTGGCTTGTTCTTTTTTTGTTGATTGTCTCACTGGCTCAGAAGAAAGTGAAGCTGAGCTTGAGTTGTGGCTGTCTGCTACTTCTGAACTTGGGGAGGAGATAGAGGAACCAAGGAAGAGGAGCAGAGAGATCCAGTCCCCTAGAGGGCCCCAGCCACCAGGACTGCTCCAGTGATAAACCCCGGAAGAGGAGCAGAAAGACCCAGAGACCCTCAGAGGGTTCCAGCGAAAGGGACTGTTTCAGTGAGGTCCCCAGTAAAAGCTCCAGAAAGACCCTGAGTCCCTCCGAGGGTCCCAGCCACCAGGACTGCTCCAGTGATAAACCCCGGAAGAGAAGCAGAAAGACCCAGAGACCCTCAGAGGGTTCCAGCAAACGGGACTGTTTCAGTAAGGTCCCCAGTAAAAGCTCCAGAAAGACCCTGAGTCCCTCCGAGGGTCCCAGCCACCAGGACTGCTCCAGTGATAAACCCCGGAAGAGGAGCAGAAAGACCCAGAGACCCTCACAGGGTTCCAGCAAACGGGACTGTTTCAGTGAGGTCCCCAGTAAAAGCTCCAGAAAGACCCTGAGGGTCCCAGCCACCAGGCCCTCTCCAGTGACAGACCGAGCACCTCATCACCAGCAAATGCTGTGCCCTCCAACAGTATGAGTAAGATGAGATAGAAATAGTGGAGTTTATTATTCAGCCATATTCAACAGTAAAGACTGTGGTATGATGTCTACTTAGGATCTGGAGGAAGTTTTCCATAGTCGGGCAAAATAGGTGTAATGTCATCACGGGTTTGAAACACATGAGCATTTAGGAGGTGTCATGTCAAACTAAAAATGCTACAGAGTTCCATTAGAGGAAGTGTAGGATCCAGTGTTGTTGGAACTTGACCCTGCTCAAAACTGCCTGTTCAGTATAAGACAAAATAAAATGAATAGTGAATGAATAATTTTTACACTAATGTAGTAATTTAATTGTTTATTATTGAGTGAAGTGGTAAACAAGTAAAATCAAACTTTGTGTTTGTTTTTGTTTTTGCAGCTGCTTTTGAGGCCAAATACAGGGTGCATGAAATTCTGGGTGACGGAGGCTTTGGTGTGTTTTTTTCTGGTGAACACAAGGATGACAATCTGCCTGTAAGACTCATACATCCAACACCAACATAAACACTCAATCTATAATCTTGTATAAGATAACCAAATGCTTGTTTATGTCCCATAGGTGGCTATCAAAGAAATCCTTCAGAGTAACGTTGACCGTACACCAATGGTAAATAATTTGTTCTTTATCCTGATGCAAACATTAAATCAAATGTTTATATGTAAAATGTGTATATGTAAAAGAATGGGAACACAATGCATATTCCTCTTGTACCTCGTACAATCTGACAGTTAGAATACCATTGACTCTGTTTTGTTTATCTGTAGTATGTGAATGTACATGTACATTTTCATTGTTTGTTTCCTTTTCTCTATGTACAAAGCTTCTGGGTGGTAACATGATCATGGTCCCTCTGGAGGTTGCACTGCTACTGAGACTCAAACCAGCAGAGTCAGAAACCAGTGCTGTTGTGACCCTGCTGGACTGGTATGATCTAGACAATTCACTCATTCTCGTTCTAGAGAGACCAGTTCCCTGCATGACCCTGCAGGAGTATGTAAACAGGAGACAGTTCCCTATGCAGGAGCATGAGACTAAAGTAAGTAGCTGATGGCGTGTGTTTCTATATGTCTGTGTGTGTGTGCCCATGCCCACCATGTCACACAGTCTACATGTCTTTTCCTCTCTCCCACAGATCATCATAAAACAGCTGGTGGATTCTCTCATTGAGATCCATTCCAAAGAGGTGTTTCACAGGGACATCAAGACGGATAACATTCTCATTGAGACCGGCTCTGATGTACCACGTGTCAGGATCATTGACTTTGGCTGTGGCACATTTCTGTCAGGTCAAACATACACTGATAATGAAGGTAGGCTGTCTTTCTTATAAAGTCATGTTCTCTGAGCCAACACACCTACTTTGCTCTCTCTGTCTTCTACCTCTGTTCTTCATTATTAGGATTCAAGGAGTTTTATTTGTCATTACAACACATGTAAACATGGGATGCAACGAAATTGGTTTCCCCTGGTCCTGGAGCAGCCCAATATCCAAATATAAGATAAAATATAAAAAAAAAAATATATATATATATATATATATATATATATATATATATATATATATATATATATATATATATATAAACATAAAATATAAAAGTAAAAGGGAAATTTAAAATTTAAGCAAAAGTATGTACAATGCATAGAAAAACAACAACAGCATAACACCATGGTGATGTGCAAAGTGTCCAGGTTGTGCAAACAACTGCATTGTGCAAGTAATTGCAGTGCAAAGTATTATTGTCTGTGGTAGGGGGGTCCAGATGGGGGGTGGGGGTGGAGGTGGGGTTGGGGATGAGGGGCAGGGGCTACAGGGGGCCTCCAGAGTTCAACAGTCTCACAGCTTCTGGGAAGAAGCTGTTCCTCAGTCTGGTGGTCCTGCTCTTAATGATCCGCAGCCTCCTGCCCGAGGGAAGAGGGGCAAACAGAGCATGTGCAGGGTGAGTGGGGTCCTTCATGATGCAGGAGGCCCTTTTCCTGCATCTGGAGGTGTACGTGTCCGTGGTGGTGGGTAGGCTGCATCCCACAGTCCTCTGTGCAGCTTTGACCACCCTCTGCAGAGCCTTCTTCTCTGCTGCAGAGCAGCTGCCGTGCCACACAGTGATGCAGGTGCACATGACGCTCTCCACCACACATCTGTAGAAGGAGGTCAGGACTGAGCTCCCCAGTCCAGCACGCCGCAGCCTCCTGAGGAAGTAGAGGCGCTGGTGTGCCTTTCTAACCAGATAGGAAGTGTTGGTGCTCCAGGTGAGGTCGTTTGTGATGTTTACGCCCAGGTACCTGAAGCTGGAGACCACTTCCACCGCTGTCCCTCCGATGTGCAGGGGAGGGGGGAGATGTTTGCCCCTTCTGAAGTCCACGATCATCTCCTTGGTCTTCTTCACGTTGATGCAGAGGTTGTTTTCTCTGCACCAACCCTCCAGGTGTTCCACTTCCTGCCTGTAGCTCGACTCATCGTTGTTAACGATTCGTCCAACCACAGCTGTGTCATCTGCCAACTTCACGATCAGACAGCTCGGATGTCTCGCTGAGCAGTCGTGTGTGAGCAGAGTGAACAGAAGGGGGCTCAGCACACAACCCTGGGGGGAGCCTGTGCTGAGGGTGATGGTGGAGGAGGAGATGTCTGTTCCTGTGTGGCTGTGTGCATTGTAGGAACCTATATCTACGCCCCACCTGAGATGTTCTTGGATGGTATGTACCAGGCCGAACCATTAACAGTTTGGCAGCTCGGTGTAGTGATGTTTGGAATGTTGCACAGGCGTCTCCCATTCTGAGGTTCCATTGAGATTGCATATGGAGAACCTGACATCTGTGATGGCCTTTCCGTTGGTAAGTCATACACACAGGAACACACAAATCAAGTACAAAATGCACACAGAGCACGGTGTTTGTATTAAACAGTGATTCTTGTTGTTCTGCTGCGCTGTCTGGCCAAAGACAAAGAGGCCCGACCCACCCTGGCCATGCTAAAGAATCACCCCTGGCTGATGTGATCCCAAATGTCAGCTCGGATTGGGTCCAACCCCCCCACGATAAGTATAAGCTGTTATGGATGGGATAGATGAATGGACGGACTGACGGATGGGTGGATGGACAGGCGATGGGCAGATGGATCGATGGACGGACGGATGGATAGATAGACGGACGGATGGATCTCAAGGCAACACGGTGGCTCAGTGGTTAGCACTGACGCCTCTCAGCAAGAAGGACCTGGGTTCTTCCAGCTGGGACCCTTCTGAATGGAGTTTGCATGTTCTCCCCGTGTCTGTGTGGGTTTTCTCCGGGTACTCCGGTTTCCTCCCACAGTCCAAAGACATGCACTTAATTGGTGACTCTAAATTGCCCATAGTTGGGAATTTGTTGTTAATAGTTTGATTAGTGTTAGCATTTTCTCCCTGTGTTTAGTGGGTTTCCTCCAGGTGCTATGGTTTCCCCCACCCAACTTTATTGTATATATGGGTAGGGATGCACATTCATCGGACTGGTATGGGGAGAAATGACATAATTTTTTATAAATTATTATAAATTAATGTAATTGGGAGAATTGTTTGCAGGCCGAACCATTAACAGTTTGGCAGCTTGTTGTAGTGATGTTTGAAATGTTGCACAGGCATCGCCCATTCCGAGGTTCCGTTGAAATTGCATATGGAGAACCTGACATCGGTGATGGTCTTTCCATTGGTAAGTCATACACACAGGAACACACAAATCAAGTACAAAATGCACACAGACCATAGTGTTTGTATTTAACAGTGATTCCTGTTTGTCTGTCCAGGCTGCCAGAATTTTCTGCTGAGCTGTCTGGTCAAAACCCAAGAGGCCCGACCCACCCCATACATGCTAAAGAATCACCCCTGGCTGATACAGGGGACTTTTTCTCTGTGGTTGTCCCCAAACGGTGGAATGACCTACCAACGGCTGCAAGAACTGCAACATCTCTTTCTACCTACCAGCTGGGACCTGACGGATGGGTGGATGGACGGATGGATGCATGAATGGATCTCAAGGCAGCACGGTGGCTCAGTGGTTAGCACTATCGCCTCTCAGCAAGAAGGTCCTGGGTTCTTCCAGCTGGGACCTTTCTGAATGGAGTTTGCATGTTCTCCCTGTGTCTGTGTAGGTTTTCTCCGGGTGCTCCGGTTTCCTCCCACAGTCCAAAGACATGTACTTAATAGGTTAATTGGTGACTCTAAATTGCCCATAGTTGGAAATTTGTTGTTAATAGTTTGATTAGTGTTAGCATTTTCTCCCTGTATTCAGTGGGTTTTCTCCAGGTGCTCTGGTTTCCCCCACCCAACTTTCAATCCAATCCAATCCACTTCATTTACATAGCACGAATTTAGCAAACACAGGGTTTCCAAAGTGCTGTCCAACAAGTTAGAACACAATAAATAGCACCATAGAAACAGAACACATGAAGTAGATAATAGAAAGACAGAAAACAATACAAATAAAATGAATAAAAAAGCATTATTGTATGTATGTTGTATGTACCTTTGTGTAGGGATGCACGATATTTATCGGACAGATATGGGGAGAAATGACGTCACTTTTTTTATGATTCATTTTAACCGATAAAAGATCCGATAAATTTATGAAATTGGGGAAATTGTTTGCAGGCAGAGTAGCCTGCTAACGTGCCTTATTGGCAGGACTTAAGCCTCGGCTCCATCATGCCAGACTAATAATACACGTCTTCACCTAAAGGTAGTATTTTGCACCAAGAGGTCACACTTCACTTTCAAAGCCCCTTTGTCTTTATGTAAACAACCAGGACCTTCATAATTGATTTTAAAGTAAAACAGAGACATAGGAGTAGACATTAGGAGCAGAAATAGAACTTTAGACCACCACCAAAAAGCAAAAATTAGTCATACTGTACCGTTTCGTGTTTTTTTTTTTGATACTCTTTTGGGGCTAGCTCGCAGAGTTTTCATCGCACAAAGATATCTGTCTCATCGTGATGAGAACTGTGTTTCTTTTGGGTAGCAATGCTTGGAGCTTTTACCTCTCCCTTTCATTTTGGTATGCTACATGTTAGGATTGGTGCTTCCTAGCAGACACTAATCGCCTGTATTGTGCATGCATCTCACACTGTCCCCCGTACAGGGGACTTAAGTCGCTTTTCCACTGGCTGGTACCAGCTCAACTCGGTTCGACTCTACTCGGCTTTTTTGCTTTTCCATTACTAAAACTTGGTACCTGGTACACGGTACCATTTCTAGTACCACCTTTGCCGAGGTTCCAAACGGGCTGAGCCAATACTAAATGGTGACGTAGTCATTATTGCCGTTACATCAGTGTCGTTGTCAAGCCGCGACATTCAATTACCTCAGCTCCGTCTCTGCCTCAGTTTTGACAGCACAGCAGTTAGGCTACAACACCGCGACAGTCATTGACAGACAGACAGACAGCGTTAACCCTCTAACTATTAAGCTATGGTCGAACGGAAGACTGTGCCCTGGTCTAATGAAGAGGTAGGCACATTTCTTTAGCTGGTTACCGACGAACGGATTCAAAGGGAGCTAGATGGGGCTACCAGGAATGAAAAGGTATACCAGGAGGTCTCCCGTCTTTTGGCTTCTCACGGCTACGTGAGAACATTTGTTCAGTGTCGGGAGAAGTTAAAAAAATTAAAAAGCGATTATAGGTCAATCAATATTTTGTAGTGGAGAACGGTAGCTCCCAAACCAAACCGTGTCGAGTCGAGCAGAACCAAACCGAGTCGAGCTGGTACCAGCCAGTGGAGAAGTGACATTAGATAAATACTTTCATTCTAATCCTGTGAAATATCTGAACATCGCAGAGCACAAAACATTGTGGATTTGAGTGTCTACATGGCTACTGGACGGGCTGTCAATTGGATGGTTCTGGCTTTAATCCAGCCTCCAGTCCAGGGGTTTTCAAACCCCAAACAGGGACCCCCACATGTAATTAATTTTTTTAAATGTGTCAGATTTTAAACCTGGTCTATAATAACTGTTATATTTACTTTATTCACCTTTTATTTTACCTTATTAACCTACTTATAAACTTATTAGCCTATATGTATTTATGATTAATAAAACGTTGCAGAAACATGCAGAATTATTATTGGTTATAATCGATGTTGTTGATAAGTCTTATATTTTCAATTATTATTTTTCAACAATGAAACATTTAGCTTCATGATGCCAGGTATGCCTACCTCAGTGAGGTGACTGGTCCTGGTATGTAGTACACAGCTTGTCTATTTTGGGGGAGATGGAGGTTGTCAGACAAAGCATCATGTCATCCTCAGGCTTCAGTCTGGAATGGTATTTGCTCTTCAGGTAGGTGAGAGAGGAGAATCCACTTTCACGAAGATAAGTTGTTGCAAAAAGTAAGAGGCTCACCATGGTCTTTGCTGTCAGTGGGGGGTACTGTTTCCGGCAATGGATCCATAACTGGGTCAGAGGCTTCGTCTCATGCACATTCTTGTGTGTACGGTCTGTGTATAGGTCGATCAGCTGATTAATGGCTGTCAGGTTTGAGGTGTCAAATGCATTGTCTTTGAATGGAAACTGTATCCGTGTCTTGTCCTTCCTCCAGGACTCAACCTCAAAAAAGTACATTTCAAATTGACTTTTGAGTGCCCCCAAGTGATCAACAATTGTACATTTCACATCAGGCGTCAAGTAAAACACACATTTCTCGCTAGAAATGAACAATCTCAAACAATGCCAGATATATCTTGAAATGTTGTTTTTACGGCCAGAAAGCTAAATAAATGTAACGTTCAATATACACATAGAACAACACTGCCACCTAACGGTGAGGAGGGTGGGCCATTTGTGAATCACAACCTATTTGATTGTGGATCTCGATAAGAACATCTCAGAAATACGTAACTGAGGAAAGAGATGCGTATGTGTGAATGGATCCACAAATGCTGAATCGTGCTTCACAAACAGAATTTTCAGTTTTAGAAATGGCTTTATATTGCCATATATGGCTGTAATTATGTATTCACAAATACCCAATATATTTACAAATACATGTGTATCCATTCTGCTTTGCTTCACTTCACTTCACTCAGACTAGTAGCTAGGGTTAATTTAGTAACCAATGCCTTATTTTTCTTTCCTTCCAATAGTGGCTGGTCACGTCATGTCAGACGGCATCATGGGAATCATTCAATTTAGAAAGGTTTCTTATTGTTGCATATTAATGTATAAAGTTTACTCAATTTAATCTTTTTTTTTGTTATCATAAATTATTAAGGTAAAATTGCTATGACAAGAATTGTCAGACCCTCTATGGGTGGCGGACCACCGGTTGATCCCTGCTTTAGTCCATCATCAGGTCAACATTATATACCCAGTACTTAGATAGGCTGGTATATAGACAAATATCAGGGTCTCCGCGGATCCTTAAAAAGTCTTAAAAAGTCTTATTTTAAAAATGTGTCTTAAAAAGTCTTAAGAAGCATTATATTTCACCATTTTCTGAAGTATGGCATTAAATTTTACAATGTAGGTATTATTTTTCATCCCGGTAGCCTATGGTTAATAAAAAAACATTTCGCTGATTTTTTTTCTGCGCTAACGTGATTTACTTAGCCAGCGATGTTTGTTATCAAGATGCTGAAAACTCATAGAGCCGTTGTTTGCAGTGTGTCGCTTTAGCCATGAAATGGAACAGACGAAGAAGTGGTTGGAATAAGCAGCATACGTTCAACCTCTCTGGCATACATGAACATGAACCGAGATGGGGAAATGCAAGTTCAGCGACAAGTGGCTCGAGGAGCCGAAATACAATAGTTGGCTAACAAAAACAGTGTCGGAATATGATGCGCGATGTAAATTATGTCGGATTCATCAGGTTGGGAACAATGGGCTGTAGTGCCCTTGACGCTCACATGAAAGGGGAAAAGCACACACGCTATGCTGCTAGTCAGGAATCAACAGTCCCCCTGCGAATGTTCGCCACTACAGGCACTAACGCAAGTGCAAGGCCAGCTGTGTGTGTATCTCCGGGCCCCAGCACAAATACTTTCGCTGCATTCGCTCCAACCGCTACGTTAAAGGCAGAAATACTTTGGGTTCTGCAGGAGTGCAGGAGAAATCCGATGCACTGAGGCAGTTAGATAAGTAGTAAAACTGTATTTATTTCCTGACTGTTTATGTGTACATCAGTGCCCTACTATTAAAAAATTGAGATGGCAAAAACTAAACTAAAACTATAAACTGAAGATGCACTGATTTATAAAAAAATAAATATGCTTTGAGTTTGAACTTATCTTTGACTGCGCCTTTTTACTGTATGAATATTTGTTTCGCGGTAATGGTCTTATTTTTTATTCTCAAAGGTCTTAAAAGGGTCTTAAAAAGCATTATATTTGCTTGTCAGAAATGTGCAGAGACCCTGAATATACGTAGATGCCACATTGAGCGCTGAATCGTACGTCGACATACCCGCCATTTTGGATGTGGCAAAGCAAAGCGCAACCCTTAAGTTGCAGAGTGGCAACACACGGAAAAGCTGTGCAAGAGTATTAATTTTCAAGGTTTTTAACTTGGAAACACACACAGACTGCAATTGTACAGCTGCATGTATGTTCATCAATGCCCCCCGTGCAGAGCTGGGCACAAATACATCATAAAGTATTTTGATACAAAATACAAATACTTGGTCAAAAAATGTATCAAAATAAAATACAAAAATACTGGTCTAGAAAATGTATCAAGATAAAATACAAGTATTTTGTATTTTGAAAATACAAAAATACACATGAAATAATGCCAGGATTTTCTTTTATTCTTCTTATTATAACAACAAAACATTGCTTGTGAATGGTGGTACTCCATCACCTTAAAGTTATTTCTCAAAAAAAGTACTCTTCAAGCTGAAATTTGTTTGCTTGCACTGAACTATGAGTACAATGACATGTAAAAGTCAGTGTTTCGGTCTGCATTTGAAACTGAGGAGCATACAGCAAATAAAAGTGGAGGTTGCTAAATTGAAATTCAAAGATTAAAAAAAATAAGCTACAAAACAGAAATCACAGACCAGTTAGAGCAGTAAGTGTTCAGTTGTTTTTCAGGAAAACCAACTTCTCGAGCATTTAAGGTGTCAACGAGCGTCTGTGAGGCCGGTTGACAAGTCCAGCGAAAGAAAACAAACGCTCGACTGGGGCTGATGATGGTAGTGTGGTGTTGAATCTAACAAAGAGACGTTTTATTAAAGGATATGAATCCAGGGAAGACAGGTCCTTCCTAGGATCTTCCAGGAAGTGCAGGGTCTCCAATTCTGCCTTGCTGTGGCTCAGCAGGGTTTCATCCTGCATCTGGTTGTCTGGTCCTGTAAAAATTGAAGACAACACACAAGGGGCATACAGGGCCAATCAGAGACAGCAACCTGGTTCTCACCAGACAGGACAAACAGACAGATGAACAACAACCAGAGTGCAACATCTGGCCGAACACCATCCTGTGGACCAGATAATCATAAATATGGCATTCTTCATATAAATTAAAGTATAAATAGTATAAGTTCAAGTATGAATACAGAAATTGGCACTAAAGCTACAAACATGTTAGTGTACATGACTTATTTATTATTTTTAAGTGGAAATAAGTACTTCTCACCTTGATCAGCAAACACAAAGAATTCGTCATTCCCCTCGCTTGTTCTTGATGTTGTGATGTCACTTTCTGACAGCAGACCCATTTCGTCAGCTGAGTGCAGCATCAGTTGTTGTATTCTTTTCTTTTCTAAAGCCAACCTTGGGGGTAACCATCGCATTTTAAAATATGGATGCGTTGTTGTTGCCAAGATGGCCTCGTTAACATCATGCTCCAGCTGCAAGAAGTTCAAGAATCGCTTTCTGAAGCCCGCTATTGTAGCATGTGAACAGAAGCGCAGGTTTGAAGCTTGCAGGTCGTCAAGCTTTGCTTGTATCGCAAACAGAGTGGGCAAAAGCTCGCCATAGTAACACAAGGTTTGACCTTGAAGACGATCAATTGAGATGGCAATAGGTCTCAACACTTTGCAAAATTCTTCAATGTAGTCAAGTTCCATTTCCCTGAATGGTGGAAGTTGCAGGGCAATCATGGCATTAGGGAGCTTGTCACGTAAGAATGACAGCTGGCTCAAGGCGTCATACAGGGAGTTCCACCTTGTAATGCAGGGTGTCTTCAGTTGCTGTTCAATTACTTCGCCTAGCGTCAATTTCTTGACATCTGTAGTTGAGATTAAACTGAGAGTATGTGTTGCACACCGGACGTGTGGTGGTAAAATGATGGAACATTTAGATGTGTCTTCTCTCTCAGGGTCTATGACCAGGAAGGTCAGTTCTTCGTCCAGCTCTTCAACTTCATCTGGATCACTTGTTTTTCCAGTGACACTGAACTCCACAAAGGCCTTTGCGAAGTTGGACGCATTGTCAGTCACTGTAGACACTATAGTGTCTGAAGACAGCTCATACTCTGTGTGAATCTCATCCAAAAGCTCAGCTATTCGGTTATAAGTATGTGGGCTGGGAAAATGCCTAACAGCAAGAGCGGCTGATTGCCTTTCCAGTGTGTCTCCATTTATCCAATGCACTGTTGCTCCCAAATAGCTGGTTTTCTTTGTAGACCAAATATCAACTGTTGTACTAACATGTTGCACATTTCTGAGCCTTTCTTTCAGGGCAGCTTTTTTCGCCAGAAATTCCTCGTCAATCCTTCGTCCTAGTGTGCGTCTGGACACAAGATTTGCACCAGGGGTAAGGCCTTGCACAAGGTCAATGAATTCAGGTTGTTCAACTGTGGCAAGTGCGTGCATGCCTTTGACAATAAAGGATTTGACAAGGGAGTCAACCTTAGTTTGTGGTATTGATGGGCTGGCATGATCGAACAAACAAGTCTGCCTGAAAGTTTTTGATTTTTTCTTTTGGCCACTGGCATATTCCTTTTTATGATTTTAGTATTCCTCTATTTTTTCTGGATGCCGTCTTTTCAAATGCGTCTTGAAATTTGTTGTTGCGACATACGAGCCACAAATAATTACTTTCTTGGTAGTGCAGAGTTGGCACTCCGCTTTAATCTTTCCACTTTGATTTTGAGATACAACTTTGAAGAATTTTCCACCTAATATAGCACACTTCGACCCATCTGAAGATGTGGTGGCTTGAGGCTCATCTGACACCTCTTCATTGCTGTGATCATCACTCATTTCAGTTCAACAGGACCGCCTTCATTTCACACTAAATTGTTCAAAAAAAAAGTTAGTTGATATTCAGACACACACTTATCATCACTAAAAAGGAAATTTAATCAGAAATAATAGGCAGTGACTCCAGAACTACGAATCTACAGATATAGGATTAGTTTTCAATTAATACATTAATATGAAAGAATTAATATGCTTAAGAAATCTTAATATAGCCTACAACATGCCTGGTCTCTGATGGACAATGACAATAAACAGGCCTACATAAGCCAAGTGTGAATAGCCAATGCTTTGAATCTGAATCATATGTAGTTCAAAGATTGTGAACATTTATAGTAAAAGATATGCCAAGCCCTTCAATATCACACTTTCCTAATATAATTTTCATAATATACTCTATTGGCTACAGTATGCCTACAATTTGCAATGATTTAGGCCTTGCCTTGGCGATTACGCTTGTTGGTACAGTGTCTCTTTGCCATTCACTGCTGTTGTGACTCTCGTAGCGCGGAAACAGCAAGATCCCATTCAAGCCTCAATGGGCGTGTCACGTGATTTAGGCGTATGTCTGACTCGTGGCGATTGTTTACGTATCCAGTCTCACATTTAGGCTGGTTTAATCAGGCTAGATTGATTGACGCTTATCTTTTACTGATTCAATAATAATAAATAGAAAAGAATTTTTGTATTTCAAATACTCAAATACAGTACCTCAAAGCATTTAAATACAAAATACAAACTACTTCTTAACAAACTTGTAAAATACAAATGACAAAATACACAAGTATTTTAAATACGTATTTTAAATACTTGTATTTGAAATACTGCCCAGCTCGGCCCCCGTGTATATATGTTCATCAATGTGCACCCCTCTCCGTGTGTATTTTTGATATATTATATTAATACCTTTTTATATTTGTCATATATATATATATATATATATATATATATATATATATATATATATATATATATATATATATACACACACACACACACACACACAAAATATATATACGATTGATCATTGATTATTCAGAAAACCTTCATGTCACATCTACATTTCAGGATCTGGTTAATATAGACACTGAATAAATGTTAAATATAATTATTTCAATATTTATCATCACAGTAACAGTGTTACACACATTAGTAGCTTTAAACACTCAGCATTAAAAAAACACATACCTTAGTTTGGTGCTTACATAAGCATTTATAATCATCACTTTAAAAGTTCCATATGTTGTTTTTGGTGCCTGTTTGTTTTCCAGATATATTAGTGTGTGTGTGAATGGGTGTATAAGAGACATTAACTTAAAGAACTTTGTAGAAAGGTGCTTTATGAACTTCAGTCCATTTCCTTTTATTAGTTTACGGGCAGATCTGCCACATCCAATATGGCGGACACGTTAACGTAATGCAGCAACGGACCAACTTGCTCAATGAGGGGTCTATGTATATATGTCTATGGGCTGGTACAGCACTACCAAAACTAATGGCATTCCCCTCCAGCTTTAGCTACATTTTGTTAATTAGCAAATACAAGCATGCTAACCAGCTAAACTGAGTTGATGTTGGTATTCAGCTCAAAGCATCACTTTTCCACAGTGTCTTCAAAAATTTTAAAAACGATTTCAATCGAATTTGGAACCTTATGAACCTTATATGAGAGACCAACAGTCAATATAACTGTGGTCTCATTGTTATATGTATTTACACCATAGTAGTCTATATACATTGTCTACGAACAGTAAAAATAATTCAGGTTGGGTAAAGAGTGTTGCCAGAGCAGCGGTGCAGCAGTCATTATAACTGTGGTCTCATTGTTATATGTATTTACACCATATGATTCTATAAACATTGTCTACGAACAGTAAAAATAATTCAGGTTGGGTAAAAAGTGTTGCCAGTGCAGCAGTGTATTCCTGGCTGGTTCTTCACCTGCTGTGATGACAGTTGACCTGGCATATCTCTCCCCCAAGTGGCTTCCCTGGGAACCCAGAGTGGATTTCATTGGCAAATAGCTGAGACGTGATCTAATTGAATTCCAGGCTAATATGAGGAGATTCAATTCTGCTTCACTACCCAGGTTGTAAGAATGAGCTCGTACATCAGATCTGTCTGTTTACTGTGAGGGTACTCACATGGCACAAAAGCAATAAACTGCAAGTGTTCAAGCATACAGCACACTGTGATTCTACAAATGTGCACTCTTTTATGGTAACCTGCAAACATTCAGATGCACAAGAGTTAGTATTAGGGCTGGGACAATATGCTTTTCTCCCCATTCAATTAAAATTGCGATTCTTCAATATTGCCGATTTTTGTGATTTTTAGTTTGCTTTTTTTGTAACACCAAACCATATGAAAGAGTTGAATGATGATGTCTACAGACAGTCCGCCATTCTCCTGCTTTTTGTTTTTCCCACAACAGATATGATATCACGTTACTAGGTAGCAGAAGTAAAACATTTTTTCCCTAAATAAACTAAAATGAAGCATTTAAATTTTGAAGAAAAAAATTTTTATTTAAAAATCATAAAACAAAAAATTGCGATATTTATGTGAATCAATTTTTTCTCCCACCCCTAATTGCTACTAACTGGCTCGTGTCTCTACACAGGAGCACAGTGAGCCTTATCTACTATTTATGGCCAACAACAACGCCTAAGCATAACACGGGACTCACACGGGGATGTAAGCGCCATGTTTTAGCTCCATCCTTTGCCCGGTATCAACTTACACCTGGCGTGTGGTGGCAGCGTAACGGCAGCGTCGCAAGCCGGCTGTATTCATGTGAGATCACGCGATTATCCACGATGTATGCGAGACCCCACAATAAACTGTGCATAAAGAAAACAACAACAACAAACAGCTGACTTTGCTTCGCCGACATGAAGGAGATTATAAAAAGCATCTGTTGTGTCATAAATGATTGTGTGTTGGTCTCTCATCGTTCATGTTGAGACCCTTTGATTGATTGACTGCTCACCTAGTGCCACGACGTGATGTAACGTTGATGTGAAGTTGTGATAAGCGTCATGAATTGCGTATTGTGTGCCACAGAATGTTCGCGCCATGAGAGACGCTTCTGAGACACTCCGCGGCACGCCCTGTGTGAGTGCTGTCATTGACTAGACTGGCAGCTATCTGCTCCAGTGCTCCAGCCTGCGGCGCGTAAGCTTCCAGTGTGAGTGGGCCTTAAGGCTGCATTCAGACAGGATCTGCGCTGTGGAGTTTTTTTTCCATTCATTTGAGTGGAGATCGTCTATTTTGGCTCAGGGGGTGTGCATTGCAGGGTTGTGAGCAAAAAAACATTCCGGCATGCAGCGTAGACGATGAGAAGTTGAGCCAGATCCAATTTTTGAAAAAAACGGAGTCCGACGTCACTTTCCGGTAGGGCTGCACGATATGGCCTATGTATAACCAATATCTCAACATTTTTAAGCTATATCGCGATACACAATATATATCTCAATATTTTTATTTCTCCTGTAAATCACTATGAATGTTATATTCAACCCTTTGATGCAAAAAATAACATCAGTATGATGATTCGAGTAGACCCTTCTATTAGATTAGTAACGGCTGCACCTCGTTTTAGCGTGTGTCCTCTGCCCTGCGTCAACTCACACCGGGCGCGTCTTGGCAGCGTAGCGAGCCGGCCGTATTTACGCAAGATCACGCGACAAATCCTGGACATACGCGAGTCCATCAGTCTCTCATCGTCCATGTTGAGACTCTTTGATCGATTGACTGCTCACCTTGTGCTACCTGTCACGACATAACAGTTGATATGAAGTTGTAAAAAGCTACATGAACTGCGTATTGTGTTTTATTTTGAAAAAGGGGGCAGAAGTTTATCACGTTGATTCTGTGTCAGATTTCCTGTCTGGTGCGATCTGCTCTGTTGAAATTTATCAGATTTAGCATCGGCTCACGTCAAAAATAGAAATGCTACGAAATGCTCGTGCCGTGGTGCGGAGAGACGCTTCGGAGAAGCTTGGGTGGCGCGACGCCTCTGAAGTGGGCTAGTGGGATTTGTCTCTCCTCACTTGATACAAAAAGTACGCATGTGCGCAGGGGATTTTTCTGGGTGGGTGGGGAAGTGTGCTGTGTGCTGTGAGGAGCACCAGGAGTGAGTGACAGGCAAAACTCCGGAGAATTAATTGCTGACGGCTTAAAACATTTATGTGACAAGTACTCGATAGTCACGATATAGTCATTTCATACATCTCATGTAGAACAACCTGCGATATATCGAGTATATTCGATATATCACCCACTCCTACGTTCCCGGCCACCAGTTAGATGCTCGGATTGGGTAAACCCTCGACAGGCAGCATGAAATCAATTAACTCTGTTCTTGTTTTTCATGTACCAAGTTTCTAAATGTTCTAACTTTTCTAAAGTGTAACTCGCAATTCATGGTAAAAAATAGAGACATGAAGAAATTTTATTTGATCAGAGAGAGACAGAGAGAGAGGTAGAGCGGGTGGTACGATATATGATAAGAGTGTTATTGACAAAATTGTAATATCTATCCCAAGATTTAACACATATGCGTGACTGTTGTGCAGTGCAGGCTGCAGCAGCAGGAGTTTCTCAGAGTAAGGGAGGAAGATGCTGAACCACAAAAGAGGAAGTAAGAAAGAGAGAGGGAAACATATCAATACTCACCAAAGGTGTGAGATTACAGGAACAAGCACTTTCCTCTCCAACCAAACCACAGGGTCCACTGTCACAGATAACAGCACTCTGCATTAATATGGATGAGGAGGAGAGCCAATCTTCTGCTGGACCCACCGGAGCGAGGCCACCCCTGGTCACTATGGCAGCAACAGTGACAAACTTTCCTCTGTACTCACCAGTGCAGTCCGATCAATCCACTCAGCTGAATACAAGGTAGATGTGTGTATGTGTGTGAAACAGAGAGAGAAAGAGAAGTGTAAACCTTTCAATAAAAAATCCACTTCAATACAAACTCCTCTCCAATAAATGTATATTTCTACGACCTTCCCATTTCTCCCAATTTATCTGCTGCCTTTGCCTGGAAAGTGACTTTTCTCACACTGTATGACATTGTGCTTGATAATCGCTCGCAGCACATTGAGCTGAAGGTCTCTGATTCTAACCTCAGGTACTTTGGTTTAATGTTCTGCCTTCTGGTGTGGAAGGTCATCATGAAGAAAGCCACAAGTTGATTTATTCACACCTCAGAGCACAAAAAAAACTCATATCTGCTTGTTAACCGGTTGAGTCTGTCCAAATGTGTACTGCATGTATGATTCCAGACAGGCTCTAAAGATGGATCCAGTTTGATAAAATTACTTTCTGTATGCCTTTTTGTTTAAGGGTCATTTCAACCCAGCATCTTTCAAATAATTCTGAAGGTCTTGTTCTTATTCAGTTCATTGTTTTGTTATACTGTGTGCAGATTTTTATTTCCCAACATGAAGGTCTAAATGTCTGCCTTCTGCAGGAATAAAATGTATTAAATAATAAAATGTATTAAGATATCTTTATTATTAATTATGTGTCACATCTTATTCACACATACACATTTTCTTTACATTCACAAAATAGTAATACACACAGTAAAACCTCTTCTTTAACATTTAACTGTTATTCCTTGGTCTGAGAAGCACCTTCCAAAATATGTTATATGTTCTAGGTCCTACATAATCGAGAAATGGGGTCCATATATAATTAAAAAAAAAAAAAACAATTTTCCCTCTGGACCAGTATGTCTATATGCTATGGGTAAAAGGTCAAATATTACCTTATGCCAATCTAAAACTGTAAGTGGCTTATTTGAAATACATTTCAGTTTTACGTGCAGCATATGTAAAAACAGTTTATTTGTGCCTTTATTTGTGGGTGTGGTAATCCCAATAACACACAGTTCCAGGTCCTAATTCCTTATTAAAAACCAGATCCAATTTCAAAGCCACTTCTACCCAGAAATCCTGGTTATGCACACAGGTCTATACAGTATGCATAAAGCTACCGACTTCCTTATTACAATTCATACACAAAACTGATCTCTTTGAGTCCATTTTATTTCTGACTTCAGGTGATATCTGAAGGCAATGCAGTAACTTAAATTGTGATTCCTTTGTATTACATATGGATATGTTGTTGCATGCTCCCATATGTCTGCCTCCATAGCTTCGTCTATTACCACCCCAAGGCCCATGTTTGCATAATTGTATTGTTAGCCTTATTGGACTTATTAATGGCCTTATAGCATTGTCTTACTATAGCCATATTGCTATGTATTTTGTATAATAGTTGTTCAGTTGGTGACATTTCAAGAGTAACTTTATGCCAAATTGGGTTCTGTACAGTATAAAGTACTGACTTATAGGAACCTAAAAATGGAGGTGTGTGTGTGCGTGTGTGATAGGTTGTATTTCAAGCTTAATTGGTCAAAATTATGATAGTGCAGGAACACAATTTACTTTAAACAGTCCAAATTGAAAAAGTCTAATTAACCTGCTGAATACTCTGCACAATTGTACAGCTCTTCCATTTCAAAAACACATTGTATATACAGTATAGTATAGTTATTAAATTGCATGATTTGATTGATTGTTTGATTGGTTTAGTGTTGGGTTAGGGTTCCATGAGATTGATGCGTGGTACATGATTCATGTGCAGTGATGTTGGAGCCACATGGAACAGACTGGGTGTGGAGCTCAAGCAATGTCCAAGCATGATCCAGTTTAAAAAGTGGTACAAACACATGGTTTTCACGAGGTACAAGGAAGAGGACGGGCTTTAACAATCGGGTGTTTTCATAAATGATAAATGATTTATGTATTTGTTTTTTAAAATCTATTTATTTTCTATTTCTCTCTTTTATGTAAAAATACTGTATATGTTTGGGGAGAAAGATTGTTAATTGAGTAGTGGAGAAGGGGTAGGTTTAAATAAGCATATGCTTTACTTTGTTGTGTTACTTGCACATGTTCGAAATAAACTGAAATAACTAACTAACTAGCAGCGGTTATAGATGATGGATGGATGGTTTAGTGTTATGGTATGTTCACACAGAAAGCAAAATGAATTTTCACCTGTCCTTAAATGTTTCCCTACACATTTTGTGGTGATTTAACTGCAAAAAACAGATCATAAAGATGTTGAGATAACTCCACCCTAATGATCATTCATAAAAAAGTCTACTACCCCAAATCAGGTCTGTCCCATAACAGATTGAGGCCGTAAAAGCAATTAAAGGAAATACATGTTTACAAAAGTAAGTCTGCTTATAGTATCCATATAGAACACACTTAATCCCACAATGGCGGTGAATGTTGGCACCAGACATAAATCATGAGATGCAGAATCATGCAGTATGGACAGAGCTCCTCGGGATACTGGACTGCAGTTAATGTAAATCCAATACTCACTGACCTTTTATCTTTTGTTTCCACCATCTCATGACAAATATATCCAGATCCAAGTGTCTGAGCCAAATGTCCATACAATACATTACACCGTGTATTACTGTTAGCTAATTATGAAATATTGGACAATTTGTACAAACAGAACAGAAGAACATACATATGTCATATGGGTGATTGATGGCCATAGGTTCCTGTGTATGCTATTATTAATGTTACACACACACATTCTGTTGTACATGTGCACATGTACACCCTTTCAAATGCACAATTAGTACACACAAGTGTAAGAATGGTGTCAGTGTTGAGTGACATGCACACACACATACAGACACACACACACTGTTTTTGTGTGTGTGAACGTGTGTGCTGCTGGAGTTTTCTGCTGTCTTGACAACGATGACAGCAGCAGTGTGTGTAAGCCTCTGTTGTCCTGTCAGCTTGCTGTTGCCACAGCTGATCAAAGTGTGGTGAGGTATACAGACATGCATATGTAAGGAAAACACACACACACACCTGCACACAGAAAACAAAGACACTAGACACAACACAACAGCACACACACACACACACACACACACACATATATATATATACACACACACACACACACACACATATTTCATCTATAGGGACAAATATAGTGCATATCACCATGATTGCAACAGGGAGTTACAGATACCTCAGAGGCTCAGAGAGTTGTCACATTAAGCTTGTCTATAGTCTGTAATACATCATTGATTGAACTGGCATGTGATGTTTAAAGTAACATTCGTAACTTTTCTATCATAAAATAACAGACTTTAAATCAGTTTACAATAACAGACTTTAAATCATATGCATCGCTGGAGAACCACCTTCTTGAAGAATACAAGAAGAGAAAGTGCTCTAGAAACTACAGTGCCAGACCCCCGAGGTTGCTCAACTGGCCCATGTATCTGAAACACAAGAACATTGTACATGTATCATCTTACTGGAATGGTAAAAAATGCCATATGTCATGGGCTTCTGTCACCTAGGGGGCTTATGAACAGTCACGTTAACTACTACTAAGTACTGGACAGCATGGGAGCTAGGGGAGAGATGTTTTTCTGGCTACATCACAGTGACACTCGGACAGAAAGCTAAAACACATAGACGCAGTGTGATAACATACAAAATCAGTGGAGAGAACTAAGTGGGTGAAAAATGCTTGAGGCAGCACAACCTGAGCATAAATATTTGCACTCATCCCAAAGATTTATGAATTTACTTCATGAACATATGATGATGAGAGAGACTTTTGTCTGTTTGAGCTGTCCATGAACTCCGAATGCCAGCACTGCAGATGTGTCCTTTGCTATCCATGTTACACTGTGGTTACAGTCAATCAGTTTCACCCCTCTCCACTCAGCCTTCCTCTTCACGAAGCTGTTGAGAGCAACTTTTACTGAGGAAAGGAAAAAACCTGTCCACACAGGCAGTCTTCCAGCTGTGCTTGTACGTCTGATGGAACTTATACACTTAATATACTGAAACCCTGCAACCCTTACAACTGTTGCTTGTTTTGTTAGTGGTGCTCAATCCATCCATCCATCCATCCATCCATCCATCCATCCATTCTCTTCCTCTTATCTGGGGTCGGGTCACAATGGCAGCAGGTTTAGCAGGGTGCTCTCACAAGCAACACATTCTAGCCCAAAGGTGAAGGTTGGAACCCAGCACTCAATACATCATGGCAGTAAATTCTGGGTTGAAATACATCTTAAATCAAAAATATGTTTCAGCGTACATAAGGTAACTTCTTAACTTCTGCGAAAGAGCACCTATTCAGGCGAGGTCAGAAAATCCTCAGACGATGGAAATCTGCCAAAGTAGTCTGATTGATTACAACTGTATTTTCTCACTGCATAAGAAGTACTTATACATAAATTAATTTTGCTGTCAGTTCACATCATTAAAACAACAAACAGCATGTTTATTCAAATCTTTAATCAGCGGTAGACTCATTAGCATGGTGGTCTGTGGTGTCATTGCTAATTCAGACACACAGCATTATAGTAACAGCACTTGAGGGGAGTGTTGACCCTGTGATATATGTGGATGAGCAAGTTTGTTTAAACAAGAAAAATTACCTCATTTAATGATTTACAATGGTAATATTATGAACTCTTCTGTTTTTTCAGGGCAAACAAACACAAACACCTCCCAGGGGCTGTCTTGACTCAGTCAAGCAGAAACCGGTGGTGGTCCTCCTGTATCCTATATATATATATATATATATATATATATATATATATATGTGTGTGTGTGTGTGTGTGTGTGTGTGTGTGTGTGTGTGTGTCCGGAATGGCTACATTACACAGAGACCATTATGCAAGTCGACATTCGGGCATCTGTTAGAATGCATCCAGCAGTGCCTGGATGACATCAATAGTAGGACATCAATGTCCTTATCTTGCCACAGGAAGTACCCATGCTCTGTGGTAGGCAGACATTGATACGAATACTCTTGCCTCCCATTTGGATACTCTGTACACGTTGTCTATGGAAACTACATTGGCGTGGTACCCTGACCTATATAGAAAACTGGCTTGTTCAGGCAGGAAGCAGACGCCCACACAGCACTGGTCAAACCGCATGTCACGCATCTGGGATTCATCGTCAAACACGGAGTGCCCTGTGGCCAAGCCATCTAATGCCCTACCCTTAGGCTCCTAGATTTCATCTCTATGAAGATGATGCTCCTCTTAGTCCACGCAGGGCGGGCAGGCAGGCAACTTGTACACAGTCTACAGGGCCAAGGTCACCATCTTCTTGTTGAGGGTGAGGGTTATATTCTCGAGGCCTTCTTCCTCCCCCTCACACCAAGTGCCGTCACTCTTCCAAAGTACTGTACTTTTCAGGAAGAAAAGTACCAGCTATTTGTTTGCTACGGTTTGTTGGAGCTCTGTCTAAAATACTGCTAATTCTAGCTGAAGCTTTTCAGCTGCTTGTTCTATGGTTGAGTCAATGCTTTGACCGGGTGTTAAACTTATTTGTGATGCATGTTATGCAAATTGATAATATTTTTGCCTAATCTCCATCCCTAGTGCTGGATATGATGTTCCCCAACCCTCACACACTGCTTTCTGTCTGTCAGCAAGTTTGTGATCCATTGACAAGGGAGGAGCTGGCACAGTCAGCTAGGTGACTTTAGAGTGGAAGATGTCTGGAATAATAGTGTTGAACGCTGAGCTGAAGCTGACAAATAGGATTCTTCCTATATATATCACTAAAGGGGTCATAGTGCTGCAGGCTGTAATGTAGTCATATGTTGACTGCAGTAATACATTAGCGTGCTACTATTTTACAGTGACATCACGTGAATCAAAAATTACTATCATTCTTTACACGTGCAAACACACAGGTGGTGTTACTAAAGCACAAATTATTTCCTTTCAGTGATAATTTATGTATTTTCTTGTCTTTTATTTCCACATTCACTGTTTCATATTTAAGTCATTATTTTATCTTAACATAGATGTCTAATTTTCAATCAGTAAGCAAAAAGCTTGATAACAAACAAATACATTATTGGTTTAGGAGGGATAATTAATTCCTATTGGTGTAAAATAAATTAAGTCCCGCCTTTTTGCTCAGGTTCGAGCGATGCAGTTTAATGTTTGTCACACCGGTATGTCAAGTTGAGTTTTTTTGTCCTGTCTCCATGTTTGTCTTGTCATTTCCTATTTTACTTTGAAAAGTAACTCTCCTCTCATTCCTTCCTCAGGTCACTTGTTCTTCCTCATGTGCCTCATTATGTATGTATATATGTTCACGTGTAATGACACATTAGTGCTCTTTATTCAGAAAACCCTTATGTCATATCTACATTTCAGGATCTGGTTATTATAGACACAGATTAAATGTTAAATATAAATATTTCAATATTTATCATCACAGTAACAGTGTTACACACATTAGTAGCTGTAAACACTCAGCATTAGAAAAAGACATACGTTGTTTTGGTGCTTACATAAGGAGTGAACATTTATAATCATCACTTTAAAAGTTACATACGTTGTTTTTGGTGCCTGTTTGTTTCCCAGATATATTAGTGTGTGTGTGAATGGGTGTATAAGAGACATTAACTTATAGAACTTTGTAGAAAGGCGCTTTATGAAGTTCAGTCCATTTCCTTGTGTTAGTTTACGGGCAGATTTACCTTATCCAATATGGCGGACCCGTTGACGTATCGCGACCAACGACCAACCCGCTCAATGCAGCGTCTATGTATATATGTCTATGCACCCCCCCCCCCCCCCCCCCCCCCCCCCCCCCCCCCTGCGTCTCCCTTTGTCCTGTGCCAATGTGTTTTGTCTAAAGTCAAGAGCCACCCAGCATTTTGTCTAGTCACAGTCCAAGTATCCTTTTCACAGTTGTCTGCTTCGATTAGAGGGTTTTTTGTTGGAGAGTTGGAGAAACCTTGATGACATCTGTTCATTGTTTATGCTTTTATTTTCTGTGAGTTGAGTATAATACACGTGCTGCACAAAGCCATTGAGCAGTAGTGTAAAGTTCTGTTTTAGTATTTCTTTCATGGTAGAGCCAAATAAGAACATTTGTGTATGCATATATGCATTTTTTACGTTTTGTGGGTAAAGTAAGCAATTACCCAGCTAACGTTAAAGACTATGAAACTTTGTGATTAGGAATCTATATTCCTTACATGCATTATTCAAATGCATGTAAGGAATATAGCATTTCATGTTAAACTGTAAGTGGTTTTCATAATTATCTACAATTTCAGTTATTTTGCACTTGCTTATGGCCATTAAATAAGTCGGTTGTAAAATGTAATTTCATATTTTGGCAACGGAGAACAGCATTTCTCCTGTGCTCGGACAGGAACATGGTTAACAATTACAATTATTATAATCATAAATATGAATTATTTTGATTTATTATGAAGCCTTAATGTAACGTGCATCATCAGTCTATGATAGGTAAATTTTCTCAAAACAATAAAATACATCATGGTTTGGTTTCCCCCCTTTACCCAGTGCTTTGTTCTATTAGGCTGCACCAGTCAGACACACACCTGACATCAGCCCTAAAGCAATGAAAACACGGCATAAATAAGGGAACAGGAGTCTGGTGCTGAGAAAAGAAAAAGAAACAAAGGGATGTGGGGAAAATGTTATTATTTAATAATATAAAAATAGTTTTTTAGTTGTAATATTCTTAAATTGTTACATTTTTTTCGAAGCAGATTGCACTGAAACTGTTATTTGTTTTATTGTTATTGTGTTACTTAAAAAAATTAAAATGAATAATATCTCTGGTTTAAAGAATTTATTTATCTTTTCATTAGAGGGGCACCACAAAGCAATTATGCTTAGGAACCGAATTGGCTGGAAGTGGCCCTGATCCTGTCCATGTACTGTACCTGTGTACTTTTGATCTGGACTTGTTCTACATGATTTGAGCAAAGCCACTCATTACTATACAAGGAAATCATAATATTACAACAAACGAAGACATTTTAGACAATAGAGTGCTTCTAACAGTTTGGGAAAGACTCTTTATTGTCCATGTGGACACTTTGGTGTAGCAGAACCTGTCTGGCCCTGACCTCAACTCCATGCAACACCTGTGGGAGGAACAGGAACACTTATTCTCTGCTAGACCTTATCAGCAAACATGATGTGATGAGGCGAATTGATTGCACTTTACAATGAGAAGAGAAATATTCAGATTCTAGAACAACAGCATGTTTCTAGATTCTAGAATACGACACTGATGAAATCACACAGCAGCAGCAGTTACTGTATATGTATGGATGTGTTAGCAGAGTGGTGAAATTCTTGCCACTCAGCAACACAGCTGAAAGCCAGCAGCACAATACAGTAGAGAAAAAAAAATACGAGGATGCTTGTCATGATGAAGTAAAAATCAGGGGACAGACCAACACAAACACAGGAAGGTTAGACAGTAATGATTAAAAGAAACAATGTCATCATTGAGGGCTATGGATGTGCAGGTAAGTCACCGTAATTTGCCTGTAAAAGAAAAAAGAGCCCCAAGTCAGGCAGTATCACTGTCCTCATTTTTCTAATGATAAAATGTTTAGAAATCTACCTTTAAACACTTCCAAAGTTCATTAGTTCAAATTGTGTTGGTCTAATTTCTACAAAAATGAAAATGTACATTTTTAATATGTGCTGTAATTTTTCCCTGATGATCAGTGGCTGACTTGAGGTTGCCAGGAAACTGGAGACTGCAGAAATAAAGTGACAATAAATTAAGTTACTAAATGATCACGTATTGCATCGTCAATAGATTAGTAATTAGTAATCATTACTCTTTTTAAAGCTACCAGGATAATCAAATATAGTGTATATCTATATTCTATGAGGTGCTGTAACAGTTAATAATTTATACCGGGTCTCCCATGTATATACATTCTTTCATATACATGAGAAATATATATTGATATAGTATATAATACATAATTTTTTTTCATTAAGCATTCTTTCTACAGCCTTTAATCTCAAATTTAGACATTGACATTGGTAGACATAAAAAGTAAGTAACACAATTTCAGACTTTAAACTGAAATAATACTTTGTGGAGAAGTCTTTGTTTGCATTCCATCTTCAACATGCCTCATGTACGAGAAAACTTATTTGACAGTACATTTTTCACTTCTTTCCACAAATGTTCTTTTGAGTTTATGTCTGGTGATTGACTGGCATAGTCCAACATCTTAATTTTCCTCCAGCTGACAGTCTCATTTGCAGTATGTTTTGGGTCATCCTGTAGGAAGGTCCACCCACATCTCATCCTCATTGTCCTGGTAGATGGCAATGGCAGGAATTTCTTAAAAATGTCCTCTTACATGGCTCCACTCATCTTCCCTTCAATAATGTGGATTTTGCCAGCACCATGAGAAGAGAAACAGCCACAGCTTCCTTCCACCTCCATACTTTACTGTGGGTATGGTATTTTTAGGGTCATATGCAGAGCCATTTCTCCTTCATGGCTTGTCACATTGTTGCCAGAAAGTTATATTTTTGTCTCATTTGATCAAACTACATTCTCCCAGTCATCTACAAGCTTCTCCTAATGTTTTGTAGCGAATTTATTTATGTGGGCTCTATTAATAGGTGGGTTGCAGTTACGTCATCACGGGAGCGCTCGAATTTGAAGTGGTGGACAACCTGGGCTTGGAGCCATTGAAACCCATTCAAAACTTCATTTTTTCGATCTGACACAGAATGTTTGTAATTAAAGGTAGCCCACTTTAAGTGCGGAATTACTTTTCTAAAGATAGCGTTTTGTTTCCTTGGAAACGGGCGTGGTTTATGTGTTAGTCATTGTTGGTGGACAGGAAGCTCCTGGAAGCTCCTTCACAACGTCCTAAACATGGAAACAGAGAGCTTGAATATTACCGCCTCTTTGATGGAAATGAGCGACTACTGTAAGCGATTGGCCCCGGCATGTATGAGAGATATTTGGCGATTGTGGGAAAATATGTAGGGAAAGACCCCTACTTGATGAAGATGTCGGAATTTTCTCAAGATCGACAACATTTACCCAAGATTGAGGCTGTGAACATCACAAGTTACTTGGTGCTCCAGACATCCTACTACACAAGGGAAGAAATGAAGGCCCACAAAAGTTTGGACTCGTACAATTTTTACCATAATGGCTGGATCAGCAAGATGGGCGTAAAACGCCTAAACAACAACAACGTTTTGCTGTTTGCCAGGGTAAGTTTGTTTTCTTTGTTGTTTATGGTGGTGCACTAAGCCAATGGAAAAAGCAGTGGTGCTGGGCCAGGCATTTAGTATCATAGCAGCACTAGCATCTTCAATCCTGCGCTGTGAATGTTCGGAGTCAAATAAAAATTTAAATGTCTTCATAAAATGTTGAGATCCAAAACATCCAAATGCTGTCGTTGTGTTTTTGTTAGCCTAATGCACAAGGCAGAGGGAGAGAGAGAGAGTGATTCTGTTGTCAAGTGCCCTGTTAGCAACTGAAAACGTGGGCTATTGCCTCGAAAGATGGGGACGTCCAGGCTGGGCACTGCGATTGTATGGCAGGGTAAGTAACAGTATGTTTTGCCATAGCATCCAATCTGATCATGCGTATCATTATTGTATAATACTTGTTAAATATCACCTCTGTCTATCACAGTTTCTCTTTTTGAACTGATGACAAGGCGTGTTATAAATACATTGTTATTTATTAACAGTAGGTCGTGTGCCTGATATGCACAGCACTACCTGCAACACAGTAGGCTTTCGCTCATTTGTATTTGTTCAGCTTGCTTATTAAAGCAATATTGTGTTCCCTTCACAGACTGTCAGAATCGTGTTCTCATGTTGGGGCTGTCCTGTTCGCTGTGGAGGACATGGTGAAGCGTGAAGATGAACTCGCATGCACCTCAAAACCCTGCGAGTGGCTGATGCCATCACATGTGAAAAAGGTAAAGTGACGACCACAGTAATAATAATTATGCTGGACAGAGAATACATTTTCAAATATAAAACGAATACATTGTGGAGTAAAGTAAATGAGGATGTAATGTGCTCATGGCCATATAGTATATCACTCTTGTTCATGTTTGCAACAGCTATGTCTATTACAGAGGTGCTGTGTCATATGCATTGTATTGTACATTCTGCATGTATGCATTGCTAGCTCTAAGTGTATTGTGGACCTCAGAAATGGAGGGGTAATTTTAGTGTTTGTTTTTTATTCAGATCCCCCCTGCCCCGGTTGCTTGCATCGACTTCCGCTCTTCACAGGCCAAAAGACAGAACCGGGACAGTTTCAGTGAAGCTGCAGCAGCTCGTGCGAAGGTACAGAGAACACTTGGGGCGGGTATTAGTATTGTGTTGTCTGTGAAAGTTTTCATTTTGACTGATGTCAGTACCTTGTTTGTGTGAGCTTTTACTCTTTCCCCACTTCAAGCACTGATCATGATGCAGTGCAATACATTGTCATGAATTGATGCAGTATAAATAGCAATGCATTGTCATGATGATTTTCTTTTTTTTTTTGCACACACCTCTAGAGAACACGTCGTTCACCAGTGGAGCCAGGTTCAGAGAAGTACATGAGCTACTTTCAGGAGTTGACAGAAAACTTTCCCAAGAGTGCAGCTTTGATGGCCAGGGACCCTTTTCATAAGGCATTCATTCCAAAATCCACTAAGCTTCCTAAAAGCGTTCTAGAGTATAGAACACCACTCACGCTACAGCTACAACCCAAAGAACTTGAGCAGCTTTGCCAGGCCTTCGAGCTGGATGAACTCACCACCGCCCAGGTTGGGGCAATAGAGAGAGCCACTCGAGGTCAGAGTAGCAGCAAGACCTGGTTTAGACAGAGAGCAGGGCGGATAACAGCCTCCAACCTGAGACGTGTACTCCACACCAACGCAGAGAAGCCAGCAAAGGCTTTAATCAAGGCCATATGCTACCCTGAGGCACATAGGTTCAGCACGGCTGCTACAAGGTTTTTACAGGGTCATCAGTGGTTTTCAGAATGGTATTGGCAAGGGCTATGCAGTATGAGTGACCATATTGGCAAACATTTGAAGAATAAAGCACTTGACTGTTATATACAGTACAGGCCAAAAGTGTGGACTCCCTGTTCAGCTTCATTTTTAAAAAATAATTGAGTATATTTTTTATATTTTCATTTATTTGTTAAGCACATAGTTATACATGTGTTCATGCATAGTTTTCATGCCCTCCCTGAAAATGTGCTATGTTCCGTAAATAGCCAGGCCTGTACTGTGTTTACTAATTTTCTAAGAGACTTACCATTACATGTTTTGCATTTGTTTTATTCAGTTATGGAAACAAGCACGAAGGGCAAGCCAGGAGAGCCTATGAGAGGATGATGACCCAAGAACATGAGGGGTTCTCCTGTATGGACAGTGGACTCTGGGTGAACCCAAAGTGGCCTTATATGGGGGCCTCACCTGACGGCATGGTCGCTTGCAACTGCCATGGCAATGGTATCTGTGAGATCAAGGTAAGGTGTCTTGACAGATTACTGTGTCTTGTCTGATGAAGTCAGGACTAAATTAATTCAGTAATACAAGACTGACTTTACTTCGCCGTGCCAAAAGGCAGAGTATGTTGTAGTTAATGTGTTCTGTTTGTTTTTTTTAGTGCCCATACTCTCAACAGGATGAGGCCAACCTGGAACTTACTGCTGGGTAGAAGGGCTTCTGTCTGACAACAGATGGAGGGAAAGTCATGTTAGACCGGGAACATGAGTATTTCTACCAGGTCCAGGCACAGCTCCACATTTCTCAGGCAGATTACTGCGATTTCATTGTGTGGACGCCGCATGACATGTTTGTTGAGAGAGTGATTCCGGACAATGCATTTTGGGATACTGTTCTTCCTGAAGTGGAGCATTTCTTTAGAGCAGGAGTCCTTCCAGAAGTTCTTAAGTCACCGTCTTAAGCCAATGTGATGCTCTAATTTTTAGCACCCAAGTTGTGGTGTTGTGCTGCACCCCTGTGGATAGCCACTTCTCGTTCTTACACATTGTTATATACTTACTATTGTCATTGCCATTGTTATTGTAATTGCTTTTTTTTATGTAACTTGTGTATATATACATTTGAGTCGTAACACTAAAGAATTTGAAATACAAAAAAACGTATTCAGTAGTCTTTTCATACAAGGATGTTTATTTAGAAAGGACTAGGACATCCTAGGGATACACAGTGGTCTATTTACAACAAAAAGCAAGAGGATATCTATATCACAGTTTGCATAGGTGTTCACATTGTACAGATGCTGTACAAAACAATTAGTTTGACTTGTACACCTTGCAAATGCACTTCAAGTGTGTAACCAAACAAATATCACTCCAATGACACAATGGATTCTGAATGATTTGATAAGACACAGCAGATCACACCAATCTTGTCAATCAATGCCAGTGCCTCACCTGGGTTTGTGGCTTTGTTTTCTATGGGCATAGCCTTGCTTTGTAGAATCAGGTATTTCCTTCTAACTAACCCTATGACCCTCTCCACATGTATGCGCAAGTTAGCAATTTTCCGAGTTTCTGCCACCTCTAATGGGGTCAGCTGCTTTCTCCCCTTTGTGAACGCCGGTATGTGTAGTTTGGCACAGTAAAAGCCAACATTGTCTCCAATGTTGAACCCTCGGTCTGCAAGGACAATGTCACCAGGTAAGAGGTTATTCAGGACGCCACTTTGTATAGTCAGTTCTTTATCGCTGACCCTGCCTCCCCAGGCAACAGATATTAATGTTACAAAGCCTTGCGGTGCAACTCCAATCAGAAATTTAACAGTGTGGTGATGCTTGTAATTGGACCATGTCTGTGCTTGAGCAAGTAGATTGGATGGCCTCTCAATGAACACCTCAAAACAGTCCAGTATTACAGACACTTTACACCCAAAGGCTTCCCTGAACGCCATAGGCATTGTGTCACGGAGTACATGTCGCTCAGGCCATTCAAGTAGAAATTCTAGATTGTCATGAAGAATGTCTATTAGTTTATGCCAAACCCTTGAAGCTGTGGACAAGGAGATGTTGAACCTGAAAGCTAAATCCTTCAATGGAAAATTAAGTCTCAGCCTGAGCAAAACTAGCATAAACTGTTCAAATTTGGACAAGACAGACAAGGGGCTGCAGATGATGTCAGGTTCACGCAGCCAGAAAATCTGCATCAACACCAAGAAATTGGGGAGCCCTGTGTAGAACCTAGTCTTCTCTTCATTGTTTTCAAAGGACTGCTGGGTGAATTTGCTGTCCAGTGCCTTGGTACGAAGATTCCCCAACTCCACCATGTTTTCCCTGAGTACCTCCTCCATCTTCTCTAGGTCATCCATGGTGAAATCCGTCTGGCATCCAGCATCTGCATAGCCTACAATATAGCATAATGTGACAATAAATACTCAAGCATTATGTATAATGTCACAAGTTATGTTTTGGGTAGTGTGATGAAGCGGTCTGCACACTGTATTAACTCCAAAAATACTTTATTTCATTTTAACATATGGCAACGTTTCGATCCAACAGAGGGATCTTCCTCAGGCAATGCTCAAATGAAATAAAGTATTTTTGGAGTTAATACACAGTATGCAGACTGCTTCATCACACTACCTACTACCTTTTGTCTGGCACCTGGACAACTACTTGTGGATGTGCGCACCCTACTTCTAAAACACAAGTTGTGTTTTGGACACAACATGTAGGCTAGTAGTGCGCACATTATTAAAAAGCAACACGGGAGCAGCATTCATCTCTATTTTGGACACAACATGGCCCTCTTTGATACAGGTATACAGGCTTCCCTACAGGCTTACTACAAAGCTGTTAGATTTTTTTACACATACCTTTAACAAAGTGGTCGCCGCAGACACGAGCATAAGCAGTTTCAGCTCCCTTAGTCTTTAAACGAAGATTAGCTATCCACTTTTTACGTCGTTGTTCTGACATTTTTTTCCATTTTTCACCTCTATGGACGATTACCTTAGGTACTCGGTAGTAACCCTTTCCCTTCTCTCGGTTAGACCGATTGGAACAGCCAAAAACTGCACAAAATTGAGGCATTGTGGAAGCTGAAAACACTGTGATATCAATGGGCTGTGCCACCAGTTGACCACCACTTAAGGTTCGCGCGCAGACGTGACGTAACGTGCAACCCACCTATTGGTGATCTCTGAGGGTGGTAGCTGTAAGAACTTATTATCTAACTCTTGGTCTTTCTTTCCTGGGGCAGGGCCAGTTTTCATCATATCATTTGAGGTTTTGTTTTTTTTCCCGAATTTTGTTTTAAATGTTCTGGATTGACTGACCTTTGTGTATTTAAGTAATGATGGACTGTTGATTCAACATTGTAACTATGGACAGAAGTGTGGACGTTTAGACTCTTTAATCGTGCAGCCTGGTGTTTGTTCACAATTCTGCCGTTTATCAGTAAGGTGCATGGACGATTGCAGGCTGCAGTCTCTGTTGATACTGACAAACAAATAAAAAGATTCGCTTGTTTACTCTATGAAACATCAGTATCTTCACTGTGCTGTTTGCACAGGACTAGTGCTACCCAGGGGATGTGATTTAAAAATGCCCCCTCCCTCCTGTATGTGATTTGTGCACTAGTATTTACACAGGATAAGCAAAATCTGTATATTATTTGAAATGACTGAAATCATCCGTTATCCCCCGTCTTCATGATAATGAAGCTGTGCCACACGCGCAAATGCGCACATCACTGTCAGTGTGCAGATGCGCTTATCGTTTCTGCTGCTGTGTAATGCTGCATGTAAAGATTCTGACTCACAGCCAACTGTAGAAAGCAAACAGCCCGGATACATTCAGTGACACCTGAATGACATTATTGTAAGATTCATAGATTAATCAAACCTGTTTCAGACCTCCCTCAGTCATGTTAATAGCTTTTTTAATAGACTTTTGAGTAGATTAAGTTAAGAGCTTTCCACTCACTATGAAAATAACTTTACTGATCTTATAACACATGACCGTTATGTATCTTGTTATTTGCAGCACCCTAACCCCACCATCAGCTAACAATATTATACAAGTTTAATTTCCTAGTCAGCAGTTTTCAACTGTACTTGATAAAATTGTGATTATTATGTAGTTATGTGATTTAAGGATTTCCCATCGTGTAGGCCTCGTGTAGGAATATTCATACACAGACTATATTTTAAATCATATCCCCACCCTGACTTTCTTTTTGCACTATGACATGCAGCAAAAATAAATGAAAATCTAGTTTCAGTTTTTTTTTTTACGTTGTTTGATGGTTCCGTTTCTGTCAAATTATCACAGTCTGCTCCTCTCTCACCTGCTTCTCAGTACTTTTCCATTCATTCTCCACTCACCTGCCAGCCACACCCCCCTCATCAGACCAACTCCCCCCACCAGCTTGACTCACCTGCTTCCCATTACCAATGAAGCCAGTATTTAAGCCCTCTCTGCTCACTCACTCTCTGCCAGATTGTTCTACATGCTCACTCTAGCACATTTATCTGGACTGAGCTCTCGTTGCCGACTCTGCCTGCCTTGGACTAACCTGTTTCGCTGTAATCCCGGAAGCCGCCCCTGCCTTTTGTTCCCGACCACAAGTTCAGCTTCTGGCCCCTCTGGATTCTGCCAGCTGGTGACGGCTCGACTACCGGCGGCTCATTCCTGGTTAGTCTGCTTCATCGTCTGTTTACCTGCTTGCTGGACTGGTTTCCCCAGCCAGAGCCCCCGGACTTTCTCCGTGCCCTGAGAGACTATTTGAGCTGTTGCTTTGAACTGTGCTACTTCTCGTCTACCAGCAAGTGTAATAAAAGTGACTTTCATTTATTACCTTCATCCAGTGTGCTGCATTTGGGTTCTTACTACACCCATTACACAAATATATAAATAAAGAGAAACTCTTAAGTGCTTTTATTGTAAAGTGGAAGAACTGAGTAGAAACGGCTCAAAAATGAAGTGGTAGAAAACACAAACAGATCATCCATTTTTTTTTTTTTACATCACTCACTCCATGAAAGGACTTTTCATGGCAAGCCTCACCACACTATGTGCATTGGCTGAACTGCAGTGTGTGTCCAGAACCTTCTTTCCTGATCATAGCAGGGAGAAAAGACTGTTATCCAGGAGGTTGGGATCCTTAATGATTCTCCTAGCCTAATTTAGAGCATCTGGTCTAAATGTCTTTAAGGCATTTACGTAGACCTTAACCACTTTTTGCAGGTATCTTTTTCAGTGCGTTTCTGTATGGGTAGCGATGTTCGAAATCAGGATGCTCTCAATGGTGCAGAAGTAAAAATTCCAGGATTTGTGGGGATATCTGGAATTTTCTCAAGGGTCTGAGGTAAAACAGTCTGTCTATCTCACCACAGAGTCAGTACGCAGCGTCCAGGTTAGACCCCCAATGACCTGTCGAAATTAGGGGCCTGAAGGGCGTGATTCCTTCTAACTCATCTCCTTAGTCTTGCTGACACTAAGGAGGAAGTTTTTGCCTGTCAAGTCAGGGTAAGCTGAAAGGCTAACAACTGTGAGTCAGTCACACCTCTCAATCAATCCTGCATCGCCTGAATGAGCTATTGAGAACATAATGACAATGTATAGTATTTATTTTGTGAAGGGGTCAACTGGAAGAGGTAGTTTCTTGAATTTCTCGGCTAATGTTTTCTGTGTACCATCTTTAAGTTTCTGAGAGTCAGAGTCAAAAGCTGTTAGGCTGACTGTAAACAGGGCTAAGCGAAGACACTGACATTGATCTGTTTATCATTTGAATTATCATCTGTTTTGTTGTCATGCCAGAGCCTCCTGCTGTGCTTCATGCTGTGCGTTGAATGAAACATTGTACATGACAAAGTCTCTACCTTCATCTCCTCCATCTGTCTGTCTGCAAGTCAGGGACGTCACTAGGTTTAAGTAACTGGGGTGGCCTAGCCCATAGAGAAGAAAAGTTATTGCGCGCTATGCGCGTGCCGAAATTTTTCTCAGAGCACCAATTAAAGCTTTGTCAATCAATTGATTAATCTAAGACGATGACGCCTCCATACACCTTCAGCTGCTTTACCAGCTAAACAACACCAGTTAAATTGTGCTAAAATACAAATAAAAACAATTGCAGGTGCCATACATACCTGCACAAAATGAAGAGGGCAAGTGTTTCATAACTTATCCTCATGGAAACATTATACAGGAGAAGACTGTTCTCTAACCACCACCCTAGACTTACCAATATCTTCATAAACCAGGCCATCACGATGGTTAACTCCCCTCCCGGTCATGAAACGAATAGCGGGAATGGTTAACAGAAGTCATCTCAACTAGCTAGCAGCAGCTAGGAACTTTCAGAGCTGGCCAGCTGGGATTCAAACACGGAACATTTTGGTTTATTAATTACATGGAACTTTTATGCTGTTAGCTAAGTGTTACTACCAGCAGTGAAGAATGCTTACTTTCTTGAAAAAGGCTCTAATGTCCATCCTTCACCCATGCGTTCGCGCTCTGCTCTTGCCGCTGTGAGGTTCGGCTCTGTGTACTTCAGAGGTAAACACGCAAGCAGCAGTGAGCAGGGTCGCATGGAAAACATGGGGGGGCTGAAGCCCCCCTAAAATAGGCCTAGTGACGCCACTGCTGCAAGTTATTAATAGTCTCGATGGAAATGGACCCAACATTAGTTTTCCTCAGAGATCACTTCAACATTTTTTGTGTTTTGGGGTCAAGTTAAGCCAATTTGGAGCTCCTTGTATTTAAACAGTACTTTGCTTTTCATCTAAAGAATTAATGGAATTAATGAAATGGCTTGAAGACATATAGTTATTAATGCACGTAGCAAAGTGCAATGCCCACAGGTAGCTGTCCAAATCATACAAATCTTCTATCATCTTATCTTATCTTTTTAGCCACCAAGTTGAAATTTATACACAAGCCCTAAAGATTACACTCCCATCATAAAGGTTTGTAGGAAACATGATTACTGGGTCCAAGAAGTTTCCAGTAGACCATGAACCAGATGCACTTCATGCCTCGGGGTGAGAGGCTGTTCTGTTGTGCTGGCTCTATCTATATCTGTATTTTCAAAATTAAAACGTGGGAACAAATTGTATCCTGTGGTCACAAATTAATGAAGTCAAGATAAAGTGCAGCTGGGCTATAGAGCACATGGAGCTGTGCAGTCAGTAATAAAGAACGAAAGAGTGCAAAGTGGACTTCACTGCATCCATGTGCTGTGAAGCATGTTGTTTTATTTACAGATGCTAAGCTTGTTTCCTTTGCAACGTCCTCATGCCAATCTTAATTTAGCCAATGTCTTCTGGTGAATCTGTCCTATTTGGACAATGTTGGCATTCAAGTATGTTAATGTAATGGATGTCGGTTTGTATTACACCTTAAATATGCAGTCAATAGGATTTCACGTGTGTTTTTGTAACAGATTTATTAGTGATGTATGTATGTCAGTGCAATATGTGTGCTGTTCTGTTGAGAAAAGGAATATACCAACAACAAAAGCAAAACAGTCAAGCAAATGCCTAAGCAAAGTTCGTTTTTGGGTGGCACGACACAAAGGTAGTAATATGTCAGACTGAAACATAGAAACAGGCCTAGTGCTAATCAATCTATTCTTCAGTATTGCAGTAATGTTAGCAATGCAAATCTGCTATAATCAGAGCTATTAGCAATTTAAATGCAGGAGCCAGTGAAGCATTTGTGTTTGTAATGGTGTATCCAGGATGCAGTCATCAGTCTCTGTCGGCATACACCGTCTCTATAGATACATCACTACACCCGCGCTTGAGATTTGTCATAATGTCAGCCTGATTCAATCTGCACATTTACTATCTGCTTTTTCTTTGCCACATTCAAATCCTGCAACTCCCTCCTGTCATTACACATCACCTGACCTCCCCTGCCCACCTGCCCCTGCTTCCCCATTAACCTTACAGCCTTTCACCGCCGGACATTCTGATGTGCTTGCTAAATTAGCATTGGAGCCTTCATCTCTGCCTGCCCAATCCCTGCCTGACTTTTGGACTTATGCACCTTTGCCTGGTCTCTAACTGGATACATTTACTGTCCCCTTCAAGCCTTTCTCGTATTGACCTTTGCCTGTTTCTTGCTGCTCTTTAACCTTTACTTGTGTTGTGATTTTGGATTCCAACCTAGTTATACTAGTTATTAGAGAAGAAGCTTAACTGCTATACAAGCCTTTCATTACGATATATATATTGATGCTGTGTAGTTCTCAGAGATACAGAAAGAACAAAATACCCTCAGAGCTGGATCCACCACCACAGCCGATGTCAAGTAATAGAATTTAAAGACTTGAGCTGCCTGGATATAAACCATCATGAAAAGGGAGAGGAACATCCACTTTTAAGTCTGTACAAGATATTGTACTGTAGATTCACAACCACTCATTCTGTCCTTGAGCTGCACACACACATTTGCCACAGTTTTGCTGTCTTTCCTGAGGAGTTTTCTCATTAAAACAATCAAAAAACTATTTCCCAAAAGTCAAACTTTAGCAGCTTGTGCTAGAACAGCATCTTGTCTCCACATCTGAATGAAGAGCAGGCCGTGTCTCATACACATGCATACGCTCGTAGCTGCACACAATATAAGTGAGCCCTGCACTATTAGTTTAATTGAGCGAAGAGTGCATTATAATGTCGACAAGTCAGACTTGTTCGCGTTTGCCCCTGGCTGCTTAAGGTGCTGCATGCCAAGTGGGATGGCTTGACAGACAGAAACCTCTCCTTAAACACTCTGCTGCTTTCTGACCACAGCATTGGCTAAAACACATTTTTCGCCCAATGAGCCGCACGCTGTGAAAAAATACTATAGACAGTGTTTATATAAGCATCATTTTACTATTCTTTTCTTCCAAATCATCCATTAATATTACAGGCTTTAGATAAAAAAAATATATAAAGAATAAAAATGCGTAACTATAAGTATATAGTATATGTGCTACAAAGTGAGTTCATCATCCTCAGGCTCACTACATATGTCTCGACTTGCTTGGAACCATTCCATCTTTGCAAAAGTTGTAGATACCGGTACCTTTTTTGACATCACCTCTTCTGAGGTTCTCAGTCTGGGGAGAGTTCCACTCCTGTGTAAGATCTGCAGGACCAAAAACTGTGCATCTCAAGAAACTCAACGACTTCAGATCTGTCACCTTGACTTCTCACCTTATGAAGACCATGGAGAGACATTCTGAACCACCTCAAACCTCAGGTGAGCCTAAATCTGGACCCCCTATAATTTGCCTACTAACCAGGCATTAGGGTGGATGATGCAGTCATCTAATCCCCCCACTGTACTGTATGTAGGGCTTCATGACAGCATATCTGCTGTGGTGATTTGTACTACAGGCTACAGTGCTCTGTCCTTTCCTAAACAGCCTGTTCACATCAGACTTTACACACAACACGGACAGCTGTCACCTCCAGAAATTCTCTAATGATACAGCCGTTATTGGAAGTGTATTAGAAGGAAATGAGCAGGAGTACAAGGGGGGGGGTCATCACAGACTTAACTGATTGGTGCAATCTTAACCACCTTCACATGTTAGAAGGATCTCTACAGCAGGTCCTTCATTCCACCAGGGCAGAGTGCTTCATGTTTGATACAGTCATCTATGGCTGTGTCTCACTGATTATTTAGGAAAAGCACAACTTTATATCTTTAATTAGTGATTTTAGTGAAACTGGACCATGTTTTATACAGAATATATTTGCTGGTTTTCCCTCTACAAAGTAGGGAGTGTAGATAGCCACAAATTGAACCTGAAGGTGAACCTCTTGTGTGTTTTTCTTGAGGTTCTTGGTACAGCTCAGGGTCCAGCTGCAGGGGATCTAAGGAACCTGCCGGGTACATATCTGAGAAGCATGTGTAAAATATAGGTTGATTCCACTTTAATGATTTAACAACTAATACGAATATATTATTTCTCATCTCTCTGTCTTTTTCAGTACTCGGGCTGCTGCATTCTAAACAAGTTGTTGGCGACCAACAGTTTTATTTTTTAGGAAGACCAAATAAGGGAGCATTGCACTCATCAAACCTTGAGGTGACAAAAGCATGCATTCATTTTTTTGTCAGTCTGAGGGAGGAATGCTTTGACCTTAGAAATGTTTCAAAGATGATAAAGTGACATTTATGACGTTTGCTGGCGGGAGGAGAGCTCAGAGTTTATTTCTTTTAAACTTTTTGGATTAAAATGTGGCTTTATTTACACTCTGGTTCATCAACCTGTGCGCAGCAGCGAGCAACAGAGGTGCCGACCTTTTCTTGTAGCCTTCTGTGGGCATCCAGAACTCTGTGATGCTGTTTTATACTTACAGAGATCTGACAAAAAGAAGACTGCTTGGTTCCAGCTAGCGATTATACTTTGAACCAAGTGACATGTAGCCCTTAACGAACCAAACTCACTTTGGAAAAAGTTGTCTTAAACTGACATATATCGGCATTATCATGAAGTCATTTTGGTGTCCTTTTGATCCATTTATTGCAATCAGAACATGGCAAAATCAGTTTAGTTTGGGTTCATGGCACTGAATACAAACTCAAGTGAGTAACACATGGTGAAAATTCACTTCACTGGGAACACACCAGAAGAAATGCTTGCAAAGCCAAAAAAAAAAAAAAAAATAGTGCCACAGGATTAGTAAATCTGTGTGCTGGAGGGCGAATTCCATGTCATCTGTAATGTAGTGTTGCCTCACACACACATTCACACACTTTTAACCAATCAGCTTCACCTAGGCAGACCACCGCTCTGCCTTTCTCAGTAAGATGCTCAGTCCCATAGATGATCAAAGCTGGATCTCTAAGGCTCTGCTGTAAAACATGACAACGCTGCATGCAGTCTGCTCCCACAGAAAATTTGTCATTTCATTTCCTTTGAACACACCACGCCGTACAAACATTGTTTTACGTGGAGCAAAAACCACAGAAACATATTTGTATTTCAGTTTGTATACTTCAAAATCAAAAAAGCACCCTCTATAATCTGTCAGAAACCAGAAATGTGCACATGATGAGGTGCCTGAAGAGTTTTTGCCATTTAGAATGTTTTGTTTACTTCTTCCACTTCTTCTGCATTCGACTTCATGCAGTCTTGGTCTAAAATACATTGGGAGATTATCTTATTATGTGTGTTTCCATTCACCTGCTTTATTTTCATAGCTTGCAGATTTGCACATTAAAAACATGGAGTGTAAACACCAGGTGGGGAAAGATAGTTGGTTTGTGGGTAAAAACCAACACGCTATGTGAATTAATAATGATCTTTGTGTGATGAGGCAATGAGGTGATGACTTTAACAAATGAGACAAACAGAAATGTCATATTTCATCAAACTTTTCACATTTTTCTTTATTTGAAATGGGCTCTTGAATGATGTAATCTCTTTGTGTCTGCTCTTTATTATCATTTCCCTCAGGAGTTGGAGAGGAGCTCAGAATCAGCTACAAGAGACTGAATGTTGGACTTTTCTTTCTTACTTTTGTAATTTTGACCTTTGTGTCTCAATAGGTCTATTCACTGTAGCAACTACCTCTGAATACAATTGATGCTCTCGAGCACATTAAAAAGGAAAGTAACTTTAAAGAAACTTTGTTGTCTGTTTATTTTGTCCCCAGTTTTTTCTATCTATCTTGAATCATTAAAAAAAAGAATCCTGCTGGTTCGTTATTAAGGAAATACTGTAATTGTGTTCCTCAGTGAACGCTCCACACTTGTTGGTTTTGTCTGATGCTTGAGGAGAACAAATGGTAATTAATTACCAGACAAATTATAAAGTAATGAGGAAGTACATAGTAACTAGTCAGTATGATGTATTGCTTTACTTAAGGAGGCACTTTAGGCAACAACCACGACAAGCTGGAATCACACATCTTATTGAAGGTACAGAATCCGCTGTTTTTGAAGATTAATCAAATTAAATTAGACAATTGTGTGATTGGATATATCAGTATCTGTCAGATGTGAAAAGGGTGACGACCCTGATAGGAGATATGCCTCCACTGTTAGGTGGATGCTGGGCTTGCCCTGGGGGGCTTAATACTGCTGGGATCACTGTCACAGCAAATGACAAATAATCTAATATGTTGTATTACTATCAACCCCCTTACCTTGCCCAGCTCCTTCACCTTGCTCTCTCGCACTTGAGGTGAAGCTGCCATTTCAATTTTCTCCTCATGAAAAGTTCACCTCTCTAACCCCAAAAACAATCAAATCGTTCCATCATCGAGTGACAGTCAAGAGAAGGAAAACATCATTCTTGTAACATAAACTCACTGAGCTCAGCTTAACGCAACATAGCATTGTGTATTTTTTTGACACTGAGATATTTCTGAGGATATAAAATAATGATGTAAAAAATACTTACACTGTAATTTGATCCAACAACATAGATCCATGCATCTGAAGATGATGTATACTAGTCTGCTGGACGATAGTGTAGAAGCACCTTTACTGTGGTATTTTTACATGTCCATTGGTGCTATCTGCTGTCCTCAAGGCATTAAATATTTAGGGTCCAGTTTTTAAAGAGCAGTTTGAAGCATTTATCTTTCAAATGTTTGGATAGGACAAGTCTTTAATAGACTTATACAAAATTAATTGGCTTCCTAGAGGACATCTAATTTTTATTTCTGTAAGCTGACGTCTAACATGAACAACTCGACTCCTGCATGAGACTGTTTGACTCTTTAACACCAGCATGACTTCATGACTTTCTTCTATATATTTCTTCTTTGTGAATATCCACCTTGTTTATACGAGTAAATTTCTCTGGTGTGGGATCATAAAGTCTTTTCTTATATTACCTTATCTCATTTGATGAAATTACTGAATCCTAACCATTTCAGCAAAATCCATCCATCCAATCCATTGTCATAGCTTGTATGTCCACCAACAACTGATTTTCTGCTCTGACCTTGTCAAGATTGTTTTATATGACAGATTATATTTTGAATATATCAAATGTATGATAAATAATATAAAAGAAAGTGAATTCAGCATCGATTGAAATGAAACGAAATGAAATGAAATGAAATGAAACACAGTGGTCTAGGAATGGTATGATAACAATTATATTTATTCAATATTATTTATTTATTTCATTTCGACATTTCGACATTTGCTGCACTCACTCATCCATTTGCAGCAGCCTCATGCAGGTCAGGTGTAAGTGAACTTTTGGTCAGGCATCTCGTGTAACCACTTCTGTACACTGCACTGAATTACTGATAGGCTCAATGTGCAACTTCCCAAAAAGCAGCCAAGAACACTTACTGAACTGGAAAAATAAATGTGAACTATAAAATGAACAGTCACATCCTACCACAGGCTTTAAGTTGAGTATCAGTGCCTGAGCAGAAATTAGGATATTAATGGCCTTTAGTTTTTTACTTCCAGGTCTTTGAATTGCAAAGAAAAGCCTGATGGAACTGTAAATCTTAGAATGCCATTGCAGCAAAAACTGGCATTAGCACAACTACCCCCGGCTTATAAACATGGCTACCGTCAAACGCACATTTCAGACATGGCAGATTAACAAGTACTTTGAGAAGATTCTTGTGTCTCAGGAACGCACAAAGACGCTTGTTTGTCCTGGCTCGCAGTAAAGGCAACATTGTAAACTTCAAACAGCACACCAGTGTCCAGAGTCTGTCAGCCTGCCCTCTATCACATTAAGCAGACAGTATGGTGTGTATGTGTTATTATGGCAGGAGCATGATAATCAATCAGATCACAGTAGGAATAACTACCAATGCCCACAGGAGTCTGTCTCCTATTTGTTCTGAGATGTGACACACGCAGACATCTGAGTTTTAACAGATTACATTATCTCACTATATAGTTTATGTTCTGACTCCACACGTCCAGCAGCATGAATCACAATATATACAGTGATCCCTCGCTATATCGCGGTTCAGTTTTCGCGGACTTGCTGTTTCGCAGATTTTTTTCAGTGTCATTTTGCATGCTTTTTTTTTTTTTACAGCGTACTGTAACAGTATGAACGCGCATTGTGTTCTGCGTCCTGATTGGCTAAGGGAGAACCGCACATGTGTTCTGCGTCATGTTTAAGGGAGTACTGTACAAAATGTGTGTAAAAAGGTGTATAAAAGTGTGTGGTTAGGGGTTTTACGGCCTTAAAACATGTATAATAATTGTAAAACTCACTTCGCGGATTTCGTTTATTGCGGGTTATTTTTGGAACGCATCCCTCGCGATAAACGAGGGTTCACTGTATTAGATTTCAAATGAATTGTTTGTGGAACAGAGGATTGCTCAGTCAGCATATCTCGATGGCCTTTTGCCACTGACATTAGCCTAAGCTAACTGTTACTGATTCTGGTTCTGAAACAGTTTGAAATCAATCAATGAATCAAAGTTTGAAACACCATATGACATCAGTCTTCATCTTTTAGACAAGGCTGATGACAGCACTACAAATGAACAGATTAAATACTGTTAGATAACATCATTGGCTGAAGAGAGCCAAAAGATTGCTAAAGACTGTCTACAAAACCATCAGGGAGTCACCTGGCAGAAAAAAAAATCCATGTCCACGGATTCCTAAACCAGACTGATTCCCAAATAGTGACAATATGAAACCTCTTTACTTTTATTTAAAGTTGTGTTATATCGGCTACATTTACCAAACAAGTCAATCAATAGCTCAGATTACATTAGGGAAACCGGCTCTCGCTGCAAATTGCGCTTTAATGTCGGCCTGTCCAACAGCATTGTACGGGAATTTGATGTACCTGGATGACATTCGGATGATTCCGTCCCACACAGCTGGCATGGCTCGGCTCAGAGTTGACTGGCACACTCCTGACCGATCGGGCCAGCTCCCGCAGGAATGCCCCTGTTGCCAGGAACCCCAGCATGGTCAGCATCTGTTTGGACACAAGACAACCCCTGGCTCCTCGCCATGAGCAGTAACATAAGATATGGATAAGAAATGAAATGGAAGATGACAACTGATTCAGGTTCATCAGGAGTTAAATTTTACTTAACAAAAGGAGGTGGGGCAAAAGGGAACAAAGGCGTACGAGTGCTGTTTAAAAGAACAAATAAATATAACAAAAAGAGAACTCTAAACAGAGCCTATCGTCTAACTTGAAAACAAAATAATAATAAATAAAAACATCACTATCTAACCTGCTGATAACCAAGAACACACATCAATAAACAGCACCCCTAAATTAGTGACTCTAAGAAAAAAATACTCTCAGTGTAATCAGTGTAATCGTAACTAAACCTAGGCCAATCCCAATAATATTTCCCCGCAAACCCACAATTTTCAAACACGATTTCAGGTACGAACAAACGAGGCGAGCTGACAGAATACCATACAAAATCAAGCCGTGCGGAACAGACCCACAGTCTATTTAAACTGCATCTGGTTGATGGAGGATTCCCTGATTAGTCAAACCACAGCCACACCAACACAGCCGACAGGGTACAGCAATCAGGAAGGGGGTCCGAGCTCCAAAAGGGGACCAATCCTCGACAGGGTGATCCCCACAGCTGGTTTTAAACACAATACATACTAAACGGCAGCCAGTGACGGCAGTGACAACGCTCACGTTGGATTGCACCATTTGTTAATTGTTCATAAGTGTGCCTCTAATGTGCACATCACTCTGATGACTACTTGTTTTCACATTTTTAACAGTTTCCTAGCGTTACCTCTAAGTGTCTCCAAAGGAACAATAGCTGTAGAAACGTGCGTACGCCAGCTATGAAATTGGCGTGGGGCACGCACATTTCGATGATCATTTCACGATTGATCATCTGAACATGAGTGCGGAAAAGGACGTACGCCACATTTTTGTGCGTACGCAACCTTTGTACATGAGGCTCTGGTGCGCTGACGACAACCCGACCAATAGCACCAAGAAGACCAAGGAAATCATTGTGGACTACAGGAAAAACAATTATCTCCAACTTTAAGTTTCTGGATGTCCACATTTCAAAGGACCTTTCATGGACCATTAACACATGAATCCTGGTCAAGGAGGCTCATTAGCAAAGAAGGCCTACTAGGGATGTAACTCAATCACTCAACTCACGACTCGATTCGAGTCACGATTTATTGTTCACGATACAATTTTTTCATGATTTTTTTAAAATCAAAATGAGCTACAGACAAATTCTGACCAAATAAAATTATCTTTTTATTTGTAGGAAAAAAATCTCTCTTTACAGAAACTTTCAAACAGTTTCTGTTCTTATTAGGGCTGCTAGCAAGCAGCTGATCTGACCATCACCTTTCAGCTTGAAGTATGAGCTAACTGAAAATAAAAACAACAAGATGATGGCTCATTAACCCTTTAATGAGAGTCCATGGCCCCGGGAAACGGCGAGGTCCGGGCGCTGTAAACGCAGAGCCGGTCGCGGCGCACCGCTACGGAGGAAATGCGCCCCACGGGGGCCAGCCAGCGCCGGGGAGAGGTCCCACGAGGGGATCTTCCCGCACCGTGGAGTTTAATCCCCCGGGCAGATTGCGCGGAAGTTGTGGTGATTGGTTAAAATTGCAACACCGCCCTGAATTTACGGGGATTCACTGAAGTTGCGTTAAAGTTGCAAATCGCAACATTGTGAATTCCTGGAGGGTCTGTGTTATGGTATCATTTACGGTACAGTCAGGCCTGACGCCGATTACCACTACTGCGCATGTGTGTAGGTGTGTGTGTGTGTGACACAGAAAGGCAGAGGCGGCAGTGGAAGCTGCAGCCACAATGTAACCTATTTCTAATTTAAAAAAGGCGAAAAACAACATATCCTACTTCTCTCGCATTCGCCAAGAATCGCGATTCATTTTTTCTGTCAACCGATGCGAGTCGTCACGCATTTGTACCGATTTTTAATCGTGGCACGATGTATCGTTACATCCCTAAGGCCTACCTATCTCCTCAGATGAACTTTTACAGCAGAGGGTGGTGAAAACTGCCTAGCGCTGACTGTTTACCCTTCTCCCCTCTAAGAGATGCTACAGGTCATTCTGTTCTAGAACCAACAGGCTCAGGAACAGCTTTTTTCTCATAGGCCATCACCTTGTTAAAGTCTGCACCAAGATGATCCTCCTCCCCCAAATGACTGAACTTGCCCCCCCCATTTCCCTCATTTAACTCTGTCTCAGGAGCCCCATTTGGTTAACATGGGCACTAAAAGAAAGTGGGAAGTTCTTTGCGGCACTTTCGTTTCCAGGTTTTTTCTTTGGTTCAATCGTCATGTGGTCGAGTTGGTAGAAATTCCATGCTGCTGCTGATGTAGTGCCAAGAAAAAAAAATCTTTCAGAGTTTGATTACACAAATTTGCATTTCCCTCAGTTATCACAGAAAAGAAAATTAGTGTTGTTACTCTGGTGGTTAACCCTGACAAAAACACACACTAAGGAGAGTGACCTGCACATCCACCTTGGTATAATTATTGCAGCCTCTTTGTGTATAATCAAAAGTTATTTTACTCTCTAATATTTAAAGTGGAGAAAGTTTAAACTAAAGGCCCTTGGGTACTTCTTAAAGTACAAACTACAAAATAAAAAGTGGACCGCCCAGCTCCAATGCCGCTTTTGCGCTGTTGGTAGTAGTAAATGCAGTTCTGGTAGAAGATAGTGTGGCTATTTAAATGTTTGTTAGAAGTGAAGTAGGAGTTCACAGCACAAGATCAATACATTAATGACTCTCGATTAAGATTGATCCTGTACTTTCCAGATGGACAGTCATGAACATTCAGTGTTGGTTTTTGGCCTAATTTCCCCCTTTTTTTCTGCATTCTCTGAATCTTTTGATATCGTTATGATTACAGATGATGCTATATGCTGTTTTCTTCTCAATCTGTTAAACAATCAAAAACAGGCAGCTGTTCCAATTTTTCTTTTTTCTTAAAAACACCAAAATACAGTGTACACATGTAAGCTGGTACACATCTCCAGCCTTACTTAATAGTGTTGCTTGTAAGAGCTGACCTACACTGATACTCCTGTTATAAATGATGAACAGTTACATTTGCTGCAGTCCTGTGCAGAGGGGTGGGGAATTGACAGAGAATTTGGAATCAACTTGAAACATGTGGATGTGGGTGGAGGAGTTAGTTATCTGACTCATAGTCCTGCAGCAAATACGCAGTATCAGGAGAAACTTTTCCACTGCCACCCTCAGCATATATCGCATGCAAGCTGCAGTCGTCAGATATTGGCTGGGCTCTCTACATGCTCCAGTGCTGACTTAGTCTCATTGTGAGCTCTAAATGCAGCCTTGATGCTGGATAGCTGAACACCATGTATCCTGTGTTTGTAGTAAGCTGATGGAAGCATCACAGGACTTATTGGAAAGAAAATCTGTCAGAATATCCCCTCACTGTTAGAAATCATGAATCTACTGCAGTCCAAGACTTATTTTGCATCTGTTCATTGGCGTATGGTTTCCTTCAAACTGCCTTCATCTGCTTCAGATGTGACATTTCTTGTTTACAAGATGTAGTGTGAACTCGCTGCCTTCACAGCTGTGGGTTTTTTTGGGTATTCTTATACAGTAGGTGAGAGAACGAGCGCAATAGCGTTAATAAGTGAGAGGAAAGAGTCACATGTTAACATTTATTCCTTCAGGTGAGATACAAATGAGACAAATGCAACAGTATTTCACTCTGTGTGAGAGGTGTTGAGGGTGGCATTGCCAGTGAGCGTGTCTTGACGTGCATCTTGGGTACATCTTAATTCACCTAATTGGCTACATAAGTGCACCTCAAGTCTCTTAATTGCAAGCATGTTTCCCTCACTTCTGCTTTTTCCTTGTGTCTTACCCATAAATTCAACTAAGTATGACTGTGACATTGTTTCTGTTTTTCAAAGAAAACGTGAGGAGAAAAGAAAAATAATGAAACACATTTTCCACACAATTTCCTCTGTGCTGACAGCAGCCGTTCAAGCGGCCAGTGACAGTGATTGCCATTGTATTCAAGAAGCCCCCATCGCTGCCTTCATGACTTTGTTCAGACACAAATACTTGTATTTACTGTATTTATTTAAGGAGTCGTCATCACCAAATAATGAGATGTTATTGCAGCTTGTGAATGTGAACATTTGTTTGTAAGTTGCTGATTCACATTTTAAAAAGGTAATTTACTGCCCTACCTGCTCATTGATAGAAGATACAATCAAAGAGCCTCAGCCATACCTTGTTATTTGATTTATTTTGTCTCTGTGATGAGCAGATGTATTCAGTTTACTGTTATTCAGCAGCCGAATGCAATCATGTCTTCGTTTTAGGTGATTTTATACAATCATACACAACCTGTGTAAATCAATGAATGTGTCTGTGCTCTGGGGAAGTCTTAAACCAGATGGACTGGCATGTTGCTGCAGAATGCTGTGGTAACCATGCTCTTGAAGCCTGCCTTAAATTTTGTATAAATTGGCAACAGTTTTACCACATGCATACACCATCTATTCACATTTTCTATGTCTCACAAAGAAAAGGCAGATGGAACCTGTGTGTTTCTTGGTCCAAGCAATCCTCTTCTTCTTGTTGATTTCCCTTAGTAGTGATTTCTCTGCAGCAAATTATAATTTAAATGGTTTCATGGTAATTAAACCATTTAAATTATAATATATCAGTAATAACATTAATAACAATATATACTTTGTCCTACCCCTTTTTGAACATGCAAATCATACATGTTTGCACTGGTTAAGATATAATAGCAATTGAGTTGGTGCGTGTACAGGTGTGACCTGTTTTTATTTTCTTTTTTCATTGTATATTTCTTTTTCTTTCTTTCCTTATATCTTTTTTTTGTTGGCCTTTACATGTTCAAAATAAAATTCTCAATCAAATAAAAAACCATGAAGGCCTGATTCACCTCTGAAGTCTCTTCTGAACAGTTCACACTGAGATGTCTACTTGAACTCTGTGGAGTGGATTTATGTGGACTCTAGACTGAGGTGCTATTAATTAGTGACTTGGGGTGAGTGTGGTAACTGGTCTTGCTTTCTGGGGATGGTCCAGTATCATCATAGAATTTTGTTGTTAGAATGACAGAATGATAGAATGATTAGAAGACATTCAAAGTTACTGAAACCTTGCAGTTTGAGTGTTCAAGTGAGCACACATCTGTGGAGGCCTGAATATGGGGATATAGCAGGGTCAGCTCAGGGTGTCAGAAGCCAAAACTACCTCAGTCTCCCTGTTGACAATATGGCCTCTATCAGTCTTGGTGGCTGTGTTTAGTCCTGGTTAAGCCATGTTCACACTGGGCTTAGCACAGCTACAGGCAGCTACATCTAACAAGCTGCATACTTTGGCAACAACTAAAGCTATCTGTCTATCAGGAAATCACTGAGTTAAAGAAGAGAACACCTGAGACATCAGAGATGAACTAATTCATGTCTTATTTGTGGTCTGATAAATAGTGCCCTATATCTCTATTTTCCATGTCTCATCTAGATTAGTGTGGGTAAAAGACAGACACACCCAGCCTGTCAAAGTGATTTTTAAATGGATGCTACGATGATATGATATCAGAAACTAAGATGGCTGGTGAAGTAACAAGAACACACATATAATTGTTTCTAATTACCTATACCTTTTCAGACTCATGATCTGGTCTGCCATATCCACATTAAGCTAGAGGCACACAAAAGAGACACACATATCAGTTCAATTATTTGTGTCTTTTACTGTCATCTTGCTGTTCTGCAGCTTCTCTGTACACACTCTGTATTCAGCAGAGTACATCATGGACAACACCGAGCTGTTCCTCTCGATAATTAGTGGATAATTAAAGCTCTCAGTCCTGACTTGCACTTAAGGTTAAGTGGATACTGAAGCTTCATCACGGGTTGGACAGATGGAGGGAGAGTGGTTACACAATAAAACGTGCACGAGCGCTCTTGTGTATGAGTGCTGTTGTACCTCCTGCTGTGAAAGAAGCAAGGCAACCTGTGTTTGTATTGTGTTTAATAAAAGAATGTGTGTGTGCGTCTGTGTGCGCGAGTGTGTGTGTGCGTGTGTGTCTGTGCGTTTTGCCCTCTGGTGTGTGTATGCTATTCCAATTCCGCCTCCTGTCTCCTGCAGACATCAAGTTTTTGGCTGGGTTCTAGCAGCGTGATAAACACGAAGCATGCAACATGATTGAAAGTTGCTATCATACCTGTTGTTTTGCTACTTATCTTCAGCAGCTTCGCCTCTCTGCTGTTATTCTCTTATGCCATTAAAAAAACAAGCTGAGTCCTTTGAAATAAAATGCTATCTGCCTTATTGTTATCGAGATTCCTTCAAAACACACTGGAATCCTTCCATAATACTCAACCTGACCATGCTGGACACAAAAGATCCATTCTGATCAGTTTGTTATTAAACCAGTGGACATCAGTAGAGATCAGAAGTAAATAAGGATACAGAGACTATGTCCAAGAAGCTCAATTACAAGATACAACTTACTATTGACAACTTGATCCATAAACCCACATGGCATCCACCACACCAACATACCATTGAAGCTGTTCTGGCATCATTTTGTGGACCTACACCTTACTGTAAGAGTGACATTGTCAGGTTTAAACACAATTGTGAAGACATATGTATTATGTAAACATTAATATTATAAAGAGTAAGATCTAGACCTGCTCTGTATGGGAAGTGCCATGAGATAACTTTTGTTATGATATGGCACTATATAAATAGAATAGAATTGAATGTCATATAGCATGGCATGGTATTATTGAACCGCTATGAATAAAAATGTATATATTGTGTATATTCTGACAGCTGACCGAAAAGAGAGAGAGGAAGAAGAAAGAAAGAGAGTGGAGAGTCAGAAGGGCAGAGAGAGTTGATGTGGAATAGGTGTGGGTGGATGAGTTGACTGAGTTATGTTTGTCTCTTATGAAAGTTATGGAGAAAATCAGGAGTGTGCTGGAATAATTTATTCCTTTACACACCCACGTTGCTGACATTATTAAGACAATTAATGTTGGGTTTTATTTTAATTTCTCACCTGTCTGTATTCAAACATACACACAAAGGCACACTGGGAGGACTTGTAAATCAAATGTTTCGTATCATACTATCAGATTATGTAAATTAAGTTAAGTAAAGTTAAGGTAAGTGAAGTTATTAAGTGAAATTATGATAAGATAATATAGATTTTCATGATCCACTATTTCCGTCATTCTAGCATTCATGGTTGAGAGATCACACCAGTCTGTGATGACCCCCGTGTACTCCTGCTCCCTGTACTTCCTTCTAACACACTGCACCCTGTGGGACCCCCATGCTGCAAATGAGCACACATCATACATCATGATCTGTTGGTAGTGTAGTAGATAGTCCATGCAGACAGGTGGCACTCAACACCAGTCCCTTCTATGTTCCCCTTAGCAGTGATGGTTGTGTTGAAAGCACGGGTAAAGTCTTAAAACACGATCCTCACTGTGTTTCTAATATTTTCGTCATCAGTCAAGTCAATTTGACAGGTCTGAAGTGGCTGGGTTCCCTGGGTTTTTGGTACTGGAACTCGCCCCAGACTTGGGCTCAGATTGAAAATGTGCAAAATAATCTCAGACAGCTGATCTGCACATTTATTTAGTAGTCTGGAGCTGGGATGACGGGGAAGGGATGTTCAATGCCCGTATAGAGTTCACCTGAAACACCTCTATTTAGGGAATGTGATTTCTAAAATGTGTAATCTGTATCAGTGAGAAGGTCAGCAGCTCTACTCCGAGCTCCCTCCAGATGTCCGAGCTCTGAACCATATCCTTAAGTGTTTTATTGCTGTTGACCATACTCCCCAGCTGGTTTTATGCCTTAATATACAGAATTACAAAGGACTAAGATGACTGAGTTTATGGCTAGCTTCAATGTGCAAGTAATTTTAGGATTGGATGAATTAAAGTCAACCCTAAATGAAAAACTGTATTACTGCTCATGTTCCATTTAGCAGACGCTTTTATCCAAAGCGACTTACAGAGGAGGACATAAGCTGAAAAGATGTAAAGGAGCACAGAGTAGTTTGTTAGTTTTGTTAGTTTTAGGCAAGGAAGCATTCTCGAAAGAGAAAGGTTTTTACAAGTTTTTTAAAGGTAGAAAGGGATGTTGCTGTTCTTGCAGCCGTTGGTAGGTCATTCCACCATTTGGGGACAACCACAGAGGAGAGTTTAGAGTGACCTCGCTTTGCGAAAGGTGATGGTACAACTAGACGGTTTGAATGAGCGGAGCGTAACGCCCTGGTCGGGACGTTAGCCTTTAGTAAGACGCTGAGATAGCCAGGGGCTGATCCTGAAATCAGACCCTGCCTGATGTCTTGTACATTCTTGTCTGTGTATGTCTTGTAGATTGCAGTCTTGACAATAAAGCATCTTGAATCTTGAATCTTGAATCTTGAAATGGTTTTGTAGGCTTCACAAGTGGCCTGTGATCCAAAAAATAAATACGAAGTAAAACCAAGAAAATCATAGGACTGAAATAGTCACATTTGGTTAATGGAAGAAGTTACATTTCCCCCATCCTTTTAACATCAGGCTTGACAGTTCAATTTTGAGAAAACAGCTTTACAGGTGAGCACGAACATGGCCAATGTCTTGGTGTCAAACTTTTGGGGACAGGCAGCCCAAAAGGCGCACCGTACAGGTAATGGATCTGTTCACACTGACAAAGAGTAAAAAACAACATACATTTTAAAGGCAAATTTATGTATGAAATATATTATATAATATATTACTTAGGATACAATATTCTTTAAATGTTTTTACCCTGATAGTGTCTGCCGTGGACAAATGTATTATTGATGTAATATCAAAAGGTCTTCTGGAGTGAAACATCTGCACACACTCACACTCAATCACACACATTACAAATGAAGATGTGTTTTCAGCAAGCATGAACCTCCATGGCTGTAAATCGAAGGCTACAATATGTAAAAAGTGCCAAAAACTGCAGTTCCTCAAATGTCCACTTGAGGCATCTCCCCATGTTAAAATGTCCAAATTCACATCAGAAATAAACATGTTTACAGGGTGGTACAAAAACAGTTTTGGTCTCTAAAAAATAATTTCACAGTTCATGACAACTGTGCTGATGGTGAATTATTCTGTTGGGTAAATCTGTTATAAATGCACTCACTGTGTCTGTTTTCTAACTCTGAAGAGGTTTCTTGTCTGACACTAAAGATCACAAAATTAGATGAGAGAGAGATGAGTGAAGCTTTTCCTTTTCCTGTTTGCAGATATACATCGAGGACAGCACATGACATGATCAGAGCAGAGACAGACAGAAAAGCAGAAGGCAGAGATGCTTCAGCTGGACATGGATCACTTTTTGATGCTGCTGCTGCTGCTTTGGACTTCAGGTAAGACATACCTTCACACACGCATCATCTCCACACACGTACGTGCGCGCGCACACACACACACAGACACACACACACAACACACACACATCAAATGAGATTAAGAAATTAAAAAAGGAAAACGTTGTAAAGACATAGCCATAGTGATTGAATCCTTCAAACCCAGTTTTTGATTCTGTTTTTAATGAATGTTTTTTTTTTGGAGAACATCCAGTCATTGTGTTTATATTCAACAATTATAACCTGTAAATGGACTTTATATGTATAGTTTTTAGTCTATCAACCACTTAAGGCACTTTAACACTACATATCTCATTAACCCATTCACACAAACTATGATGGCATTGGCAGCTATGCAGCTTCCCAAATGCCCATTTGTTTTTTCCGAGCCTGTGTGAGCATTTTTTTCTTGCTCAAGGACACCTCGGCATGCAGAGTGAAGGAGCTGGGAATTAAACCTGATCATCTGATTGGTGGATGACTTGCTCTACCTCCTGAGCCACAGGCGCCACAATGATTATGTCTCTGTGCAGTAGCTTTCTGTTTGTGGTAGAGTTCACCACTGATTAAAACTAAAGAACGCCTTCACACTTGTGACAAATTATTAATTATAAAGGACACTTTATTTACTATAGGTTTTCTGTAAAACTAGCAGTAACTAGAAAACTCTTTGTACTTCCTTCTAATACACATCCCACAAAGGCTGTGTCATCAGAGAAGGTCTGGAGGTGACAGCTGTCAGTAATGGTTCTTAGTTCTTCGATGTCTTTGTTTTCTGTTTGAGTTAGCACAGAACAGCGGCAACGCTGCTCTGTCTTTGTACCTTTCATACAGAATGACTATGAGACACAGCTTCTATCTTCTTCATATGATGAGTGCTGATTGCTCAGTTGGATACAGAAATGCAAACCACAACCCTGTTCATTGTGAATACAATGAACCCAACAGTGAGGGCCTGGAAATGCAAACTAATTTTCACTGACATCTGAATAAACAAACAATACACACACCTCAATCAGAAAATGTGATTTCTATTCTGTCTCAGTAATCAGCTCACTTAACCCTAGTTCACCATCACAACCCTACACCACCTAATATTTACATGAGCCAACACAGTTTATGAGTAGCAATTGTTGAAATTCAATAAAACAGAATGCCACAGCAGAACTCCAAGAAAATTTTTCATGAAACATAAAAATGCTGCTTCATTCTGATGTTTATTTTCTGATTTTCTCCTCAGGACTGCTGACTGAACAAAACTCAGAAGGTAAATAGACAAAAAAAAAGCAAAATAAGAACTCAAATTTTTGTTTCACCTTTTACAATTTTCCAAAAGGTAATTCCAATGTTTTTATACCTGAGCAATGTTACATATTTCAGGATCTGAGTAATAGGTACAAATAATTAAAATTGGTCCAAGGAGATCGCCTCAGCAGGCAGTCGTAAAACAGGATGCAATGACAACATTGAAATCCATGGGGGAATTATGGCTGATTAAATGTCCATTGAAAGTGTTTGTGTATGTGACAGACTCTGATTGTCATTCTACATGTCTGACAACATTATGGAAAGGACCCGACAGAGATAGACCTTTTTCAAGATGATTTACTGACTCATGTTTCCACTGTCTTTTAAACCCATCACTGGTAAAAACAAATTCTTTCAGAGGACAGACCTTTGTCTTTTGGTGCACAGTTTTTTCCCCAAAGGTTGTATTGCATTCATAACACCCAATCCCTTGGCTGCTGCTGAGGCAATTTACTGGAGCGACTCTAATTCTACCTGTTCTTGATTTAGGACCCAGTATATGTCAATATGGCCTGGTTGTAAAAATACTGGAATTGCTTTTTAATTAAAGTCACTCGATTGACTGATGACTCTCTTGTTTTTGTTCAGATTCTGTCAGATTGGTGGGAGGAGACAGTCGCTGTGCAGGAACACTGCAGGTGAAACGAAACGACTGGAGACCAGTGATTGCCTCTGACTGGGCGCTGAAGGAAGCAGCTTTTGTCTGCAGAGATTTGGGCTGTGGCTCTGCTGTTTCTCTAAGACTGAGAGAAAAGTCCACAGTCACGTCTGGGTGGCTGATCAGTCCTTCCTGTGTTAGGTCTGGAAAACCTATGAAGGGCTGCTCATCACTAGGTTCCTCCTCCTTTGTTTTAGATCTCTCCTGTTCAGGTAAGCCCATCCCATGACTCATCTCTGACATTATTTCTGACAGTCATACACCCATGGTGACACACATACACACACAAACAAACACACCTGTAGAATGGAAGTAAACTGTTTCCGGCAGCCATGATGGAGTCAAATGAGCTGCTGTCAGTAAATCAGGTGTCAAAATGGATACCAACTTTATTATAGTGATCTCAGTGTAAATGTAATGGTAACATTGCTGTAGTCTTTGTTGGTATAAATACATGTTCTGTTGAACTGATGTTGGAATTGTTCTGATCCAGTTTAAATCACTGATGACGAGGTTTTATTTTAGTATCTCTCTCTCTCTATTTCATTTTCTATTTTCTCTCCAGACTCTGTCAGGCTGGTGAATGGAGATAGTCTGTGTTCAGGCAGACTGGAGGTGAAGTCTGACCATTCTAACCAATTATGGTCCTCAGTGTGTGAAGCTGACTTTGACCAGCAGGATGCAGATGTGGTCTGTAGGGAGCTTGGTTGTGGGGCTCCTTCAGTCCTTCAGGGGGCGCTCTATGGAGAAGTGGAGGCTGCAATGTGGACCAAAGTGTTCCAGTGTGGAGGCCATGAGTCTGCTCTCCTGGACTGTAGGCGCTCAGGATCAACTAGAACCACATGCTCACCTGGAAAAGCTGTTGGACTCACCTGCTCAGGTAGAAAATGAACTGCAGCTTTGATTTGGTTAACTTCTGTTCTGATAAACTCACTTTGTTCTTTGACTGATGACTGTTTCTGTGCAGAACCTGTAAGGTTTGTGGGAGGAAACAGTCGTTGTGCAGGAACACTGGAGCTGAAACAAGGAGACTGGAGACCAATGGGTCACTTTACATCTTACTGGACCCTGAAGAAAGCAGCTGTTGTCTGCAGAGATCTGGACTGTGGTTCTGTTGTTTCTGTAGGACAGAGAAAGGAGTCCTCCGACAGATCTGTGTGGTTGTTGAGGACTACCTGTGTTCACTCAGGATTTTCTCTGAGGGACTGTGTAACACCACGTTCCTCTTCCTCCACTCTAAATGTCACCTGTTCAGGTAAGCCCATCAGTTACATCATCTAAGACATGATTTCTGACAGTAATACACTCATGTTGACACACACACACACACACACACACACACACACACACACACACACACACACACACACACACACACACACACACACACACACCTGTAGAATGGTAGTGGACTGTGTCTGGCAGCCATAATGTATGCAAATGACCGGCTGTCAGTAAATCAGGTGCAGAATGTATGAAGATACATAAATGTAGATATGAAACCCTTAAGGAGTGCACTGGGCCAATTACCAACCAGCCTGGAAGGACTCCTTCGTCAGCCTTAAGACTGCCTTAGACACTGGTTTCCACCATGACAGGCACCAATGACATACTGGTTCCAACTCTGAGCAGCTCAGGTTAGCCAGGGTCTCGTCAGACGGAACAGAGACATCTCCCGATTATATTATTAATGTTTAAAACACACTGAAAGAATTCAAAAATGGATACCAGTTGTTACAGTGAGCTCAATGTAAATGTGTAAATGGGATGGTACAGTGCTGCACTCTGTGGTGTTATAAATATGTGTTCTGTTGAACTGATGGAATTGTTCTAATCCAGTTTAAATCACATGACCAGCTTTCTCTGTTTTCTATTTTCTCTCCAGACTCTGTCAGGCTGGTGAATGGAGATAGTCTGTGTTCAGGCAGACTGGAGGTGAAGTCTGACCATTCTAACCAATTATGGTCCTCAGTGTGTGAAGCTGACTTTCACCAACAGGATGCAGATGTGGTCTGTAGGGAGCTTGGCTGTGGGGCTCCTTCAGTCCTTCAGGGGGCGCTCTATGGAGAAGTGGAGGCTGCAATGTGGACCAAAGTGTTCCGGTGTGGAGGCCATGAGTCTGCTCTCCTGGACTGTAGGCGCTCAGGATTAACTCGAAACATGTGCTCACCTGGAAAAGCTGTTGGACTCACCTGCTCAGGTAGAAAATAAACTGCAGCTTTGATTTAGTTAATTTCTGTTCTGATGAAACTCACTTTGTTCTTTGACTGATGACTGTTTCTGTGCAGAACCTGTCAGGTTGGTGGGAGGAAACAGTCGTTGTGCAGGAACACTGGAAGTGAAGCAAGGAGACTGGAGACTGGTGATTTACTCTTCCTGGACCCTGAAGGATGCAGCTGTTGTCTGCAGAGATCTGAAATGTGGCTCTGCTGTTTATGTAGTACAGAGAAAGGAGTCCTCTGACAGATCTGGATGGTCGATTAGCTCTGAATGTGTTCAGTCTGGATCTGCTCTGAGGGAATGTCTACAATCACAGTCTGACTCCTCTATCCTGGATCTGACCTGCTCAGGTAAGCCCACCAGTGACATCATCTGTGACATCATTTCTGACTAATACACTTATCTTGACAATTTATTTCAGTTTTATTGATAAAAAAAGAAGCTCGATCAAGGTGGACCCACTGGTCTTGTAGTAGAGATCATGAGGACCACAGCAGCAGGCTCAACCAGTCTCCTTTCCTGGCATAACCACAATCTATGGGAAAGCAGAACAACTCTTGTGAAGAAGCCTAGTTAGTAACATAATGGGACAAGAATGTGTACAAATGGAGAGGGAGAAAAGACGGTAAGAGCTCAGTGCATCATGGGAAGTCCCAAAGCAGTCTAGGCCTGTAGCAGCATGACCAAAGCATGGTTCAGGACTCACCTGAGCCAGCCTCAAGTATAAGCTCCATCAGAAAGGAATGTCTTAACCCTACTCTAAAATATGTAGAGGTGGACAGCGTCCAGAACTTTAACTGGGATCTGGCTCCACAGGAGAGGAGCTTGATAGCTGAAAGCTCTGGCACCCATTCTACTTTCAGAGACTGAAGTGCAGTGCTCTAGAGAGGTAATGGGGGACTATGAGCTCTTTAGAATATAATGGTGTATGACCATGAAGAGCTTTTTAGGTAAAGAGAAGGATTTTAAATTCAAGCCAAAACTGGAGAAATCTGATATCTGCTTTTAGTTCCTCTTAGTCTACATGCTGCAGCATACTGGATCACCTGCAGAGTCTAAAATATTGGCAGAATATAATCAGATGCAAATATTCAGAATCTGAAGTCCATACTTTCCAAACATGGTCACTTCTGGCTCCGAAAAACAAGATGGCGACATCCATGATGGAGGCTTTAAAATGGTTGTACACTAACAGGTGTCATGGTTAAGACCAAATCATTTGGTCTTAAGGAACTCTCTCTGTTTCATTTTCTATTTTCTCTCCAGACTCTGTCAGGCTGGTGAATGGAGATAGTCTGTGTTCAGGCAGACTGGAGGTGAAGTCTGACCATTCTAACCAATTATGGTCCTCAGTGTGTGAAGCTGACTTTCACCAACAGGATGCAGATGTGGTCTGTAGGGAGCTTGGTTGTGGGGCTCCTTCAGTCCTCCAGGGGGCGCTCTATGGAGAAGTGGAGGCTGCAATGTGGACCAAAGTGTTCCGGTGTGGAGGCCATGAGTCTGCTCTCCTGGACTGTAGGCGCTCAGGATTAACTCGAAACATGTGCTCACCTGGAAAAGCTGTTGGACTCACCTGCTCAGGTAGAAAATGAACTGCAGCTTTGACTTGGTTAACTTCTGTTCTGATGAAACTCACTTTGTTCTTTGACTGATGACTGTTTCTGTGCAGAACCTGTCAGGTTGGTGGGAGGAAACAGTCGTTGTGCAGGAAGATTGGAAATGAAACATCTGGGAGACTGGAAACCAGTGCGTTACATTAATTATGACTGGACCCTGGAAAAAACAGCTGTTGTCTGCAGAGATCTGGGCTGTGGCTCTCTTTCTGTAAGACAGGGAAAGAAGTCCTTACACAGACTGTCAATGTGGATTATTAACTCTGTCTGTATTAAGTCTGAATCTGCTCTGAAGGACTGTGTAAGATCAGGTTTCTCCTCCTTCATCCTGCATCTCACCTGTTCAGGTAAACCCATCAGTGACCCTAATGTTTGCAGTGATTTCCTTTGTCTATCACAGTGACAGTCACTGGTTTTCACTGGACTTAAGTCCAGGACAGCAACATCTTAAAATAAACTTGTTTCTGGAACCTTTAAACCCCCCATAGACTGCTGAGTGTCACCCGACATGACACACTTGGACCTGTCTTTCTCTGTCTACAGACCAACTGGTTCATCCCAATATCTCTGTGTCCTCCTCAATGGTTGGGGTCTCCAAGGTCCAGCAGCAAGGGTTTCATGTGTTGTGGGGCTCCTCCTTTACCATCAGCTGCTCCATCCAGCCACAGTACCCAGGAGGCTCTTTCCAGCTCACCTTCACCTCCACCAACACAGCACACAACTACACCCAGCCAGCTGTTAATCACTCTGCCCACTTTCTGTTTCCTGTTGCAGAGCCCGCCCATCAAGGAAGCTACAGCTGTGTTTATCATGTCTACATTTTTTCTCGTAACTTCTCCTCTGAGAGCCATCGACTTTGTCTCACTGGCTCAGGTAGGAAAACATCATCAGCTGACATCATGTCACTATGTGTCCGTGCATGTTTTCCTAAACAACACTGTAAGGGAATAAATGTCAACAGCAAACAATATATTGTAGGACTAGCTTCATGTTGAAGTGATTTCAGGAGATTTCAGGTCACTCCAGTTTGTGTTTTGATGGAAGCTGTTGATGTTGTGTGATCATGTGATGTGATGTCTGTCCCTGTCTCTGATCAGTTCCAACAGTTCTTGTCATCAGATGGGTCATCGTGCCACTGACTCTGCTGTTGGTGAACACTGCCCTTTATTTCTACTACAAGGTACTGACACATGTCTGTGGTTGAGAGGACTGACATGAAGCATTAGTCTGTGTTTATTGAACTAAAGAGAGGAGTGATGCAGGAAGTCACACCTGTGTGCTGTCATGTCTCTCCAGGCCAGGAGCCAGCAGAACACTGAGCTGGTTGACATGACCCTGGGTGTTTGTGCAGCTGAAGGAGGACCACCACCTGAAATGGAAGTAGTTCAGGGAGCAGAGTAGGACCTCCTCTCACATCCACATGGATTTTACATTTTTATACTTATGTTATTTTACCTACAATACGGCTGGAATTGTTATATTAAATCATAGATTAGATTGTTACATTTTTATTACTGCAAACATGAAGAGAACAAGAAGTTAGTCTGTCTTTGAATACTTTCTGACTCTCCACGAATATGTAATTGTGGTGACCAAATGTATCTGTTACACAGGTAATCTTACTGAATTGCATTTTGCTGTGCTTTGTGTATTTTGAGGAATGCAACGTCAGTTTGCCGCCTGCTCAGACTTGGTTAGCAAACTATGTATGAGGATTTTTTGTGGTAACCTTCAAGTCTAAAGATAAGACTCAGATTTACATCACGGGAAGATTGCTTGTCAGAGTTTCTTGTACTGTAATCAAGTTAAAGGTGTCCGATCAAGTTGGATACAGGCCAGCACCTGTATATATGTATATTACTTATATTACTCTTTCTCAGCTGAAATACTTTTGACCTTGTAGAGTGATGTTCTTTGTAATAATGATCTTACACTTGTTTGTAATGGGTTAAAGCAAAAAAAAAAAAAAAAATGAGATCACATTTCTCCTCTACTCACTAGAAAACTCCCAACATGCTGGGTTCCTTGTGGTTCCTATAGCCAGAGCTTTCAGCTATCAGCAGTACTCGAGTTGAGGGGGGGGGCATCCCCCCCTGGCGGAAAAATCATCCCTCTTCTAAAATGGTCATCCCTTCTTCCATCCCTTGTGGCATTTTATCAATGCATGTGAAAATTACTTATATTTAACACTGGAAATAGAATTACCATTGGAAATTTAAGGGGGCTTTATGATAATCAGTCGATCAGCCGATGACAGCGGTTTTCAAAGTGTGAGGCGCGCCTCCCTTAGGGGGGCGCCAGAGGCGCGGCGGGGGAAAAAATAAAAATATATCTTACAAAGATATGTCTCATCACTGTGCGATGAAAACTCGGCGAGCCAGCCCCCAAAGAGTAGCAAAAAAATCCACAGAACGACACAGTATGTCTTATCTTTGCTGTTTCGTGTCAAAAGTTCTATTTCAGCGTGAAGAAACGCTGCTAATGTCTCCTGCTAATGTCTCCTGCTATGTCTCTGCTTTAGTTTGAATCAGTGATGAAGCTCCTGGTTGTTACCCCCCCCTGACTGAAGACTTTCCTTTTTGATAGAGCCTGTAGTTAGGGCTGGCTCTAACAAACATAACAAAGCATTTAAACCTTTAAGGACATAACACTGGTGTTATATGTCTGTAGATGTGACACAAAATATTACTTTCTGAAGAGTGATACATTTTAAACTTAAATGTTAACAGACTTTGCACTACTTATAATAAGTCATGTTTAAAATGAACATGAGGTTAAGATTTATCAGCTTTATACAAGTTTACCATACTTCATACAATTTGTTTCTGTTATTTGACTCCAGATGTGAAAGAAAGGAAGAACTGGTTTTTAGATCTGTTCAAGCCTGATTGGCTTAGATTTGGCTACATTGTCATTTTAAAAAAATAATAATTATATTTGTGACAGTGAAAACAAAATGTTATAGAACAGTAAATTTGTTTGTAACTTTTATTGGTAATTTTTTCAATTTAAAAATGTTAGTATTGGCCCCTGGGCAACTTCATTGTCAAATCTGGCCCTCAGTAATTCATCAGTAATTCATTCATCAGTAATTTTCAGTATTTATGAACTGTAAATGGTAAATGGACTGTACTTGTTTTCTAGTCTTTCAACCACTCAAAGCACTTTTACACTACATATCTCATTAACCTATTCACACATATCAATAAACTTATGGTATTAGCTGTTCGGTATCCTGCTCAAGGACACCTCGGCATGCAGAGAGAAGGAGCTGGGAATCAAACCTGATCATCTGATTAGTGGACAACTTGCTCTACCTCCTGAGCCACAGGCGCCACAATGATTATCTCTCTGTGCAGTAGTTTTCTGTTTGTGGTAGAGTTCACCACTGATTAAAACTCAGATTGCCTTCACACTCGTGACAAATTGTCAAAAAACGATGCAGCATGTTATCAGCTTGTTTCCTGTTCACTCCCGCAGCCGTATCAGAGCTGAGAGCTCAAGTTACTGCTACCTGCTAACCGAAAACTCTACTTCTCCCACTCTCTCTCTGTCTCTCTCTCTCCCCACCACCATCTGTTTAGGCTTGTCTAACAGTGCTTTAACCAAAGAGAATGAAAACAGTGAAGAGTGTCTTAAGAATTGCAAAAAAAGGGGTTGTGTGAAATCTGAAAGTACCACTAAACCTTTAAGTTATGTCTGCCTCATTTCTGTAAACAGTAAATTTATAGTTTTAAAGTTTAGATGTAAATTTAAGGACACTCTAGTATTGCTTTAATTTGTGAAGATAAACCAATTAGTGTTAATCTAATACAGTCCCAGTTGATGTCACATGTTCAGCTACACTCAAGAAAAAATCTACTAATTCATGTGTTCGAAAGGAGAAATATATTTTAAATGAATTTATTATCTTTCCGTTCATTAAATGACTGCTTCATCTGACGAATGAAATCAACAATCAATGAGAATAAGATATTTCAAAACAATGATTATGACATTTGTTGGCTGCAACGTTTCAGAGATGTATTTATCAGTCGGCTAGATGACTGTAAAACATTGATTTTATCACTTACTGTTCTCACTAGGAGTTAACTAATATTAGGGTCCCATCTTTTTTGTTTTGTTTACAGGATAATATTACATACATATTACAGCTGTGAAGTATCTTTTGTGCACACAAACACTGCAACCCTGCGATGAAACACAAAACAGGTTGCAACCAGCACTTTTACTCATTTATTCAAATTGCAAAAAAATTAAGAAAAATAAAAAATATAAGGGTCATTTTTGAATATTTAAGGGGAAATAATGTAACACAGATAGAGGTTATCAGGATAATTATGACCAGTTTCAGTAGTTTTTTTGAATAATTATTAATTTATTACAATAGTGCAATAGAACCTGCTGACTATGAATTTAAAAAAAAAAATGTATCAGATTAAGAACCACAACCAGATATCTAACATGTACAACTTACATGGCTATGGTCATATATTGACTTTGTTATGCCAGGATGTACCTCAGCATAGTATGACAGACATGCAAGGCGGTGGCCGTGTTAAATTTAGAAAGTATTAAAAAGTCATGTAGAACAATCTTTCATAGGCTACACACCACCAGCAGACTGAAATGTATAGTTATTGAAGTGTATAATTCAGACCTCTAAATAATCAACTTTTACAATCCATGCAAGAAGTTGAGTGTCAGAATGTTTAATGCAATTGAATATGAGGACCAAGATCAGATGTACATCTATCATTAGTATCTAGAAATACAGCATGTAGGATAGAATTCATGTTAGGTCTAGCAGAGAAAGCAATTATCTTCCAATCTTCTGTTCTGCAGAGCTTAATGTACATACATGAAAAGTACATGTTAAAGAACCAGTTCTTTGAAAAAGCTGACTGGGAGAAATTCCAGGGATACTGCATAGAGAAAGATAATTTGATTTCAGTGGATGGTAATACAGAAGAATGTGCTTCTGCAGTGACTAATTAAATTTTGAATGCAGAGTCGAAGAGTATCCCCATGAGTAGAAGAACTGGAAAAGATGAAGTGGTACCATGGTTGGATGTACTAAAGCTCTTAAAAAAGAAGAATTATTAGAGTATTAAGGGAGTTGAATCAAATAAAGTTAATAGACCACCAAAAGGAAAAAAGCTCTGACTTGTAGTTTTATCATACGTGGTAAAAAAAAAAAAAAAAAATCAGTTCTCCTACAGGTTGAACAGTGAAACTCTTCATCGAAAATGTAGCATGCCAAGCATCTGAGCTGCAGATGAGGGGTTGCACTGTTTCAGTGTCTGTCTTCTCGGCAGTGCTAAAGTGATCAATTAGTAGCTCGATTGCTCATTCAGAATATGGCTGGGGTTCTATGGAAAACATGACGAATCTTAATTATCTAGACTAAAATTAATCACACAGTGAAAGATAATTCACAGGACAGATGTCTTTGAAACGTTTCTATTCATGAAAATAAATCAGAACCATAGTGAATTAGGCAGCAGCAGTAACATTTCTAAAATATTTTTAAATCATCAAGGTTATAGTATCTGATGGAAATCTTTTTCTTGAAATTAAGCAAATTCAGCTACTCATGATAACTGGTTTGCTGTATCATTACATTAAGTTTCCTTACATTTTGGATGAACAGGAAAAAAAGTGAAGTTTGCTACAATGGTCCCTTTTCATAAGTTTCCATTTTGACTGCACTCATGTTGCTATTAAGGCAGAGAGTGAGAATAAATTCACTTTTCATTAATGAAAAGTATTTTCATTCAATGAAAGTCCAAATCATATGTGATGCAGACATGTTAGTGAGTCAGCATTGGGTGCTGGAGGCTGGAGCTGTGCATGATGACTGGCTGCTAGGTAAAGAGGATTAATGTTTTGGAAGTCTTAAATAAATTGCACTTTTTTTCTTTACCACAGTGTCTAACCCTTTCACTAACCTTGCAGGTCATAGTAGATATTGCCTTAAGCGATGGCTGCTAACCCTTTTCCTCAAACCACAAAGCACCGAATAGAGGAACTTTAATGTCCCCCACAGCCAGGCACTGTTGTGGAGCACACTATCAGACTGATAGCATTGCCTCGATGCCACGGGAAGGAAACTATTACACAAGCTAGAAAAGGTGTGCCAAATTGTAACGCCCTGTGCTATGCTACAAAATGTGGCACAGCTTGAGGAATGCTGTTTTTTGTTTCCAACCTTCATCCCCAGACATACAAGCCAAACACTGTTGCTGTACAGCAGTGTTTATAAGAACAGAAGTGCTATGGAACTATAGCTACTCAGGAATTGTTCCATAGTTGAGCTCATGTCGCACACCACATTATTAATTTCCTTCACCTTTCCTTACCTGGCAAATGTGTTGATGGAATCAATTGTATCACTTTGTATCTTCAAACAACTTCAATGCATTTGGTTTACTAAAAACAAGGGAATACAAATTACGCATGCTGCCCAGGTCTTCCTGTGCTTCATACACATTGGTGTTCCCAGTAGTCGAGTTGTAAAATGACACCAGGGGGGGTGGTGAATTTTTATTAATTAATTTATGTGACAACATTTTAAATATCTTTATTTGTGAATGTACTCAAATATTTTTTTAAACACAACTTTGTGTATGTTTTTTAACATCTTTGTGTGTTTTTAAACATATTTAAATACATTAAAACACATTTTTGTTAAAAAAAAACCATCTTCACTTAAAAAAACAGAATTTAAGGAGCAGTAAAGAAGACTTCGAGTTTAATATGACGCAATGTTTGAAACAAGCGGTATTAAAAGCATATGAAGCAGCCGTGGTAGCAGCTAGCGGTGCTGCTAAAGCTAAAACAACACAGAGTGTGGATGATTGACACCTGTCGACCAATCAGAGTCAGGAGAATCTATTAGTACCACCCACATTCACCTTTGACCCACCAATGACGATCCAGAATGAAGTAAACCCAAAGGTGGTATATTGCACCAAGAGGTCTCACTTCACTGTCAAAGCCTCTTTGTCTTTATGTAACAACCAGGAGCTTCGTGACTGATTCAAACTAAAGCAGAGACATAGCCGGAGACATTAGCAGGGTTTCTCCACGCTGAAATAGAACTTTTGAGACATATATCTTTGTTAGATATATTTTTATTTTTTCCCCCGCCGCGCCTCTGGCTCCCCCCAAGGGAGGTGCGCCTCACACTTTGAAAACAGCTGTCATAGGTAATAGACTGATTATCATAAAGCCCCCCTAAATGTCGAATGGCAATTCTATTTCCAGTGTTAAACATAAGTAATTTTCACATGCATTGATAAAATGCCACAAGGGATGGAAGAAGGGATGACCATTTTATAAGAGAGATGATTTTGACCATTTTTCCCCCAGGGGGGATGCCATCCCCCCTCAACTCGAGTACTGGGTGTTCCCCTCAGCCTTCGCCACTACTCCACTCAGGAGAGATACTCCTATGATAATCATAGGAGTCTCTCTCCTGAGTGGAGTCAGCATCCCATCAAGTGGTGTGACCTCTGGTGTTCCTCTGCCCAAACCGGTGGCACAAACACTCTTTTTTGCAGTAACTTTAAGGTCTGACCACTTTTTTTGTGGCAGCAGCATTAAAGTGTCTGCAGCATGTGCCATGTCTTCTTGGCATGAGTAATATCAATGCTGTGTCCTCCAAATAAATGCCTCCACCCCCAAAACAAGGTCTTCTACTTCACACTGAATGAAATTTGAAACATACATCTAGTATTTGAATATTAATTTATGGGTATTTAATTGACTATTCATTCATTCATTTCCCACAACCGTTTATCCTAATTAGGCTTACAAAGGTGTGCCATATTTGGTGTTGATTGTGATTTATAAAGTGAAATTGGTGTAGGACATGCATGAGCACTTTGTTTTTCATCCTTACACAACCTTTTGGCACGACTCTTAGTTTTATAAATGAGGTCCCAGGTCATCACCGGGGAATCTCTTTTCATGCACATCTATGAGGTGTTTGATGTGCTGCTTTCTTGCAAAGTTGAACATGTTCACAAATTTCTCTGTGGCTCACGTGACTCTGATGCCTTTGAACTCTCCATCATTGTGCTTGAAGTCTCGTACTTCTGGGCCTGGGCTGTCGTTAAGCTGGGTCAGAGCAGCTACAGAGGCTCACACCATCCGTCAGATGCTGGCTAAATTAATGTCTCGCTTCTGGAAACACAGATTTATCTTGCTCATCACTGGCAGGACATATGAAATGGGTCAGGGCAATGAATCCATAAGTTTGAATCTGGCTTAGAAACAATATTGGGTGTCCATGACCTTGAGAACTGCTACCAGCAGCCTCTTCATTCACCTCAATTATAAGCACAGGTCAATTATGCTTAATGGCATCCACTGCATTTCCAAGAGAGAGCCAGTGCACAGCACATTGTTTTAGACTCATGTCCTTGTCACTAAGGGTTGTATTGAGCATGCTAAGTCAATTTGTCCTGCTTGACAAGTGCTTATAAAACAAATACGCTGAATTCACTGTGCGATTGAACAGTAGTTTGGAAGCCTTTAAACAGCTTTCAATGCATCTGCCGCGGCCAGTGCCAGACGGTGGGCAACACAGTGCAATTAGATTGAAAACAGAATCCCCTTTGAGTGGATGCCAACTCAAGAGAGTATCTGTCATTACATTGGCTCCCAGATCAGCTAATATCCACACCTCCCTCCTTGAGACCATTTATCAATTTATTGTAAATGCACTGTGCTGTCCCAAAACAACTGAAAAGGTTTTGCTTAATTTTTCCAATTGTAAGCACATCTTAAGCGCAGTTGTTAATCTACTACATGTTTCTTTAATCTCAGGTTCAAGCATGCAGACAGAGTCGGTCAAAGTTCATTAAAAGGCAGGTTTTTATTTACACAGGCAGGCTGTGTTAAAACAGTCAAAATGGGGATTGTAGAGGGGACATGGTCCTTAACAGGGATCCCAAAAGCTGGCCAGACAGTCTGTGGTGTCCCCTCTACAGTCTTAACATCGATGGTACGGTCCTGGCGTGTTCTGTTTTGCTGTTGCAATTAGTTGATCACACCTTGTGACTGTGAATCACACACAATTAATAAGAAAACAATAAAGTGTCTAGTCACTATTTTTGGGAAACACCTGTAATCTAACCCTAACCCTAACCCTCATAACCTTAAGATAGTTCAAATTGACAAAATTTGGTAAAGGGTATGAGTATGTTGTGTAAACATTATGTGAGTTTACACAGTTAAACTAGCGTAAATAAAATATCAAACCCCATCCATCAAAGAAGTGACAAACGAGGAGTTCAAGTTAATATTAGACTGAAAAAGGGAGAGGACACAAAATGGCTGCAGAATCTACCAGTACATGTCCAGTATCCCTCCCACCTGTTTGTCAAGGTGACTTTCACAGCTGTTGGTTTGTCAGTATAAATCATGCCGTGCTCTGATTGGGTAGTCAGGACCCAGCCCTACACCCACCCTCAACCTTCCTCTCATTAGCTGGATGGCTTCACTGGCACTCGATCTGTCATTGGCTAATTACCTTCCTTATTTGTTTATTAGGTTGTGTTCCTGTCTTAAAAAGCTTGTCCTAATTAAAAGTTTGGAATGGACCTGGAGTTGTTACATGCTGTATTGTGTCTCACAGCCTGTCCTTGGAGTCTTGTTCATCTTGTTGAAGTCAGCCATGAAAGCCAGATTTGTGCCAACTTAAGCCACACAGATGGACACTGCTGTGTCACTGTCCATCTGTGTGGCTTTGCACAGTCCAGTGAGTCGACTTTTAATCTGATCTAACCCCGCACCAAGTTATCCAAGTTATTTCTACACATTGTGAGACATTAGCATCATGATCTGTGTAAATAATGAGGAAAATCACCCATGGCAGCGATGACTGCAGGTAAAAATAGTCTTGAGTCGTGGTCATTCAGGGCCTGATTTTGCACAAAAGTGCACTGTGGTTTTCATTCAGTACGGCGACATTCTGTGTATATTCAGAATCTGATTTATTACAGTAAGTCACAATCTTTAGATGGGAGCATATCTCATTTTACTAAATATACACTACCTTCATTACGGTGACCTGTCCAATCTAATGTGATCCAGTATATCAGCTCTCCTATAAATTCTGCCTTTACAAACATAATAAGGTTCAGTTTTGTTTGACACTTTCACAAAGGTATTAATATAATCATGTTTTTTATTGGGGTTGTTGTTTGCAGTGAAGTACTGTAATGGTTCTGTACAACACCAATAAACATACAATAATAAGAGATTTTTTTTGTTGTTCTTTCTAAAAATGGAATTAGATGCTTTTCATTCGTATCTGAAATAGAAAAACAAAAGGGGAACAAGTCTGTTCCACAACAGAAGGAAGTGCTTTTCCTGTTCTCAGGCGTCTTGGCTCTTCTCTACGTTGATGGAAAATCTAGCTTGAAAATGGTAACTTTCACACTACAATGCATCCACACACACAGTACTCCAGGTGGCTGGCCCATTAGAGTTCCACTTGGGTGGCCCCTGTCACAGGTAATCCTGTTGTCACAGTGACAGTCTGAATCAGCCAGGCTTAGTGTGTGTGTGTGTGTGCGTGTGTGAATCCTCAAATTCTCAGTCATACAGGTGGTTGACCTGCCTCCTCCTGCCTTCCTCTTACTCCTCTTTGAGCACAGTGTGAGCCGAGCTTCCATTTAGGACAACAGGAAGTCCTGATGGTGTGATTTAAGCTGTAGTACGACCTCTGAAACAAGGATTTAGGCTGATTCTGGTGATCTGAATCTGTACAAAATAAAGGCAGAGAGGCAACAAAGCCATAACACAGTTTGCACTCACTGCATGCAATTTACACTCTTTACGTAACCTTTGTCGATCCAGAAGCTTAAAATAGGAAAGGGCCGGCTTTCACAGGAGGAGTTTTGTCCAATTTACTTTGGCAGCACAAAATGACAATTTAGAGTTTGTGTGTGTGTGTGTGTGTGTGTGTGTGTGTGTGTGTGTGTGTGTGTGTGTGTGTGTGTGTGTGTGTGTGTGTGTGTGTGTGTGTGTGTGTGTGAGTGTGTGTGTGTGTGCGTGTGTGCACTTTTATTTCAGAATAATAACTCAAAAACTCAAACTTTATTTCTTTATATAGCACTTTTCAAGCAAACATGCTACATAAAAACCAACAATAAATCATATATTCATTCATTCATAATCAATAAAATGATAAAAGTAAATGAAAACCTATTAGGTGAATAAAACACAGGCACATGATCAAGACCTAAAAGCTAGGTGGTAAATGGTGAGGCACTTTAAATAAAAGCCAGGCTAAAGGATATATCTTGACATTCTTTTTAAAAGATGCCTACAGTGGTGCTACTAGTGCTGGTTCCTCTTTTCACTATGGTGGCGTGACGCTGATCTTGCTTAAGTTGCTGTACGGGCTCGGCCGATTTCCCTTTTGCAGAGGATGGGCTCATCTCTGGCTTTTTTGATGAGTTTGAGATAGCAAGAAGAGGTCGTTAGACATTAGCTGGTGAACAAAGTGGAGCATTTAGCAGCTAAAGGGATTTCCCTCAGGAGTTGGTGGGGACCAAATAGTTAAAAGCAGAGTGTTTTATGGTGTGACATGTTGTGTATACAGGTTTCTTTTTTTCACTCTGGTGGCCAGAAAAATCAATTAATAGTGCCTAGTCACACCACACTCAGTTTTCAATTCATTTTCCGTGATGGCCGGAGGGGGCTGGAGCCAATCCCAGCTGACACTGGGCGAGAGGCAGTTAATTATAGGGCACAAAGAGACAAACAACCATTGACACACACGTTCACACCTACGGGCAATTTAGAGTCACCAGTTAACCTATTAAGTGCATGTCTTTGGACTGTGGGAGACCAAAGAGAACCTATGCAGACATGGGGAGAACATGCAAACTCCACATGGGAAAGTCCAGGTTGGCTGAGGGGTTCGAACAAGAGCCTGTGTTGTTGGAAACCACTGCACCACCATGCAGCCTGGTCACAAATTTGATTACACTTTCACCAAAACCCCTTCATGCTGCAGATTTTATAGCAATCACACTTGATATCCAGTTTTCCTGATTCAGGTAAGATATCCAGACACTGGTGGCAAATTAACGGCAAGTTTGAATGGGTTAAAAAAAATCTGGCAAACACTGAATAGATTAAATTATTCATCACCCTCAACAGTCATTCGACATCATCGTGTTTGAGGTAGCTTGTTACAGAGCCACAAGAAAGGTGTTGTTCTGGAGTGGGAGTCATGAGTCACAGCAAAAATCAGTAGCATGTGCACATGGTGAAGGTCAGGAGATGGGTTGGCAGTGCGTTAGGTAGCTAAGCAGCTGTTCAGAGATGTTAGGAGGGAACAAGCTGTTGTTGTAAAACTTGAGGCATTGAGACACTGAAAGGATAATCAGGTGTTATTACCTGCCCACCACTCCCTCACACAGTCTGTTTGTATCTAGTGTTGCTCATCTTTGTCCAAAAATGAACCATGAAAAATGAAAGACAGATGGCACAGCATGTGGCTTCAGGATATGAGTTTGACTGCACTTTCATTTCTGTCTTGGGTCTATAGTCTGGAGTCCATGAAGTGGTCATTACAGACCTTGAATCGGTGCAACACAAAGTGGTTCCCTTTTCAGTGGCACAATCACTGACTGCCCTCCTGATGGCACACAGTGGTAATGATAACCGGCACCTGATCCCCATGTCTTATAAACCTTCAAGAAGTAAGAGCCCCCTCTGTGCTCATTTTCCATGACATGAAGAAATATGAGGTGAGTCGTAACCACAGCCTGTCAGGCTGATTAAACACTCTGCTGTCACTGCTGCTGTTGTTCATATACTTCATGCCTAATGAGCCTGTTATAAAGTGTTAGCACGAGAACATCCTCTGAGTTCAAATTAAACTTACGTACAAATGTTCAAACGGAACTGACAAAAAAAGCAATATGTGCACACGTTCAGTGGGAGTAAGTACTCCTGACACCACGTTGATTGAAACACATCTCCAACAGCAACATAAGCCAGACTGATAGAGGCACTCAGTGCTCATAAATCCATGATAACAAATAAAAAACTCTAGACAAATGAATGATGGGCCCTGTTCCATTAGTAAAAGCTTGTATTTACATGTTATATGTTATACACTAAAGCTACTTGCAGCCTGTTAAGCAAAATATGAATGGCTTGTGGTAGTCCTCTAGCACATTTCTCTAGTCTTGCTTTGTTAATTTAACAAAGAAATTTGTCTGTTCGGTTTTTATCACTGTGCTGCATCGGTACAAGGCTGGGTTACCAGCCGGACAAAGCGGGACCTATCTGAACCCGATCCCTTTGTTTTATTTGTCTCTACTTTTAGTTGTGCTGTGTGCAGCTGTTTATTCGGGTCTTCTCTCAGGTATTTACTATCTATCTTCAGGTATTTACTCTAATAAGATGGATTATGACACATCACCAATGCTACATGATGTACTCACCAATGAATGTTGATTTTTTTTTCTCCAAATTATGTCAGAAAAAAATATATTTTTGTCAGTTATGTTTGGTGTATTACGCATGGATATTTTTAGTGATTATTCTTATATAGTTTTAATGCTGTACTCAGTCCACATTATTGATTTGCTGCATGTTAAAATACATGCTGTGTTGTGTTTGCACGTGTGTCATACAAATGAAAAGGCTTCGACCAACATAACATTTAACAGATCCATTGGGCACAAAAATAGAAAGAAAAAGGGAAATATTCATTATAATCTTAATGCAATGCTGTATTATTCTACTTGTTAAAAATGTATTGCCCCGAAATGAAGTGAAATGCAAGCCATACTGAGAGTTAGAAACTAAGTATATGAAATAAACAAAGCCGGAACACAACAGGTAGAGTTTAATCCATTAATCTAACTGGATAATCTCAGTTTTATAGAGACACTTCATGTTGACTGTGGAGGTTTGCTCAATCTAAGCTGAGCCTAAGTCTGATTGGTGGGGCTACATTTTTTTGGTGGACACCCCTGTGGCCTGCACCTCTATGTTTTATTTGTCTTGTGTTTAACATATGTTCTCCTTTTAGTTGAGCTGTGTCTAGCTGGGTGTCAGACTACCCCAACCCAAATTAATGGAAAAACCTCCATCTGTCTGAATGTATCCTCATACATACTGTATATGTGTGAGACATTGACGTGATGGCCCTGCCTGCAATTATTCTGAATCACTCAATTGCTGTTACCCCTCAGTAGCACAAGATGTATACAACTGATGGAAATGTCTGTTTTGTGTACCTCCAGAAGAAATGCACATTTGATTGATTGAAACATATTTATTTGTCTGAAAAATGTGCCCTGCACTAACCATTCTGGAAGTATAAATTCTATCCAGGCATGCTCCACTATCCCTATCAAACCCTGCCTTTATGTATGTAAAAAAAACTTCTCCTGCCTAGACATTTAACCATCATTAAATGATCTGTTACAATGCCCCTCAGTACTTCCGCTTAGTTCAATTGTGTCTCTTCAACCTATCTTCCCAGGTAAAGATCAATAAATCCCTGTTGTGAAGATATGATTCCACAGAGACTCTCCAGTCTTCCTCGTACTGTTTTCCCTGAAAAAACGTAACATTAACCCTCTAGAGTAGATTCAGTAGATTTGAGAATGTTGCTGCAGTTCACAGAGACGCGTCACTCAAATGAGCATTTTTCCCATCAACAAACAGCTGTCTCAAAAACAGAAAAAAATCGACAATCATAAGTTGCGTCTGTTTTAAAAAACACAATTTCTTCTTTCATTTGATATTGCATGTAGCACTTGTAGCCTGTTAAACCAAGTTTATTTGACAATTTACAACTTCAGAAAGAAAAAAAACAACTATTTCCCATGCATTTATCAAACATCTAATATACATCATAATGTTGTATATTTCCTGTTCCAGTTATTGATGACAACTTAAACTTTTTTTCTATGTTTTGATTCAATGGGAATGATTTTAAAATGATGGGTACTACAGTGAAATATAGAATGGATGCTCTGGGGTAACATGCATGCACTGACCTACGATTATTTCTAACTGTTCAAGCCCATTTCTTTAGTAACCATCCTTCCTTCCACTCAGAAAGGAAGGATGGTGGCCAAATCAGTATTTGGCCCTAAGCTCTTTCACCGCTCTCCTGGGGCAGGCACATCCACTTATGACCAATCTCACCACACTCAAAACACTAGCAGCTCTCTGACACTGCATTCACAGTGTAAGCGCTTTCATCGTAAAAGTGTCTGCTCAGGAGTTTTAAAACAGTAAGACTTGTCTCCGAGCAGGCTTCAGATGTGAGCTGCTACACCCCAGAGAGAGGCTTCACAAAGTCAGATATCACCTCACTAAAATCTCAGCCTTAACAAACAAGAGGCACATTTGACTTGCAGCAAGCGATTTCACCGCCACACCACTGGCTAAAAGTCAGTCAGTCACCAAAGTTTCTTGCTTCAACCACCACCTTATTATGAGAAAGAGAGGGAAGAGAGAGGGAGGGAAAAAGAGAGAAAGAGAGAGATAATGAGGGGGAGAGAGTCTGTTTAAGGCCAACCATCAGTCAGTGATGGACAGAGAGCAGAGCACTCTTCCTCAGCTCTGCTTGTGCAGCACTTATTCCCACTGAGGCATGAACATCATGAGTAATGGCACCACTATTACACACACTCCATTTATATATTTGTGAGGACAATGTATCTGAGTTGAATTCATTCCATGCCTCTCTAAAACAACCCTGCCATACTCTAGATACTCTAGTTCTAACACTAACCATGCGCGTCCTTATAGTCCTCTTTGCTAAAGTATGGCTGTATCTGTGCATATGGACACATACCTGGCCAATAAAAATCATTCTTATTCTTCATGTGGTGAGGAAACACTGACTGTTAAGATAGGGTCCTTACAAGTATATATAAACTGAAACACACACACACACAGACACACACACACACACACACATTCCCCGAGCCAGTCAGCCAGAATCTGACTGGAGCCAACATGCCAGACAAAGACAACCTGTACATCAATCTCACTCAAAAGCAGGAGAAAAAGAGTGTGTGTGCGTGTGTGTTTCTCTTTGTGCGTATGTGTATTCAGTCTAGGATAGCTGCAGACAGGCTAAAAGCAATCAGTCAATCAGTCATCCTGCCAGTCACACACTCTTTCGGTCAGCACATCAGTCAGCTGCCACAATGACCAACCAGTCAGTCCAGTCAGCTGCTCCTGAAAGATACAGCATAGATACACCGATAATCAAGAATCAGGAATGTAATCAAGGATAAGAAGAAGGTAGACAAAAGGGGAACACAAAAAGTATCATTAAGTTGAAGTTTAAAATCTTTTCACACCTGTACTTAAATTAGAGAAAAGAAATAATGCATTGTTGCCTTTTAGTTTGTGTCTGTTAAGTAATTACAAAACACATGATCATGGAGTTAAGGTCCAGTTTATTTATACAGCATACATAAAAAAGCATGGCCGGTGAACAGAATTATTTACCAAATACACAAATATACAATTAAATAATAGATAAGGAATAACAGAAAAAAAACAAGAGACATAATAATTAAAGTATGCTGACACAATAGAACATGAAGTCAAAGTATCGATCTTGTGTTGTATTGAATGTGAAGAGGCGTGTATCTACTGTGGCACAACATTAAAAGGTTATGGTTCTAAACAGTTCTTATACAAATAGACAAGCTGTTTCCAACACAAAGATCTCAGAACATCCAAGATCATCTAGTTGGTTGGCTTCAGTGCTGTAACTGCAGTATGATGATGCAAGATCTCTAAGGCAGAACTAGTCCGTTTTAAAAACTTAAAAACATCCATAAAGTTTTAAAGTCAATCCTGAAATGGATAGATTGCTGGTGGGGGAGGTCAATACATGCTGTTATGTGGATAGCTTTCTTTCTTTCAGGGCAGCTGCATTTTGTATTGACTGCAGACAATGAAGAAACAACTGTTCTACACCAATGTAGAAAGAATACAATAGTCCACCCAGAGGGTAATTAAAGAATTAATAACTCTCCCCGAATCTTTGGCTTTTACCTTGGCTAGAAATCAGGAATAAAAAAAATAGTTACTAAAACTAAACCAATCGGTTCATTAAATTTGAAAGGGAACTGAAAAATCATGCCAAGATTCTTCACAACAGACGCACAGATCGTCCAAACAAAATGATCTCGCTCGTATTCTCATTAAGACTGAAAAAGTTTTAATTTATCCAGGTTTCGAGGCAATCCAGCAAAGGGGCACTGCATCTTTACTTTTAGTTTTTCTCTTCTGATGTATTTGTATATTACCAGCAAATCAATAACAAGGAATGTTATGTTCCTTAAAAATGGACTTCCAGATCATCCAGAGTTTTCTTTTTGATCAGAGGCTGCACTGCAGCATATTTAAAAGCAGCTGGGGCAACCTGAAAAAAGAGGTTTTCATCAAAATAACGAAACTTAATACTATCGTAATACTAAGTATTGAGGTGCATAATCACTTTGACAAGAGGGTGCTGTCACAGGTGGCTTGTTTGAGCACCCAGGCTTCATTCAACCCACCTCAGGTCCACCCATGCTCCACGTCTTCTGTCATTTTTTTTAGGCAACAAAGGCAGGACTGCCAAGATAATGACCACCAGAGCCACTGCACTGAGCTTCAGAAACCTGTGGGTTACATCACAAAGACTCTCCTGTCCTTGCTCTTAAATGTTGTACTTCTGTAATGTAGATCCATTTACTGTCTTACATGTCTTCACAGCAAATTCACTGTGAAGACAGAGATATAATCATTTTCCTGCAGCTCTTATCACCACATGTTTAAATCAGCACCAGGCACCTTTTAAGCTACTTGTGACTCAGCTTGTATATCCCAACCCTCCCTTAATTTTCTTTGACTGCCTGCTGCTAGTGCCTGGAGATTGGGTTTAGGGTGTGAAAGAACTGCAATAGTTTGGCAGTGTGTGTGTGTGTGTGTGTGTGTGTGTGTGTGTGTGTGTGTGTGTGTGTGTGTGTGTGTGTGTGTGTGTGTGTGTGTGTGTGTGTGTGTGTGTGTACCGATTCCTGAGCATAATAAATGGAGCCCCCACAGTATTTGAGGTGATGGCTTTGGGAATATTCGGCATTGCTTAACACAATTTCTATAGACTGAGACAGCTCATGTTCACTGTTGAGTCTCATTTTGTATTTAATGTCTACTCGCAGATAGAACGTTCACACTCTCACACACCTGGACAAAGGCTCAGGGGATGGTTTGCATGTGTGTGTGTGTGTGTGTGTGCTTCTTGGAGTTAGTTGTCTCTGTACTCAACATCCAGTATATGGTACCAATCAGAAGCTTGGACAAAGCATCTCATTCATTGATTTCAATATTGTCACCTCTCATGACAAGGTTCCTCATCAATCTAGCTTCGAAATGTTGCCCTCAAAGTGAAGATTGCATGTATTTAACCTTAAAATTTAGAAAACTTCCTTTGCCCTCTCCTTCCTCTGTACACTCATCAGAGTCTTGTGGCAAACGGTGCACTGAATCAAAGAGTTGTCTCGTTTGACTTCATTATTTAGGATTTAGTGCAGAGTGAATGCACTGCAGGTAGTTGTTGCAGTGCATGTGGATGATTTGATTTTCAAATCTGTAGTTGGCCATTCACCTCCAGGGGAAGTTCAAGGGTCAACTAAAGTCACACAAACTGTGTTTTTGGCTCTAGAAAACAGCCTGATGATAGTTCAGACTGTGCACAGGAAGCCTGTGTATAATCTGTAATTATATATTTGGTGTGTGGTTTTGAGGCTTCCTCTAATTTGATGAAATAAATGAATGAAATGAAAAATGATGTTATATTACTGAATTTCAGCTTTGAGGTAAAACACAGTTACATTATCTTTTTTTATTGGGCATGATGAGACTCCTACCTGCATGCTTATGATGTGAGAGAAGGAGAGATGCTGTGCTGCTGCCCAGAGAGTTGCTGACTGAAGCTGTTTTCACATATGAACTCTGGACATCCAGAGAAATTGTGCTGCTGTGCCATTCTGTCTTGTCCATCTGTGCCCTGTTAGGTAGTACATTTTTTCAGTGTGGGAGAAAATGGACATGTGGCACTAGAGCGTGGGGAGTGTGGGTCTTATGAACAGGTCAGTGTGAGAGACTTGGCAATCTTGAACCTTAAAGTGAGTGAGTCAGTGGTCAAAGTCACCAACACCTTAGTTTCTGTGGTCCTAAACACTCAAACAAGACAAAATGGGATTTAGGCTGGCCAAACAACAGGAAATGAGAGATTGTTGAGCCCACATATTTACTAAATCAAACACTCAGTGGGTAGACTGTGTTCCTGACAGTGTGTGGATGCACTTTTTGTGAAGATGAAAATCTCTGACGGAAAATGGTGGAATGCTTCCTCCAGGTTGGGAGCAAGTTGCTGCCCCAAACGAATGAGCTGTTGGTAAAATGAACTGAACCGGCGGGTTATCTGCAGTACTGCAGACATTGTACCAAGCTGTTGTGGGGAAGTCCTTTGAAAAGGAACCAGCTGAGGTGGTTTATGGATTAGGATGCTTCCAGGATACCTCCCTTTAGAGGTTTTTCGTGCATGTCCAACTGGGAGGAGACCCTGGAGCAGACCCAGAACTCACTTGAGGGACTGTATAGCCCATCTAGCCTGGGAACGCCCCCCAGGAGGAACTGGAATGTGTTGCTGAGGAGGAAGACATCTGGACTGCCCTACTAAACCTGCTGCCACAGTGACCTGACCCCAGAAAAGTGGATGAGAATGGATGGATGAATGGATATTATTCTCTTCTAATATAAATGTAATTACCTACATTATACCTGATTTCATAACATGAGGAAAAGAATTTCAGTGAGAAAAAACAAGGTGTAAAAAGTGTAGTGAAAGATAAGTGTCTGAGTCTATTATATATGTAACTGTAGCCAGCAAGTTAGTTCTGGATATCTGGGAACTAAAATAAAATAAGAAGAGGCAACAAAATGGACAGAAAACAAGCCAACAGTTCATCCAAATTATGTAAATTGTTCAGTTTGGAGGTCAAACTGAGAGTGAGCATGTATGAAATATCACTAATAATCTCTCAATGGACAGGATAACTGTGCACTGGGCAATATGGCAATAACCATTATTTATACTGAGGTAGATATCCCTTTATTTATCTGCCTATATAAGGCCATTGTTGGCAAAATCAGTCAGTGAGAGTGCTTTCATAGAAATATGTTAATTTTATCTGATTTTGAATCAATGTCATAAAATACCCAGATTTATCAGCCCTGACACTCCAATCCAGTCATAATTACGGTTAACGATTCAATTTTCAGAAAATTTACCGCATAAGCTTACATATTGATATTGCAATATAAAATGACTTATCACATACCATGATAGAGATTTGTTTTGCTTTTTTTAACCATATGATTTTAAGGCTTTGCTTCCAACCTGTCTGAACACCTGACTGCTGGTGTTTAGTGATATCACTGTGTTTCCAGATTTTAGTGATTACCCTGTGCCTAGTTTGTTTGTATGTCACAGTTTTTGAGTGTTTAAATGATTCATCTATGAAATGTTATATTTTATGCAGCACTAGCCGAAACACTACAATTTGTCTCTCATTCTCACACTCACAGCAATTTCACCAATGTGGGAAATAGATTGTAATTTAAAATGTTTGTCATGAGGCACTTTTGACTGTGTTGCCTGAGGAATCTTGTGGAAGGTATTGAGGGAGTGTGAGGGTTCAGACATCTGATCAGAATGCTATCCTTTTTTTCAAGGTTTTCCAGACACCTGACCAGAGCCTGGGGCAAACCCAGAACCTGCTGGAGGATTACAAATCCTCTCTGGACTGAGAACGCCTTGGGATCCCTCAGAAAGAGCTGGAAAAAAATGCTAAAGAGGGATGCCTGGAATACCCTGGATGGATGGATCAGTTTGGAAGACAATTGTTCAGGATTTACCACGAACTGAGGAAATGGGAAATGGGAGGTGCTGGGGATCAAACCAACAACCCATTGATCAGCTGTTAACCCACTCTACCTGCTAAGACCCAGCTGTCCACCTCTTTTGCGGTTCACCACACTAAATCTTAAATCCATGGCTACCACACACAAAAAACAAACGCACACAGAGAAAGTTAAAAGAAAGAATATGGTGAGGCAAACAGATGGAGAGAGTGAGTGCTACTCCTCAGGCCTGACAGCAACACAGTGGTCTTCACCTGGTGAGATTTCCCTGCCTCGTAAAGTTTGCACTAGGAACCAAAAACAGCAACAACTAAACAATACCATCACTCAGAGGATCTCTGAGCTGCACTGCAGTCTCAACACAAACCATAAAGCTGATTTATTGACATGTCAGGCAGAAGTAATCTCTTTAATCAGCGCAATCTTATCGCCTGATGAGGAAGTGGCGGCGCACAAAGCAGAATCGTTTATCCTGCCGTTGTGTGGGGCCCTGAGCTGCTGATGGAGGAAGCCAGGAGTAAAATTGAATTGGGAATAGAGCTGGGATAATAAAGCTGATTATAATGCATGGAATAAAGCACTTAGATGTAGACATTATTACAATACCCGCTACTAATTAATTACATCCTGGGGAAAACGTTATGTTGTCAGAGGAGGACACACGCATACACACATAAACGTACTTAGCATTCACACATAGATTCAGTGATACTGCATGTGTGCACAGCAAAGAAGCAGGAAAAAAAAAACTTATGATGATGTAACTTAATTAATATTTCTGTCGTTGCCCACTGAAGGACTTCAGTAAGGGACAAACAATTTACAGATATTCTGTTTCTGTATTGGTGAACTTTTGCTTCTGAACTCATGCACTTCCCTGTTTTTCTTAGCATAACGTTGCATAATGGGACTACAAATTGCATTGCAAGAATGACAAAACACCTGAACCTTGAATCTTAAAAAATTAAGAGCAAAAAAATAAATCAGAGACTGTGTGCATACCCACAGGCCAGGCCATTATGTTCAGCACTGTATAACAGACAACTTGGATTTGCATGTTAGGCTTTCACATCAAGGACATGGAATTAAATAAAGTGAGAAAAACTTTTGTAATACTAAAATACATTTCTCTGAAATAATGTTTTCATTTGGCGTTTAATTTTGGCTACACAAAATTAGGCCTGCATAGCTGTTATTAAGGGTGCAGCCACTCTATCAAAGAGTTTAAATGTAGTAAATTCAGTTATAAACAGAAACCAGAATTGCATTAATTCCTTGGTATTTGGTACGGTAAAAATTTTAAGGCTGTGAGGCAGAACAGACAACAACATTAGAGCTACTGGGATACACTGGGATATACTGGAAAATATAATGCATGATGCCTGGGGAACACCTGAGCCTGGTGTAGTTTGATAGGGTGTGACTTGATCCATCCTGGCCAAAGGCCTAGGTAGCAGGCCAGATCCCTTATATATAGAAGACATAAATGACAAAAGGGATGATGATTTTATGAATCTTTTCAAACATTGTAGCTTTTCTCAACATGTCTGGACTACCACACATTCATGGCCATAATTTAGAACTGATGGTTAGTGAAGGGCTAGATGTTGAAATATCATCACTTAGAGAGGTTGCTCTATCTGATCATGTTCACATTCAATTTAGTGTGCCTGTTAATACTAAACTCAGCTGATGTAGCTGGAAGTCTTGTCATACATATGAGTATGTTGCCCTTACAACTGTTGACTCCTTAGTAAAAGAGGTAAATATTAAATCATGGACAACAATTGACCTTGCACTGCTAGAACCTGTTTTAAAATGTAAGCCATAGTGGAAAAATGAGACTTTACAACCTTAAACAAAAAGGGTTGAGTGTACATGGAGGAAACTCCAGAATCATTATAATATTCTATGTAACCTCCTCTCTGAATATAACATAATAAGAACTGCTAGACAGGCACAATTCTCTGAAATAAAAACAAAAACAATCCCAGAGTTCGTTTTCACAACTACTGACAGCCTGATAAATCCCACTTGTACATGCCCCACTGACTTTTTATCAATTACTAAGTGCAATGATTTGTTAGCTGAGAAAAGATAACACCAATTAGAAATAATATCAATTAAGTTTTAGACAGCACTGAGTATTTTAAATAAGATTTACTCCGTCTATTCACACCGTTACACCCACTCAGTTACCTGGCCCCATTATTAGCCCTTAGTTTAGTTAAATTATGTTAACACAAGAAAAGAGACTTTGCTAAAGTCTCTACATAATTCAGACTGATGTTATCAATATCCTTAATTACAATTTCCCAAGAGGTACAGGACTATGTGTTGCGTCTCTGTCGGGTTTTAAACCTTTTTGGCTGAGCAGAGCGGGTTAGACACAACATCACTGTTGGCTGTATCAGACTGATGAGAGGATGGTTCTTATTAAAGTACACAACCTGCTCTTACAGAGGAGTTAGCGTCAGTATTAAACTATACCTGCTGTTACGATGGTAACCACACATACTGCCATCTTTGACTGGGTTTAAGCCTGTTGCATGGATTGTTTTTTCCACCTTTGACCCAAGCCATGAAAACTATTAAACTACTTTTACATATCAGCAAAACCCCAAACTACACACCAACACAACACTTTAGAAATATGACACTTTCCTTTATTGTCATGCCAGTCAATGCCTTCGGGGCTGGATTGACATTGTGAAAGCTCTCAATCAATTTGAACTTGCAATCTGCATGTAATTAGCACATAATTTACCGAGACAGCAGCTCATTACCGAATCAGTGACTGACTTACAGGTGCATTCTGCAGATGGATGGCTGAAGGTGCAACATTGGACCCATAAAATGTATCGATGTATTAATAAATGGAAGTGAACAGAAGAAAAGACTGGTTAGAACATTGCAGTGGACTAAACAGGTAACGTTTCTTTAATATGAACATAGACGTTTACTCCACACAAATCACAAGGTGGGTGTCAAAACATTTTCTTGGCTCTTGAGATCTTTTGTTGTAATCACCAAAAAAAGTAAGTTAGCAAGGTCTGCTGTTTATAACATTTCAGCCATGCTAGTGACGTGACTCTAGGAATGACATTGACTGTCTGTCCTCTCGTTGGTCTGTGGGTCCACCACTTTGGTCCTGACTGAGAAACTGCTGCCTCTAGCAAATTTTGTTTCTGAATCCATATATCTAAAATTGTCACACAATTATTGATATTTTCGAGTAACAGTACAGTACAGAAAAAGCACATCAATTTCGCATGTACAGAATCACATGTGTTGCACATTGGAAACATGTGGTTTTAGAACATTATTGTGATATAATCAATGTCATTGCCTATGTGCCAAGATTCCCATGTTCTCCTAAAACACAGAATTCGTGTTTTGATTTGTTTTTCTGTAAGGGATGAATTTAAGAAACACACAATATTTTTTTCCCTAGGACACCATGTTTTTCAGCCAAAGAAGTAAACACTTTGACTTCACTTGATTCATTTCTCAGAAAGGGTATGAAACCATTTTTTTTGTTACCATAAAGCCTGTGATCAAACTGGACAGATGGATTATGAAGGACAGGCACAGATATGCTCGGCCCAAAACTATACTATATACTATATAAATTTAACTTGAATTCACAAGTTAGTGAATAAAACGTTTCCTAACCACTAGAATTGATGGCCAAAACATATAGAAGTTTTAAAGAACAAAAACAAAAACAGAATTTGTATTAACACTCTGTTGATTCATTGCTTTTCATCTACATATAAGAGCCACCATCAATCATTAGCTGGTACATGTGAATGTCATAAGTGTTTAATTTTTGTGACAATTAATAACTCACCATAAAATTACTTGACAGCTGCATGGAAACAGTGTCACCATGATGAAGGAAGTGCAACTGTGTGCGTGTGTGTGTGTGTGTGTGTGTTTTGCCTGCCATCTCCTAGCAGGTTCCCTTTACAAGTAAATATGTAATGACTGCCAATGCACTTACACACTCCCCCATCCTCATCACTTGAGCCAGAGTTATCAGTGGCTTCTCTTCCCCTCAGACAGCTCATCAGTATTCTGCTGCCTCCAGGATGCTGCCTCACCACCTGATAGTACGCCTGATTGCTTTAGACAACATCGTACATTTTGCATGCAACAGCTGCATCATTGCACAGCCTTAATGTCACCGAGTGCTGGATTCCTGGATTCTTTCATCTTCATACAAACACGCACACACACACACACACACACACACACACACACACACACACACACACACACACACACACACACACACACACACACACACACACACACTACAGGTTTCAGTTTCACTTGGATCAGGCAAACCAAACAATCCAAGTTTTAAGTTACCTATTGTCATATACGCAACAATGACATCGTAATGTTTTGATTAAAAATTAATAGATGCTGTCCAACAATATTCATATAGTATGTATTAAAAAGAAAACCATGAAAGTAAAATTTGTATAAAGGAAATGAAATAGTGCAATTGAAATAGTTATTTAGCCTTCTATCATTGATGAAACAGGGGTCACACACAATAATAGCAATAATACATCCTCCAAAGTGACCATACAGTTGAATCAGAACCTCTTTCAACAAAACTGAACCTTGCAGGGCTGTTAAATTAGACTATTAGTTTAAGCAATAAACTGAAGATTCAGTGTATAACATTAAATATAAATACATTATATAATTACCCTACTTCCTCTTTTTGCTTAAAGTGAACAGGACTCATAATGGCTACAGCTGCTAGAAAGATTTTGGGGAACTGGCTGAAATGACTGAAGCCGAATTAGAAATCTGCCATCAGAAAATCTAAAGGTTTTCCTGCGTCACCCTCTGATGATGACATGAGAATCTTCACTAAAAGGCACAGTTACAGAGAACTGTCTGTGAGTAAGTACTCCATGTGTGGTACAAGTAAGCTACTGTGACTGTGAGCATGTTTTACATGTTTCACGAAGTAAGCTGATTACCTTTGGGAAGAACTGTGCATATATGTGTGTGTGTGTTTATGTGCACCTTTTTGGATGCTGCATGTGTGAATGCCTGGTTTGAACAATAGAGCTTTAATGAATAATTGATAATACATTCTCCTCCCTTCACATTTGCTCTCTAATTAAAATATCTAGGGCCTGTGGAATCCCCGTCACATCAGCAGGACACTTTCAGCCTCTGATCCCAGCTGGGAAACCAGGAAATCTTTCTGACTGCAGCATCCTATCCACAACAGCATACAAAGCAGAGAGGGTTAGAGTCAAAGAAAAGGGATAAAGAAAGGGTGAACAAAGGATGAAGAAGAAAGAAATGTCAAATGTTCAAGATGGGACACAAAGGAATGACAGATAAAAGCATGATGGACATTACATGTCCTTAAGGGAGTCTTTAATGACAAATGTTTGTTAGGACAGAAGCAAGAACCAAGTTCTGAAAGTCATGGACTTTCATCCACAGTCACCGGACCTCAACCCTACATGTATAGAGGCACTTGAAGACTAAGAAAGTCAAGCATTCTGTGACATCACAATAAGCTCTTTGGATCATCATGGCTGGCTGGCTAACATGAATGGACAAAGGTGTCAGTGTTCTAGGGATGTAACTATGATGATGACATTTCAAAGAGCTAGAGCTAAAGGCTGAGCAAGGAGCAGTTTGATACTTTCAATTTACAGGATGGTGAAGCAGGCAGAGGTCAGAGACAGAGAAAAAAGTCCAAGCATACAATTATGAGCTGGAGCAGCAAAAAATCAAAAGACCAAAAGGCAAGTAAAAATCAGGAAAACACGGCACAGGGCCCCAAAAACCAACACTAAGAGAACAAAAAAGTAGCTAAAATCCTTGAAGATAGGAATAAGATAAAACAAAACAAAGGAAGACATAGACTAAATACACCAGTAAAGGAAGAATAATGAGACACAGATGGACTAATCAGTAACAGGTCAAATTAATCTGAACAGGGCAAACAATCCAAACTGCGAGAAAACCACAGAAAGACAGGAAGTAAAGTTAAGTGACAAGAAGAGGAGAGAATTACGGTAAGATAAAACAAGAAAAATTGATGGGCCACTGATGACCTGGTCATCTCCATAAGATGACCCATCTTTATATTGTCTGCCTCGCTCAGGCTGGACTGCACATTGACAGCCTTGTGTATGTGAGTCCTTACAAATCTGCTGAAGAATGGAGGCCCTAGGTACCGGCACAGCCTGGATTTTCCACTGGGCACTCATGTTGCCTTAAAGACCATCCATGCTCCCAGGGTTGAGCCTGATGGTCTATGATTATCTAAGTCGCTGAGCCTTCCTAAGCAGAAGTCCACCATACTTAGCCCCTAACCCGGTGAACCACAGGCATGTATAGCTGCCATTACTCAGATTTTGGACTTAAAGACAATATTGTGGACTGAATGACCACACACACCGTTAGTTAAAGGCTGTGTAGAGGGCATATGTGTGTTTAAAAAAGTCAGAGCAATGTAGTTACTTAGCCTATACAAAAATTGAGGTTGCCACCATTTCCAAAATTACAAAACAAATAATTCCTGTCATTGCTTGCAGACAGACAACTTTGATGTAGCCATCCATTTTACCGCTTATCCTTTTCAGGGTCACAGAGGCTGAGGTCTGTTTCAGACACTGGGGAGGAAGCAGAGTATATACCGTGTCTGAGGCTGCAAAAGATGTGGTACCATTATCTGCAGTTTGGATGGAAATTATGTCCAATTTACTACAACAACTCCAATTTATTACAAATCAGTGAATCAGATTGGCCAATAACCACAGGCAGCACTTAAAAGGTCAGCTCAGAGGTAGAATTTGTTAAAGATTGAGACATCAGTGAGCACAGACAGAAAAAGAAAGGCCAGATTCGGTGAGGTTGAAATAGACATTCTAATCAGCAAGGTAATGAAACACACAAAAAAGAACTTTACAACTTAAATGTGAATCAAAGAAAGGGGGTGTGCAATACAACCCAGGCTCAGCAAGAAGTGGAAGACCATTAAGGAAGAAGAAGAAGGAGCTGACAGACTTGTAAAATTCTACAATGGGCTTTAAATGATACTGCTGGAATTAAAAGGTTTTCATGCTGTGACAATATGAAACCCACATTTAAAGAAGCCTATCTGGTATAAAAATCAACAGCAGAGTCATCTTCAACAGTGTTACGGAACAGAAAACATTTGGATTTGTGTAACAAAGAGCTACCATCTAAATAATATAAATAATTACTAGAAATGTTACAGCTGAAGCAAGCCAGCACGTTCTTGGCTAGCAATCACAAGTCTATAACTTTCTATAACAAGTACGCATGTGCATTTTGTAGAAATTCATGATAGAGGTTCTAACTTCACATTTGCAGGACTTTATGATGGCTATCCAGGCCAACACTGATGACCTGGCTATTTTCATCTTTAAAAAATGACCCATCTTAATTATCCATCTGCCTATCTCAGGCTAGACTGCACACTAACAGCCTCGAGTCCTTATAACTTTGTTGCATATCTCTCCATGTCCACCAATGACTGTGCAACTGTACTAAGTGCTTTATTTAGAACACTTAACCAAAATAATATTTCCCATTAAATCAGGTAATATTAACATCACTAACCAATTCTAGAAATGCACACTGAGGAACTGAAAAAAAAAATAAAAAGCCAAATGGGCACCAGTATTGTATGTTAATTTAACAAACTACAAACAATTAAATTAACCAACAAATAAAAAGTTATGTAAAAAGTATAAATTTCCCCTCTGAAATAGTGAAGTGGAAGTATAATCAAAAGTCGTTTTCTTTTCCTTCCTTATGAGAACATGTAAATAATTCACTGCTATATAACGGTCACAGACATTAACTCATGGTTCACTGCTGCCAAGTCAATGCATGAACAGCACTTTTGCTATAAACTGTCAGCATAACACTATCTGGTGGAAAAACTGGCTTCAGAGACGGCTCTAACAGCTGTGTTAGAGGAGGAGAGTAACATATGATTATTTATTTCCAGCATTGCATCTGACAAACTAGTTGCATGAGGTCAACACTCAAACCACCACACCATCGTCTGATGAAATGGTGCCCCGAAGCCTACGTTTCAGTCTGCAACATTATAATAAAGTATATCTGGATAGTAGGTCATGTGAGAGTTATATTGATAAGGGAAAGTGACAAGGTCAGTGTTTATTAACCTTCTAGTAATCTCTTCCACAAACTAGTTATCAGCTTACTGTGAAGACACCGGTTTGACTCCACCTCTGTCTGCTCAGCTATGATGCTTACTGCTCTCTGTTAGGTGCTGTACTGTACAGTGCTGAGAGGAACAGCTGAGCAGAGCAGGAAGGGCCCATTTTTCCCATTATGGCTTGTGCTGCCTATGTTTACTTTTTGTTAGTGTTTTCTGTTGTGTGTGTCTGTTCAGAACACGTTGGTTAATGTCTTTAAATGTCTTTTGTGGTGTTTTATAGTTGTATTCATTAATAAGGTATATTACTCCGTCATCTCCACATTGTCCTAAAAATCTATAACATGTAAACAAATAAGAATCAATACATTGGAAGTAAACTTTAATAAAGTAATACATCTGAATTTACAATTTCAGCTCTGTGTTACGAAGCTCTTAGACTGCCTCGTTAATACAGGTGTGTACCTCATTAATACAGGTGTGTACCTCGTTAATACAGGTGTGTACCTCGTTAATACAGGTGTGTACCTCGTTAATACAGGTGTATACCTCGTTAATACAGGTGTGTACCTCGTTAATACATGTGTGTACTTTGTTAATACAGGACACTGAATGAGTCTGTTTCTCAATTAATCAGGAGCTGAAGTTTATCAGTTTGAGCATTAAACATATTTTTACTGTATTCAATTGAATATAAGCCAAAATGTTTTACACCATGTCAGACTTTTTTGGAATTGGAGTTGTACTTTAAAGAAAAACAAACATCTGTAATTAATAGGAACTAAGATAATCAAGTCTGGACTACGAAATGATGATAAAGAAATAGAAGGGAAAAATGTTAAATTTTTATAGTATTTATAGTGCGACTTTTCTTGACATAAAAGGTGCACATATATAGATGGATTTGGTGGAGAAACCTAACTTTATAGGTTCTTGTCACAGAAGAATCAGCAGTTAGTCTGTGCCACAGCTGTAGTTTCGGTGTCAGTTTGGATGTATAATTAGAGACTGCTTTGCCGACCTTTTCAGTTTGAGGCCAGTAAATCAGCACTGGCAGATCTGAGAGCTCACACAGGAGCTTTATGTGTAAGAAGATCTAGAGATGGGAACTTTAGGCCATTTAGGGTTGAAATAGCAAAATAAGGATGTTGAAATGCTGCCAAATGCTGCTGGGAGACAGTTGAGGGATGCTAACAGGGAATTAACGTGCTCCCACATCTATGTTTGAGTTAACGGGCTGTACGTTGGAGTTCTGAATGGTGAGGCTGCATTTCCCACTGGAGGTGAAACTGCTCCTTAGCTGCTCCAGCCAGCCTCCTTAAGGAAGCTGTAAGCAAAAGCCAGCAGGAGGTGCTCCCAAAATAAGGTGTTGGGGTAAGATCATCCAAAATTGTCACAGGAAAAAAAACAAATATGATAGAGACGTATTATTGCATAACACCATCAAACGGTGAGGCAGTTATTTTTGACTGGGAGGAACAGCTGAGCCTCATAGATTCTGACCAGGAATGGTAAAATGAATGCCGGATATATAAAAAGAAATGACACCACTACCAGAGTGTTTACAGCATTTCACTCGTCTTGATGACAGACTCCTCCGGGAGCGATGAGGAAAATGATGAGGCAGTCACATTAACCACATTAAACCGCTTTCATATGACAGTAATCTAAGTCCTGATTTACACTGAATTATGCATGCTCTTCCACTTATTACCTTTGAGGAGGGGAGAGATAAAAAATATAATACTCTGGAAATAAGTCATCAGTTTGCAGTTAGAATCATCAGACACTGTATTGGATCATTGCCACTGTTTTTACCATCATATTCCCAGAGCAGAAAGCAGAAGATCGAGAAGTGCTCTGTTTGTATTTGGGAAGCAAACTCTGTTTTCAGACGATCACAGTTTTGTACCTATAAGAGCAAGTGTTTGTGTTAGGCTTAATGCACACTTGTTTGGCATTTAATATTGTCTCTAAAGGTTCTCTACACCACGTTTTATATGTACAATACAGAACAAGACTAGCAACCCTCATGTATGCCAAAATGAATACAGATGTGGACAGCAGCTGCGTGCAATGGACAGAAGACAGTTTAAAGGTGGGTGAAACCACAAAACATGGTTTAGATCCAATACTAATACCAAGTATTCATGGGGTCCAGAAACATCATCATCTACAAAACATGAGACGGATCTATTTTTCTGGTTTGTATTGGTTGTATTTATACTTTAGGTATCAATACACACACCCCTTCTGTGCATACCTAGATTGGGATCTATCTCATGAGGATAGATAGAAAGTCAGAGGATCACTAAAGTCAGACAGGACCTGACAGTTTGGACTGGACTTGGGCCGATCTTGATTGCCCTGCCTTCTACACTGAGACCCTGTGTTGTGACAATGGCAAGCTGCATCTCTCTTCATCCTGAATAACAGCACTGCCACTGATGGAATGTGTTGTAAACAAGTGAACTTAATGAAATCTCTTATCGGTGGAGCTCACTTGCCACTGGGGACACCCGGCGTCTAATGCAGCAATTAATTCTGCAAATGAGTTATGAGTGAGTTATGCAAGGCAATATTGCCCATTACAGCTGGGCTGATTGCATTATAGCTGGGATATAATTGAGATGCTAGGCCCACAGAGGAGAGGCTGCTGAAGCTTCACAGCAGAGAAGAAAACAGAGAGGCCAAGGTTGGGCTCATAATGCAGCATTCATGCTGAGTTTTGGGATCACTGTAAATATCTGCTGGAGGATGTACATCAAACAGAATAAAGTGACAGTAATGCTGAAAAACTACAATGACCGAACAAAAAATTACATTTATCTTTTAGGGTTCAGCTAAGCAGACATCATAACATTCATCCCAGCTGAGTGACACAAGATTTACTCACTGTCAAATATTCCACTCCAAACTGATATTGAGAAGACCCCAAGTAGAGCTTGATACAAGTTCAAGTGCATTTTTAGGACTGGGTTGTGACCAAGTTTGGATCAAAATGGAGGTTCTTTATTCTGTTGATTTACTTTTACTCATACTGACAGTTTAGACACATGCATAACACATTCCTGCTGCTGTGTAATACATTAAACACATGGAGGAAAAGAAAGAATCTGCAACAGAACTCAAATTGCATTTTGATTGCAGTTTGGACCCCTTTGTGCATAAATCACCAAATATTTACAACATAAGTTCAGCAGAATTAGCAGATGTATATATTCAAAAAATGTGGGAAACACCTAAAGCAGAACACATGTTTACTGTACACTTCACATGAAGACTATTCTGACTGAGGCACATTTCTGTGTACTGTTCTGGAGCCTCAACATAAAGACAACACTGTCTGAATTTCCTACCTCATCTGCAAGTACTCACTGTCGGTTTCCTGACTACTGGGACCTTTTAGAGAGAGTTGGTGATAGGTCTGGCATATTTTCCTGGTGAACCAGAAGCTATGTGTTGACGCCCAGGGCACTGGGCTACACAACCTGTTCTTTACAGGCTACTGGTTCACCAGGATACTGGCATATCCCAGTCCACTGTCATGTGCTCCTCAAAGTTCTCTGCAACACCACCACTACCTAGGTTGAGTGTCCATATACCAATGCTGAATCGACTCATGTACACATCAATGGATGGAAATTTTATATTTTATTTTGCCATGCCAAAAATCTCACACACATATGAAATATTTTTAGTGATTTTGTGGATCTGCAAATGTCAACTTTTGAACTTTCTGTAGTATTAATGGATAAATATTGGAGAACAAAATGTGGAAAAAGTCCAAATATTATCCTCTGTGTGGATGTATATTTGATACATTGGGATATGCAAATATTGCATGATGTCATCTGAGTTGTCCAGCCCACTGCCTTCATGTGAGTGCCTCAGCAGTCAGTACCGCAGCAGTCTAAGACAAATGAGCCGAAAAAAACGTGGCAGCATCTGGATGCACTTATTTGAGTACAATAAACAGTAAAGCAAAGTGTAATATGACGTTATTTATTATGTTTTGAACAGCTCTTTGAAAGGAGTGGCTCCACAAGATTCCGCTCCCTTCAAAGAGCCATAAATCCCATCTCTAGCTGTCAGTGCACATTTCATGAATCCCTCATAGGATTTTCTTATTTTCCTCTCATTGCTTTTGTGCAAAAAAAATAAGAGACAAATAAGAAAACATTCATGTCTAAGGAATATGGTGAGGATCGATGTCAAACTTGTTACATCATATGTATTTGGTTATTTAGAACATGCTGTGATTCAGAACTGTTTGGGAGCTTTCACTTTGTGAATAACTTACCAACCTCACTCTTCTTTATACCATTGCCAAATCAGCGGAATCATAAACTACACAACCCACAATATAAAAGTCACAGGTGGAGTTAACATGTGCCCCCAGTTTGAGCCATAAACTGTATAAAACAAGGATGTAGTCTCTGTAAAGTCACCCACAGGTTTCTGAAAATTTTAACATTGGGGCTTTTGGAGACTGACTCATTAGGGGGAACCAGCCTCAAGTGGACTTTTGAAGAACTGCGGTCTTTGGCACTTCTGTGTTGGCTTCATGTCACAGTCATGGTATCTCTATGGTAAGCCTTGCCTGCACAGGCTCTGTTTACATTCACAGCAGATTTATCAGATCATGATTGCCCATGTTGCACTCTTATGGAAGATGTAAACTGTGAATCACACTAAGCTGACAACAGTGTGACCCTGTCACAGCTTGAAGCTATTGATTCAGTCAGAGGCAATAATGACTAAGTGTATTCAGTTTCAGTGTGAAGATTTGCTGTTAACGGATCATTTGCGTCTGCTGTGACAAAAATGTTGACACAATTAGCTGTTAATTCTTTACTCACCGCACCTCAGCATCACACTGCTGCCACAACACAGGTTCTTTGACTGCAACTCATAAAGTTAACCAGAGGTTTCAAGTGGTCACTGTGAGAGGTCTCTTTAGGACTTTAAGGATGTGTACAGACTGTGCTTGACTGACAACTTCTTAACACTCATGGGTGGGAAAAGTCACATGTGGCTGAACAGGGCCTGTAAAATTGAAAAAAAATTAAAAGTCCAAAGATCCAGTTCACTAATTAATGCTACAACAGAAGCACGTCATGTTGTTTTTTTAAATGGTTCTTCAAAAGTCTCTCTGGTTCTACAAGGAACACTGACCAAATGAACAACCTCTTTATTTGGGATATGGTTCTTCACAAACTTTATGGGTTTCTTGAAAGTACTTAAGGTTTTCCATCTTTATTGGGTAACAGCGTGAAATTAGGGTTGTAACTAATGATTGTTTTCTCAATTAATCCGACCCCGGCTGGGGCCTTTCTGTGTGGAGTTTGCATGTTCTTCCCGTGTCTGTAATGGTTTTCTCCAGGTACTCCAGCTTCCTTCCTCAGTCCAAAAACATGCACTTAACAGCATAATCAGTGATTCTAAATTGCCCGTAGGTGTGAATTTGAGTGTGAATGGTTATTTGTCTCTATGTATCCTGTGATGAGCTGGCGACCAGGGTGTACCCCGACTCTCACTCTCAAGTCAGCTGGGATTGGCTCCAGTCCCACCATGACCCTGATAATCAGTTACAGATAATAGATGGATATTTTGGTCTATGAAACATACAAAAATAGAGAAAAATTCTCATCACAGTTTCCTTAATCCCAAGTTGACATCTTGAAATCTGTTATTCTGTCTGACCAGAACCCAGAATTCAAAATATTTCACTGATTTTCTACATGATTTTCAAGTCCTTTTATGAAAATAGTTGTTGAATCATAAAAGCACGCTCAATAGTTTATAGAGGCTGTTGGCTGATTGAGCCAACAGAAAAGTCCAACTCAGATAAAATAAATCTTTTATAAAAATATATCAAGCATGAATTAATGACTAATATGTTTTTTAAAAATAGTTTACTTGTTTACTGATTTTTTTAATGTCAAAGAATTCTTTTTCTTTTTCTTCTTCACTAAATCACACACACTCACTAGCATGCTCTGAGGAGTTGCAAATATAAAAGTTGCTTTTGTATCATAACAGAGACTGTATGTGTATTATACGTTTGCTAATTTACTACTGTAGAAAAATGGCGGTTCAACATGACTCCATGGAAGAGGGCCAGCTCTCACTGTAGATAAGAGGCTATTTATAAGGCTCATTTTGAGACAATTGATCAGCAGTATACAGTATGCGTAAGGCTGCACCATATTTGGTCAAATTCACTTTCTCTCTTTGTATATTCACTGATATGAAATCTCCCAAGTCATCAGCTCGTGACCCCAAAAGTCAAAAAGACATACCAGTTTAACTGTAAGGACACTGCATATGTTGCACTCTATATGTACGCTACAGTGTTACGTGTCCCATTGCTCTTTTTAAGATTCTCGTGAAATGCAGTTACCAACGTGGATTCAAAAATTATAGAATGGACAAAAAAAGATGACAAAATAATAATAGAGTGTAAACATATGTGAGGAATATGGATCAGGGAGGATGTTTGTTTCTGTCAATTCTGTCCTCTGTTGTCTCTTTTTATTATGCACACACACACACACACACACACACACACACACACACACACACACACACACACACACACACACACACACACACACACACACACAGTATCTTTTTCTGTTGTACCGAAACCAGTACCATCTGCTAAACACAGTCAGCCTACATACAGTAGCACTTAGAGGATGTCAGAAAGTCCATGTCTTCTTCAAGAGACTATAAAAGTGTAGACAATAGCAGCAGTCCCAGTGCTCTCAGCAGCACTCTCCTTATTCCATCAAAGCAGACTACTGCAGCATCTGTGAGTGTCAGTCACCCAGTCTGATCACACAGCATGTGGCATCTGTCAGCCTGCACCCATCAGCATCCAAAAGTGCTGCTGATACACTATTCTCTTAGTTCTGTCTCATGTGATAATGAAACAGCGGTATTGTCATTGTCTCTCTTTCTGTCACACACACACATGCGCACAGAGATGCATGGTGAGTTTCTTGTCATGCTCTGTGCGTTAGTGATGCTCTCTAACCACCGTTCTGGACTTGACACTTTATCCAACTCAATCTACCCTGTTTCCATATGAACATTACACTGGGAAACACACACAAACATACAACCTCCTGTTCAGTTACCTTTTCCTACATGGAACACATTCTAAGCAACTGCGGACAATGTTAAGCCTGAAGAGAAACAAACAGATACAAAATATCTGAGGTGAGATCAACAGGATTCTCTACAAACTGTCTCTGAGAGCCTCCTCTGCCTTCAAGCCTCACTTCCACCAGACTTTCATTATTTTCCGCTGTGACAATAATAGAGTTGTAGCTGAGCGAACCATACCACAGCAGTGTGGAAATATGTGCCTTACTTGACTCATATCAGTAAGGATCAGTAAGGAAAAAAAAGACAAAACACAAAAGCTCTCTTGCTCACAATGACAGATCTAATATGGATGTAATCAGTGACAAATGTACAGCAGGACTAATGGAAATGTCATTAGTTTTGCAGGTATTTGGTCATAAATCAAAGTTTTGGACAGATTAAAATGTTGACCTGATAAAGGCAGCAGGTGAAAAGTCATAAATGAATCATGAATCATCGACCAAATTCATTTTTCTGCAAAGATTTTCTACACTTTATATTTGCAGATTTAATTTTCAATTCAATTTTATTCATAGGGTAAAAAAATCATAACTTAATTTATTCCAGGAGATACGAATTATGACGTTTAAAACTCCATTTTATAAACATGCGGAGACTATTAAATCATGCTGTCAATTCAAATACATATCTTCTACCTCTATAGCCTAGTCTAACATGTTGCATAATAAAAATAAATACAAAAAGAAAAGTCAGTGTCAAAGTGCTAAAGCAATGATTTTTCAAAGTACTGTCAATGGACACTATTATCTCTCAATGCATTGTACAAAGGAAGTAGTAATGGTCAGACAAGTGATCGATACAGTGATATATAATTACCTTTATTCCTGTGATGTACAATCAATACACTTTCATCAAGTATCATTTTTTCAATTTAATTACATGCATGCTCAGTTCAGTTTCCTTGGTTCCTATTCAGTGACTAATTTGACACAGTTGACGAGTTCAGGCGGTCCAAAGGTTGTAAATAAATGCCAATAAGTGAGCAAGCTGTTCTCTCATTGGACAGAAATATTATTAGGAAGATCACCTTGAAAGGCTTTCTTCTTTTTCTTGTCCTCTTCTTCAGTATGGAGCACCATGATCCTAAATATTTTAACTGTGTTTATGGGTTTAATTAAACTAGTGTAAAATAAACAAAATATCCAGAGAAAATCTAGATCATGACTGGAAAACATTGTATAGACATGACATATCGCTGCAAGAGTTTGCATCAGAGATGGACTGATGGGTGTCGTTTCTAATGGTAGGATCAACAGTGTCCTGATTGCAAACAAACTGCTTCAGCTCAAGCGTTTCTGTAACAGAAGATCTTCACGTAAACTTATAACAGGTTATAGCACAATGTAAAATGTACACAGTGTGAAAATACAGATTACAGTACTTTGAACAAAACTTAACCTGAGTATCGATGGTGTAACAAGTACTCACCTTTACCAACCTTTACTTACTTACTCAAAGTAAATGTCCTGCAATCAAAATGTCATAGTAAAAAAAAAAATATTAGCATCACTTCATGTTGCTCTAAAGTAAAAGTACTCATTCTGCAGGAAATACTGATGCATCAATGTGGTAGGTGTAGATAGAGTCAGTTTAACTACTGGCTCCACACAGATCTGGTGTAACCTTCCTCACATCAATACATAAAGCAAACACAAGTGACTGATTTACCCCCTAAAGAACTGGTGCCACCTATCACCAAGTGACAAACCTTGATGGCTGTAAGTGAAGTAAACATGCAAGTGCCAAAAACTGCAGTTCTTCAAACAGCTACTTGAGGCTGGATACAGAATGAGTCAATCCTTATACAGTATTAAAATGATCACATTCACAGAAATGTATTCACTTGTTCAATTATATTCAATTTTAGATTAGCCAGTGGAGCTGAGATGGCAAGAAGACAATGGCCAAAGCCACCACACTCAGAACTTCAGAAAACTCTTAATGGATACTATCAGGGGCGGACTGGGACAAAAAAATCGGCCCTGGAATTTTGGACCAGATCCGGCCCACAACATTTGATAACACACCTTTTCAGTTTCAGTGCAACTGTGCAAGTCTTTAAAACAACCTAGCTCAACAGCCCATTTTTTTTCCCAGGCCTAAATAGGAGCTTACCCGAGGGCTACTAGTTGAACAAAAAAATTGAGAGTGCTGACTTTTCACTTTTCACTCACATTTTTGGTGAGTGGTGGCGGCTTTAAATATGCCTAGGCTAGAAATACTGGAATGTACAGATACCTGCTGCATTCACATAACATAGACAAAATGATGTCATTTTTAAAAGTGAGATTTTCTATCAGTTATGCAGCCTACATTGTCCCTACCACCTAGGCTACATAAAGAACTGCTATATCTGCAGGACAAAAAAGCAACTTAGCCAATAGGCCAGCCTAGTACTCACCCCACAGACAATAATAGTCTAATAAGAAATTAGACCTTTTGTTATTGTTGGTGAATGGTGAACAAGTTTTCTCACATTAAAGACTATTTCATTTAGAATGAAAGACATAAAAGTAGGCTACTGAGCTAGGCTTATTTTCTCATCCAGCCAGTGTAGCTACAATGTCTTACAGTCAAAATAACGCTAATGCTCATTTCACCTGCATTAAACTAACTAACTTGGCCATAGGGCGATAGACAGAATTATTTGATTGACATTTTATCATATTCATCAAGGGGTTGGGTGGCTTTATCCTACTCGTTGCATTTCATACATGCTCTGACAGTCCAGCAGGTTCAACAACAGGTTGAGTGTCACTGCCACCGGCACCACTGTCATCAGCGATTGGAGCTGATGGAGGCCCTGCTGTGGCAAACATATCAGTGATTTTAACACACTTAGCAGCATCTGCCCGAAGAGCAAGTTTCTTCTTATCGCGTTTTTCTGCGCCACCTTTACGTTTTCTATCCATCTTTATCTGATAGCGTTTCACCCATCAATAAACTGCACACCGGCGCACCAAGCCAAAGGGGGGAGGTGTTTCATGATGTGATTGGGCCGGTCCCCTGTCAGTCAGCGTGTAAGGGCCAGTGGTAAGGAAACAAAGTCTTGCACAGCATTTTCTTTTGCAGATTCACTCAAATATTTGGTTAATGTGTGAGCAGCATTTTAAAGTTGTAGCTGCTTATGTTGGGGAAGTGGAGCGTATAATCTGTGACTATATATCATAGTTCAAAAACAGATCATATGTTTTGTATATAAAATGTGATTCAGCTATGTAACTAGTAACTATTTAATCAGATAAATGTAGTGAAGTAAAAATCTATGTTTCTAATCTGATCTAATATGTTTCCAGAGAGCCTCTACAAAAAGCATCAGAGAAATAATTCTTCACCGAGGGCCTGAGGCTGGAGAGTTTCAGGTGGAAAATCCATCAACATCCCATTTGTTGAATTGATTTTTGTGCTCATGTGGATGAGGGATTATGTGTGCTACCAGCATGTTAAGATATACAGGCTAATGAGCTGACTGATAGTCTAATTGGTAACACCTGGAATCAATATGGGCTGCTGCTTTATTTATCAAGTGTGTTTGCCCACACAACAAGTATGTTTAGCCACACTTTGGGCATTGCACATGAACATAGTAAGAAAAAAGTGTAAATATGGATTCTTGATTGATATTTACATTAACTAGTCTGAAAGTACAACTGTGACTTCAGCGGCTCGGAGATTCAGGCAGCATGACAATTAAAGTGAGATATTTGGTCAAAAGTCGCTGTTAACTCCCTCACCTCATAAATAATGATGTTCAGTTTTACAGTAAGTCATCCCAACTGTGCCAGTGTGCACACTGAGAGAAAAGTGAATCTGATCAGAGCTTTCAGAGCAGTCATACATATTTTATTATATCAAAGTGCTCGTCATATCAGGTCACTCTACTATGTTACTGTAACATCATCTGCATGCTATTGATCAATACTGATACATATCACGTACATTACATGGCTATCATATTGTGCGTTGTTGTATATTGTTACTTTGCTAGTGTACTGAATCATGTATATGCATCATATAATATTGTTTGGTATTATTTCAAATATATTATATGTTGTGTGTTTGTCCCCCATAGTTTCCAATACATGGCTAAGAAATGGCAAAGCAGCAGTAATTCAATGAATTGAACACACTGTGCTGTCTGAATTACACAATAGTAGCCATGTTTCCATCATTGTGTTTTGATGCATTTTGAAGTATCGTTAGAAAAGTTTAATCTTGTTGCACCCTCTACTTCTTGCTAAAACTTGCACAACATTTGGACTAAAACCTGGCTAATCTGAACATTCAGCAAGAATTAAATAACTGAAACATTTAAGAAATAAAATAACTGTCTGTGTGAATCGAAAACAAACAAGGAGCAAAGTGTGCAGCATTAAAGAGGCCATATTCAGGTTTATTTTGAGCATCCATTAGAGCATGTATGCATCCTTTAATGTTTAAAAAGTACATGCATTCTCTCATATGTTTGCTGCAGAGCTTCTATTAACCCATTGTCAGAATAGGTGCATATCTCTTTAAGACCCACTGTGCTCTGATTGGACAGCAGTGTTTTTGTATCCAGCTGATCACCTACCATGACCATTTCATGTGACACACATCCTTTTCATTTGATATTAATTATTTTATTGACACTAGTATTGATACCAACAAGATTCAGAATTTGCAGTATTGATATTTTGGACAGACTTACAACTTGTAAAATAAATTTAAGTGGAGATTTAGAACATTTCTGACTTTGGCACTCCTCCGTCAAAGATACGGGTAGTTGTTAGACTGTCATAAACGTACGCAGATATGTAGATATGTATGTTATTTAGTCTGTCAGAGGAGTCTGTGTACCGCTGCTCTATACACTTAAACCAAACCTCCAGCCTCCAGCACCCCTAACAGCAGTGCAAGTTCAATGTTCATCACAGAAGCATGTAGTGTCAGAGGTCTGACACGTGTTGACAAAGGATCTGACGGTGTATTCTGAGAAATACGGGAGGAAACGTCACTCTGTTTCATCTTCCCTCCCAGGTGTCACATATGCTCCTCACCTTCATTGGTAGAGCTGCTCCACCTCCCTACTGCTCCTCTTCCTCCTCTTTTGTGCGTCTCCATTTATCTAGCAGTAATAAAGCCCCTGGAGAGCTTTGCACTGAGATCAATACAGACAAGAAGAGAGTGCCTTAAAGCTCCGCCATGCTTTCCTGTTTATTTACCTCCCCAATCAAAATGCAGGAACTTCCACAGACTCCTTGCATAATAAAACACATGCACACAACGGACATCAGTGAACAGCCACACACACACAAACACACAATCATTCAAGCTGCATCTCCCCTTTCTGTGCTGCTCTGGTTCTCTGCCCTGATATCAGATATTCACATAGGCTCACTGATTTCTACTGAAGAAAATATGCTCGCATGTACACATAACAATGACACTGATACCTGTATATCATTTTACTGATAAACTGTCATAATGTTCTTTTATTACAAATGGAATCCATCTATTCATTTCCTGCTGCTAAACACAGGTCAGGTCATGATACTTTCTGGTTTAATAAAGACAGAGTAAATGACCTTCTCCTCGACCACGTCCTCCTGCTGTTCCTGGGGGATGCCTGAAGTGTACCCAGGCAGATATGAACATCTTCTGTGTGTGCTCAGGGTTTACCACAGGATTTTCTGCTAGTTAGACATCCCCAGAATACCTCCACAGAGAGAATCCTAATCAGGTGCCGCATCAGCTGACTCTCTTCAATGCTTAAGTAGCAGCAGTTTCAGCTCCTGCAAAATGTCCTCCCCCTCCCCCCAGAAACAAAAAGCTGTTCGCTTTACAGGCCCCATAGAGCATCACTTATCGATGTCAGAGCTGACTGCAATTCCAGGATTTTCTTCATTTTTTCCTTTGCGTTGACAGTCTTCCTCTCTTCTCTCCTGCTGTCCTTCTCTGTAAGCTTTTTACTGTTTCCACCATAGTGGCATTGTCTCCCAATTGTTCCCTGCTACTTTCCTGATGCAGAAGCTAGTGCTAACTGGCTGACCCTCAGTTTCAACTTTTAGCCCACGGCATTGTTGCTGCAAGGGAGCTACTTCTGCTAGCTGTGCCTTCCGGCTCGGTAGCTCCACAGACTGTTTCATTGTTCATAAGATGCAAGTTTTGTAGTCTCCTTGAGAACCTTTTCACATTTGGCTACCATCAGATATGTTTATTAGATGCCGCATTTATCTTGATTGTATTCGTTGATTGTGAGACCAGAAATATAATCAGAACATTGCTTCGAAGATTTGTTTTGCCCTTATGATGAGACGCACAAATAAGAGCATGTGAAAAAACATTATTATAAACAATAAAATAAAACCATTTGATCTTTTTAGATCAGAAGACCTCTATGGTGGTGAGGTCCTAGGTTGCAGTAAATGTAGACTGTGTCCAAGGGGCTCTATTTACAGAATATGGCAGAAATAAAATATGTTATGCTTTCATTAAAATCACCTGAAAAGAAAAATTGTTGTGTTTGTGTTACCTTGGAATTAACCTTTTACATCGACAGATGCTTTGGGTCCTCCAGACCTTTCGTGCTAAGAAGGAAAGGCTGAAGCGAGAGAGTTGCAATTCGGCAAAGACACCTCTGGACACTGGTCCTTAAGCTGCTTTAAACATTTCGTTCCGACTAGACGGTTTTCCTCCGACATAGCCACCAGACCGAGAGTTGTTCAATTCTTGTTGTGCAGTTTGTCTCCGGAGGGCAGGGTACAGAGCTGTATTTGTTCTTTTTTACCATGGTGCATGTTGTTGGGACTGTTTAATACGTCGATCAGCCTGCTCGGGCGTCATTGGTGTATCTGCTCTGGAAGCCATCCGGCAGTAAACAGCTCTGCTCTTCTGTTTCTGTGGGCATTAAAATGAGCGTGATTGGCTCTTGCCTTGTTGGTGCTGACATTGCGTCAGAGTATATTTGCATAAAGTTGAGACTTTCTTTATATTCCACTGTAGTGTGGGCATTGGGTGGCGTCAAGCTCCAACATCAGCTCCCATTCACAATGAATTGCAACCTGTCACTGTCTTAGCTTTAGTCTGACAAGGATGAAAATCACATTGATATTGCAAACTGCACTTATTTTCTTTTCTAGCACTTTCAACTGTATGCAATGGTCTTCTGGGGAAAAGGAAGGATAGCATTTCATAATAGTCTAGCCAACTGAAGTCAGTGAGATGTGCATCAAAGTTCAGATTTTAGTAAAACTTTAGGGAGCTCCCAAAGACTGAAAGTACACACACACAAACCCAAGTAAACCATCTGCTATTGTTACAAATGCAAATGTAAAAGCCTTCATCTCAGCAAAATAATTTTGATTTCCTCCATTTGTTATTGCCAATTGAATTCTGTCAGTGAGGTAATGGGTGTTAACAGCTGACGAAAAAGTGTATGGCTCATATTGTTTTTCCCAGACCCTGCTGAGCTGAAACCTAATCATAATAGTGGGAGGAGAAGCAGCCAACGTTTGGCATAATGGAAATACACTAATGAGATAATTATTTCCTCCTTCTCATCCTGCTCCCTCCCTTTCTCTGACACTCAGCATCAGCAGCCCTGACTAATTATCTCCTGTCTCCAGGAGATTACTGATTTATTACTTGTCCCCACTGCACATTTCTATTACCTTCTCTGTCTGACGATAACGTCTGAGTTTCAGAACATGTCACTGTAACTTTGTGTCTCTGACCCTGTCGCCTCAGGGGATAGACCTTCGGTCTCAGATCTTATTTTGATCAGCTGGTAGACACATAGCTTGAACTATAATAGGTTTACATCATCATTGACTTTTATTACAGCTATCTGCCTAAATATCATCATGTGACTCATAACCATTTTTGTTGGCCTAGCATGTCTGCACTGTCTTGATATCAAACTGGTCAGACCAGTAATTTGCATCGCTCATTGCTGTCAGTGTGTGAGTTGTATAAATGGATCAATGAGAGGCAAAATATAAAGTGCTTTGAATAAAATATGTCTTTTATGTTGCTGTCACACCAGGATAGTCTGGGGGACTAGATTCAATTGGGCGGGGAATGCCGAAAAATTTCACACCTTTCTAACCTATTTGGTGTGGTTCACTTTCACACTGAACTTTAGAAAGTGGACCAAACCGCCTTGACAACGTCATGCAGTTACAACAGCTGCTCGTTTAGGGGTGTACTGACCAGGAAGATTTAAAAAAAAGCATCAGGGAGAAGAAAACCTGGCTTATCAATTGGTTGTCTGATCTTTGGTTCGCTGGATACTCTGTTAGCTTTCCCACTGTAAGTGAACCACAGCAGGGTTCACTTGGACCGAGACCCACATTTTCAGGTGGACCAGAGTTCGCTTGTTTAGTCTGCAGCAGAGTTCAGATGAGCTTTCACACCTGCCCAAACAAACTGGACTATCCAAGGAAACAAATTTTGCTCCATTTGAAGCAGACCTAACAGTGGTGGTGTAAAAGTGCCCTTAGAGCATGTTTGCCAGGAAGTTTTCTGACAAACTGATATCCTGGCACTAGGATATCATTTACAAGTGGAACTATCAACAGGTGCAGAATGCACACAATTGCATATATCAACAACCAATCAGAGCAAACGAAACACATGTAGCACTGAGAAATTAGATAAATTAACAGATTAGATTAGATCAAAATAAACATTTGACTGGGTGTCTGATAGTGCATGCGCCCCATGTGCAAAGGCTCAGTCCTTGCTGCTGCAGCCCAGGGTTCAATTTAAGTATGCCACTATTTGCCCCTGTCTCCCCGGTCCGCTGTCTCTGTCCAATAAAAGTTAAAAAACATTATTTACAAGAATTGTGCTGAAAACATCTGGCAAGAGGCAAGAAATATGCAATTCAGTAACATAATGCTCAGACCTCGAGAGATTTGGTTTTGGAAAATTGTCAGTTTAATGGATCAAAACACGAAAGTCTCTTTCTGCATCTGTTATCACTAATGGTCATACCTTACATTTTACACTCAAGAGGGGCACACAGACAAAGATATATCTAACATCTTTACAGAACCATATTAACAAATTTCATATTTAATAGTACTTCATAAAATGGTTTGAATCCACAACTCTTCCGCTCTAAGGGGGCAATCCGAGAACCCATCAGCTATCATCTAGTGATAATTTACATCTACGGGCAACAGCCTAGGTTTCTGTTTTCCTCTGCAGTCCGATAAGCAACTTGATACATGAGAATAATGAGAAAGACACATAAACATATAAACTAATATCACCACATGAATGCACACCCATTTACAAAAACCTAATAAAAAGCTAAATTGTCATCAGTTTAAGATGACGAGTTCGGCAATTACATTTCAGCAAATAAGTTCTGCATCTTTTGCTCTCCACAAAAGTGTGGCAAACTAAACCAGCTCAAACATGACTAGTCACTATTACACAGACAACAAACAGACTTGTAAGAAAGGGTAACTTAATGTATTTCAGACAAGTACACAAAAGCTTTTGCCCTTCCTTTTCTTGGGATGTGGTAAGATTTGATATAAAAATACCTATTTCAGAACAGTTATGCTGAAAGAATCTTATTTTTTTCTGACTACAATGCTCATTATAACTGTGTGTGCATGTGTGTGTGTGTGTGTGTGTGTGTGTGTGTGTGTGTGTGTCTAGCATGGATGCATGTGCAGTAAACAGTCACCATTTTGACAGTTTAATTCCATATCCTCGGTCAAATGGCCAAGTTATTAACAGTTCAATAAATAAATGCTTTACTGCCCCAAACCACAACGTAACCATAAAATGTGTGGGTGTTGATGGGATTGCTAATCAATACCAATTTTATTTCATTTCAGTATCCTCATTAGTTTGATCCCAAACAGCTGCTATTTTTTTCTGTGGTCCACAGAACAGCTTTTTTAAAAAAAGGGATATAATAGACGGGTTATAATGTAAGTAAATAAAAGTGGGTTAGTGACAGAGATTAAAATGATATTTCTGCCTTTCAAAACTGAACCCTCATTTTGACCTGCTCTCATTGCATTACTTACCTGCATATTAGCTCCTATTACTTTCATGTTTGTGTTTGGTTTCTCCAGTTTCTCCAGGTGGAACGATTCACAGAAATGTGTTATCTAAAAAACACTGGCATTAAAAAATGAATGGCCCCCTTAAATCACACTGGACCTTTAAATTGTCCAAAACTGCAACATTGGCTGTATGGTGTCCAGTAGTGAGACAGTGGCTTTGTGTTTTTCTGAGAATACATGTGTATTAATGCAGTATTTACACACAGGTTTTCTGCTGTCTTGTAGTTCTTTCCCCTGTATATCCAGTGCTTTCTTATTTAGTTTGGAGTCCTCTTGTGTGTACAGAGCAGCATCTGACATACTGGACTGGACTTGTAGAGCTAAGAAAAACAGTCCGCACAGACAAAACATTAACATCTGACTAACAGGATGGGCACCTTGACTAAAATTCCACACAGTAATCTAATTTATATAGAAAATGTAGTACATGATGGTGCATGCATGCACGCATTCTGGTCAGTCTCCTCTACTGAAATCGGTTTCTGCACACATGAATGAATGCATTTAGTGCACATATGTGTTGTGTGAATGCAGAGTGAGAAGACATTGTGACTTAAGCTTGCACTGCTGTGCATGTAATGTATAATGGTGGTAAAAAACAGAATTAAGAGTGAATGCACAATGAAAGAATTCAAGTTTTAGGATATGCCAACAACTCGGTTTGTGCTGCCTCATTTGCAGGACACCAAAATTCCTCACAGACAGGCAAAGAGAATTTCACGCTCAGGACCCAATGGTTTATGCTCGGGACCCAATAGAGCACTGCTGCCACACGGAGACCATCAGAAAACAACATCAATGGTGGTGGCAGAGCATTTCACAGTGGCCTTTCTCAGGATACTCTGGCATCAAGCACATTAGGTGTCTGTCTAAATACCTTTTTGAAAGAATGCCAATGTATGAAATGTTATCAAAGAAGAAGAAATATAAAACACTTGTTTTCTTTACAGCATTGTTCCTTGTGTTTGTGATGGCCACAGCTGTGGCTACACAGCCATAAAATGTTGGTAAGCTTCTGCACTCACACACTTGTTTCTATAGTTAGGTTTTGTTGTATTTTGGTTATACATTTAATTAAGTTATGAGTCTACATTGGTTTAACATTTAGTTGCAATAAATCACACATTTTCTGTTTTATATAACACACGTTATTGTTTGACAGTACATTGGTTTTCTATTTGAACCGCACACATTTAGTTGGCTTTTGTCAGTCTGTAATTTTCTAATCTATTCTCTTTGATTTACCGGTGCTGCTGCTGCTGGGAGCTGGAAAGATCGGGCAAAAGGGTCTGCCCCACAAGCTCAGCCATTTTGTAGCAGACTGCTGATTGGGCCGGCACATCATGGGGGGGATTTAGTGTTTACTGTTTATTCTTTTTAGATAATTAGTAATTTCACTTGGTTTTGTTAAGTATAGATGTATAGAAGTATATATGTTTATTTCAAGGAGTTACTTTTCCTGATTTGCTTTGGTAAATTAGCTGTTGTCTTTTGTGTTTAGTGTTTATGTTTATGTTTATTTTGTGTTTGGTATGGGCTGATCACCCAGTATATATAGTGTTCAGTCATCAGGTCTGTTTGTGTCTTCTGTTAGTTTGTTCAGCTGACGTTTATACATGACGTTGTTAAGTTGACCTCTTTTAAGGGCTCATTTCTTTATTGCTATTGTTTGGAAATTTTGTTCTTTCATACTTTGGGTAAATAAAACCCCCTTTTTAAAAAAAATACTACCTGTTGTCCTCATTGCCAGTGGACTCAGTCCCTCACAGTGTTATTTCATTGTTGTAATATTTTCATTGTGAATCTACAATACAGTAAGTCATTAATATAAAGAAAACATTAAAGGAGAACTAAAAAGAAGTTTTACTGCTACCACTAAGCTACTGCCAGGAGCTGATTATCTTAGCTTAACATAAAGACTGGAAACAGCAGTTAACAGATACAGTCACCACCAACCAACACAGCTAAAGCGGACTGATTACACATTATCATTTTTTCTTTTTATCTGTCTGTACTTTACAGACAATAGTTATTTAATCTCATCTAAATCTCCGCAAAAAGTAAATATTTCCCATAATGTCAAACCTTAAAGGAACTTTCAAGTTTACTTTAAATTAAGAAGCTTTAAGATTAAGTGCCTAAAAAGAGTCAATCTGGAGACCACAGCAGAACAAACTTTTGCCGACCTTTCCCATCACAAACGTTTACTTTTCACTGACCTTGATAATTAGTCATATTTGTGAATGGGCACCTTTTTACATAATTGTAAACCAGAAATGCCTATGCACCCCAGGTACCGTCCCTATACAATAAAACATTTTTTTCAAACCTTTGCGCTCTGCTAGTACCTTACCTTGGCAACACTAAGGTAATTTAAAGTTCCTCAGATGCTCCCCGACTCCAGACTCCCACCTGACTTAAAAAATGACTTGATGTTAAAACAGGACATCTGGTTGAGGGTACAATAGGCTAAGGCAGGTGTAGGTACAGACTGTTGCTACATCCCCTATTCAAGAGGATCTATCCATAATAACAAGCAAGGCCAACCAAAAAAACATGTCAGAAAGTCTAATGGAATTGCTATACATTGCGAACACTTATTTGGCCACAATTGTGACTAGGTCACAAAGACACACTTTTGCCAAACATTAACATAAATGTGTTTTTGTAAAAACAGAGAAAAGCAGCTCTAGACATATACAATCAGTTTTTAGCGGGGCATTCACTTGTTGGATTTAAAACTGAAGAATAATATGATGAACTAGAAAATTTCTAAAGAAATTTTGAGTGTGCCTGACTCTGGCCCTGTCGCCCCCATGCATTATTACTGACACTGCTCAGCAAATTCAGTACTAGAAAAGAAATTTTGAGAGTGACGAGTGGGCTGTTGCTGGGGTTCTGTTAGCATTTGCATGTTAGCATTAACATGTTAACATTAGCATGTTAACACTGATGCGCTAGCAGTTAGCATGAGCATGTTAACATTAGCATGTTAGCATTAGCATGTTAACATTAGCATGTGAACATTAGCATGTTACCATGCACATGTTAACACTGATGCGCTAGCAGTTAACATTAGCATGTTAGCATTAGCATGTTAGCATTAGCATGTTAGCATTAGCATGTTAGCATTGATGCGCTAGCAGTTAACATTAGCATCTTAGCATTAGCATGTTAACATTAACATGTTAGCATTAGCATGTTAGCATTAGCATGTTAGCATTAACATGTAACAGTAGCATGTTAACACTGATGCGCTAGCAGTTAGCATGAGCATGTTAACATTAGCATGTTAGCATTAGCATGTTAACATTAGCATGTTAACATTAGCATGTTAGCATGCACATGTTAACACAGATGCGCTAGCAGTTAACATTAGCATTTTAGCATTAGCATGTTAGCATTAGCATGTTAGCATTAGCATGTTAGCATTAGCATGTTAGCATTAGCATGTTAACATTGATGCGCTAGCAGTTAACATTAGCATCTTAGCATTAGCATGTTAACATTAACATGTTAGCATTAGCATGTTAGCATTAGCATGTTAACATTAGCATGTTAACACAGATGCGCTAGCAGTTAACATTAGCATGTTAGCATTAGCATGTTAGCATTAACATGTTAACATGCGCATGTTAACATTGATGCACTAGCAGTTAACATTAGCATGTTAGCATTAGCATGTTAGCATTAGCATGTTAACACTGATGCGCTAGCAGTTAACACTAGCATGTTAGCATTACCATGTTAATAATCAACATGTATTTAATTCCTAGTGGCTAATGTTAATTAGCACTAATTTTAGCATTGGTCGCTAATGTTTGCAAATAGCATGTCTTTACAGCCTAAAAGTGTGTCTGTGTGTGTGTGTGCGCGCACATTTTACACAGACAAGTTCAAATGAAGTGCCAAAAACTACAAAAATGGCTGCCACTCGGCTTGTCTGCTGGCCCCTCCCCCCTCTCCTCCTCAAGCAGGCTAAGGTTGCCAAGTAGAAGGGAGAAGTTTAAAGTGTAAAAGGATTGTAGAGACTGTCCTGAGACTGTCCTGAGACTCACCTGTCCAGGTGTGCAGTTCCGCCTGTTTTATTGTTTCAACACGATGATGTCGATCTGTTTACTGAGCGTCTGTTCAGTGTGTCTGTGTGTGTGTGTGTGTGTGTGTGTTTGTGTGTGCGTGTCAGTGTGTGTGCGTGTCTGTCTCTCTATCTATGTGTTTGTGAGAGACAAGGATAAAATGGCCGACATTAAAAATGTAGTCTTGATAGTCTGATATCATACACAGATTTCAATAAAGTTAGTCAAAGGCATGCTTGAGGTTGCCAAGCAACAAGGCTGAGCTCACCTGTCCAGGTGTGCAGCTCAGCCTGTATAGATCGTAGATCAGCAGATTTTTATTGTTTGAACACAATGATGTCGATCTGTTTACTGAGAGTCTGTTCAGTGTCTGTGTGTGCGTGTGTCTGTGTGTGTGTCTGTCTGTGTGTGTGTGTGTGCATGCTTGTGTCTGTGGAAATGTTCTAAATGAGTTGAATCTAAAAAAAAAAAGAATAAAAGTGTAATAGTACAAGATCCTGTTAATCCTGCACCAGCGCATGTTAGCATTACCAAGTTAGCAATTATAATGTATTTCATTCTTAGTGGCTAACAATAATGGTGGCGCCACTAACAGGCAGAACTAACAGGCATATATTAGTGGCTAACAGTAATGACGCGACGCATGAGGGTTTTCTGAATAAAGAGCACTAACATGTACATACATACATATATATATACATATATGTGTGTGTGTGTGTGTGTTACTGTCTGTGTGTGTGTTACTGTCTGTGTCTGTGTGTGTGTGTGTGTGTGTCTGTCTGTCTGTGTGCGCACATTTAACACAGACAAGTTCAAGCTGTCGCTCGGCTTGTCTGCTGACCCCTCCCCCCCTCCTCCTCAAGCAGGGTGAGCTGCAGGTCTCATTAATTAGACACAGGTGTTCATGCAGCATGTCTGTCTCACTGAAATGCACAGTATATGTCTGAATGATCCCCGTCAAAGAGGGCCAAAAAAACCCTATATGGTATGCCTCAAACCAAAATCTAAATGACCAGAAGAATGCTCATTGTGTGTATAATGTCTGTGCCAAGTTTCAGGTGAAAATTGTATAAACTTTGGCCTCGAGAGTCAGAGCAAGCACAGGTGCGCCCTGCTCCTTCCGGTAAATTCTCTGCTTCAAAAACCATGGGAGTGAATGAGGCTGTGGATGGGAGTAGTCGATCAATTAACGTGTAGGGACCCAAAACTATACGAGCGACAGCTACAACAGTGGTATCAGTGCGATTACCTCGAATTTTCCTACGTTTTATGTATACATCGTGTCTGTAGTGGGGCATTTGAGCCCATGGTAGTGAAATACGTTTTATTTTTTCACAGATTTTTCTCCCTGCTCCTCACTCTAGCTGATGATGTCATCCACTCTAGCAAAAACATTCCGCCACATACACACCCATTATAAACCCAGAAATTTGACTAAAAACCTGCTCAACTTTGAGCCTTGATAGTTTAAAAACGGTAAAAGCTGTCGATGAGTGTAGTGAATCCATGAAGAGAAGGCAAGCATACCTCCGTTTTTAGTTTTTAAATGAAGTCTCTCGGTGAAAGTATGCCAGAGCAGTTCATTGTTGAAAATGTCTGTTGAAATTTATTTTTCTTCGGGCCTCCCCATTCATTCTTTATGGGAAATTATTCTCAGTTTTTCGCGAATAAATTCGCGAAAAACACGTGAATCTCTTAGAAAAGACATAGCACACGATTCCCGGCCGAGCCGGTCGTTTTGATACCCGTTTTGTGTGTGTGTGACAAAAACTCTGGGAGGAGAAGCGAGCCAAAAAAAGGGCGTAAGAATAATAATAATAACTAGAAAATTTCTAAAGAAATTTTGAGTGTGCCTGACTCTGGCCCTGTCGCCCCCATGCATTATTACTGACACTGCTCAGCAAATTCAGTACTAGAAAAGAAATTTTGAGAGTGACGAGTGGGCTGTTGCTGGGGTTCTGTTAGCATTTGCATGTTAGCATTAACATGTTAACATTAGCATGTTAACACTGATGCGCTAGCAGTTAGCATGAGCATGTTAACATTAGCATGTTAGCATTAGCATGTTAACATTAGCATGTGAACATTAGCATGTTACCATGCACATGTTAACACTGATGCGCTAGCAGTTAACATTAGCATGTTAGCATTAGCATGTTAGCATTAGCATGTTAGCATTAGCATGTTAGCATTGATGCGCTAGCAGTTAACATTAGCATCTTAGCATTAGCATGTTAACATTAACATGTTAGCATTAGCATGTTAGCATTAGCATGTTAGCATTAACATGTAACAGTAGCATGTTAACACTGATGCGCTAGCAGTTAGCATGAGCATGTTAACATTAGCATGTTAGCATTAGCATGTTAACATTAGCATGTTAACATTAGCATGTTAGCATGCACATGTTAACACAGATGCGCTAGCAGTTAACATTAGCATTTTAGCATTAGCATGTTAGCATTAGCATGTTAGCATTAGCATGTTAGCATTAGCATGTTAGCATTAGCATGTTAACATTGATGCGCTAGCAGTTAACATTAGCATCTTAGCATTAGCATGTTAACATTAACATGTTAGCATTAGCATGTTAGCATTAGCATGTTAACATTAGCATGTTAACACAGATGCGCTAGCAGTTAACATTAGCATGTTAGCATTAGCATGTTAGCATTAACATGTTAACATGCGCATGTTAACATTGATGCACTAGCAGTTAACATTAGCATGTTAGCATTAGCATGTTAGCATTAGCATGTTAACACTGATGCGCTAGCAGTTAACACTAGCATGTTAGCATTACCATGTTAATAATCAACATGTATTTAATTCCTAGTGGCTAATGTTAATTAGCACTAATTTTAGCATTGGTCGCTAATGTTTGCAAATAGCATGTCTTTACAGCCTAAAAGTGTGTCTGTGTGTGTGTGTGCGCGCACATTTTACACAGACAAGTTCAAATGAAGTGCCAAAAACTACAAAAATGGCTGCCACTCGGCTTGTCTGCTGGCCCCTCCCCCCTCTCCTCCTCAAGCAGGCTAAGGTTGCCAAGTAGAAGGGAGAAGTTTAAAGTGTAAAAGGATTGTAGAGACTGTCCTGAGACTGTCCTGAGACTCACCTGTCCAGGTGTGCAGTTCCGCCTGTTTTATTGTTTCAACACGATGATGTCGATCTGTTTACTGAGCGTCTGTTCAGTGTGTCTGTGTGTGTGTGTGTGTTTGTGTGTGCGTGTCAGTGTGTGTGCGTGTCTGTCTCTCTATCTATGTGTTTGTGAGAGACAAGGATAAAATGGCCGACATTAAAAATGTAGTCTTGATAGTCTGATATCATACACAGATTTCAATAAAGTTAGTCAAAGGCATGCTTGAGGTTGCCAAGCAACAAGGCTGAGCTCACCTGTCCAGGTGTGCAGCTCAGCCTGTATAGATCGTAGATCAGCAGATTTTTATTGTTTGAACACAATGATGTCGATCTGTTTACTGAGAGTCTGTTCAGTGTCTGTGTGTGCGTGTGTCTGTGTGTGTGTCTGTCTGTGTGTGTGTGTGTGCATGCTTGTGTCTGTGGAAATGTTCTAAATGAGTTGAATCTAAAAAAAAAAAAGAATAAAAGTGTAATAGTACAAGATCCTGTTAATCCTGCACCAGCGCATGTTAGCATTACCAAGTTAGCAATTATAATGTATTTCATTCTTAGTGGCTAACAATAATGGTGGCGCCACTAACAGGCAGAACTAACAGGCATATATTAGTGGCTAACAGTAATGACGCGACGCATGAGGGTTTTCTGAATAAAGAGCACTAACATGTACATACATACATATATATATACATATATGTGTGTGTGTGTGTGTGTTACTGTCTGTGTGTGTGTTACTGTCTGTGTCTGTGTGTGTGTGTGTGTGTGTCTGTCTGTCTGTGTGCGCACATTTAACACAGACAAGTTCAAGCTGTCGCTCGGCTTGTCTGCTGACCCCTCCCCCCCTCCTCCTCAAGCAGGGTGAGCTGCAGGTCTCATTAATTAGACACAGGTGTTCATGCAGCATGTCTGTCTCACTGAAATGCACAGTATATGTCTGAATGATCCCCGTCAAAGAGGGCCAAAAAAACCCTATATGGTATGCCTCAAACCAAAATCTAAATGACCAGAAGAATGCTCATTGTGTGTATAATGTCTGTGCCAAGTTTCAGGTGAAAATTGTATAAACTTTGGCCTCGAGAGTCAGAGCAAGCACAGGTGCGCCCTGCTCCTTCCGGTAAATTCTCTGCTTCAAAAACCATGGGAGTGAATGAGGCTGTGGATGGGAGTAGTCGATCAATTAACGTGTAGGGACCCAAAACTATACGAGCGACAGCTACAACAGTGGTATCAGTGCGATTACCTCGAATTTTCCTACGTTTTATGTATACATCGTGTCTGTAGTGGGGCATTTGAGCCCATGGTAGTGAAATACGTTTTATTTTTTCACAGATTTTTCTCCCTGCTCCTCACTCTAGCTGATGATGTCATCCACTCTAGCAAAAACATTCCGCCACATACACACCCATTATAAACCCAGAAATTTGACTAAAAACCTGCTCAACTTTGAGCCTTGATAGTTTAAAAACGGTAAAAGCTGTCGATGAGTGTAGTGAATCCATGAAGAGAAGGCAAGCATACCTCCGTTTTTAGTTTTTAAATGAAGTCTCTCGGTGAAAGTATGCCAGAGCAGTTCATTGTTGAAAATGTCTGTTGAAATTTATTTTTCTTCGGGCCTCCCCATTCATTCTTTATGGGAAATTATTCTCAGTTTTTCGCGAATAAATTCGCGAAAAACACGTGAATCTCTTAGAAAAGACATAGCACACGATTCCCGGCCGAGCCGGTCGTTTTGATACCCGTTTTGTGTGTGTGTGACAAAAACTCTGGGAGGAGAAGCGAGCCAAAAAAAGGGCGTAAGAATAATAATAATAATAAGAAGAATAAGCGCGGTGGATAACATATAGTGTGCACTTTCAGGCACACTCAATAAGAAGAATAAGCGCGGTGGATAACATATAGTGTGCACTTTCAGGCACACTCAATAAACTTCTCTTCTACACCTCCATTACCTCCTTTTTCACTATTTCATTTATAAAAGATCCAGTTTAATGAATCTCATTTCCTCCTGTATTAGAAATCATAATTAAGTGTGAAATTCATTAAAGATGATTTCTATGAAAGCAGTTGAAGATGTGCCCCACTGTATCAGGACATGCAAAAACGTTATTTTACTCCTCGTTAGTCTTGATGGCACCCTCTTTTCTTTTGGTTTTTTTATTTATAGAGGACGTAAAGAAGCTATTAAAAAAGAAATATTGGAGCTGCACTTCATTAATAAACTTTATCATTGTGTCCTAGCGGTCCACCAGCATACTGAAACGGAGCGCACGTCAGTTCTCCATAGGCTACATGAAAACCCATTGGTCCAGTTAGATCCATCCGGCCATCCAGCCAATCACAGCCATTTGACCAAACCCACCAGGTCCGCGCGAAAAATAAAAAAATAAACATTTTTTCAGAGCTCTATCTGCATTTCTTTATTACGAAGCAGACAGCGAGCAGAGGCTGTAACAGTCATCTGACCAGTAAGTAATGAGGAATTTTGTCGGTAACTAACTATGTCCAAAACTATGTCTTGCTTTGTGACATTTAAGTCGATATTAACGAAGCCAGGTGGCAAACAAACTTAGCATCGAGTCAAGTTAATGGTAAATGACAGAAGGTTTGCTAATTTGCAGACATCTACTTTTAAGTTTGATGATCAGACCATGTCTAAAAGAAAGAGACAGCAGACCATCGACTCATTTTTCAAGTCAAAGTGGAGTGAAGTAAGTGGAGTTGTAGTGAGAGGAGGGAAAAATCAAGCTAACATTATTTATGTGCAGTCATGTAAGATACACATCTGCTATAATTACATAGCTAATCATGCCATATATCGTTGGAAAGCTAAGACTGTTGTGATTCGTTTGATGCTGACCATTTCAAGATAAAATCACAGGCATAATCAATGCCACAACCGAGCAATCACGCAATTATAAAAGGTAAATCAACTCACCAATAAAGCCACACAGAAACCGGCTGTTAGTCCGACAAAAACGTTGCTTGCTATATAAATAAAGATTGAGTTAGATGTTGGGGAGTTCTTTGACAGAAAATTGAAGACTCAAATCCTGCTTCCAAACTACCATCACCAGTGATAGCAAGTAAGCAAGTGGCAAGTAAATGTTTCTTCCACTTTTTGTTGCCAGGCTGGCAACAGGCCTTCAGCTGTTAGCCATAACTTGCCAAAGTTGATTGAGTGGTCAGAGCATTTTAATTATTTCTAGTTATACATATATATGGTTAATTTCCCGATAATCAATGCAGATAATTTCGCTCATGTGCCACCCCTAGAACACCCCCACTTTTTAAAGCGTTGTGACGCCCCTGATTGTTTGAGGTTGTAATGATCAATACAAAGAAACCCATTTGTTAAATAAAATGTTTTTGATTATTAGCCATCTCTATGAAATAAAAGAAGCTTGGGAGGTAAGATCTTTGACAACCATATCCCAACCACTTGAAACTCTGTGTGATGCTTTCACAGTTCCTTTATTCTAGCAGGGTATGTGGAAAGATTGTGAATCATATGTTTAGTATATTTATTTTTACAGCAACCAATAAACTACCAGCTAATCTATGTGTGTATCTTTTATGTCCTTAAGGCATGCTTGGATGGTTTTATCTGGCTTAATCAATAAATAAAACTGGGTAACAGTGAAAGTTAATGGAGTGATGCCTAATAATGTTTCCGAAAGGAAGCTATAAGATTAATATAATTAGACCTTCATGGATCTCTGTAACTAACATTGGTGTGAATGAGGATTCATTATTGACATGTACAAATTGATCTAATAATTTGTACATGTTAATAATGACCAGTTTAGGGTCTTTGTTTTCATCTTTGTAGTATGGTATGATGGTCAATGGTGTTGACTGCATCACCAAGATCTAACAAGACAAGTACAAAGATGAGTCTTTGGTCTGATGGAATTAGAAAGTAATTTGTAACTTTCACTGGAGATGGAGGATGAGCGATGTTAGGGTGAGGGATGAAGGGAGGAAGGGATGACAGGAGGAAAGGTGAGATGGATGAGGGATAGGGGGAGGAGGCGGGACCATCGGTAGAGTGGTCCTGAGATTGACAGGAGGGATCCTGGAGGGAGCCTGGGGGGATGGAGACTCCGAGTGGGGGGACCGTCTCTCTGCGACTCTACAGATTAGAGCCCCAAGAGAAAACTTCATGGAATAGAAGTGCGTGCGTGTTTAGGATGTCGTTCAGGTCGTTGCGGACGTAGGGTAGGTACGCAATCGAAGCCCAGCGGCCTAGGATTTTTGTCATGTTGTCAGGTATACCCTGTCTGGAAACGGTGGAGGCTGCTTCGACGCGGAAGGAGTGCCCCGAGTACGGCTCCGGGGGGATGCCAGATGGCAGCAGGATCTGGCGAAACTGGTGGTGGAACCAGGAGCATGTGGCTACTCTGCCGGTCTCTGAAATGAACAGAGGGTCTCGGCTTGGCAGGCTAGGTCGAATGGGTAAATGTGATGAAATTAGAGAAGGTGAGGATGTCTAGCGTAGGGAATGAGAGGTTATGTGAGGAGTGGAAAGTCGGAGGGAGTCAGCGATGGCATTTTTGTGGCCTGGAATGTGTGATGCTCGGATGATAAATTGGTGTTGTGCAGAAACCAGTGTGAGCCTACGGATAAACTGCATGATGTCAAGGGAGTGGGACCAGCCTTTGTTTGTGATGTCTACTGTGGCGCTGTTGTGTGTTGAGTATATTGCGATAGTTTTCTTGGACTATTCATGGCCCCAAAGAATAGCTGCTATGATGACGAGGTATTTCATGGATAGTGGAGGAATGAGGGAGAGATGGAATTTCACGAGGTAATTTGGCTGCGAACCATTTGCCACTGTAGAAGCCACCGAAACCTGCGGAGGGCGCTGTGTCGGTGAAGAGCTGGATGTCCTCTGGCTTGGTGATATGGTCATCATAGAAAAATAATATTGCGTTCCATGTAGAAAGGAAGTGGTGCCAGAGTTTAAGCTCCATTTTGCTGGCTTCGTTGTGTTCGAGTGTGATGTAGAAGTTGAGGTGACCTAACAGTGAGAGGAGTTGTTTGGTGTATCTATGGGCCAGGAGGAAGTTGGAGATCAGTAGTGAGGTGCGATGGATTTTCGATAGGCAGGGATGCTTGTAGGGAGATGGAGTTGAGGGTGATGCCGAGAAATTCGTGGGTCGTGCTGGGTCCCTCTGTCTTTTCGGCTGAGAGAGGGACGCCGAGGTTGGTGAAGGCTAATACCATGGTGGTGAGACCATGTGACGGGGGAAAGAAGGCGGTGTGATGGTCAGGAAGTTGTCTAAAAGGGAAATGACGTATGGGAGTTTGTGGTGATTAGAATCTAGCAAAGTGCTTCAGATAGGGAGTCGAATATTTCTGGGCTGCTCTTGCAGCCAAAGGTTAGGCGAAGTACAATGCTCCCTTCCAGAAGACACCGAAGAGGTGCCAGTAATCTGGATGGATGGGGAGGACTTTAAAAAGGCGCTTGTGATGTCTGCTTTGGCCAGCCAAGCTCCTCGACCTGCAGCGCGGATGAGAGAGATGGCATGATCAATGGTGGAGTACTGCATAGAAAAATCTGGGCTGGGGATGAGGCTGTTGATGCTAGGGACGGTGGAGCCATGTGGGGATGATAGGTCGATGATAAGTGTCTTCTTTCCGGAGTATTTTCAGGTGGCTATGCCGATGGGGCTGATTCTAAAGGAGAGGAATGGAGGGCTGGAGAAAGGACCAATCATGAAGGTTTCTTTGACCTCCCTCGCCAGAAGTCTCTCTACCGAGTCAGGGTCTGATATGGCGGATTAAGATTGCAGAAAACTGCCTGGTTGCGTTTCTGTGGGATTGAGGTATGGGGCAGCGGTGTGGTGATAGTGCAAGTGGTGGCTGGATGTGGTGCACCGCACTGATCGCGGTGGAGGAATGAACGTGCTACGAAGGTGCGGCAGTAGAGCTCTATGTCTAAGGTGCCCCAGTATGTGCCCTGGTTGGATTGATGGAGGTGCTCGGCGGCTTGGGATGTAAACAGAATGTGATATGAATAGAAACCATTGCCGCGGAACTGCAAAGCTAGGTCGATAATAAGGGACAGGTAGTTGTCCAGCTCTGACCAGCGGTCGGGGAAGGCTGAACAGATTACGTCGCGGTACAGGGAGAAGGAAAAAGGAAAAAAGGGGTTTTGGCTGGACGTGCCACCGGACATATTAGATATAGACCTACTGTTGGGAATTGGCAAATGGTTAAAACATCTGGGCAAATTTGGTTATTAGCAAAACAGAAGATATTATTAAAGTTAATAAATAAAAAAATATTGATTTAAATTGATAATCACAGGGCACAAAATATGCTCCAGTCTCAAATATGAGTTCACTAAGTGAACAGTAAAGGAGTGAATCTGAGCACTGACATGGAAGAGGTTGGCCTAATTTGCTCTGTACAACATTAAAGAGACCAGCATGTGTGTACACAAACATTTATTAAGAAGATAATAAAACATGGATAAACAATATGGCCTAATCTACATCACAGAATAAAGTGTGTATGTGTGTGTGTGTGAAACGCAGACTGGAAAGAATGTGTGTCCCTCGTATCTACACGTGCACGCACATGAAACACGTCTGACCAGAGACAAAGGAGGATGTGAAGTGGGAGATTTGAAGAACCACACACAGTAACACAGCAGTTGAACAGTGGTTAATCTACCATGGCACTGGTCCTATAACTGATCAAATACAGCTGCACCGATCTTGTTAAATATGATGGCATAGATCACAACATGAACAGAATAAAAACTCATATTTAACTAAACCGCTCGTTACAATCAACTGGCAGACTCTGTGTGCTGCATGCACTGATTTGTTTACACTCTCGGTTAGCAGCGTGCTAAGCAGAGAGGCCTGAGGACAGGTAGGCACTCCTGTTGTGACCTGATCCTTTGTCCTTTTGTTAGTGGTCAGTGGAGAACAACGGGCGACCTGGGGTTTTGTTGACTAGGTCAGGGGGTCGGGTTACTGTAACGGGAAGTGACCTGTGACCCGAGGTGTGATCTATGAGCAATAAAATTCCATTTAGTATACACAATAACTGAAATTCATATGTGGAGTCCCCGTGGTCCCAACACCTACAATTAGTAAAAACATCTCTGGATCAAGAGAGGGCTTTTTAAGAAGAGGTTAAATTACAGCTACTTTAAAGGACTGTGGTACATATCCTGTTAATGAAGATAGAATAATTGTAGAGAACTGTGAACTAAAGGTAAACTTTATTTGTTCTGTCAAGTTATGGAGGATGGAGTTTAAAAGACAGATTGATGGCTTAGGTCGGTTGGTCAAGGTCGATAAGAGAAAGGAGTCTATAAATAGATTTTCAGCTGCACCTTTTCCCACACAAAAACTGCTAAAAGATGAGTGTGTGGTGGGACCTCACGCATAATTTAAACCATGTGTACACATGGTTTTTAAGAGACAGCTGCAGGTGAAATGATGAGGTGGACATCAAATAGATTAGAAATGGATAGTGAGAAATGTAACCCTAGAGTAAAATATTGTTTATTCCGGTTTGCCAGTTTCACTGGTTGTCCTTATTTTTGAGTTCTGTATAATGTCACTCAGGTTTATATTCAGAAACTTTATTAGCCGCCATAAATAGCCACAGCCGTGCACAACAGTTGCCAACTGTTCTGATGCTCACTGATAACTAACTCGCTTGGTTAAACTTTTTCTCTGTTGCTGTTCTTCTCATTGACAGGTCTGAGTGGTAGAGCAAGGAAATGTAGCTTATGCATGTATGCCTGTACTTGGCATTGTTTCCACAATGATTGACACTGCTCTATAAAACAGTGCCCTGCATATGCACAGCTTTCTAAATCTGATGAAAATAATATGTATGGATATTTCTGTCTTTATGCATGCACACAGTCTTAGGCATGAATCTAAACAGGAGTTTTATACATCTGGCCTCTGTACTGTCCATCTGGGGGTATTCCCAGTGGCCTGAACATTTAATTGGGAAATGCAAAAAATGCTAAATGAAATGTGTAAACTGAAAAACAACAGCAAATATGGCCCATCCCCCCACCAGATTTTTTTTCTTTTTAAATTATGTAGTTCTGATCATTTTATATTCAGGCCTGGTCCTATGAGGGTACAAAAGCATGTATTGCACCCTCAGTTCAATATTTTGTACCCTTTGAATAAGAAAAACAAAGTGCAAGGTGGTAGGTATTAGATCTACAGATTGTGTGTTTTTTGTGTCTGCAGCAGCATAATGTGCAAAAGGACTGAGTGAAGTTAAATATGTCAATATGTTATAATAGGCCTAACTGATTTCATTCTATTATTACCAAAGTTAATGTTTATCCTATAGAGAACATAGTTGGGATGAGGCCAGAGTAGTGAGTCTGGTGTATTGTACTTGGTTGGGAGTTAGTTGCAGCCCGAAGTGAAGGAGTTGATGTATCTTTTGTTGTTATTCCCTCTTGGGTCTTGTTCACAAGTGAAGCTAAATGGACTAGAACATTGACAGACATGACTGATGTAACATTGGCAGTGATGTGGGAACTGCACTGGACAGTCGAGGATTTAAGGGAGCTGAGCCTAAATGCAAAGCACACAATGTACCATTGATTGATGTTCTAACCCTCACCTGTGGCTCGGCTGAGGGGGGCCATCCCATTCGGCTTGAGTATATAAGGATGCCCTCTGGGCATCTTCCTTTGGAGATTATCTTGGAACATTTAACTGAGAGAACACACTGGGGGAATTATTTATCTCATCTGACCTCAGAACATCTTGGAAGAGGGATGTATGCATGCTGGCACCATGACCCATGCCTGGCATTGGATTGAATGGCCCTGGATTGGCAGAAAATAGATGAGAACCTGGATGTCTGCATGCATTTTCATGGTAATTTATCCAGTAATTCAGTTTTCATGCCATTTATTGTAAATGTGACCTGTGGAGTTTCAACAAAACAAAAGTTATGTTTACAGTGTTATTTACCATCATACATAGCCCATAACCCACTAGGTTTCCACAAGGGAAACCTGCAAATTAAGAGTTTAACTAGTCATGAAACTGACCAACACTGCTATAAGTACAGCCATACTGCTAAATAGTCTGTGTTCTGTGTTCTCTTTATGTTATATAATCTGAACGAAAACATAACACCAAACAGCTGTGTCCAGGAATAACACAAGAGGGGCAAATACATTGTGAAAATTAAGTGTAAGCCCACTGACCAAGCTGCCATATTTGACCACTTAAGAGTGAGAACAGTGTTAGTGTAGGTACATTTTATACAGAATGGCAAGACTGAACATTTAAAAGAAGATAGAGGTTGACTTTAAAATATTTCATTTGGATAAAACCTCAGGGAAATTGAGAGCACAGCTCCTTCATACCTATATGACTGTATTCATTGAGCATGAGTATTTGTGTGTTGCTAAGCAAAGACAGACAGAGAGCAGGTTAGTTCGGACACATTGCTCTATCACATGTAATTGGCCAGAGAAAATGAATCCACTTTGTTCCCCCCTTCTGGCCTGATCTTAAAAACCCTTGTGTCACTGATGCACATACAGCAAATGAAGCACTCAGAGACATGCACATGTACATACACAAACATGCACAACACACATACTCACCCAGAGGAGATAGATGATAGCTGAGACAGACAGCTGCTTTTAAGTGTGCAGCTAACTAAAGCATTAAAATAGCCCAGGTGATAAATGGAGTGTCAGAAGGAGTTTGGGTGATGTGTGTATGCATGTGTGTGTATGTTTGTCTGGGGTGCATGGTGGGGACCGTCGCCAGTTAGCACAGTCATGCTGTGGGGACCTTGTTCCGTGTGAAAATAACTTCAGATTCAGTAAAAAAACTGGTGTCAAAATAATTTTAACTCATGTTTTCAGGGTTCTGGCCACAATGCCCATGAAGTTTGTTCTTATGTGTGCGAGGTAACCAAGTGGCAACCTCTGTGGCTGTGACATGAAGCCACTGTGGAAGTGCCAAAAACTGTAATTCAGCGTCAAGATTTTGGGGGCTATCTGGTTAATCAACCCTAATTCCAAATTCATGGCCTGGAAAGGCCTCCTTACAGCACTACTAAGACAAGTGTGCATGTGTGTTCAAATATAAATGTCGAGTCAAAGTTTGAGCTATGATGTCATGAAGTTCGGAGATCAGAAGTGTTTATTGGTTCTGCGTGTGATATGTATGCCTATTTAATCTGATGGAACTAATTTTACTGCATTATTTTAATCAACTGCAGACCTGGCCATTTCTTGTGCGGTGTACAATATGTGAAAAACACAAACATAGTAATTGTATGTTTGTGCTTCTTTTTGTCAAAAAAAGCAAATTTCAAATGATTAACTATGTTTTGATTTCAATTACATCCTAAATATATCAATTAATATTAAAGGCTTTTGGGGTATGCTGGAAGCACGGCTCTGCTGCCAGAAGCTTATGTTCTTTATGTTGTTTATCAATAACGATGTATATTTATCCATATTTATATATTCAAACACCTGCCTAAAACCTGTTCTCATACACTTGCTACATTACTGCACAACCTGTTTACATTACAGTTCATACATTGCACTCTTTGTTAAGTGGATATAAAGTATTATTATTTTTGTTTTAAATATTATATTCCTGGGTTTAAGATGCCACATTAATCTATGTTTTAAATCTAATAAGTTCCACTAATGTGATTTTTCTTGCTACATATTTTTAAACATGCTTGTAAGAGTGCTGTTGGGATCTAAGAATTTAATTGCCTGTTACTGCTTCACTGTAATAGTTGTGTATGACAATTAAGAACTTGAACAGTGCATGTTTTATTTAGTACCTGACAATGTGGCATCTTTTATTGCATCTTTTCGTCTGTTTACCATGTCCTTTTCATATCTTAGTTATTGCCGTGCAGGCTTATAAAGAATGTAATAACTGTGCTGAAAGATGGCCCTGGAATACTGAAAACACAGCCAAATAAAGGTCAGTCTGTCCAACACTATTTGCCAGATTATCATTCATTTCTACATAGATACTAATTGTCCTTAAAAGACCAATCCCAGTAGAACCTACCCAGCGGCGTCTCGGCCACATTTGCGCCCTGGGCGAACCTGGGCGAAACCGCGCCCCCCACGAAATGGCGCCCCGGAAATGGCGAAATGGCGCCCCGGGCGGCTGCCCTGTCTGCCCGTACCTAAAACCGCTACTGAACCTACCACATTTACTGCTATGATGTTTGGACCAGCAGTTTCGGCGCAAAAGGTTTTTGACCTGTTCAGAACAATGAAGAAGAAAGAATAATGAAGAATAGTAATAACTTATTTGTATGGCACTTTTCTAACAAGTAGCATAGATACTTAACCAGTACAGAGAGACAATAGTTACAAAACAATAAGAGTATTAAATAAATAATCCTAATGACCGTAAGTGACGACCCTATTCTGTTCTACAGTGCATTCTAGTTGGAAATCTCTGAATCATGAACTTAATCAAAATGTTTTATTATTAGTTTTTCAGATAGCAGCATAGAGTAGAGAACAGTTTGTCTGATAATTGCAAATCAGTGAAAATGTTTTAGAAGTTTGGCTATGGCTGATTTTTGGTGCAAGATCAAATCCAAATGCAAAATAAAAAATACTACACATGTTGGCCTTTAGGTGGATGTACCATCAACAAAAGTTGTGCACAATGTATTTTGGGCCATGGGCAGTGTTGAAAACCTAAATAATCTGTAGTCATGAATAAAACAATGAATAATACAATAGCTAGTTACAGCCATGCAACCTGATGGTTCAAAGACACATTGTAACTGTGGGTTTCAAGTTCCCGAAAAGCATCGCTAGACATGATTCATTGGTGCCTGTTCCCACTTTGGGCTATTTGATTCAGGTAATGGCAAGATGCCAAAAAGTAATTTCATGGAATTAATGGAAAATGCCTTAAAGGGGAAGCACGAGATAAAACCTGCTCCTCAAATTATCTCTTAAAGCTTGGCATCCCAGAGGGAAGGGACTGCAACCATCTAATTTAAAACCTTTAGATACACAAAAAGACAAAAGAACAAAGGTTACACACCTTCACGGTTCAAGTGAACAGAGTTCCCTGCATTGACTCTGTCTTATCTCAAGAACTTCCACAGCAAACTGTGAATCACAGTCTTAATTAGAATAGCCAGTGGCCTTCATTATATGGGAAGACTGGAGACGAGAATCATTGTAGCTGAAGTGCTTCCATGTATAATCATCAATTTCCTCTCCAAATGACTGTAACATTAGGCTGACTGTCTATTAGGCAGTGTGCATTTATTTCACATATGGCTGACAATAGGTCTGCAGGCAAAGCAGTGCTGCTGACGGTGATTAGATGTCGCCTTTGTCTCTGGATCCGATCATTTTGTGTGTGCATGGGAGTGGCAGCTATGTGTGATGGCCTATATGGTAATCACTTATAATTGCACTGTGCTTCCTGCTCAACTGCCTTTACTATTCTGTAGATTTGATATCATTATGCAGCCCTTTAAGATATACTAATGTGCCTGCATATCCTTTTCTTTCTCCCCCCTGGGTATTTTTCATGTCTTTGCAAAACTGAGCACAAATTATCTGGTGAAAACTGAGCTTCTGCTGTGGTGTCAGAAGGGCACTGTAGTGTAAAGGCAGGCTGTATGGGTTTTAGATAAAGGCTGAAATCTTCCAGTGACATTCAGCTCAGGTAGTGCTTCCCCTTAACCTTCACCTGTTTGAGAATCACACATAAAACAGGGAGTCACGGGTATTGAGTTCACTAATGAGCTTTAGGGGTCCCACTTCAAGAGTTAACTCACAGTACTGTTTGCATTCCCTCTCCGACTAAGTTTCTTTTTCTGAGAGTGTTTGCTCTGACAGTGTGTGAGCCTCTTGATCAGTGTGAACCTTGAGTTATCAAAGTCTGACACAGCTCAAAATATAATTGAATCAGCCAACTGTGATTTCACACTGCAGCTCGGTTCCTATTGCGATGCACACGCAGAAGGACAATGGCATATCAAATGAATAGAAAAGAATGGCCTCCAGCTGCACTGTGATGGATTATCTTGTCATGGATGCTGACTGGCCTCATGAGTCCCAGGTATGGGTTCAAATCACCTCTGTACCTGTTAGAAGTTCTCAGTGAGTGATGCATTGCAGCTTTAGTGGTTTGGGATATGTCGCTCTGCTAGAGGACAGGATAAGACACTGAACCAGCAGCTGACTACTAATATAATCAACTTAAGCACCTGACGGACGGCAGCCTTGTCACGAGAAAGAGGTGTCATGTTTGTCTTTGAATGGTTGTTAGCTAGTCAATAGAAACTGTCCTGACCAGCACTAACACCTGGTACAGTAAATAAAGGACACATGTCTCAGCAGCCATAGATTCCGAGTCAGCGAACTTAAATAATTACTCTTTAAATGAGCAACATTAAGTATACAATATAATGTGGTATTGATTAACCACATATTTGATCCATTCAACACAGGTCAGTGAGTGTAAAATGAGTAAAACAATGGAACTTTTACATAGAACCTGGCCCTCTTTGTATTTATATCAATAATTATATCTGTTGTTGGAGATTTAAACTACCACTTATTCAAAATACCAGTGTGGAGGATTTAGTGGCATTTTTAAACTTGGGTCAGTAATATTTTTAATACAGTTCCTGGAACACTGAACCTCTTCTAGTCATGTGGTCAGTACATACAATAGATTGTTTTTCTGGAGAATTTCTGGACTGTGTTTATTTCTGTAGATGTGTTGTGTCCGCTGGACTTTACGCAGCCTCTCAGTGGCTGTGAGTTTGGAATAAGTACTTCCCAAAAGTCAAGAATTTAACCTACATGCTCAATGCTGTTAAGGGGTTGCAGCATCACATAAAGCAGTATTCTGAGAACATGACAAATGTGACGTATGCCATTTGGAAGATACTTATGTGATGTAACAGTTGAAAAGATGGCTATGTCATTCGTAAAACATTCCAACTGGTTGTCATAGAAGTGTAAACAGATTTTAGTAAGCAATACAGTAACTCTCCATCTGAACATCTGAATGTTATTTTTGCTTCAACATGTCTCTCTCTGGGCTGAAAGCACTTGATATATGGTTGAGATGACAGTTTATTATGCATTTACATTACATGAACAGATCCAGCAATTGAGATTTGATTGCCAATTTGAGTGACATAACACTGCTTGTGGTGGCTCTTGTTACACCTGATGAGTTTGTCTGTAAACAGAAAAGAGCTGGCTGGCACAGAAGTGCTCAGCTTGCTATAGTGAGGTTGACATACCAATGCCATTGCAGCAACATGATGCAGCGATTTGGACAGCGACCAGTGCTAGTTTTTAATAATTATTTCCAGACATTTTACAAACACATGCTGACTGTACACTGCCTCCTCACTGGACAACTGCTGTGGCGACCTATCACCAGATCCGAAATAAACCAGCAATGTATAATGGTCAAAAGGATACAGAGCCAGGCAGGTGCAATCGCAAATGCATTATAATTTATTCCCATGTATGGTGCTCAGAGCAGGCAGTCCACAGCTCTTCTACTAACAGCACCAGGGTTTTTCTCTCTCTTCTTGTGCCATGTGCAGATTTTCAGAAGGTGTGCTGTGTGGGGCAGGCAGGAAGATACAGCTGGCTCTGAAACTTTCTTTGTAAATAGTTCATTTGAGTTTCATTTTCTCTGTGGAGCTGTAATTAGTGGAATTAGCTGCTTTAGTACTTTTTCAGTTATCTTTTGCTGTGTCATTCCCCTTCATTGCACATAACTTTTTTTATAACTTTTCACTGACTTAATACCAACATCTGGTCTAAATTTCAGGTGAAAACCTTTGGAAAAATGTTTAATTAAAATAATATTCATGTGCTGAATAGGTATTTAACCTATTGTATCTGGCAAAAAAAGCAGAATGCATTAATAATTGTAGATAATTAATGCTAATAATTCTATGTATTTTAGTTAATGAGTGTGTCAGAGAGACTGTGATTTGAGCATGTGAGGAATTTGAGCCACACTTGTTTCTAGGCAACCATAGACAAAATTGGCCATATTATGACACGTCATAGTTTTCACTTTTTAGTTTACACTACCAAGTAAATGTGATCAGTTAACAAGTGAACCATTTCCCCTTGCTCTACCCCTCTTGTATGACCACAAATCACAAATGTGTGTAACGAAAAAGACAGAGACATTCTCTTCAAGGTCCAGGGAACCACTTAAATAATAAGCCATAGCAGACCAGGTCTTTACCTTGTCCAAACTGGCCTTCTTGTAACTGAAAGCAAGAATAACATTGTGCCTCTCCATTCACTCCATGTAGCCTCTAGACTAGTTACAACTAGTTTTACAAGCTTCAATATATGGTCACTGTTACAGCCCAGGGGGCGTGGGTTTGGTTGCCCCCAACTGTTAATAATAACAGTTTCTCTGTTCAGGTGGGTAGGTGGGTGTCCAGCTAGGCTGTTTCTGCCTTTCCATCGGCACTCTTTGCCTTTTTTATTCTTGAGGTAATCCTGGGCGGGGACGCAGGTCCCTGGTTAGGGTAGACGTTTCAGGGCCTCGGCCACTGATGTGTGCCTTTTAAGCTGCCTCGAGCCCGGCAGGTGAGGTCAGGTTTGGATTTCAAAACTATGGTCTCAAATACTATAAAATATATAAATTACCTAAAAAACTTCAATGTGTTGCTGGTTACAGCAGTCATTCTCCCTTAGTAGAGTTGGGTTACAATGACATGAAGGGTGGATTTGATCAAAGTCTATTTCCCTTTCTTTTGCATGGTGCATGCTGATCCCACCATGACCCAGAATAGGGATCAGCAGGAAGCAGAAAGGATAGATGCCTTCAAACCCCAGAGTGAGCACTGGCCTAAACATTAGTTTTGGAAACTTTAAATAACTTTGGGTCATTGATCGGCAACCATGCCAACCCCCCCTACAGAGATTTTTTCTTTTTCTGATAAGGAGTAGCAAAGGCTTTTTTCTTATTCAGTCATTACCCAGAGAGATTTAAAAGGGAATACGGGTGCCATGGTGGTACAACACTGTCGCCTCACAGCAAGAAGGTTTGAACCAGGAACAAGGAACCTGCTCGGCTAGGGTTTTCTGTGTGGAGTTTGTATGTTCTCCCCGTGTCTGCATGGGTTCTGTTTAGGTACTCCGGCTTCTTCCCACAGTCCAAAGACATGCACTTAATAGGTTAATTGGTTTAAACTAAATACATCTTTATTGTAAAACCCACAATGGTGAATGTTCAGTTAGTGTAGTTCTAACTATGTAGTAATGTCTGCAAAGGAATAAAATGAAAGGAAAACAAGAAACAGGAAAATACAACATGTAACAGCATCTAGAACAGAAGAGACAAACACCTACAGCTGTATGAGTGTCTCTTTATGCCAAATTAATCATTACAGGAGAAGGAAAGCTCCTGGCATATCTGCTGGAGATGTACCATCTTCAGAATGATACAACAATCATCCCCACAACAGAAAGACCATTGTTCTGGACCTACTACTAGTCGCATGAGATGATTTAAAAGTACACATGCTGTGAGGCACAGACTGGGATTTAAAATTTGGGGTTCTTAAACACTAAACAAAACTTCACATGGAAAAGATTATCTACAATCATGTGCATAGACAGATGCTCCTTGTCTTTCGGAAGGTTTTACCTACAATCCTTCTACATCTAACTCGACCTTACTAAGGTGCCTTGTACACCAAATACATTGTTTGTGATGAACGTAACTTGACAGTTGCTATACCATTGTGCTGTTTCTATGGTAAGAATGAAATATTAAATTCATTGTAGTGTCAGAAATATCAAAAGGGTTCTGACATTTATGTTGGTTTTTATAATGTTTAACTAACATAGCTTTTGGAGAAGTGGCAGATGAGATAAAACGTATCCAGTGTAGATTAATGCATTACTTATACAACTAGGCCACAGCCATTTTGTATGCAAATCGATTAATTAAATTAGCGTTTCATTAGAGTTTCAGTTAAAAATAAAACTCTGGCAGCATGTCAGTGGTGAGTTTGGTATGTTCCACAAGCTAACTAATTATTGAAATAACCTCACAAAATAAAAAGAAAGGAAGTGTCCCTGGGCAAGATACTAACCCCAAATTGCTCCTGGTGGCTAGCTTGGTTCGCTCGCAATGACCAGTTGGCATCCTGCGTGGCAGCCCCTGCCATCAGTGTGTGAATGTGACAAGTGTTGTGAAAGGCATGAGGCCATTTAGTCTTTCCAGAAAACACCAACCCTGGTTTGGTCAAAATAAACCATTAATTCACAGAGTTAGGTGTGGAAATATTGTGGCTGTTTTTCCGGACTTTCTCTCTGGCCTCTGAATGAGAGTCTGTCGCTGCTCTCATTTATTCTTCTTAGGCAGACCATAGAAATAAAAAGCACTCAAATTACTTTTAAAACGTTATCTAACGCAGACTGCTGAAGCCTCACGTTAACTTTAGGTAAACTACAGAATATATTCTTACACAGAACGAGCAGTGTGCAAAGAAGAAATGATCATATGAAGTGTTTCACTGTTCATATTAACACCTCTGAAGATTCTCAGTGATCTCAGTCATGGTATCTTCTGGAGGTCACATAGGTAACTGGACTTGCTTAGTTTCTTGAAGAAGTTTCACCTCCCATCCAAGGCTTCTTCATTTGTGACTGGTGTGGGTCATAAATACCTGGGACCACTTAGCAGTAATGGCTAATATTTATGACAGTATTTACAGAGGAAGATATACAATGCACATACGATGAGGAGGAGAGAGCAGTAGGCTACCTCAACTAACAGACAGAAAGTTTGATCTAGCTGATCAGACTTAATTAGTAAGCCATCTTTATGCTGAGAGAAAAAGTGGGAATCAAAACTGGACATTTTTATCATTTCACAACATCACAATACATAATAGCTTATCTAATTGGGCTGATGGTAAGAGTGTGAAGTCACAGCATGCCAAGCCACTTTTATGCTAATTCTCACAAAAACCAATCATTAAAAGATGCTGTTAACAGAAATGATTAGAATTTGCTGTTACTGACAACACATCTGATATTGTAAGTGCTTATTGTGCTGATGCTGAAATGATCATGGTTCCTGATATGAGGCAAGCTTTATGACCTATTATGAAGTTGTTTTTGCGCTGACAGCAGACAACATAATTCTCTGTTAAATCAGCTACTTTAGCGGCATTTAGTTATTTGTGGTTTGTAACAATGTAGTGGAGTGTGTAATGAGCAGAGCCAGAAGTTTTTGAATTTTCAGGCTGTTAAATTCTTCCAGATGGCACAAGTGTCTATATATATATATATATATACATTTTCTGTAACCACTTACCCTCATCAGGATCACAGTGGGGCTGGAGCCTATCTCAGTTCATCACAGGGCAATATATATATATACATATATTACCGAAAACCCTTTCTTTCTTTCTTTCTTTCTTTCTTTCTTTCTTTCTTTCTTTCTTTCTTTCTTTCTTTCTTTCTTTCTTTCTTTCTCTCTCTCTCTCTCTCTCTCTCTCTCTCTCTCTCTCTCTCTCTCTCTCTCTCTCTCTCTCTCTCTCTCGGTGGACATGTCTCATTAATGCATGTTACTAACCAAACTTCCCCAGAGTTTCTGTGCTCTGTCATCCAGCAGGTTTTCGTGGATCGTGGCTGCTGCTGTGATCCTGCACGACGTCCACTACACATATTACTACTGTCATTATTGCTACCATGTCTGCTACTGTGGTCAATTTTTCATTCATTGTCATTCTGTCAGTCATTGTAATTGTACAATATGTTTGTGTTGATTTTTCCTACACGTGACATCCATTGCACGTCTGTCCATCCTGGGAGAGGGATCCCTCCTCTGTGGCTCTTCCTGAGGTTTCTTCCAAATTTTTTCCTTGTTAAAGGTTTTTTGTGGGCAAGTTTTTCCTCACTCGAACCGAGGGTCTAAAGACAGAGGGTGTCACTCCCTGTACAGATTGTAAAGCCCTCCGAGGCAAATGTACTTTGTGACTTTGGGCTATACAAATAAAATTGATTTGATTTGATATATATACTTTTAAAGTTATCTCCACTCCTTCTGCCCCCATTGTTCTTGGCCACTCCTGGCTCGTTCTCCATAACCCACATGTTGATCAGGCAGCTGGCAAAATTATCAATTGAAGTGACAGTAAAGAAAGTGCTCTCTCTCTGCCACCCCATCGCCCCTACGACTGTGCCATTGACCTCCTTCCTGGAGCCCCGTTACCCTCGGGCCGTCTGTACAATCTCTCTCGGCCTGAGAGGGAGGCGATGGAGAAGTACATTGCTGAGTCTCAGACAGCAATGTCACTCCGCCCATGTATTGATTTCTGAGGCCTTAACCAGATCACTGTCAAAAACAAATACCCTTTGTCTCTCATATCCTATGCTTTTGAATCCCTCCACGGTACCACCATCTTCACCAAGTTGGATTTAAGGAACGCCTACCATCTGATCTGATCTGAGAAGGAGATGAGTGGAAAACGGCATTTAACAGTACAGTTTGAGTACTTGGTGATGCCTTTTAGCCTAACCAACGCACCAGATGTTTTTCAGGCCTCATTAAGGATGTGTTGAGAGACTTCTTTAATCGCTTTATTTTTGTATACTTAGACGACATTCTGATCTTCTCCAGTGTGAAGGATGAGCATGTGACCCATGTCCATTTAAGTGTGCCCTGGGGTATCTGTCACCTCTTTTCCCAGTCCAGGAGGGGGCCAGCCTACAGACATACCCCTTAAGACTGATTCTAGAAAAACTGTCTCCTCACTACTTGGGTCCGTTCGAGATTCAGTCAGTTGTTGTCGCTTTGAAACTGTGATACTGTTACATCAACTTCTGTGCTGCCCCTGTTATTGCTCTCTTTCTCCTCTTTTTGTGTTTCTCCCTCCCTCCTAGGGGTGAGGCGACTGTCTGTGGCTGTCAGGCTCCTTTTCCCAGTGATTCCTACTCAGAGTGCTTTTTGAGACTCCTAGTGTTTTCTTGGTACTCCTGTATTTTTTCCCTCCCCATGCTTCCTCACTCATTTTTTGACCCTGTGCTTCCTGTGCTTTAGATCACCAACCCCTGCTCAGCAGCTGCCAGCTTGTACCCACTCCTCACTCTGACCCTCTCCCGGACCCTCACCTCATCCTCACTTCATCATCGTCCTCTCCCCCTCTCGTGTCTCCCAGCTTTTCCCCCTTCTAACTTCCCACAGACCCAGTCATCGGGCCACAGAGATCCCTCGACCTTCAGCCTGAGCCCTTCCCCTGTTTTTTTTGTGAATAAACTCTGTACCACCCAGCATCTGCCTCTTTGGTCCGCCTACTACCTGTTGTCACAGCAGAACCATCAAGATCCCAGGCCTCTGGTAGAGGACCCAAGCTTGAGGAAGACAGACACATAGGGTGAGGAGGGGATTTATTTATATGTATACATATATTTACCTTAGAATTTACAGTGGATTGAATACGATCCCCGCTCTTGCTGCTCAAAAAAGATTGCCACGACCGAGGTGCCCCTGAGCAAGGCACCGTACTCCTCCCAACATCTGCACTGTAAGTTGATGCCCACTGCTCCTGTGAATCTGGCATCTGTCAATTTGAGTATGTGACCCTGTGCATGTGCATGTGTGTGTTCCAACAGGTGCCAGCCTGTATGGGTTAAATGCAGGGAAGTCATTTCAGGTTCAACGTGATTAATAAAGTTTCTAAAAAGAAAATGACGCCGGCAGAACTCTAGAATGTTGCTGCAGTTCACTGATGGTGATTATGTGATTTGATGTGAGCAAAACACTCAAATCCACGATGCACGGTGGGTCAAGATCTCCTTCACAACACAATCTTACAGCTTCCATAACATTGTACATTCTGGCATCCTGTGTGCTCAAACTGACTTCACAAGGCTTTGTTGTTGAAAGTATCCTCGAGCAAGACACTGGAGTCCAAATTGCTCCTGATGGCTATGACGTCAGCATGTAAATGTGTGTGTATGGGTCAGCTTAGCATCAGTGTGAGTGCTTAGGACAGGAAGTGCTGTATCTTTCCGGGTAATTGCAGTTGGCACATTGCGTAGCAGCCTCCACCATCAGTATATGAATGAGTGTGAATGGGTGAATGTGACAAGTATTAAAGCGCTTTGAGGCATGGAAGGGCTCTATATAAATAGTCCATTTACCAAACTTGCTGTGCAAATACAAATGCTTTGTCTTGCCTATTAGTGTGTAGGATTTAGTGGCATTTAGATGGGTAGCTGCAAATTGTAACCCTCTCCACTCGCCTTCCTGTTTGGAGCCTGAAGGAGAAACTATGGTGGCTGCAAAACTGTGAGAAACACCATATTGAGTGGCGATTTGACATGGTGCACTCTGTGGAAGAGAATCTTTCAGATAGGAAGGCTCAAATTGTATTTACAGGTGTATATATATACACTCAAGAAAACAGTAAGTTATGAATATTATTCTATACCTATTCTAACACTTCACAAAAAGAACACACACAGGAGCATGTTTTTGAAGCTCATCTGACCAAATACTCCAGGCTCTGACAAACACATTGACATACTTACACACACTCACTCCACACACACCGTAGAACAGTCCTACCTTAAACAACTCCACAAAGACAAATGAAACAGTTGGTGATAAACAAGGAGTGCGTTTGAAGACGGAGGATGTCATGGGGCATTTCAAGGTCTAATCTGTTTTGGTGGAAATTGTTTATGGAAGTTAAAAGCCTGAAAAAAAGTGGCGAATCTCAGCAGACAAAGAGTGTGAATCTCAGCAGACAATTACACATTAAAAAAACAGCTCATCCAGAAGCTCAAATTTTCATCCATAAAAAGAAACTTGCTTCTGAGATACTTTTGGGCCACATTGTTGAGCAAAAGCTAAAATATCAACCTCGAGACTAGACCTCATTTACAATGCTGCTTGAAAATTCATCAAAAATGAAGACAGGAGGTTGTTCTCCAGCATTCCTTTGTTTTACCTTGTTCAGGCGTGGGTTTGTCATGTTCTTGATGGCATCAAATATACTCTCTACTTGAAAGAGTGTTAAGAAAATGTCTAATTAGACCGAAACACTGGCTTTGTGTGTTTCATCTGAACAATAAAACACAACTTGGATATCGAGAATGCATATCATATATTACACATAATGATGCAGAGTGTTAAAATGTGCTTAATTTCCTGATTATGGCTTCATCTTCAGTAGTAACCAAGTGCTTACGTTTACTCAAGTACTAGTAATTCTATTTTATGTTTATGTGATGTTACTTTATTCTAGCAGATTTTAGCTCAGTGTGGATGTGCCAAAAGCTGCAGTTCCACAAATGGCCCCTTGAGTCAATCTTCATGAGCTCCCCACAGCAGAGCAGAAATAATAATAATAATAATTACTATTATTATCAGTTATATAAATCATATGCTGATGCTGCAGCAGCTGAGCTTTGACTCCATCCAACTCACAAATGAATGCAACTCACACGCAGGGTTGAAAACACATAACTTCTAACAGCTCCCATGTAGAGTCACGTAGAGGCTCAAAAACACATCAGATGCTCCGCTTTCATCTGTGTAATACACATTTTAAATGATGGCAACTGTAATATTGTCATCCTGTGTGCTAATGTATTTGGAAGTGCTCTACAATCTTGAAAAACAGCCAGGGGCTAAATTCATATTCACATGAGAAAACACAATGAACGCCTGCAGAGGAAGTGTGATTAGAGGCATGTTTTACTGTCCTCAAACACATCATCATCTCCTCGCAGCTCCTGATGGAGGTCCAGATAATTGTTTTTCCAAACATTTACAAATACATCAGCACAGTACAGTACTGACACAGTACAGTACATCACTATGACAACACTGTGGTGCTGTCAACTGCACGAAACCTGGGTGTGGCGAGACGACAAGCGGGTCACTTGCTTGGTCACTCTCTCCTTTCTCTTAGCGTCCACTGTCATTGTCCTCTCCGGTTTCTTCTCCACTGTCATTATGTTCATAGAGGCTTACATTGCCTGCTCGCCTAGCTCCTGTTCTGGCATGACACTCCACCCGTACCGGGGGCGTAAAACCCTCCTCTTCCCAGTGATCCAAAACACTCGCCCTGGTGCTCTGAACTGAGCCCTGCTAACAGCTGACATTAGCTAACAGCCGCTGTAGTTCACAGCAGTTTACTTCACCGTTGATGCAGAGCAACTGGAGGACATCGGAAGGAACACCAGAAAACATTTTCCCCACAAAATATGATCTAGTGTCACCAAAATCAGTTAAATAGTTGGTTGAATTGTAACAACTGGTGTGACTTGGTGCATTTGTTACATACTTCTTGCAGGTGATGGTAGCAGAAATTACATGCAAAACAGGTGTACGGGGCACAGAGTGGGAATGAAAAAGACACCACACAACTTATAATGTATCTTTTTTTTAAATTTCTTCAGGCTTGTTTTGTAATGGTCATGTATGTAATGCAATCACTCCCTAACCCTGACCCTAACTGATTTAATGTAGGCAACTATAGGCTATTCGCTGGTGACCTTAATCAAGATTGTCTGATTTTGATTGTTGTAGATTGGCAAGTCGTTTCAGTAGCATCATGGCAGCAGCAAGAATTGAATATTACGTAAATTCATTACATAGGAATATAGCTTTTGAAAGGATTTTGTTGGTTACGCACTCCACTATCACACAGAAAACATAGTGTGTTGGAGTTGGTGTTGAAGAAAACAATCCAACTATAATTGCACAATTTTCAAGTTATTTCAGAGAAAATTAATATAATAATGTAAGGTGTGAGATGATGTGCTCTACTGAGATGACATGAAATCAAAATAAACAAAATGAGTTCTCATTCAATGTGATTATTTTCGTTTTTAGTAGCAGGAGTGAAAGCCTGATAAATAATAATAATACAATATAACAGCCTTGACACTGATGAAGCAGTCATATGCTAGATTGTATCTTGCTAATGCTTTGTTGAGTTTTGAAAATGGAGAAACCCTGCTCTCATAGCTTCTGCTTCTGTTACAAGGGCTTCTTTTGAACTGTGACAAATTTGAACTGCGTTAACTCTGTATCTTATCCGTTTATCTGATACTCTCCACTTCTTCATCTTTTTAGTAGCTCTTCTGTTGTCTCGTCTGCTGCACTATCTCCTCATGCTCTCTACTGTTCTCTCTTGCATGGACTTTTGTTTGAAGACAACAATATCTTTACAAAAGCATTACTATACAGTTTCATCCTATAGGGGCTTAAATAGACATCGATGCCCATTATTCCATATGTGTACAGCAGACCGACATCATTGGATGCTAGGCCAATGTTAGGCCGGACTCAAAACAGGACTCAGGCGCAGAGGTTTCAATGATCTTTATATTTGAAATAACAATAAGCCTCACCCTCGACCGAGTGAGGCTATGGTAGGCTATGAAAATAAGGCCTAAACTAGGGAAAACAAAAATCACTCCAACGGAGGAAAAACTCTAAACTACTTTATTAAAATCAAATCAAATCAAAATCACTCACCAAGAGGAAAAACAATTGGCTACAAAACATTAACTGACAGCACTCCGAAGGAGGCTGAAAAACACTACACTATACACTAAATAAATGATGGTCCCACTAAGCTCAAATGAGACGAGATGGCACACTGAAGAATGCTACGTTAGTCATGGTTAAAGTGTGCCTTGAATTTTGAATAATTTGCCAACAATGGGAACAATGTAGATACCATCCATTCGTGTTCTCTGCATCTCAAAATGATGTGGCAGTTGAAATAAAAAAAATGGATACATCAGACCAAAATACAGATTTCCACTGGTCTAATGTCCATTTGTTGTGCTTCTTAGCCCACTCAGTTCTCTTCTTCTTCTTGGTCTCCCTCAGTAGTGACTTTTTTCTGCAACAATTCGACCATGCAGGCCTGATTAGCAGTCTCCTCTGAACAGTTGATGTTTAGATACCTCTGCTACTTAAATCCTCATGTTGGAATTAACTTACTAGTCAAAGCTAGCTGGTTAGCATGCCGATTTCATTACATAACTCTGCAACACTAAAATGTCATAACTGTTACTTCCTTCCATTGATTGTTTTGTTAAATTAAAGAAACATTTGGATGACATTGCTGTCATGGTTTGCAGTTACTTAGCATTTTCCACAGTATCTAGAATGCATTTAGGATGGATGGATGTATTGGCCTATGCTACAGTATCATGTCTTTTAGAACCACAATATAAGATGAAAATTGAGAAAATGCATTGAGGGATCCATGAAGAACCTTTACCCAGTCTCTGTTACTGGCCGTGTCAGTTGAAGCATTAAATCGTCTTTCACTGTTATCCCCAGACCAGTTATTTATTTTTGTCATAAGTGCTATCCCTGATGCTCTTTGTTTAAACTCATCGCTTTGCATGTGGTTAACTCTGTGACCTTTGTGGTGCGTGCTTAGAATCAAAACTCTGAGAGCAAACAGACCAGAGTTGCAGACATGCCAACAATCATTTGAAAGAACGATAAGTAATCCAGCTCTGTGAATCCAGTTATGCTTACTCCGATTACAACCTTAATGCGAGTAAGATAACCAGGTGTTTACATGAGTTGCAGTAATCACAGTATTGCCTTACTGTGGTTTGTAATCAAATTATTAAAGTGCACACTGTCTGACTCTGTCTGATAAGCCTGCTGCTGGGGGCTGGGGAGTGTGGAGAGCAGCCTTCAAATTTATGAACAAATCACACTGCATGACATACGGTTATGGTAGCATACTGCTGAGGCCAGCAGTTAGACACACATACACACACACACACACACACACACGCACACACACACACACACACACACACACACACACACACACACACACACACACACACACACACACACACACACACACACACAAAGTAAAAAGCATACAGAAGGATTAGTCAGATGCACTGGGTTGATATTATCCTTTGATGAAAATGGAACCTGGTCCAGTCCGATATGATAGACCTGGGTTTGGTTGACTGCAGTCTATTGTAAGGCCTTTAATATTACTAATACTAATTGTAATAATTTATTACAACTCTGCAAAAAGTTGCAAAAAGACGCCCAACAGATCAAGAAAAACTCAAGAAAAACAAAGGATGGACAATTAAATTATCACCTAAATCATCCATCTTTCTTCTTCACTTTTACCTAGGACACCTGGACACACTCAAAGCTTTCCGGCACAATTAGTGACATTTGGGGTGCAATCACTTCTTAGTTTTACCCTCTAAATAAAGTGATAGCTCATCTTTAAAGCCTAATGTCATTGCCTGCAATGTGAGCTTGGTGAGAAAGACCAATTAAAGTATTTGTCAGAACAATTCCAGCACAAAATTCACCTGTGATAGGTCAGAATTCAATATTTCTAGGGCATCACTGCCACAGGTCATGCTTTGTGCTCCAGTAGTGTCTACATAAAATACACTCTCCCTCTGATGTACGATATTACCGCAGCAACAAATCCTAAAGTAATCTGGTGGAGAAATTGCAACAAATTAAAACAATATGAAAAGCAGTGGATTGAATCACCATCAGGTCCAGATTCCAGTAACATCACTACACAACAACTGATAAGTGGATGACAAAGTTACAAAGAGAATTGTATTCCTGTTTGAGCTGAACCGCTGGAAGTACAAATCATCTCTTGCAATCCATCTGCACATCTATCTATATCTCGGTGTAACCGCTGTAACGCCTCTCACACCTCTAATAAACCAGAAATGTCATGCCTGTCATTGTGTCATTTGAGCTGCCAGCCCGTGACCGAGCGGGCTGAGATGTCTGGCTTTGTGACAGAGAGAGTCATGTTGCAGTGATGGACCCTGCAAACCTCAACTATGGAATCTGAAGGTCTCTGGCTACATCTAGTGGCCAAAGTGTGAGCAGAATGAAAATGTAGCTCTTGGCAGTGAAGGTAGGGTTTAAAGACCTCATAACTTCCGTTCTATTAGTAATTAATTTCCCAGAATGGTGACACTGCAGATCTAAAAGTTAACCCCTGCAGCAGAGTGATGAGTTGTGACTGTGTTTCCTGTAAGATCCCTTTCATTTTTCAAATCTGTCTTAATGAGATTTTTAGCAAAACATTTTCATTGTGTTTGTATGGTGTTGATGGATGATTATGAAAAGTGTGGAGACTTGAAAAACCTGAACCAATCCTTTCATGTTATTAATGACAATGAAAAAGTGAGCCTCTTGCATAATGAGGAACCAAGGCTCAACTCTACAAAGCAACACCTACTGGGAAAAGTTGTGAAAATGTAAATGGCCCCGTAACTTGTGACAAGTCAGAGTTTTATGGAGAACTTTCAGGACTTCCTGCACCCCTTTACAGAACGGAGGCACTGCTTCTTTAGAGATGGCACTAATGAGTAACCATACATAGGTGGTATATCTTTTCTCCCACCGTATTTAACATGGTTTTGGTGATTAGCTACAGCAGGGGTCAGCAACCTATGGCTCATGAGCCAGATGTGGGTCTTTTGATGACTGCATCTGGCTCGCAGACAGGGGGGAAAGTAAGCTGGTGCAGTCCGGTACTGCGTACCACTAAAAGATTCAGTGGCGGTACGCAATAACAGGAAGATGGGAGAGCGGCTGCCTGCTATAAAGCCCTCATTCAGAACCAGTCATGACCACACTCTGGGTCAGAAAATAGATCTGCTGGTAATATGCAGTCTTAAAAACTACTTGGTCTGCTTAAAAAATCATTTTAATTCATTCCGAATAGTTTCTAAAGTGTCCATCCACCCCCACCCCCCTTCCTCGGAGAGAGCCCGGTGGTCTCCTCTGCGCCCAGCCTTCGAAACATGTACCACACCTTTAATGTCTTTATGTTCGTTGCAAAATGTCCCAATTAAAATGAGTAGGAGAGTAAGCAATTGTGTTGCGTGACATTTAGTTCAATTTTAACGATACAGAACAGCTCGGAATTGCTTATGAGGTAACAACCGGATCGTTCACTGAGCAGTGAGTCACCTCTGAAACACAGCAATTGCTATGGGGATTGGTGCATAATTGGGACCATGCAGCACCAGAAGTCGCATTAATGTTAAGAAGTATTTAATTTATTATTGGTTAGCTGCAGTATAGCAACGTTATTAAAAAGAATAAATTCAGAGACTTATTATACTGTAAAATTGTTGGTACTTAAAAATGCAGGCATTTATTTGTATTCAGTGTTGAAAAATATTATATGGCTCTCACAAAAATGCATTTTAAAATATGTGGCTTTCATGGCTCACTCAGCCAAAAAGGTTCCCGACCTCTGAGCTACAGTAACATGAGTGACAATGACATCAGCTACTGAATTATGTGCCGGTAACTGTCCTAGAGACAGGTTTCATAGTATTGTTTATATTTAATTGTATACAATTCATAGTTAACTTAGCTGATGAAGACATTAAAAATCATTCAAATGTAATAAATAAGTTTGTTAAAAGGGTAATATGAAACAGTAAAATGTGCTGCTTTAAAATGTTATGTTAGATATTTAGAGCCTCTTTGGTAAGCTTGTATTGTTAATACAGACATTGCGGGTAGAAGAGAGAGCAGAGATACAGAGAGAAGACCATTGTAATGTTTATTCTGCATGTGGTCCAAGAGGCGCACACGGTAGATATATTTGAGTTAGCTATACTGGGTGTGATGTAAAGGTTTATGTGTTCTGATATGAACGATGTAATATGTTTCAGTGATTTCATTTGAGATTATTTTTCTGTTTTCTTAACATGTTTGAGTCTATCTATCAGTTGGCTAAAAGTAATAAAAAAACCTTTTTTTTTTCCTTTACCACCAACCTGATGATCATTGTTTCCTTTCCTCCTGCTGCTGTAATAAGTGAATTTCCTCGTTGTGGGATCAATAAAGTATTATCGTTATCGTATCGTATCGTATCATACAAATGAAAACAACAGCATGGGGCTTGTCAGTCTGATCTTAGGTTTGACAAAAGCATGAAACTCGTTAGTTAAGCGACATTTGTTAGTTTACTTGCAGAAATCTTACTGAGATAAATGTGTGTGTAGGTGTGTGTGTGTGTGTGTGTGTGTGTGTGTGTGTGTACTGCCTGTGGTCAAAAAGGCCAGTTGTATAAATGCTTTAAAAGCTCCTCTAAAGTTTGTAGAATGACATTTTCGTGCGTTGGCTGTGACATTTATGATGACATTTGATCCTCAGAGGTCGGCGTCTGGCCTAATTCAGTCTGACATGCGGGATCTTAGCTGTCGTGCCATTTTGACCGTCACTCTCAAAAGAGCCTCGCTAAAGATGCCTGAGCGTTTCCTCTCCTCAGGCTGTAACACTTCAAATAGTGCTAAAGAAAAAACCTGCAAGGTTCTTTGATTCCCTGGGGAAAAAGAAGTTTCGGTCGATTAGATTTTTATTATTAATTACACCTAGGATTGGCACAGTAGGAAGCCAAGTCTGAGTCCAAATGTGCAAGGTTTATTAATTGCTTTGTCAGTTTTTATACCACTCTGTTAGACTCTGATATAAGTGAACAGAATGTTGCAACACTATGAATATCAATCAGCAACTTCAGTTGTTAGTTAGGATACCGTGTTGTGGACCAGAGTTTATAACTTACAGTTAGCCTTGAATGTAGCATGCGCATGCATTTGATTGAAATTTGAAAGAATACGATAAAAGAAGACTTCACAGATGAAGCTCTTATGTGAGAAGTTGTTACAGGGTGTGATAGAGTATAGTGAGGGGGAGGACATGGAGAGTTTTGTTGATGAGCTGCTATAGAATAATATGGTAAAATGATAATGTGTGTCCAGCATGCAAAAGACAAAAAAAAGTTAAAAACATTTCCATTCCGGTGCAGAGGTTCAATTTTCCCTTTTTAAATCACAATCAACTTGAAAATGTGCATCATATCTCGCCCTTTACACTGTCACATTTATCCATGATTTGTTAACATTGTCAGTCAATTCTCCTTTTATCATGGAGAATCGTGCTGTCATTTAAGCATACAAAAATCATTTCATGGAAACGGAAATTGAGGTGAGCAGCTGCTGCTGTACATGCTGTCAGTTCCACATGCAGGATGTTTCCTGAAATGGTCGGACTTTAGGACCAGCTTCTTCCTCTTGGTGGAGGCACAGCTGAGCCTTCACCACTGGAAACATCTGAAGTTGGAGGAAGTATTTCCCAGTTGACACATCCCCTCGATTTTAAATTTATTTTAACCAAACTTCACTCAGCTTTTGTGCGTCTCATCATTTAAACATAGACGTCATCTTTTTGTTTTATTCATATTCAGGACGTGCAATATAACCTAGTCATTAATATTTTATACAATAAGCAGGTTACTAATCATCTGCACTGTGTGTTTTTGACACCTTAATAGTAAACAGTGTGCTGTTTGCATACTGAGCTGCAGGTATTCTCAGCATGACACTCAGTAATGGATGTCCTGTCTGCTTTATAATCAAATGTTTATTCATTTTCCACTCATCGTGCGTTGACATTGCAAAGTAGCAAAAGCAATCTCTAAACCCATCAGCTACCTTGTTAGCTGTAATAACCTTTTTTATTTATTACATTTTTTATTCTTCTTAATATCCTATGTTACACTACTTTAATTGAACAAAAAGCCCAAAGTTCATTTCACCCTGATTGTACCTGTGTGTTTATATATGACATACAAATTGTGCTTGTGTGTCTGTGTGCACACACGGGGTGTAAAAACTGTGCAGCTCTCTTTGGTTTAATATGTGTGTTTGTGGCAGAAGCCGGTAATATTGTTTATTCATGTCTGTGTTCGTGCTGCTGTTACTACGTCATTTATTTCATTTGGAGACGAATATCGCATGTTGCCATGGTTTCCTGAGATCCTTTATTGTTGGTCATTTATGTTTAGTCATCTGAGTTTTTGTCTAGTAGGGCAATATAGCAGAGGGCTGATGTATATTAATAATTCATATACAGTGATGGCAGGCAGCCAAATCTCTATAGAGATTGAATCATTGGTGGCCTGATGTTGATTCTGTGGACTGACTTGAGCCATTTTTACATGACTTCAGTATCAGTGTGTAGATTACAGGTTTTCTTCCTGCTCAATGACCGCTGCAATACTGGAGCCGAGACAGTGCACCTGTGTACATACAGAAGTCACTGGTTATGAATTATCCCACTGTGGATTTTATTATGATTGCTGGAAGATAAGCATGGATACTCAGACATGATCCAGACACGGCAGGTTTATGATGAGACAGTGAGCAGCAGCTCACAGTGGTGTGTCTGTGCACAGTCACACTGAGTCAGTCTGTAGTCCAGTCGGTTCATTTACATAATCCAATGCCATAATGTCATTCATTGATGTAATTAATTTGCCTAATTTAAGCTTTACCAGCTCTAAGTCATGCTGTCACAATCACATTTTCACTACATGATCATTGTGGCCAAAAGTATTCATAACAACAATGTTAAAGAACAAATGCAATATAATACATAGAAAAATGCTATAAATCAAGTCTTAAAGTTATGCATAATTACCCACGTGGCTGCTTTGATAGACAGGTATGTGCCATTACAGGCTTCTTCAAGCACCCAGGCGTCATTGAGCCCATCTCAGGTCTGCAGATGACCAACATCTTTGCCGATATTTCAAGAGGTGGGACAGCCAACATGTATTCTAACTGTGACGGACGTCCAGCGTCCCTGCAGATCACCATGAAGGTTACCTTTGATTATTAATCAGCCATCTTTTACCATAACATGCTAATATGTTTGGATGGGAGGGTGGGCGACCATACTCAGTGTGACAAATACTTAATTTAACTTCTGTGACAGGTAGACAATATTCCTTTATTATTTCAATTCTGCCATTGATAATTAAGTCATATTTTTTCTTTGGGTTGTTCAAGTTTATATTAATCAACTCCCAACAAGGTAAGAGCGCATTTTGGGGTCCATCTTCTGAACTTTGTAGTTAATCAAAGAACAGAGGGTGTCAGAAATGAAGAAGTTCAAAATAATTCTTCCTTTTTGAAACTCCTTAAGCTTGTGCTTAAAAACAGCCCTGGTCCAGACGCAGTGTCCAGGTCCCCAAAAACACACTCCTTCAAACATTAACACACCATCTCAGTCGTTAATAACAACACAGAAGAATTAAATTAGATTATTTCTGGGTAAAACATCAACAACATCAAAATTATATACTTTTTCCAATCTTCCGTGTGCATGACAGACCTATTCTGGGAGGAGTAATATCCTGCTATTGGCATTTCAGCAGCTAGATGGTGCTGCTCCACAACTGAGCTTGCATCAGTGTAACCATCATTATAATGTCTATTCTCCATACAAGCCGGTTGAGAAGCAGCGCCTGAGAGCACTGCCAGTCTGCAAGTTTTAACCCAATTCTGACCCAGTTCAGCTCATGAATCCAAGAGCACTTCTTTGATGTAGTCCTCTAGCAGTCCAGTGCATTGTGTGTTACTGGTATAACCAGTCACGCATAATGGTGCCACAACTTATCACTCTGTGCAGAGCAGTCTGTTCTCAGCAGTCAGTCGAGTCGGTCATGTCTTTTTATTGCTAAATTCGCTGTGTTGTCTTGTGTTGTCTTTCCCTCCACAATCAGCTCGGCAAAGAAACAGCTGTCTGTGGAGAGAAAATAAAGACGAAAAAAGACTCTAACTCTGGAAAATATTAAGTGGATTTGACTGAAGCCTTGTACTAACATTATATACATATCAGAGGAAACCTTTTACACAGATGGACGAGTGTAAGCATCCATTTGAAGCAGGTGAGGAAGGGATCTGTTATGCCCAGTATGAGCAGCAGACATTATTTTAACAGGAAGGAGCAGTTTTAATACACGTATGGCCACAAGAGTGTTAACCTTTGATTTGGTTGAAATTTAACACTACTGCCCTCATTGTTTAAGTTAAACGTGGTCTACATTACAATTACAAGTGACTATAGGGATTTTTGTGTACATGCGTATCCCTGCTCAGGCATTGCATATGATTGACAAAGCTTCTCATGCATCCCTCAAATTCATCATTAACTGTAAAGCCCTGACTCACCACTGTGAGCTATATGCTCGTGTAGGATGGCCTTGTTTAGCAAAGCAGAGGTGCATCCACTGGTATATGTTCATATACAAGGCAATTCTCTGGTTGTTTCCATCATCTCTCTGTTCTTTTATTTCTAGAAAGTGTGATGGACAATATTCGCTGCATTCAAAGACCTAGAGAATGAATCATTGAGGTGTTGTTTTAGCTGATGTTGTTTGTTTCATGGTTTGCATTGTACTTTTTAGCATTTATAGACAATTATGTCTTGTAATATTGCCTCATGTGAAATGATTGTGTGGGGAGTATCATCGGGTTTATTTATTTACTGTCTTCAACATGTCTGTACAGGTGAACACATTCTCCAGTTAATGTCTGATGATGAACTGATAAGTCATCTTGGAGTCAGGATTCAAATGTTTTCATGCATGCACTTGCTTGGCACAGACAAGTTCAGAAGTGCCTGACAATATGACTCTACTGAAAAATGAAATGCAACCAGTGACCATGTTACTCTCAAATCAATTTATCATTTAATTCTATGAAATTGGTACAATTTTTAAAGGTGCAGTAAGTCTAAAGCAGTATCATCATTATGATACAAGCTCTTCCTGAGCCCCTCAGCGCTGGTCTGGTGTATCCAGAACCTTCTTTCTTGAACTGTCGCACCAAAAAGGTTCCTGGTTCGAACCTAAGCTTGGGCCTTTCTGTGTGGAGTTTGCATGTTCTTCAACCCAAACACATGCACTTAACAGGTTAACTTGCGTCTTTAAATTGGCCTTGAGTGTGAATGGTTGTTTGTCTCTACGTGTGACTTGGTCTCTCAATTCATTTCAGTGTGTTTCTGCACCAGCAGTTTGCGACGCAGGTGTTTGTACAAAACAATAAAATGATATAATAGGTATTAGTAGTGACGGAAGGAAAGTAAACTGTCAGTATGAAGGCAATCTGTACAGAACTCACTTCACTCACTTCCTATATGATCTATGCGATACCGAAGCACTGACAGAGTTGGTTTCATTTAGGATTATTATTTATTTTATTTGGTCACATATTTAAATGTTTAACTTCTGCCAGATCTCACTAAACCTTGACACATAATTAAGCAATATCACATAAGAGGATGTGGTACTGAATATCCAGAGGTGGACAGAGTACACAACTTCACCACTTGGGTAGAGGTACAGATACTCCTTGTCAAATATTACTCCAATACAAGTAAAAGTAGCTTAGTGAAAATATCACTTAGGTACTAAAGTATTTGCTTAAAAAATTACTTAAGTAAAAGCTTTAAAAATAAAATATCTCAGGAAATACTATGATACTACAAGCTCATACAATTACATTTAAAATGTTCATGTGCAATTTAACAAACATTAAAATGTCTAACGTCAGTAGCTACTTTACATACCGTGACATGCTTTTTCCATCTTAGAAGAGAAGCTTTTGTAGGCCATGATATAATTTGTTCGCAGTAAGCACAACATACATTTAAACTGAAACGAATCACCAGGGGTGCTCGGTTCTCCAGTTTCTTCCTCCATTGTATGGATTGTATGGCATACAGCCATACAGTACAGCAGTGATGTGTCGGTCGCGAACAATCCGGTTCTAAGAGCCGGCTCTTTGAAATAAACGGCGGGAGCCGGCTCCTCATTGGGAGCCAATTTAGGGGGCTTTACTTCGGTGCCTCACTGTCTCCTCTCCCTGACACTCTCCCTCCCATTCTTGTTTTCACACATCTTGACCAATCACGTTCGGCTTTCAATTAAAAAAGTGGAGGAAAAAAAAAACTATTGGGAAAAAAAACTTTTTTTGTGTAAGGCCGCACATAATTGGTCAGGATGTACAGGTACGGCACTAAGACTAAGACAAACCATACGCAAATCAGCAGGAACAATTAAATAAGTAACCAGAGCGTCAATAGAAATGTAGTGGAGTAAAAAGCACAATATTTGTCCTTCAAATGTAGTGGAGTGAAAGTAAAAGTATCAAGTAAAGTACAGATACTCAAAAACTGTACTTAAGTACAGTACTCAAGTAAATTTGCTTTGTTACTGTCCACCACTGTGAATATCACACGTTTAATTTGACATTGTTTTTGTACAACAGTTCTACAAGCTCTAATTATAATTTTTTAAGGTGCAGGAAACCATGGCTGCCAGTTCAACAGCATTTATCGCATGCCTGTATATAGTGTTCTGTGTTACTGTGTTACTGTACTTGTAATGCTGCTACAACTAAAAAATTTGTGTTTGTTTGTGTGTTTTGAACACAGCGCCTGCAGTTCACATGGAAATAGAGCTAGGTCAGGGTGTGAAGCACTGTGAAGTCTTTTCTCAGGTATTTGTATTAGCTCCTTCCAGAAACAATTATAATCACCTGCAGCCAGTGCCACTCCCCTCGACTTCACCTCTTTGTCAAAAAGAAATCCCCACCTTTTTTCCCGCTTCTGTAGAAAGAGGTTCCTGTGAAAATAAACAAACTGTATGTTGCTCTCTCTAGAGAACTCTGTATAAGCATGGCGCTGTTTGTGATATGTTTGTGGCACATTGCTGTTGATGTTCAATTTGTTTGAGAAGACAGACTTCTGCTCGCCTTCAATGTACTGAGTTGGCTGCAGAAGTCCCAGAAAGGCAAGTCTTAAAACCTGTTAAGACACACTTAAAAAAAGTTTGGCCACTTATGCTTTTCACTTACACAGAAGATTTCCATCCATTAAATTACATTGTTTCAAAACAGACAAACTTAATATGATGCAAGTCATAAAATGTATGTAAAATTACTAACAAACTCAAAATGACTGCATTCATTTTCGCTGTTGGGAATTGATTTTTATTAATAATGAATGCATAAAACTGTGTAGTGGAAGCACATTGAGTTTATTAGTACTATTACATACATTTTGTTGCTTCAAATTAAGTTTATTATTTAATTCAATTAAAACTTTGTAATTCAAATGAATGGATCTATGTAATTGAAATGCATAAATCCTGCATTTTTTTTTGAGTGCATGACCCAAACTATCTGCCTAAATAAAGAGATAAGGTAAAGATATGGACAATGTTCAGTATCCAGCAAGTAAACATGTATTTATACAAAAAAAGTGACATTGAAATAAAACAGACAGAAAAAAAACCCCAAAGAGGAATAAAACCTACAACATGTGAGGTAATTTTGGATTTTGCTCATCTGACTGTCAGGCCCAGAACAAAGCGGCAGACTCAGTCGTGGAATAGGCAGGTTTCAAAGAAGCTTTATTAGATCCGAGCTGCTGAAGACAGTCTACAAAATTTGCAACAAAAATGGCTACTTTAAGCAGCACTCTAATTCTAACTAAATACTCTGCTACACTGTCTTGGAAAAACAAAACCCTGAACTAGAAAGAAAAACACTTCACCAAAATGGGAAGGAATGATCTAATAACGTTTAACAAACAAAAACACTCTCAAAATGAGGAGGAAAACGATCTATCGATATCTAATGGTCTAAACACCTAAACTGGCTGGAAACAAAAATCAAACCCGGAGGATGAAAAAAGCTTTATCAAAAGAAAAGAAACCAAACTGAAAACAATCCCGTAGGATGAAAACAGGCTACAAAAACTCTATCTGAACTTGAACTAAGGGCTATGGAACTTACAAAACAAGGACACATGGATCAGGCTTGGAGGCAAAGAAAGGGCTTGGGTGCGACAAAACAAGAACGAAGACACTTCGGCACGGGACAAGGGGAAACACAGACTATATATACACACATGAGGGAAATGGGGAACAGGTGGAAACAATCAGGGCGGGGAAGACAATCAGACTGGTGGCACATGAGGAAGGGCAACTGACCTAAAACGAGAGGAGAGTTAACTTTCAAAATAAAACAGGAAATGACAAGACATAACAAAAACCCAGCTTGACATCACCACGGTGTGACACTGACATTGTGAAAGGCAGTTCCAGACGTGAAGAGTAATAGTGCAGCATGGCAACAAAAATTACTTTCTTCAGAGCAATGATGGCATAATAAAAACAACAAAACAAGACAGGTGTAAAAATACAAATAACATGAAAAAAATGCAAAACAATAAAATGAGTTATTACAGATATTAGTAGTGACATGTTAGAACAAAAGTTTAAATGTGTGAACTGAAGCAAGAGTATAAATCTGCATCCACGGGGCAGACATAAATAACATTTTAAAGATTATTTTGCTGTGAAGGCCTGTAGTGAAAACATGATCAATTGCAACATATGTGGTAAAACCTGCAGGAACACATTTGCACATGCCAGGCACATGCAGACTCATAGCTGTCTGCCTAATGCATCTTTCAAGTGTGGTTTCTCTGAATGCACAAGAGCTTTTTCTAAGTGTTCGGCATTTTACTCTCACACTTATCGGAAAAAATATGTAAAGAATGTAACTAAACTGGATAATGCAGGAGAGTTAACGTGTCTAAACAAAAGTTTATAACAAAAGTTTTATCATGGTCTGTAATGGATGTAGTTCTCTCATAATTCTTTTTGCTACCTCAAGTTGTGGAAACTTATGGTTTGCAGTAAGATAATTTATGATACTTGATAGAAATACAGTAGAAAATGTGTGGGTAGGTGTTGCACTCTTGGACAGAGACAGCGTAACTTTTTATGTTCTGTCTTTAGTGTGTTATTCTGCAAAATACACAGACATTGCAGTGAATACGTCAAACACATTTCTGTCCAGCTTTCCGCTTAGCACTACAGTTCAGTGTGTGTGTGTGTATTGACCTAAAGCACCAGTTAAACAACAAAAACTTCTTATCTTCTTATCCTCATATAAGGCCCTTATATCCATATTTGTTTTCCATAACTGTTGTCTGCCTCAGTTGCTGGTGATGGAGTCACATTGGGACATTGGATGATCAGCACTTAAAGCCAGGTCATCTGTGAAGGCATCCAAAAAACTTTCATCTCAGGGCTTGCTGCAGTTTTCGCCACGTGCTATGTGTTCAACCTGCAATACCAAGACGAAACTGCAAGGACGCTGGAGTTTCTTCAAAGGTAGATATCTGCCACAAATATTGTTTGATTATGTTACCCCTCTTCCCACCTATGTTCAGAAATATTGAATTCTCATTTATTATCAGACATGCTGGTATAATAAGTTTTACAGTTGTTGCACCTGTTTTGTTTTACAAAAAAAGCCCAATATTTTTGGAACAATGTAACATTTATTGTTAAAAGACTCGAAGACACAGCTGTAAATATGGCATAGCATTGCATAATTTAATACAGTTAGATTGTGAGAAAGCTCTCTCAGAATACATACAGCTGTGGAGAAATTGCTGAAGTCAAAGGTCAATAGTGAGGTCAGGAGGGAAGAAAGTGTTCAGGAGCCCCTGATGTCTTATGCTGTATTATTTATTGACGCTTGATCAAGGAGAATTAGAGACACTCTCAAAGTTCATCAGAAGTGCCTGAGTCGGTCTCACATTCTGCCAAACTCATGCTGGTGGATCGACTTTAAACACAAAGATCCCAGCCCAAATACTACACGCCCCAGAAATAGTCAAAGAGAATGTCTTTACCCATGGAGGTGTTATTGTCAGCATATTCTATTTTTGCCGCGAGCTGCGGCTGAACCTCGTAAATTTCAACAGAGCACTGTGCACCCCCTCCTGGAGCTGCCACTTTATCGCGGTGGAGGGGTTTGCGTGTTCCAATGATCCCAGGAGCTATGTTGTCGGGGGCTTCATGCCCCTGGTAGGGTCACCCAAGGCAATCAGGTCCTAGGTGAGGGGCCAGACAAAGCGCAGCTCAATTACCTCTGATGAACAGAAACAACAATGGAGTCAGGTCTCCCTTGCCCGGACGTGGGTTACCGGGGCCCCCCCCGGAGCCAGGCCTGGAGGTGGGGCTCGCTGGCGAGCGCCTGGTGGCCGGGTCTACTCCCATGGGGCCCGGCCGGGTACAAACCGAAAGGATGACATGGGTCCCCCTTCTCATGGACCCACCACCCATGGGAGGGGTCTCAGGGGTCGGGTGCGTAGAGAGATGGGCGGCAGTCGGAGGCGGGGACCCTGGCGGTCCGACCCCCGGTTGCAGAAGCTGGCTCTGGGAGCGTGGAACGTCACCTCTCTGGCGGGGAAGGAGCCTGAGCTGGTGCACGAGGTTGAGAGGTACCGGCTAGATATAGTCGGGCTCGCCTCGACGCACAGCGTGGGTTCCGGAACCAGTTTCCTTGAGAGGGGCTGGACGCTCTACCACTCTGGAGTTGCCCCCGGTGAGAGGCGCAGAGCGGAGGTGGGAATGCTTGTTTCCCCCCGGCTCGGCGCTTGTACGTTGGGGTTCACCGCGGTGGACGAGAGGGTAGCCTTCGGGTGGGGGGACGGGTCCTGACTGTCGTCTGTGCCTATGCACCGAATGGCAGTACGGTGTCCATATGTGCACTTGGCACCAGGACACCCTCGGGCGCAGTTCGATGATCGACTTTGTGGTCGTGTCATCGGACTTGCGGCCACATGTTTTGGACACTCGGGTGAAGAGAGGGGCGGAGCTGTCAACTGATCACCACCTGGTGGTGAGTTGGCTCCGATGGTGGGGGAGGATGGCGGTCAGACCTGGCAGGCCCAAACGTTCTGTGCGGGTTTGCTGGGAACGTCTGGCTGAATCTCCTGTCAGAAAGAGTTTCAACTCCCACCTCCGGGAGAGCTTTTCTCACGTCCCGGGGGAGGCGGGGGACATTGAGTCCGAGTGGACCTTGTTCCGTTCCTCCATTGTCGAGGCGGCTGACCGGAGCTGCGGCCGTAAGGTGGTCGGTGCGGATGAGGTCCGCCCGGAGTTCCTCAAGGCCCTGGATGTTGTAGGGCTGTCTTGGTTGACACGTCTCTGCAACATCGCGTGGACATCGGGGGCAGTGCCCCTGGATTGGCAGACCGGGGTGGTGGTTCCCCTCTTCAAAAAGGGGGACCGGAGGATGTGCTCCAACTATAGGGGGATCACACTCCTCAGCCTCCCCGGGAAGGTCTTTTTGGGGGTCCTGGAGAGGAGGGTCTGCAAGATTGTCGAACCTCGGATCCAGGAGGAGCAATGTGGTTTTCGTCCTGGTCGTGGAACTGTGGACCAGCTCTATACCCTTAGCGCGGTCCTAGAGGGTGCATGGGAGTTTGCCCAACTAGTCTACATGTGCTTTGTGGACCTGGAGAAGGCGTTCGACCGTGTCCCTCGGGGAGTCCTGTGGGGGGTGCTCCGGGAGTATGGGGTTTCGGACCCATTAATTCGGGCTACCCTGTACTCTCGGTGCCAGAGCTTGGTCCGCATCGCCGGCAGTAAGTCGGCTCTGTTTCCTGTGAGAGTTGGACTCTGCCAGGGCTGCCCTTTGTCACCGGTTCTGTTCATAACCTTTATGGACAGAATTTCTAGGCGCAGCCAGGGCGTTGAGGGGCTGCGTTTCGGTGGCCTCAGGATTGGGTCGCTGCTTTTTGCGGATGATCTAGTCCTGTTGGCTTCATCGGAACGTGACCTTCAGCTCTCTCTGGAGCAGTTCGCAGCTGAGTGTGAAGCGGCTGGAATGAGAATCAGCACCTCCAAATCCGAGACCATGGTGCTCAGCCGGAAAAGGGTGGAGTGCAGCCTCCGGGTCGGGGATGAGATCCTGCCTCAAGTGGAGGAGTTCAAGTATCTCGGGGTCTTGTTCACGAGTGAGGGAAGGATGGAACGGGATATCGACCGGCGGATCGGTGCGGCTTCTGCAGTGATGCGGACTCTGCACCGGTCCGTCGTGGTAAAGAAGGAGCTGAGTCGAAAGGCGAAGCTCTCGATTTACCAGTCGATCTACGTTCCTACCCTCATCTATGGTCACGAGCTCTGGGTAGTGACCGAAAGAACGAGATCGTGAATACAAGCGGCTGAAATGAGCTTCCTTCGCAGGGTGGCTGAGCTCTCCCTTAGAGATAGGGTGAGAAGCTCGGCCATCCGCGAGGAGCTCAGAGTAGAGCCGCTGCTCCTCCGCATCGAGAGGAGCCAGTTGAGGTGGCTCGGGCATCTCGTGAGGATGCCTCCTGGACGTCTCCCTGGTGAGACGTTTCGGGCACGTCCCTCCGGGAGGCGGCCCCGGGGAAGACCTAGGACACGCTGGAGGGACTATGTCTCTCGGCTGGCCTGGGAACGCCTTGGGGTCCCCCTGGGAGAGCTGGACGAAGTGGCCGGGGAGAGGGAAGTCTGGGCCACCCTGCTGAAGCTGCTGCCCCCGCGACCCGACTCACGGACAAGCGGAAGAAGATGACATGACATGACATGGCACTGCGCACCAGACAGGAAATCCGACACAGAATCAACATAATAAACTTCCGCCCCCTTTCAAAATAAAACACAATATGCAGTTCATGTAGCTTCACATCAACGTTACGTCATAACCGGTGGCACCAGGTTATCAAAGATCAATCAAAGGGTCTCAACATGGACGATGAGAGACTAATTGTTGAAGTGGAACAACACACAATCATTTATGACACAACAGATGCTTTTTATAATCTCCTCCATGTCAGAGAAGCGAAGTCAGCTGTTTGTTGTTGTTTTCGTTATACACTGTTTGTCGCAGGGTCTCGCTAACAGCCCGCTCGCTCCGCTGCCGTTCCGCTGACACGCGTCCGGTGTGAGTTGACGCCGGGCAAAGGACCGCGGCACTACCGTTCTGCTGCCGTTCCGCCTCCTGTGTGAGTCCCGTGTGAGGATAGAAAATTCCATAACAACAGCAACATATGGTATTACAACATTAAATTAATCTTAATCGTTGATTACATCCTTTAACTCTCAGACAGGAAGTGAATAAGCAGTTTCTAGTTAGTTTGTTTGTCAAACAAATCTTGTTTTATGTATATATTTATTTTGGCATCAGTTATTTCTTACCAGTATGCTGTGGTTCATAGCTTTGTGACTACTGTACTAAAACAGCTTATAAAGAAGCAGAGAGAACTTACTTTTTGCACTCTTGTTGCTGCTTTGCATAGAGAACTGACTGCATTGCAGTCCGCCCACAGATGTTGTTGTCCTGTAAGTTTGAGTGGAACAGTTAACCCTCTAGATACCAGTTGAATTCTCAAATGTTGCTGCAGTGCCCTGAGAAAAAAACAAAACAACAACTAATAAAACTAAAACTGTTGTAAATACATAAACCGGTACAATAATAATACATAATAATAATACATCATTTTTCTCAAGAAAAAAAATCCTGCCTGTAACTTAAAACATTTACTGTCCATCTCTGTCTGGTCAGTGACAGTCAGGTAAGTCCCTCTGTTTACTTGGTTATTATGTGATGTGATGAATACAAAACACTTGCACTCACAATGTCTTTGTTTCTTTCTACTATGCACGATAGGCTCTACAACATAATCTTACAGCTTCCATAAGAAAGAAATCATAGATATCAACATAATGATGTATATTTGTTACTGCTGACACCTTAAACTATCTGTAATACCAGCTCAGGACTTTATTTTGCATGTTTTGATTCACTGGAATGATTATGACGGTCAGTACAATGAGATATAGGACAGGCGCTCAGTCTGGAGGGTTAAAATAACTGAGTTACTGCCTATATGCTTCACATCGGGTATCTACTGGAACAAAACATTCTGAAAGTCAGCATTGCAATTCCATCACAAGCACAAACACAAGGCAACGCTAACTGTACACCATCAGCCAAAGACGCAGTACACAATGTCCTGACAAGTTTGCGACACCTTGTTGAAAAACTAATTTCTGTTCCAATTCATATTTCCTTCAGGCAGTAGTAACACTGTCGTCTGAAGAAGATCTAAAAAGCTCCCCTGCACTCTTGAAACAGTGTGGACTTTGCTTTAGCGAGCTACCTGTGCACTCATGTTACTGTACGCTTCCACAGGTTTCACCGGGTTATGTTGCATTCAGGTAAACACAAGATAAAGGGGGCGGGCGGACTGAGGCTGGCCAGAAAGAAAGACGAGAGAGAGATGTGAAGGGAACTACGTGGAAGCTGATAAATGCCTCACTGACTATGAAAGCTCTCTTTCTATTATTTTGATTTCCTTGTTAACAGCCACACACCCAGACACACCAAAAACTTTAACCGAAATGCAATTGTCAGAACACAACTTGAAGAGTTCTCAAGAAACAGTGATGCAGTTGACTTTGTAATCTGTGATCAATAGTATCTTCTCTCAGGCAACATTAGTCATTGCCTGCATCTGTTTGGCAAGCATACAGCACCTGTAGTAGCAGGAGTTTTCAATGTTGGTCAGTCATCATTCATCCTCCACCCATCTCATCAAACTTTTTTTTTTTTTTGCACCTGTTCGTCATTTTATCTCCAGTGCATTCATTAAGTGTATTCTCCACAGACAGCTGTTACATTTCTCTTCTGTCTACATGAACTACATTTAGAAGATTTTTGATGTATCTCTTTTATTGTAAGTAGATTTGTGTTCAGTGAATCAATAAATAAGAACAATATGAACAGTAAGAACAACAGGGGTGTGTGGGTGGGTGTGTCAGTTTTTACCAGAACTAGTTTTAGCACCTGACACAGAAAACAACCACTCCCTGTCTGAGAGAGATGCCTCCACGTAACTGCACATTAATTTGGTATGTAGTTACAGTAAGGTGCAGGCTGCAGTGGGGTTTTTTCAACCCACCTGAATACGTTTTTTTTTCTTATGAAAGATTCTCACACTGAAGTAATCTGTGGTGAAAAATAATAGCTAAAGTCATCAGGAAGGTTTTGTTGCTTTAACGCATCATCTGCAGTCTGATCTTCCGAAACTCTTTCACAAAAGGTCAGAGATCACACAGTGCAACAACCCCAAACTTTACTTAATGGTTTATGACTGCTTTAAAGACACATTAGTAATTATTTAACATAATTGATAGTTACCTGTTTCTCCATGTTAGCTGTTGGCAATAAACACACCAGGAGACCTGACAAGTGTGCAAATATATACAGTTGAATTATTTCTGTTCTGTCTGCAGCTCTGAATAATAAGGCCTTTGATAAGAGCTTGGGATCACTTGTGATTTCAATTTATTACAACTTAAATGTTATTTCTTTAGGTTGAGCCGTCAGATCTCAGTATCAGTTTTCCAAAAGATTTTTTTTCAACTTAATTTCAACTGAAAGCTATCACACAAGCTATCACACATCACGATCACGAAAGAATCCATCCTGCCATGTTTCAAGTTTCGTGTTTGTGTTTAAACCACAATGATTTTGATCTATGCTGTGATTCAACACTAGGTGTGTCAGGACTGTTCGCTTCATGGCAACCCTAACTCTTGAGGACAATGTTCTTGATCGAAATGATGGTGAAAACTGCAAAACTCTTTTATGGGGGCAATTACATTGGAACACATCTTTCTGTTCACTCTGATGTTAACTTCCCAGAGGTCTCGACAGCTGTAGTCAGGTTGACATTAGAAGCTGCTAATGAAGTTAGCACAGTGTTATCTGAACTGGAAAATATTTCTTGAATGGAAAAAGACACTGAGGGATTTTTTCTTTACTTCTCCAGACCAACTTCCTTAAAGGTTTAACTGTATAATATGAGTTGGTTGGAGTTTGCCAGTGATGGAGGGATGGTCCAATCCAAGAATTGTCTGTTAAAAGTGCCTGCCTTTTGCCAAACAGCTTCTAATGATGACTTCCCAGATGGTTCTGTGTAACAAACTATCTGATGTAGTCAGGTTAACATGTAACTTCCCAAATAAAAGAATTTTAATGGGTCTCAGTTTTGTAGTTTTCACTATCATTTCTATCATTAATAAGAACATCGTCCTTCTGAGGGTTAGGGGTCAGGGTTCATTACTAAGATCTCAGAGCAGCATCTGTGATCATCTTGTGATAAGAAACACCAGCACTTACGGTAAATAAATAAAGTAAATTAAGTAAGTAAAAAAAGCTAACAAGGTGCACAGTTACAGTGTCACCTGCTTTAACAGTACCAGTCAAAGGTTTGGGAACGCGCCGAACAGATATAATTCTGGTTGCGCACTCCTGGAATTTGGAATAAATTGATCAGCAAAGCTTATTAAATGCCTGATGTTGCTCGGATTATGATCAGCTGGCTCTTTATTGTTTAATAACACACACACACACAACATATTGACATCCAGTAATTGTCATTATTTGAACCTAAAAAGAAATAAAGATTATATACCTGTGTGTGAATCAGGTCTCCCATGGAAGCTATCTAAAGCCTATTGAGGGAGCCTGTGTACATGCAGAACAAAACAATGCAATCCATACAAAACAAGACACTACATAGAACATTAACAGACATTAGATGACAGACAACATGGTCCCCATACATACTAACTGTAGCTTTATCAGAGGTTGCAGCTCTATATATAAGAATTAATCAGTGTAATTCTCAGTTTTCTCTTGAAGGTGGAGATGGATTTCACCATTTTTAAACTCTCAACGAGCTCGTTCCAGATCTGTGGTCCCCTGCATGCAAGAGACAAGCTAGTACTTTTTAGTCATCTTTTTTTTCCAGTGATTAGATGTCTATTTCTGGTATCATATGCATACCAAGGACCGCAACCCGGAACCAGCACACATAGTCTAGAGTTATTTTTATGAATGATTTGATGCATCACACAGGCGTTATGATATTGATTTAAATCAGTCAACCAGAGAAGACCAAAGTGATAAAAAAGAGGTTTTGTGGGGGCATTATACTCTGACCACAACACAGCTTGAATAATCTTTTTTTGAAGACTTTCTAACATTTTCAAATAACTGGGGTAACTGGGTAACTGGTGTTGCACCAAATGACATTACAATAATTAACATGTGGCTCAAAGTTTTGTATAGAGTGAGTAGTGCAGTTAAGGGTAGATGATGTCTTATTTTAAAGAAGAGAATGACGTACTTTGCTAGATTAGATATTAAATATTCTATATGATGTTTAAAACTTAAGGACTTGTCTATGAGGACCCCGAGGAACTTAGTAGAGCTTACTCAAAGTAATTCTTTATCATTTATTTTAAGATGTAGAAGATGACTGTTGTTGCCTACCATGAAGATAGCTTTAAACCCAGTTATGCACCTTTCCCCAGTAGGATATTAAAGTCAACTGTGTCGAAAGCCTCCACTATCTTGCTGTTCAATGGCATTATTGATCTTTTCAATAAGGTCTAGAATAGCCATATAGGTTGACCTCTTATTCCTGAAGCTATACTGAGAACTGGAAAGAATATGCAGCTTGTCAAAATATTCACTTAATCTATTATACACCACTCTCTTAAGTACCTTGGATAGAGTTGATAAAACAGAAAATGGATGATAATTACTAATATTATTTTTTCTCCTGATTTGTAAATTGGAATAATTCTAGCAATTTTAGTCATTTTTAGCATGTCACCATAGAGTAGTGATAGATTAATCCAATGTGCTAACGGTAATACAATGATGTCTGTAATTGCTATCAGAATTTTGCTGCATATGCCATCAGCCCCTGCTGTATGTGTATTTTTCATACTTGTAATGATTTTTTAAAGATGATTTTTTAAAGAACGTCACCTCTGGCGGGGAAGGAGCCTGAGCTGGTGCGCGAGGTTGAGAGGTACCGGCTAGATATAGCCGGGCTTGCCTCGACCTACAGCGTGGGCTCCGGAACCAGTTTCCCTGAGAGGGGTTGGATGCTCTACCACTCTGGAGTTGCCCCCGGTGAAAGGCGCAGAACAGGGGTGGGAATACTTGTTTCGGCCTGTACGTTGGGGTTCACCCCAGTGGGCGAGAGGGTAGCCTCCCTTTGCCTTCGGGTGGAGGGACGGGTCCTGACTGTCGTCTGTGCCTATGCACTGAATGGCAGTTCAGAGTACCCACCCTTTTTGGAGTCTTTGGAGGGGGTGCTGGATAGCGCTCCTTCTGGGGACTCCCTCATCCTTCTGGGGGACTTCAATGCTCACGAGGGCAGCGACAGTGAGACCTGGAGAGGCGTGATTGGGAGGAACCTTTTAGGCCTGTGGGACTCCTGAAGCAGCTGACGGGTATCGACGTGCTGCCTATCCTCCCTGCTCGGCGGTTGCAGAGGGAGGAGTTCGGTGAGGCCATGAAAACGACTTTCGAATAACTTTGAGGAGGTTCTGGACCACCATCCGGCAGCTTAGGTGGGGGAAGCAGTGCACTGTCAACACTGTGTTCAGTGGGGGCGGGGTGCTGCTGACCTCGACTGAGATCCTGCTTCAAGTGGAGGAGTTCAAGTATCTCAGGGCCTCAGGAGTGAGGGAAGGATGGGACGGGAGATCGACCGGTGGATCGGTGCAGCTTCTGCAATGCTGCAGACTCTGTCGTGGTCTGTCGTGGTGAAGAAGGAGCTTAGCCAAAAGGCGAAGCTCTCGATTTACCAGTCAATCTACGTTCCTACCCTCACCGATGGTCACAAGCTTTGGGTAGTGACCGAAATAAGATCGCGAATACTAGTGGCCGAAATGAGCTCCCTTCGCAGGGTGGCTGGGCTCTCTCTTAGAGATAGGGTGAGAAACTCGGCCATCCGCGAGGAGCTCAGAGTAGAACCGCTGCTCTTTCGCATCGAGAGGAACCAGTTAAGGTGGCTCAGGCATCTTGTGAGGATGCCTCCTGGACGTCTCCCTGGTGAGATGTTCCGGGCACGCCCCTCTGGGAGGCGGCCCCGGGGAAGACCCAGGACACGCTGGAGGGACTATGTCTTTTGGCTGGCCTGGGAACGCCTTGGGGTCCCCTTGGGAAAGCTGGACGAAGTGGCCAGGGAGAGGGAAGTCTGGGCCTCCCTGCTGAAGCTGCTGCCCCCCGTGACCCGACTGAAACGGATAAGCGGGAGAAGACAAGACGAGACGAGACAAGAGACAATGAACATGCCTTCTGGACTTGGGGGCCAGCCAGTTTAAAAACTGGTACATCTGGCAGTGATGGCTATTATATGGACACCTCAGTACAAATTTACACAGAGAATTATATAATACAGAGAGAGGACGAAGATTTGTTTCTGAGGTGTTCTGGTAGATGACATCACCATAATCAAGTATTGGGAGTATAAGCTGTGTAACAATCCGTTTACGGACTTGTTCAATGGATCGATAAAGAGATTTCAGAAGAACATAGATTTTCTTGGAAATTGAGTTGATATGAAATTTAAAGGAGAGCCATGAATCAAGCCAAAGACCCAGATATTTAAATTGTTCAGTTTTTACTAGTGCTGTAAAATCAAGAAAACTTATATACCAGTTTGTATTTGAAGGCAGAGAATCAGGTCGAGTGCAAAATAGCATAGTATATGATTTTTTCTTATTCAGTTGTAGTTTATTTCAAGAGAACCGATTTTGAACTGAGTTGAAATTTGATTGTAATGAGTGACAAATCTGAGTGATATCAGAGCAGGAGGAGTATATTACAGTGTCATCAGCATATAAGTGAATTTGGCAGTCAGAACAAGTTTGTGGAAGATCATTGAAATAGATTGAGAATAGTAAAGGGCCCAAGGATGAGCCTTGTGGCACACCTTTATCAATCATCTTAAAAGAAGACTGAAACTGAAGACTGAAAACCTTGGAAGGAAACACATTGACTTCTATGATGCAAAAAAGAGTTAAGAAATAACAAAGAATCAGGAGAAAGACCAATGGCATATTTAATCCAAAGGGTTACCCCTTTTATGGAGAGGGGTTACCCTAGCACGTTTCTAATTTTAAAATATTATATATATATACACACACACATATCATATACATACATACATACATACATACATACATACATACATACATACATACATACATACATACATACAAACATACATACATACATACATACATACATAGACAAACACACACACACACACAGATGAAAGAAAAAAAAATAGGAGTGCTCATTTGTTAGCGTTTTAGCCACAATAGCCACATATTTGCGGCACATTTTATGGCAAACAATTGCTGGGCCACCACCATGACAGTGCCTACTCCAGCTACAAGTTTATGAGTAAAATAAAAGCAACTAATAAATCAGTGCCAACCCAACGATACAATGACTACATAAGGGGAGGCCAACAACATTCAGCCCAGGGCAGTCAGCACAACAGATCTGTAGTAAATAAAATAAAATAAAATAAAATAAATTTAATCAGTTAGAAAAGAAAAGTTTTATGCTAACATTAGCTGTAGCTACTGCCCACAAGCATTAGGCTATCATATCAGAGTCGATGGAGGAGTCAGTGGATGAAAGTTCACCAAGGAATATCTCTGCTTCCTCGGGAGTGTGAAGGAATAATGTCTTACCAGCATGGACAACTTTCAGTGTGCAGGGGAAGATGAGAGCATATTTGATGTCCTGATCACGTAACTTCTTCTTGACTGTGTCAAACCCCCGACGTCTCTGGACTAAGGTGGCGGAGAAGTCCGGGTAGATGTAGACTCGAGTCCCATGGAATTTAAGAGGCTCCTTCTTCTCCCTATATATATATATATTATGGCATGCCGTTCAGGAAATTAAACCTTTGAATATATTGAATGAAACTTTGAATATATGGAGTGAACCTTGAATATATTGAATGAAGTCTGAATATATGGAATGAAACTTTGAATATATTGAATGAAATCTTGAATATATGGAGTGAACCTTGAATATATTGAATGAAGTCTGAATATATTGAATGAAACCTTGAATATATTGAATGAAGTCTGAATATATGGAATGAAACTTTGAATATATTGAATGAAACTTTGAATATATGGAATGAAACTCTGAATATATTGAATGAAACCTTGAATATATTGATTGAAACTTCACTGACGTCAGACCTAGCGGCAGTGCCTGCAGCCATCTTGTGTAACAGTCTGTAAAAGCGAAAGACAATGAGTCAGGCCGCCCGCAATCTAGTTGCAGCGATATTAAGCAATGAGGACATGATAAATACACTGGCGAATGCGTGTTGAAATCCTCCCGAAAAAGTTCGCTTAGTTTTTAACTGTTTTGTTTAAAGTTTCGCCATAATCTCATTATGCATCTGTCTGTCTGTCCGCAGTCCGCTGTGTGAGTAACATGCCCAAAGCTGACAATGCGTGTACGGGTCGCAGCAGCTTCAGCAGGGAAGCCCAGACTTCTCTCTCCCCAGCCACTTCATCCAGCTCTCCCAGGGGAATCCCATGCAGTGGAGCAGCGATCTACTCTGAGCTTCTCTCAGATGGCCGAGCTTCTCACCCTATCTCTAAGGGAGAGCCCAGCTACTCTGCGAAGGAAGCTCATTTCGGGCACTAGTATTCGCAATCTTATTTTTTCTGTCACTACCCAAAGCTCGATCGACTGGTAAACCTTCTTCACCACGACAGACCGGCGCAGAGTCCGCATCACTGCAGAAGCCGCACCGATCTGCTGGTCAATCTCCCGTTCCATCCTTCCCTCACTCGTGAACAAGACCCAGAGAGACTTGAACTCCTCCACTTGAGGCAGGATCCCATACCCGATCCGGAGGCAGCACTCCACCCTTTTCCGGCTGAGAACCTTGGCTTTGGATTTGGAGGTGTTGATTCTCATCGCAGCCGCTTCGCACTCGGCTGCAAACCACTCCAGAGAGAGCTGAAGGTCACGCTCCAATGAAGCCAACAGGACTAGATTGTCCGCAAAAAGCAGCAACCCAATCCTGAGACCACCGAACCGCAGCCCCTCAACACCCTGGCTGCGCCTAGAAATTCTGTTATGAACAGAACCGGTGACAAAGTGCAGCCCTGGCAGAGTCCAATTCCCACGGGAAACGGGAACGGGATTGTCTTTTACTTTATAGACTGTTACACAAGATGGCTGCAGGCACTGCCGCAAAGTCTGACGTCAGTGGAGTTTCATTCAATATCTTCAAGGATTCACTCCATATATTGAGAGTTTCATTCTATATATTCAGACTTCATTCAATATATTCAAGGTTTCATTCAATATATTCAGACTTCATTCAATATATTCAAATTTTCATTCCACATATTCAAATTTTCATTCCATATATTCAATGTTTCATTCAATATATTCAGACTTCATTCAATTTATTCAAAGTTTCATTCAATATATTCAAGGTTCACTCCATATATTCAAAGTTTCACTCCATATATATATGGGCTACAATGTCAAATAGAATCAAGAGCCTAGAGAATAAGTAAACAATAACAAAACTTTTGAGGTATTTGAGGTCCAAGGAATATGTCCATTTACAGAGTTTAAGCGACGTTCCCAAAGCTCTTCTGTAGTTGTGATGAGCATCAACATACCTGTGCCAGGTAGTGGCGGTGAAGGAGAGATGAAATCAGCAGCTTCTTTTAAGTCTGTAAAGGTGTGAATTTCGATTCCTTTATGAGCTTTATGGTAGCACGGTATAGCAGAAACACATATTCAAAGTGAGCAGGTCTTTCTGATGATCAGCTGTTGCCTTTTCAGCATTAGAGACGTGCTGTTGCCGTTTAGTCGTATCAGAGCGGATTGTCTTTATTTCCTCTGTATGGCGTGTCAAAACAGAGTTCATCTTATAAATTTAATTTGCAAGGCTCTTCACGGGAGCCTCAGCTCTTTTATTGGCCTCTTTGAAATATTTGGCCATTACCTCCTCAAAGACTGCTGCCAAGGCCTCATGTTCCTTGCCCAACTCCATGCGTATTTCAGCCATTGTGTTTTGCTGAAGGGCAGTCTTCCACCTTGTTATTAGGATAAACCTAGCAGATTGCAAAGAGAGGAAATAAACTTAATTATAAGGCCCCTAAATTATAGATGTTGGTTTCTTTCAATGTTTTGACAAGGTAAGCGAAGGGTATTTTTTTCTCTGAATGGATAAAACACTGCCAACAAGCTGAAGAAGAACCTGTTCAGACTTCAGCTGTTTGATTTCATTATTAAATAATGACACACAGCGACACACCATGCCACACCTTACCTGTTTTGTTTATGTTTTAAAACATGCTGTGACATATTCCATTGTTGCAAAAACAAAGAAAATCACCTTAATTCACATAATTTCTTTCCCTCTCACTTCTAGTTGATGCTAAATTACCTCATCATCAACACTGTAATCCATCTGAATCAAAGCTAAAAGATGGCACATGATCATATAAACAGCAGTTCATGTCTGACACGTACAGCTTGAAAAGTTCTATATTTTGCACCATGTATAAGCAAATTAATTCATGTGACTGACTTGTACAGGTTGTGAAAATAGGTGTAAATCAGAAAAAAAAGGATTCCTAACTAATCACCATAAGCTTAGGTGACTCAAGTTCCACATAACTGATGTTATGCAATAGATTCAAGGAGTGTCTGTTAGTGACAATGACATCAGGTCAATAATGGAGGGTGTTGCATAATGTCCCGAAACTGCTCCCAAATAATTGATGTCCTAAACCATGACGCTCACCAGCATTTTTCATACACTACTTTTGAGAAATTAGGAATTAATACACAGTTTCCTGTGTTTTAAGCCAGCACCTATGGCAACTACATTTGTGTAAAATGTACTTCTGTATGAAGTAATAGGTGTAAGATCGAAAAATTGTGAAATAACACTATAACAGTGCACACTATGGTTAAAGGATACAGGTTATTCGACAGCGTACAAATGCATTTTTGAGAGAATTCTTTAAAAAAAACAGACCGAAATGTAATGCATTGAATAAACACAACGTGAAAGACAGAAGCTCAGAAGCTGTCTTTCTGTGTTCTGTTGCGTTGAATGAATAAAGACATGTTGTTGTATATTGTCAAAACGAAAATAAAGCTCTGACACAGAGACATTTATTGTTGTCTACTGCATGTAAAAAAAATGGACATTTAATGACCTGTAGAGTTATAATAATACTGTGTTAGCTGGTGGCAAAAACAAGACAGGGGTCACTCTGATACTTCCATGTTGCTGGTTATATGGCAATGCTGACATACTATAGATCTACATTTTCCTGTATCATAGCCTATGGCTGCAGGCTGTGTCAACTGACTCTCATGATAAGTTTCTGGTCCAGTAGTATGCACTTGATGTGAGCTGACTTACAGACTTAAGGTCATTGTGTGTGGATCAGTTAACTAGCCTCAGGTAATGAATTTGTGCATCATGACTCACTGGCATGTCTCTGTTGGACACCATTGTGCAGCAGCCATTGTTAATGTTGTATGTTACTCTCTCCACTGATACTGAAGCAGCCTCTCAGAGATAAGCTATCAGTGCACATTAGGAACTCCTCCTCCTCCTCTCCCCACCTCCCTCCCTCATGTTATCTGTGTGTGCATGGTGGAGCACTCCTCCTCTTTCATAAACCTCCTCCTCTCTCCATCAGCTCACAGTCGGTTTTGGACTTTTGGCAGTGCTTTTTGGACTCTGTTCACTTTGATACAAAGACTGGGACTAGACTTCAGTCATGGTTCAGGTTTCTCTGCCTGTGTTTGTGTTACTTCTGTCTGTGGTGAGTACATAAAGCGTTTCCTGTTTTACTGGCTTTGTATTGTTTTTTTTTCTGCTTTCTGCATCAGTGCTGTCTGAACTCTAAACACAAACGGTAACCTCTTTTTTTCAACAATGTGTTTAGTTGTAAATGGACACATGGGCAATAAAACTACATAACTTGTTTTGAGCACATTGGGTTTAGCATCTGTTAGCTACCTATAGAACCATACCAGACTTCCTACAAGAATCTATTGTGTTTTTAAAAAAAACATACATACACATACATACATATAAAACTTAAATACTGAAGAGGCCTGATCAACTGACCTGCTCTTCAAACAAAACTATGTTCAGGTGTGATACTGTCTTACTTAGGTTAAATATTTTGTCTATGATGACGGTAATGCATACCTGACTGCCACAGCAACACATATTCTACTGTCAGACAGAGGCATGCAGTTAGCAAGTTATTATTATGCAAGTTATTTTAAAAATGTCGTACTGGCTACTTTGGTTTGAAAAATTGCAAAATCCGTGTGTTGTGTGTAATGTGGAGTAATGCATTACAGATTACGCTACTTTTGTATGGAAGAGGGTTGTGTTGTTTCATAGCAGGCATTCAAAGCTGTTTATGACAAATCCCTTTTAAAGAAATTAATGTGCTTTAACTCATTATTGGCACTTCACTGATGCTAACGGACCACATCACTGTTGTGCCAATAATGACATTAAAGCACACCCTCTCGTGTAATATTGCTTGAATAAAAACAATATATTAAGAAAGGAAACATTCATATTCATATTTCACTTTTGAAACAGGAAAATACAGATATGGAAAGAGTAATTTTTATCATGTCCCAGACCTTACATGAGAAGTTTGCTGGCACAGCTCAAGGGCCGCACAAAGACAGTTACCGGCTTATGTGTATTTTTGTTGTTGTTGTTGTTGTTGTTGTTGTTGGTTTTTTGCTGTTGTTGTTAACTAACTTTAACTTTATTTTCATTTTTTTAAATAACAACACATGAAACACAAACATAAAACAAACAATAATCACAGTAAATATTATAACAATAGAGAAGTACAAATGAAATATGTAAACAAATATAAAAACATGTAAATCAGATACACACACAACAAATAAAATACAAAAATAAATAAATAAAAATAGGGGGCGGGTCTCCATATTCTCTAGTTAAAGGTTAAAAATTAGGGGGCTGACGGCAGAATGGGGGTGATCTCAGCAGCACTGAGAGAGGAGAATTGGGAAATAAATGGCCAAACCATCCAAAACTTGTGTTGCTTATCATCCCTTAAATACCTAATCTTCAAGGTGGATGTACCTCATCATGTCATGAACCCAGTTAACATAGGCAGGTGGGTGCTCTGATTTCCAAAAAAAACAGTCATCTAGCTATCAAAGTAGAGAAGGCGAGTGCGCCCTTTTGAAGATTTGAGAGTTTTATGTTTTTTTGAAACGAGTGGGCACAGGCTGATTGTTGAGCCCAGTGCTATTGACAGGGAGTTAAATATAGAGTTCCAGAAACTGTGCCGTCTTGGGCGAAGCCAGAACATATGGAGGAGTGATGCAGGAGCTTGTCTACAACTATCACAAGTAGGGACCATATCTGGTTTAACCTTTGCTAGTCTGACCTTAGTCCAATAAATGCGATGTATAAATTTAAACTGTATGAGGGTATGACAAGCGCATAACGAAGAGGAATGAATCCTACTTAAAACTTCTTTCCACTCCCCATCTTTCAACATGCTTCCAGTTTTGTCTTGTGGCTATAACAGATAAGGAAGAGAGTCCAGTAACGAGGTCATAAAGTGTAGACACAGCTGCCTTACCACTAACATTAATTTCTAGAATAATCTCAAGGGGCGTTTTGGGCGGGAGTCTTGGGAAGTGTGAAATTTTTTTCCTGACGAAGTCTCAAATATGAAAGAACCTAAAAAGGTGGGTCGTAGGGAGGTTCAATTTTGAAGATAACTGCTAGAAGGAAGCAAACATTCCATCAACATACAGATCCGTAATTGTTCCTAGACCAGAGCCCAAAGACATTCATGTCATTCAATGATGGGGGAAATGCTGGATTTCTATTGAAAGGGGAGGATATCTGGGGAGATTGAAGCCCAAAGTGGGATCTGAACTGTCTCCAGATGTGCAAAGACTAATTGACTACAGTATCAGTGACTATCAGTTTACAGTTTGGACGTTTAGGAATCAAAGTTATTTGGAAGAAACAAAGCACTGTCAGGTATGCTGGTTTGCAGGATGTTTCCTCAATTTGTACCAATGCAGGGACCCAGTCACTGAGACCAAAATGGCAATGTGGCCAGTAGAGAATGCTGTGGAAGTCTGGGAGGGCAAGCGCCCCCAGACATTTTTAGGGTTCTGAAAAATGTTTTAGGTATAAAAATGGAGACACACTGAAAAAGGTTTATCTTTACAGAGTTACGACCTGTTTGTGACAGAGCGAGATATGACCAGCTTGTGAAGTCTGATTTAACAGATTCCAGAGCTAGTATGAAGTTCTTATTAAACAGGTTGGTGAGTTTTGGCATGACAGTAATTCCAAAAAACAGCGCAGCTGAGGGTGGGAGTTTATCTAAAAGGCAAGGCCCATAGGCAACGAAATAGCTGGTTTTGAGAAAGTATGATATCATCAGTTTAATAGGATTTTTTTTTCAAGACCTCCCCTGGAAATACCAGAGATCATGTAGTGGACCCTTGGCGTCGAGATATGAGACAGAGAGATTTAATCAGCCGTAGCACCGTGAAAACTATAGAAAAGAAATACAGAAAGAAAAAAAGAGAGAAAAAGGATCAAATCAAATTCATGAATGAAACACTTAATTTACACATCCACAGAATTATCTCCATTCAAAAAACAATTAAAAAGATATATTTATATATTTAAACAGTCACAATCAATGTTAAAACTTAATCCGATAATGCAGGCGGCATCCCTCAAACAAAACAAATTCAAACATCCCAAGGACAAAGGAAACTCCAAGGACCTCAGGAAACTGAGGTCCACATACCTTGTCTACTATACCAGGGGAGCTAGTATTTTACAGTGTTGAAGGTGCCGTCTGGGAACCATCTGCCTCCTGATGACAATAAACAAACTTAAAACAAAACAAACCGACATAAAAATGTATGCAATTACAATACATAGTTCAGACAAAAAACTTACTCAACCATAGATAATCCAAATAAACAAAGAGACACATCTGTCTCTCCAACCAAAGAGACAAAAGACAATGGTGATGCGCATAGGTGAGGATGTGCGCAAGTGGAGCTTATGGGGCTTAATAGTCACTCCCATTTATACCCCGCTCAACAAACCTGGCCACTAGATAGCAGTCCAAAGTCATTTCAATTCAGTGTTGTTCACAAATCATATCAGAAGCAACAGGAGAAGAATACAGAACCTTAATGCAACCAATGAAACCTCTCCAAAACTAAACCTATGCGAAGTGTCAAATAAATATTTCTACTCAACACGATCAAATGCTTTTTCAGCATCAAGCAGCACCAGAACCTCTTCAGATTCAGGTTTGGGAGGGGAGTAAATAACATTCAAAACGAGGATTTTAGCAAGAATTTTAGTTATGTGTTTTTATTGGCAATTTTTGCTGCTGTCTGGGTGTGTGTTTTCCTGTCTTTCTCCTCCTCTTGCCTGGTAAAAAGTGACCAAGGGGCGGTAGATGCAAAGCTTTCAGTCAAGGGAGTCTTGTAGCAACAAACGATTAGTCAAGGTAAACGACCCGGAAGTTTACAGGTGAAAGTGGTGGTATTTATAGTGGTGGTGACGTACATAAGCATTTCCCCACGGCCATCTCCACACCTCTGCGCTGCAACTGATGCACTACACCCCATCCAGACATGTATTATATATTATAGCATTGTTAGACAGCACGGTGATGCAGTGGTTAGCACTATCGCCTCACAGCAAGAAAGTTCCTGGAGTCTGCGTGGGTTCTTTCCGGGTACTCCAACTTCCTCCCACAGTCCAAACACATGCACTTAACAGGTTGATTGGTGACTCTAAATTGGCCGTAGGTGTGAATGTGAGTTTGAATAGTTGTTTGTCTCTATGTGGCCTGAGATAAGCTGTCGACTTGACCAGGGCGTACCCTGTCTCTCACCCAAAGTCAGCCTGAATAGACTCCAGCCCCACCGAGACCCTGATAATCAATAATAGATCACTTGCCAGAAAATATGTAAAGAAATATGAACAAAGTGTCTTTGTATTAGCAGAAAGCTCCAGGCACAGTTTGGTGACTCTGTGGAACAAAATGTTCTTTTACATGTTTGGATTCAACCAAGCATTTCACGGACTCTGTAGCTCAGTTTCTCAAGGTGTACTGAGCCAGCTGTAATATGGCTCACTGATGACAGATTTATTTGATTTCATTTTCTCCACTTAGATGTAGCCCTTCGCTGACTGAAATCAAGAAGTGTTTTGTCATCTTTAAGTATTGGACTTCATTCAGAGCAATTTCACAAATCTATTAGTGTATGATTATGCAAAACACAAAAAGTATGCCTCAATTCAGATACTTTGATTAGTACTCTTCTACATAGTATACAACTTCCTGTCATAGTGCCCTAATTTCAGTAGAGCTTTTGTGCACATAAAACTGCATAGAAATATAAAACAGATGTACAACTTATGTTTGTATATTCCAGTACTCAGCACAACTGCTTCAGCTGCAGCTGCTTTCTTGGCTGCCATTTTCACAATGCCACTACATACCCAAAATGGCAAGCACTGAGGGCGAGAAGTGCAGAGTGTTCCACCCTCAAACTTTTTCAGCTAAACTAAATCCATAATGACTTCAGAGCGAGAACAAATATATTCACATGCTTGATCAAATCTTTGAGTAGACCCCAACGAGATGACGCATATTTAGCGGGGGTTTGGCAAATCTGTGAAGCGAGAGAATAAGTTCAACTAGAAAATTTCTAAAGAAATTTTGAGTGTGCCTGACTCTGGCCCTGTCGCCCCCATGCATTATTACTGACACTGCTCAGCAAATTCAGTACTAGAAAAGAAATTTTGAGAGTGACGAGTGGGCTGTTGCTGGGGTTCTGTTAGCATTTGCATGTTAGCATTAACATGTTAACATTAGCATGTTAACACTGATGCGCTAGCAGTTAGCATGAGCATGTTAACATTAGCATGTTAGCATTAGCATGTTAACATTAGCATGTGAACATTAGCATGTTACCATGCACATGTTAACACTGATGCGCTAGCAGTTAACATTAGCATGTTAGCATTAGCATGTTAGCATTAGCATGTTAGCATTAGCATGTTAGCATTGATGCGCTAGCAGTTAACATTAGCATCTTAGCATTAGCATGTTAACATTAACATGTTAGCATTAGCATGTTAGCATTAGCATGTTAGCATTAACATGTAACAGTAGCATGTTAACACTGATGCGCTAGCAGTTAGCATGAGCATGTTAACATTAGCATGTTAGCATTAGCATGTTAACATTAGCATGTTAACATTAGCATGTTAGCATGCACATGTTAACACAGATGCGCTAGCAGTTAACATTAGCATTTTAGCATTAGCATGTTAGCATTAGCATGTTAGCATTAGCATGTTAGCATTAGCATGTTAGCATTAGCATGTTAACATTGATGCGCTAGCAGTTAACATTAGCATCTTAGCATTAGCATGTTAACATTAACATGTTAGCATTAGCATGTTAGCATTAGCATGTTAACATTAGCATGTTAACACAGATGCGCTAGCAGTTAACATTAGCATGTTAGCATTAGCATGTTAGCATTAACATGTTAACATGCGCATGTTAACATTGATGCACTAGCAGTTAACATTAGCATGTTAGCATTAGCATGTTAGCATTAGCATGTTAACACTGATGCGCTAGCAGTTAACACTAGCATGTTAGCATTACCATGTTAATAATCAACATGTATTTAATTCCTAGTGGCTAATGTTAATTAGCACTAATTTTAGCATTGGTCGCTAATGTTTGCAAATAGCATGTCTTTACAGCCTAAAAGTGTGTCTGTGTGTGTGTGTGCGCGCACATTTTACACAGACAAGTTCAAATGAAGTGCCAAAAACTACAAAAATGGCTGCCACTCGGCTTGTCTGCTGGCCCCTCCCCCCTCTCCTCCTCAAGCAGGCTAAGGTTGCCAAGTAGAAGGGAGAAGTTTAAAGTGTAAAAGGATTGTAGAGACTGTCCTGAGACTGTCCTGAGACTCACCTGTCCAGGTGTGCAGTTCCGCCTGTTTTATTGTTTCAACACGATGATGTCGATCTGTTTACTGAGCGTCTGTTCAGTGTGTCTGTGTGTGTGTGTGTGTGTGTGTGTTTGTGTGTGCGTGTCAGTGTGTGTGCGTGTCTGTCTCTCTATCTATGTGTTTGTGAGAGACAAGGATAAAATGGCCGACATTAAAAATGTAGTCTTGATAGTCTGATATCATACACAGATTTCAATAAAGTTAGTCAAAGGCATGCTTGAGGTTGCCAAGCAACAAGGCTGAGCTCACCTGTCCAGGTGTGCAGCTCAGCCTGTATAGATCGTAGATCAGCAGATTTTTATTGTTTGAACACAATGATGTCGATCTGTTTACTGAGAGTCTGTTCAGTGTCTGTGTGTGCGTGTGTCTGTGTGTGTGTCTGTCTGTGTGTGTGTGTGTGCATGCTTGTGTCTGTGGAAATGTTCTAAATGAGTTGAATCTAAAAAAAAAAAGAATAAAAGTGTAATAGTACAAGATCCTGTTAATCCTGCACCAGCGCATGTTAGCATTACCAAGTTAGCAATTATAATGTATTTCATTCTTAGTGGCTAACAATAATGGTGGCGCCACTAACAGGCAGAACTAACAGGCATATATTAGTGGCTAACAGTAATGACGCGACGCATGAGGGTTTTCTGAATAAAGAGCACTAACATGTACATACATACATATATATATACATATATGTGTGTGTGTGTGTGTGTTACTGTCTGTGTGTGTGTTACTGTCTGTGTCTGTGTGTGTGTGTGTCTGTCTGTCTGTGTGCGCACATTTAACACAGACAAGTTCAAGCTGTCGCTCGGCTTGTCTGCTGACCCCTCCCCCCCTCCTCCTCAAGCAGGGTGAGCTGCAGGTCTCATTAATTAGACACAGGTGTTCATGCAGCATGTCTGTCTCACTGAAATGCACAGTATATGTCTGAATGATCCCCGTCAAAGAGGGCCAAAAAAACCCTATATGGTATGCCTCAAACCAAAATCTAAATGACCAGAAGAATGCTCATTGTGTGTATAATGTCTGTGCCAAGTTTCAGGTGAAAATTGTATAAACTTTGGCCTCGAGAGTCAGAGCAAGCACAGGTGCGCCCTGCTCCTTCCGGTAAATTCTCTGCTTCAAAAACCATGGGAGTGAATGAGGCTGTGGATGGGAGTAGTCGATCAATTAACGTGTAGGGACCCAAAACTATACGAGCGACAGCTACAACAGTGGTATCAGTGCGATTACCTCGAATTTTCCTACGTTTTATGTATACATCGTGTCTGTAGTGGGGCATTTGAGCCCATGGTAGTGAAATACGTTTTATTTTTTCACAGATTTTTCTCCCTGCTCCTCACTCTAGCTGATGATGTCATCCACTCTAGCAAAAACATTCCGCCACATACACACCCATTATAAACCCAGAAATTTGACTAAAAACCTGCTCAACTTTGAGCCTTGATAGTTTAAAAACGGTAAAAGCTGTCGATGAGTGTAGTGAATCCATGAAGAGAAGGCAAGCATACCTCCGTTTTTAGTTTTTAAATGAAGTCTCTCGGTGAAAGTATGCCAGAGCAGTTCATTGTTGAAAATGTCTGTTGAAATTTATTTTTCTTCGGGCCTCCCCATTCATTCTTTATGGGAAATTATTCTCAGTTTTTCGCGAATAAATTCGCGAAAAACACGTGAATCTCTTAGAAAAGACATAGCACACGATTCCCGGCCGAGCCGGTCGTTTTGATACCCGTTTTGTGTGTGTGTGACAAAAACTCTGGGAGGAGAAGCGAGCCAAAAAAAGGGCGTAAGAATAATAATAATAACTAGAAAATTTCTAAAGAAATTTTGAGTGTGCCTGACTCTGGCCCTGTCGCCCCCATGCATTATTACTGCACACTGCTCAGCAAATTCAGTACTAGAAAAGAAATTTTGAGAGTGACGAGTGGGCTGTTGCTGGGGTTCTGTTAGCATTAGCATGTTAACACTGATGCGCTAGCAGTTAGCATTAGCATGTTAACATTAGCATGTTAACAATAACATGTTAGCATTCGCATGTTAACACTGATGCAATAGCAGTTAGCATTACCATGTTAGCATTAGCATGTTCACATTAGCATGTCAGCATTAGCATGTTAACACTGATGAGCTAGCAGGTAGCATTAGCATGTTAACATTAACATGTTAACACTGACGGCTAGCAGTTAACATTAGCATGTTAACACTGATGCGCTAGCAGTTAACATTAGCACGTTAGCATTAGCATGTTAACATTAACATGTTAGTACTAGCATGTTAGCATTAGCATGTTAACACTGATGCGCTAGCAGTTAGCATTAGCATCTTAGCATTAGCATGTTATCATGCACATGTTAACACTGATGGGCTAGCAGTTAGCTTTAGCATGTTAGCAGTAGCATGTTAGCATTAACATTTCAGCATTAGCATGTTAACATTAGCATGTTAGCATGCACATGTTAACACTGATGCGCTAGCAGTTAACATTAGCATGTTAGCATTAGCATGTTAACATTAACATGTTAGCATGCACATGTTAACACTGATGCAATAGCAGTTAGCATTACCATGTTAGCATTAGCATGTTCACATTAGCATGTCAGCATTAGCATGTTAACACTGATGAGCTAGCAGGTAGCATTAGCATGTTAACATTAGCATGTTAGCATTAGCATGTTAACATTAACATGTTAACACTGACGGCTAGCAGTTAACATTAGCATGTTAACACTGATGCGCTAGCAGTTAACATTAGCACGTTAGCATTAGCATGTTAACATTAACATGTTAGTACTAGCATGTTAGCATTAGCATGTTAACACTGATGCGCTAGCAGTTAGCATTAGCATCTTAGCATTAGCATTTTATCTTGCACATGTTAACACTGATGGGCTAGCAGTTACCTTTAGCATGTTAGCAGTAGCATGTTAGCATTAACATTTCAGCATTAGCATGTTAACATTAGCATGTTAGCATGCACATGTTAACACTGATGCGCTAGCATGTTAGCATTAGCATGTTAACATTAGCATGTTAGCATTAACATGTTAGCATGCACATGTTAACACTGATGCAATAGCAGTTAGCATTACCATGTTAGCATTAGCATGTTCACATTAGCATGTCAGCATTAGCATGTTAACACTGATGAGCTAGCAGGTAGCATTAGCATGTTAACATTAGCATGTTAGCATTAGCATGTTAACATTAACATGTTAACACTGACGGCTAGCAGTTAACATTAGCATGTTAACACTGATGCGCTAGCAGTTAACATTAGCACGTTAGCATTAGCATGTTAACATTAACATTAGCATGTTAACATTAACATGTTAGCATGCACATGTTAACACTGATGCAATAGCAGTTAGCATTACCATGTTAGCATTAGCATGTTCACATTAGCATGTCAGCATTAGCATGTTAACACTGATGAGCTAGCAGGTAGCATTAGCATGTTAACATTAACATGTTAACACTGACGGCTAGCAGTTAACATTAGCATGTTAACACTGATGCGCTAGCAGTTAACATTAGCACGTTAGCATTAGCATGTTAACATTAACATGTTAGTACTAGCATGTTAGCATTAGCATGTTAACACTGATGCGCTAGCAGTTAGCATTAGCATCTTAGCATTAGCATGTTATCATGCACATGTTAACACTGATGGGCTAGCAGTTAGCTTTAGCATGTTAGCAGTAGCATGTTAGCATTAACATTTCAGCATTAGCATGTTAACATTAGCATGTTAGCATGCACATGTTAACACTGATGCGCTAGCAGTTAACATTAGCATGTTAGCATTAGCATGTTAACATTAACATGTTAGCATGCACATGTTAACACTGATGCAATAGCAGTTAGCATTACCATGTTAGCATTAGCATGTTCACATTAGCATGTCAGCATTAGCATGTTAACACTGATGAGCTAGCAGGTAGCATTAGCATGTTAACATTAGCATGTTAGCATTAGCATGTTAACATTAACATGTTAACACTGACGGCTAGCAGTTAACATTAGCATGTTAACACTGATGCGCTAGCAGTTAACATTAGCACGTTAGCATTAGCATGTTAACATTAACATGTTAGTACTAGCATGTTAGCATTAGCATGTTAACACTGATGCGCTAGCAGTTAGCATTAGCATCTTAGCATTAGCATTTTATCTTGCACATGTTAACACTGATGGGCTAGCAGTTACCTTTAGCATGTTAGCAGTAGCATGTTAGCATTAACATTTCAGCATTAGCATGTTAACATTAGCATGTTAGCATGCACATGTTAACACTGATGCGCTAGCATGTTAGCATTAGCATGTTAACATTAGCATGTTAGCATTAACATGTTAGCATGCACATGTTAACACTGATGCAATAGCAGTTAGCATTACCATGTTAGCATTAGCATGTTCACATTAGCATGTCAGCATTAGCATGTTAACACTGATGAGCTAGCAGGTAGCATTAGCATGTTAACATTAGCATGTTAGCATTAGCATGTTAACATTAACATGTTAACACTGACGGCTAGCAGTTAACATTAGCATGTTAACACTGATGCGCTAGCAGTTAACATTAGCACGTTAGCATTAGCATGTTAACATTAACATGTTAGTACTAGCATGTTAGCATTAGCATGTTAACACTGATGCGCTAGCAGTTAGCATTAGCATCTTAGCATTAGCATTTTATCTTGCACATGTTAACACTGATGGGCTAGCAGTTACCTTTAGCATGTTAGCAGTAGCATGTTAGCATTAACATTTCAGCATTAGCATGTTAACATTAGCATGTTAGCATGCACATGTTAACACTGATGCGCTAGCATGTTAGCATTAGCATGTTAACATTAGCATGTTAGCATTAACATGTTAGCATGCACATGTTAACACTGATGCAATAGCAGTTAGCATTACCATGTTAGCATTAGCATGTTCACACTGATGAGCTAGCAGGTAGCATTAGCATGTTAACATTAGCATGTTAGCATTAGCATGTTAACATTAACATGTTAACACTGACGGCTAGCAGTTAACATTAGCATGTTAACACTGATGCGCTAGCAGTTAACATTAGCACGTTAGCATTAGCATGTTAACATTAACATGTTAGTACTAGCATGTTAGCATTAGCATGTTAACACTGATGCGCTAGCAGTTAGCATTAGCATCTTAGCATTAGCATGCACATGTTAACACTGATGGGCTAGCAGTTAGCTTTAGCATGTTAGCAGTAGCATGTTAGCATTAACATTTCAGCATTAGCATGTTAACCATGTTAGCATTAGCATGTTCACATTAGCATGTCAGCATTAGCATGTTAACATTGATGAGCTAGCAGGTAGCATTAGCATGTTAACATTAGCATGTTAGCATTAGCATGTTAACATTAACATGTTAACACTGACGGCTAGCAGTTAACATTAGCATGTTAACACTGATGCGCTAGCAGTTAACATTAGCACGTTAGCATTAGCATGTTAACATTAACATTAGCATGTTAACATTAACATGTTAGCATGCACATGTTAACACTGATGCAATAGCAGTTAGCATTACCATGTTAGCATTAGCATGTTCACATTAGCATGTCAGCATTAGCATGTTAACACTGATGAGCTAGCAGGTAGCATTAGCATGTTAACATTAGCATGTTAGCATTAGCATGTTAGCATTAGCATGTTAACATTAACATGTTAACACTGACGGCTAGCAGTTAACATTAGCATGTTAACACTGATGCGCTAGCAGTTAACATTAGCATCTTAGCATTAGCATGTTAGCATGCACATGTTAACACTGATGGGCTAGCAGTTAGCTTTAGCATGTTAGCAGTAGCATGTTAGCATTAACATTTCAGCATTAGCATGTTAACATTAGCATGTTAGCATGCACATGTTAACACTGATGCGCTAGCAGTTAACATTAGCATGTTAGCATTAACATGTTAGCATGCACATGTTAACACTGATGCAATAGCAGTTAGCATTACCATGTTAGCATTAGCATGTTCACATTAGCATGTCAGCATTAGCATGTTAACACTGATGAGCTAGCAGGTAGCATTAGCATGTTAACATTAGCATGTTAGCATTAGCATGTTAACATTAACATGTTAACACTGACGGCTAGCAGTTAACATTAGCATGTTAACACTGATGCGCTAGCAGTTAACATTAGCACGTTAGCATTAGCATGTTAACATTAACATGTTAGTACTAGCATGTTAGCATTAGCATGTTAACACTGATGCGCTAGCAGTTAACATTAGCATTTTAGCATTAGCATGTTATCATGCACATGTTAACACTGATGGGCTAGCAGTTAGCTTTAGCATGTTAGCAGTAGCATGTTAGCATTAACATTTCAGCATTAGCATGTTAACATTAGCATGTTAGCATGCACATGTTAACACTGATGCGCTAGCAGTTAACATTAGCATGTTAGCATTAGCATGTTAACATTAGCATGTTAGCATTAACATGTTAGCATGCACATGTTAACACTGATGCAATAGCAGTTAGCATTACCATGTTAGCATTAGCATGTTCACATTAGCATGTCAGCATTAGCATGTTAACACTGATGAGCTAGCAGGTAGCATTAGCATGTTAGCATTAACATGTTAGCATTAGCATGTTATCAACATCAATCAACATGTATTTAATTCCTAGTGGCTAATGTTAATTAGCACTAATTTTAGCATTGGTCGCTAATGTTTGCAAATAGCATGTCTTTACAGCCTAAAAGTGTGTCTGTGTGTATATCTGTCTGTGTGTGTGTTACTGTCTGTGTGTGTGCGTGTGTCTGTGTGTGTGTGTGTGTGTGTGTGTGCGTGTGTTAGTCTGTCTGTCTGTCTGTCTGTCTGTGTGTGTGTGTGTGCGTGTGTGTGTGCGTGTGTCTGTGTGTGTGTGTGTGTGTGTGTGTGCATGCTTGTGTCTGTAGAAATGTTCTAAATGAGTTGAATCTCAAAAAAAAAAAATTGTAATAGTACAAGATCCTGTTAATCCTGCACCAGCCATGTTAGCATTACCAAGTTAGCAATTATAATGTATTTCATTCTTAGTGGCAAACAATAATGGTGGCGCCACTAACAGGCAGAACTAACAGGCATATATTAGTGGCTAACAGTAATGACGCGACGCATGAGGGTTTTCTGAATAAAGAGCACTAACATGTACATACATACATATATATATATACATATATGTGTGTGTGTGTGTGTGTGTGTGTTACTGTCTGTGTGCGCACATTTAACACAGACAAGTTCAAGCTGTCGCTCGGCTTGTCTGCTGACCCCTCCCCCCCTCCTCCTCAAGCAGTTGCCAAGCAACCTGGGTGAGCTGCAGGTCTCATTAATTAGACACAGGTGTTCATGCAGCATGTCTGTCTCACTGAAATGCACAGTATATGTCTGAATGATCCCCCTGGAAAAGGGGCCAAAAAACCCTCAAGGTATGCCTGGAAACCAAAATCTAAATGACCAGAAGAATGCTCATTGTGTGTATAATGTCTGTGCCAAGTTTCAGGTGAAAATTGTATAAACTTTGGCCTCGAGAGTCAGAGCAAGCACAGGTGCGCCCTGCTCCTTCCGGTAAATTCTCTGCTTCAAAAACCATGGGAGTGAATGAGGCTGTGGATGGGAGTAGTCGATCAATTAACGTGTAGGGACCCAAAACTATACGAGCGACAGCTACAACAGTGGTATCAGTGCGATTACCTCGAATTTTCCTACGTTTTATGTATACTTGGTGTCTGTAGTGGAGCATTTGAGCCCACGGTAGTGAAATACGTTTTATTTTTTCACAGATTTTTCTCCCTGCTCCTCACTCTAGCTGATGATGTCATCCACTCTAGCAAAACATTCCGCCACATACACACCCATTATAAACCCAGAAATTTGACTAAAAACCTGCTCAACTTTGAGCCTTGATAGTTTAAAAACGGTAAAAGCTGTCGATGAGTGTAGTGAATCCATGAAGAGAAGGCAAGCATACCTCCGTTTTTAGTTTTTAAATGAAGTCTCTCGGTGAAAGTATGCCAGAGCAGTTCATTGTTGAAAATGTCTGTTGAAATTTATTTTTCTTCGGGCCTCCCCATTCATTCTTTATGGGAAATTATTCTCAGTTTTTCGCGAATAAATTCGCGAAAAACACGTGAATCTCTTAGAAAAGACATAGCACACGATTCCCGGCCGAGCCGGTCGTTTTGATACCCGTTTTGTGTGTGTGTGACAAAAACTCTGGGAGGAGAAGCGAGCCAAAAAAAGGGCGTAAGAATAATAATAATAACTAGAAAATTTCTAAAGAAATTTTGAGTGTGCCTGACTCTGGCCCTGTCGCCCCCATGCATTATTACTGACACTGCTCAGCAAATTCAGTACTAGAAAAGAAATTTTGAGAGTGACGAGTGGGCTGTTGCTGGGGTTCTGTTAGCATTAGCATGTTAACACTGATGCGCTAGCAGTTAGCATTAGCATGTTAACATTAGCATGTTAACAATAACATGTTAGCATTGGCATGTTAACACTGATGCAATAGCAGTTAGCATTACCATGTTAGCATTAGCATGTTCACATTAGCATGTCAGCATTAGCATGTTAACACTGATAAGCTAGCAGGTAGCATTAGCATGTTAACATTAACATGTTAACACTGACGGCTAGCAGTTAACATTAGCATGTTAACACTGATGCGCTAGCAGTTAACATTAGCACGTTAGCATTAGCATGTTAACATTAACATGTTAGTACTAGCATGTTAGCATTAGCATGTTAACACTGATGCGCTAGCAGTTAGCATTAGCATCTTAGCATTAGCATGTTATCATGCACATGTTAACACTGATGGGCTAGCAGTTAGCTTTAGCATGTTAGCAGTAGCATGTTAGCATTAACATTTCAGCATTAGCATGTTAACATTAGCATGTTAGCATGCACATGTTAACACTGATGCGCTAGCAGTTAACATTAGCATGTTAGCATTAGCATGTTAACATTAGCATGTTAGCATTAACATGTTAGCATGCACATGTTAACACTGATGCAATAGCAGTTAGCATTACCATGTTAGCATTAGCATGTTCACTTTAGCATGTCAGCATTAGCATGTTAACACTGATGAGCTAGCAGGTAGCATTAGCATGTTAACATTAGCATGTTAGCATTAGCATGTTAACATTAACATGTTAACACTGACAGCTAGCAGTTAACATTAGCATGTTAACACTGATGCGCTAGCAGTTAACATTAGCACGTTAGCATTAGCATGTTAACATTAGCATGTTAGCATTAACATGTTAGCATTAGCATGTTAACACTGATGCGCTAGCAGTTAGCATTAGCATCTTAGCATTAGCATGTTAGCATGCACATGTTAACACTGATGGGCTAGCAGTTAGCTTTAGCATGTTAGCAGTAGCATGTTAGCATTAACATTTCAGCATTAGCATGTTAACATTAGCATGTTAGCATGCACATGTTAACACTGATGCGCTAGCAGTTAACATTAGCATGTTAGCATTAGCATGTTAGCATTAGCATGTTAGCATTGATGCGCTAGCAGTTAACGTTAGCATCTTAGCATTAGCATGTTAACATTAACATGTTAGCATTAGCATGTTAGCATTAGCATGTTAGCATGCACATGTTAACACTGATGGGCTAGCAGTTAGCTTTAGCATGTTAGCAGTAGCATGTTAGCATTAACATTTCAGCATTAGCATGTTAACATTAGCATGTTAGCATGCACATGTTAACACTGATGCGCTAGCAGTTAGCATTAGCATGTTAGCATTAGCATGTTAGCATTAGCATGTTAGCATTAGCATGTTAGCATTGATGCGCTAGCAGTTAACATTAGCATCTTAGCATTAGCATGTTAACATTAACATGTTAGCATTAGCATGTTAGCATTAACATGTAACAGTAGCATGTTAACACTGATGCGCTAGCAGTTAGCATGAGCATGTTAACATTAGCATGTTAGCATTAGCATGTTAACATTAGCATGTTAGCATGCACATGTTAACACAGATGCGCTAGCAGTTAACATTAGCATTTTAGCATTAACATGTTAGCATTAGCATGTTAGCATTAGCATGTTAACATTGATGCGCTAGCAGTTAACATTAGCATCTTAGCATTAGCATGTTAACATTAACATGTTAGCATTAGCATGTTAGCATTAGCATGTTAACATTAGCATGTTAACACAGATGCGCTAGCAGTTAACATTAGCATGTTAGCATTAGCATGTTAGCATTAACATGTTAACATGCGCATGTTAACATTGATGCACTAGCAGTTAACATTAGCATGTTAGCATTAGCATGTTAGCATTAGCATGTTAACACTGATGCGCTAGCAGTTAACACTAGCATGTTAGCATTACCATGTTAATAATCAACATGTATTTAATTCCTAGTGGCTAATGTTAATTAGCACTAATTTTAGCATTGGTCGCTAATGTTTGCAAATAGCATGTCTTTACAGCCTAAAAGTGTGTCTGTGTGTGTGTGTGTGTGTGTGTGTGTGTGCGCGCACATTTTACACAGACAAGTTCAAATGAAGTGCCAAAAACTACAAAAATGGCTGCCACTCGGCTTGTCTGCTGGCCCCTCCCCCCTCTCCTCCTCAAGCAGGCTGAGGTTGCCAAGTAGAAGGGAGAAGTTTAAAGTGTAAAAGGATTGTAGAGACTGTCCTGAGACTGTCCTGAGACTCACCTGTCCAGGTGTGCAGTTCCGCCTGTTTTATTGTTTCAACACGATGATGTCGATCTGTTTACTGAGCGTCTGTTCAGTGTGTCTGTGTGTGTGTGTGTGTGTGTTTGTGTGTGCGTGTCTGTGTGTGTGCGTGTCTGTCTCTCTATCTATGTGTTTGTGAGAGACAAGGATAAAATGGCCGACATTAAAAATGTAGTCTTGATAGTCTGATATCATACACAGATTTCAATAAAGTTAGTCAAAGGCATGCTTGAGGTTGTCAAGCAACAAGGCTGAGCTCACCTGTCCAGGTGTGCAGCTCAGCCTGTATTGATCGTAGATCAGCAGATTTTTATTGTTTGAACACAATGATGTCGATCTGTTTACTGAGAGTCTGTTCAGTGTCTGTGTGTGCGTGTGTCTGTGTGTGTGTCTGTCTGTGTGTGTGTGTGTGTGTGTGTGCATGCTTGTGTCTGTGGAAATGTTCTAAATGAGTTGAATCTAAAAAAAAAAAGAATAAAAGTGTAATAGTACAAGATCCTGTTAATCCTGCACCAGCGCATGTTAGCATTACCAAGTTAGCAATTATAATGTATTTCATTCTTAGTGGCTAACAATAATGGTGGCTCCACTAACAGGCAGAACTAACAGGCATATATTAGTGGCTAACAGTAATGACGCGACGCATGAGGGTTTTCTGAATAAAGAGCACTAACATGTACATACATACATATATATATACATATATGTGTGTGTGTGTGTGTGTTACTGTCTCTGTGTGTGTTACTGTCTGTGTCTGTGTGTGTGTGTGTGTGTGTGTCTGTCTGTCTGTGTGCGCACATTTAACACAGACAAGTTCAAGCTGTCGCTCGGCTTGTCTGCTGACCCCTCCCCCCCTCCTCCTCAAGCAGGGTGAGCTGCAGGTCTCATTAATTAGACACAGGTGTTCATGCAGCATGTCTGTCTCACTGAAATGCACAGTATATGTCTGAATGATCCCCCTGGAAAAGGGGCCAAAAAACCCTCAAGGTATGCCTGGAAACCAAAATCTAAATGACCAGAAGAATGCTCATTGTGTGTATAATGTCTGTGCCAAGTTTCAGGTGAAAATTGTATAAACTTTGGCCTCGAGAGTCAGAGCAAGCACAGGTGCGCCCTGCTCCTTCCGGTAAATTCTCTGCTTCAAAAACCATGGGAGTGAATGAGGCTGTGGATGGGAGTAGTCGATCAATTAACGTGTAGGGACCCAAAACTATACGAGCGACAGCTACAACAGTGGTATCAGTGCGATTACCTCGAATTTTCCTACGTTTTATGTATACTTGGTGTCTGTAGTGGAGCATTTGAGCCCACGGTAGTGAAATACGTTTTATTTTTTCACAGATTTTTCTCCCTGCTCCTCACTCTAGCTGATGATGTCATCCACTCTAGCAAAAACATTCCGCCACATACACACCCATTATAAACCCAGAAATTTGACTAAAAACCTGCTCAACTTTGAGCCTTGATAGTTTAAAAACGGTAAAAGCTGTCGATGAGTGTAGTGAATCCATGAAGAGAAGGCAAGCATACCTCCGTTTTTAGTTTTTAAATGAAGTCTCTCGGTGAAAGTATGCCAGAGCAGTTCATTGTTGAAAATGTCTGTTGAAATTTATTTTTCTTCGGGCCTCCCCATTCATTCTTTATGGGAAATTATTCTCAGTTTTTCGCGAATAAATTCGCGAAAAACACGTGAATCTCTTAGAAAAGACATAGCACACGATTCCCGGCCGAGCCGGTCGTTTTGATACCCGTTTTGTGTGTGTGTGACAAAAACTCTGGGAGGAGAAGCGAGCCAAAAAAAGGGCGTAAGAATAATAATAATAACTAGAAAATTTCTAAAGAAATTTTGAGTGTGCCTGACTCTGGCCCTGTCGCCCCCATGCATTATTACTGACACTGCTCAGCAAATTCAGTACTAGAAAAGAAATTTTGAGTGTGACGAGTGGGCTGTTGCTGGGGTTCTGTTAGCATTAGCATGTTAGCATTAACATGTTAACATTAGCATGTTAACACTGATGCGCTAGCAGTTAGCATTAGCATGTTAACATTAGCATGTTAGCATTAGCATGTTAACATTAGCATGTTAACATTAGCATGTTAACATTAGCATGTTAGCATGCACATGTTAACACAGATGCGCTAGCAGTTAACATTAGCATGTTAACATGCGCATGTTAACATTGATGCGCTAGCAGTTAACATTAGCATGTTAGCATTAGCATGTTAGCATTAACATGTTAACACTGATGCGCTAGCAGTTAGCATTAGCATGTTAGCATTAGCATGTTAACACTGATGTGCTAGCAGTTAGCACTAGCATGTTAGCATTACCATGTTAATAATCAACATGTATTTAATTCCTAGTGGCTAATGTTAATTAGCACTAATTTTAGCATTGGTCGCTAATGTTTGCAAATAGCATGTCTTTACAGCCTAAAAGTGTGTCTGTGTGTGTGTGTGTGTGTGCGCACATTTTACACAGACAAGTTCAAATGAAGTGCCAAAAACTACAAAAATGGCTGCCGCTCGGCTTGTCTGCTGGCCCCTCCCCCCTCCTCCTCAAGCAGGCTGAGGTTGCCAAGTAGAAGGGAGAAGTTTAAAGTGTAAAAGGATTGTAGAGACTGTCCTGAGACTCACCTGTCCCGGTGTGCAGTTCCGCCTGTTTTATTGTTTCAACACGATGATGTCGATCTGTTTACTGAGCGTCTGTTCAGTGTGTCTGTGTGTGTGTGTGTGTTTGTGTGTGCGTGTCTGTGTGTGTGCGTGTCTGTCTCTCTATCTATGTGTTTGTGAGAGACAAGGATAAAATGGCCGACATTAAAAATGTAGTCTTGATAGTCTGATATCATACACAGATTTCAATAAAGTTAGTCAAAGGCATGCTTGAGGTTGCCAAGCAACAAGGCTGAGCTCACCTGTCCAGGTGTGCAGCTCAGCCTGTATTGATCGTAGATCAGCAGATTTTTATTGTTTGAACACAATGATGTCGATCTGTTTACTGAGAGTCTGTTCAGTGTCTGTGTGTGCGTGTGTCTGTGTGTGTGTCTGTCTGTGTGTGTGTGTGTGTGTGTGTGTGTGCATGCTTGTGTCTGTAGAAATGTTCTAAATGAGTTGAATCTAAAAAAAAAGAATAAAAGTGTAATAGTACAAGATCCTGTTAATCCTGCACCAGCCATGTTAGCATTACCAAGTTAGCAATTATAATGTATTTCATTCTTAGTGGCTAACAATAATGGTGGCTCCACTAACAGGCAGAACTAACAGGCATATATTAGTGGCTAACAGTAATGACGCGACGCATGAGGGTTTTCTGAATAAAGAGCACTAACATGTACATACATACATATATATATGTGTGTGTGTGTGTGTGTGTGTGTATGTGTGTGTGTGTGTGTGTGTGTGTGTGTGTGTGTAACCCGTCTGAAGCAGAAAAGTATTAGTAATGATAATAATAACTTTAACTAATGGCCAGAATAAGAAACAGAAGATTTAAATTCGACTACGGAGCCCAGGTGTAACCAACTGATGCACAAGAACGACACGACACTGTGGCTCTTTTTGTTAATGAGAACAATGCTCCCCTATTTTAATATGAAGCTGGGGAGAATAATAAAACACATGAAATACATACAACAGCCTTACCCGGGTAGGTATAGAGAATAACAAACAAAATAAAGGTTTTCGCAGCTGCGTGTGGTTTTTCTTATTGTTCTGTTCACTTCAATATATGTGCACCCTTTAGGTGTCAGTCCAGCCACACGGTTGTGTGGGTGTGTGTGTATGTGTAAAAGTGAGCAAAAGGATTCAATTCACGGTGTACGTCTAAGATCCTCCAGGGTCCGGCTCGCCATCAACGTCTCTCTCTGGCTCCGTCCTCCAGACAGGCTCTATCCAAATCCAAGGGTTCCTCAAAAACCTGACCTACAATAAGTAGGATCAGAACATATTTCTTCAATTTCTCAGATCTTAAATTATGAATTATTGTACATAAATCACTTTAAATTGTCTCTATATTATGTAGAGGATAAGTGCTTTAACTAACTTGTATTGCAAAATAAGATCACAATTTCTCAGTAGCAAAAGGTGAATAATTCAAAGTATATTATGATACCAAATGATTATTTTTCCAACAGTACCATCACATATATATATATATATATATGCTATTAACATAGCAATTAACATTAATTATCACAAATAACCAAAATGTAAACTCTTGTAATGTTCACAGTAAGAAACCATAACTTAATGTGCTTAAAATAAACAAATATGTTCACAGTCACACACATGGCACACCATAACTCAAGTAAAAGCTAGACAAAATTGTTACATCAGAGCTTGGTGTGACTGGCAGTGCTGATTAGCCCCGGAGCTAGCGCTCCGATATTAGCATTGAGCTAGTACTTAGCTCACGGAGTTAGCCGTTTAGCTTGTAGAATTAGCGTTTTAGCACTTAGCATTAGCACAGCAGGACGATCTCTCACCGCTGCGATTCTCCACCCGAGCGAATCCTCCAACTGCACTCCTGCAGATCGTGGTCGTCCGGGGAGTTTATCCACTTTTATGTTTTCTCCGTCCTGACATTAAGACCGTGTCCAGAACATGCTTCCTCTTGCTCCTTCTAGAGGCTACGGCGAAATGTGAACCTGCGTCAGGTGGGATTACAGACCGCGTCTGCTCCTCCGACTGTATGACAGATCGGGACCACAACTCATCCCTTTCAAATTAAAGTTCCCCTAGTTTTTCTACAAGAATAACCACAAATAGTCTTTTCTTCATGAATTTGACAGTCTTTTAACTCACATATTCTCTCTCTCTTTTAGATATAAAATATACCTTTTTAATACACATGTTTTTTTTTCTGGGTTACATGTGTGTCTATGTTACTGTGTGTGTGTGTGTGCGTGTGTGTGCGCCCCCCCCCCCCCCCCCCCCCTCCTCCTCAAGCAGGGTGAGCTGCAGGTCTCATTAATTAGACACAGGTGTTCATGCAGCATGTCTGTCTCACTGAAATGCACAGTATATGTCTGAATGATCCCCCTGGAAAAGGGGCCAAAAAACCCTCAAGGTATGCCTGGAAACCAAAATCTGAAATGACCAGAAGAATGCTCATCGTGTGTATAATGTCTGTGCCAAGTTTCAGGCGAAAATTGTATAAACTTTGGCCTCGAGAGTCAGAGCAAGCACAGGTGCGCCCTGCTCCTTCCGGTAAATTCTCTGCTTCAAAAACCATGGGAGTGAATGAGGCTGTGGATGGGAGTAGTCGATCAATTAACGTGTAGGGACCCAAAACTATACGAGCGACAGCTACAACAGTGGTATCAGTGCGATTACCTCGAATTTTCCTACGTTTTATGTATACTTGGTGTCTGTAGTGGGGCATTTGAGCCCACGGTAGTGAAATACGTTTTATTTTTTCACAGATTTTTCTCCCTGCTCCTCACTCTAGCTGATGATGTCATCCACTCTAGCAAAAACATTCCGCCACATACACACCCATTATAAACCCAGAAATTTGACTAAAAACCTGCTCAACTTTGAGCCTTGATAGTTTAAAAACGGTAAAAGCTGTCGATGAGTGTAGTGAATCCATGAAGAGAAGGCAAGCATACCTCCGTTTTTAGTTTTTAAATGAAGTCTCTCGGTGAAAGTATGCCAGAGCAGTTCATTGTTGAAAATGTCTGTTGAAATTTATTTTTCTTCGGGCCTCCCCATTCATTCTTTATGGGAAATTATTCTCAGTTTTTCGCGAATAAATTCGCGAAAAACACGTGAATCTCTTAGAAAAGACATAGCACACGATTCCCGGCCGAGCCGGTCGTTTTGATACCCGTTTTGTGTGTGTGTGACAAAAACTCTGGGAGGAGAAGCGAGCCAAAAAAAGGGCGTAAGAATAATAATAATAACTAGAAAATTTCTAAAGAAATTTTGAGTGTGCCTGACTCTGGCCCTGTCGCCCCCATGCATTATTACTGACACTGCTCAGCAAATTCAGTACTAGAAAAGAAATTTTGGAAGTGACGAGTGGGCTGTTGCCGGGGTTCTGTGTTTAAAAAGCACACCTCAAATAGTCATTGTTAACATGTATATTTAGACACATTTATAACAGAGACAGCTTCAACAGTGTTATCAGTGGGTGTGTGTGTGTGTGTGTGTAACCCTTCTGAAGCAGAAAAGTATTAGTAATGATAATAATAACTTTAACTAATGGCCAGAATAAGAAACAGAAGATTTAAATTCGACTACGGAGCCCAGGTGTAACCAACTGATGCACAAGAACGACACGACACTGTGGCTCTTTTTGTTAATGAGAACAATGCTCCCCTATTTTAATATGAAGCTGGGGAGAATAATAAAACACATAAAATACATACAACAGCCTTACCCGGGTAGGTATAGAGAATAACAAACAAAATAAAGGTTTTCGCAGCTGCGTGTGGTTTTTCTTATTGTTCTGTTCACTTCACTATATGTGCACCCTTTAGGTGTCAGTCCAGCCACACGGTTGTGTGGGTGTGTGTGTATGTGTAAAAGTGAGCAAAAGGATTCAATTCACGGTGTACGTCTAAGATCCTCCAGGGTCCGGCTCGCCATCAACGTCTCTCTCTGGCTCCGTCCTCCAGACAGGCTCTATCCAAATCCAAGGGTTCCTCAAAAACCTGACCTACAATAAGTAGGATCAGAACATATTTCTTCAATTTCTCAGATCTTAAATTATGAATTATTGTACATAAATCACTTTAAATTGTCTCTATATTATGTAGAGGATAAGTGCTTTAACTAACTTGTATTGCAAAATAAGATCACAATTTCTCAGTAGCAAAAGGTGAATAATTCAAAGTATATTATGATACCAAATGATTATTTTTCGAACAGTACCATCACATATATATATATATGCTATTAACATAGCAATTAACATATTAATTATCACAAATAACCAAAATGTAAACTCTTGTAATGTTCACAGTAAGAAACCATAACTTAATGTGCTTAAAATAAACAAATATGTTCACAGTCACACACATGGCACACCATAACTCAAGTAAAAGCTAGACAAAATTGTTACATCAGAGCTTGGTGTGACTGGCAGTGCTGATAAGCCCCGGAGCTAGCGCTCCGGTATTAGCATTGAGCTAGTACTTAGCTCACGGAGTTAGCCGTTTAGCTTGTAGAATTAGCGTTTTAGCACTTAGCATTAGCACAGCAGGACGATCTCTCACCGCTGCGATTCTCCACCCGAGCGAATCCTCCAACTGCACTCCTGCAGATCGTGGTCGTCCGGGGAGTTTATCCACTTTTATGTTTTCTCCGTCCTGACATTAAGACCGTGTCCAGAACATGCTTCCTCTTGCTCCTTCTAGAGGCTACGGCGAAATGTGAACCTGCGTCAGGTGGGATTACAGACCGCGTCTGCTCCTCCGACTGTATGACAGATCGGGACCACAACTCATCCCTTTCAAATTAAAGTTCCCCTAGTTTTTCTACAAGAATAACCACAAATAGTCTTTTCTTCATGAATTTGACAGTCTTTTAACTCACATATTCTCTCTCTCTTTTAGATATAAAATATACCTTTTTAATACACATGTTTTTTTTTCTGGGTTACATGTGTGTCTATGTTACTGTGTGTGTGTGCGTGTGTGTGCGCCCCCCCCTCCTCCTCAAGCAGGGTGAGCTGCAGGTCTCATTAATTAGACACAGGTGTTCATGCAGCATGTCTGTCTCACTGAAATGCACAGTATATGTCTGAATGATCCCCCTGGAAAAGGGGCCAAAAAACCCTCAAGGTATGCCTGGAAACCAAAATCTGAAATGACCAGAAGAATGCTCATCGTGTGTATAATGTCTGTGCCAAGTTTCAGGCGAAAATTGTATAAACTTTGGCCTCGAGAGTCAGAGCAAGCACAGGTGCGCCCTGCTCCTTCCGGTAAATTCTCTGCTTCAAAAACCATGGGAGTGAATGAGGCTGTGGATGGGAGTAGTCGATCAATTAACGTGTAGGGACCCAAAACTATACGAGCGACAGCTACAACAGTGGTATCAGTGCGATTACCTCGAATTTTCCTACGTTTTATGTATACTTGGTGTCTGTAGTGGGGCATTTGAGCCCACGGTAGTGAAATACGTTTTATTTTTTCACAGATTTTTCTCCCTGCTCCTCACTCTAGCTGATGATGTCATCCACTCTAGCAAAAACATTCCGCCACATACACACCCATTATAAACCCAGAAATTTGACTAAAAACCTGCTCAACTTTGAGCCTTGATAGTTTAAAAACGGTAAAAGCTGTCGATGAGTGTAGTGAATCCATGAAGAGAAGGCAAGCATACCTCCGTTTTTAGTTTTTAAATGAAGTCTCTCGGTGAAAGTATGCCAGAGCAGTTCATTGTTGAAAATGTCTGTTGAAATTTATTTTTCTTCGGGCCTCCCCATTCATTCTTTATGGGAAATTATTCTCAGTTTTTCGCGAATAAATTCGCGAAAAACACGTGAATCTCTTAGAAAAGACATAGCACACGATTCCCGGCCGAGCCGGTCGTTTTGATACCCGTTTTGTGTGTGTGTGCCAAAAACTCTGGGAGGAGAAGCGAGCCAAAAAAAGGGCGTAAGAATAATAATAATAATAAGAAGAATAAGCGCGGTGGATAACATATAGTGTGCACTTTCAGGCACACTCAATAAGAAGAATAAGCGCGGTGGATAACATATAGTGTGCACTTTCAGGCACACTCAATAAGAAGAATAAGCGCGGTGGATAACATATAGTGTGCACTTTCAGGCACACTCAATAAGAAGAATAAGCGCGGTGGATAACATATAGTGTGCACTTTCAGGCACACTCAATAAGAAGAATAAGCGCGGTGGATAACATATAGTGTGCACTTTCAGGCACACTCAATAAAAATCATTTAAATAGGTGACTCAGTTTGTTTATAGGTGTTTAAAGCTACAAATGAAACGTCCTACTACTCTAAAAGAAATGTATTTATACTCTTTAACTACTGGTGTCTCTGCCAGGGGCAGAACTGGAGCAACTGCAGGACTTACTCACAATAGCAGTAGAAACTCACCATTCGATCAGAGTTGTTTTATGTATTACCTTATTTGAGTCTTATTTGCTTATGGCATATGACTTAATGTAAGGCATGTCAGAGCTTGATTCAGCTGAGACAATCTGTGTTTGGCATGCCACTGCTGCTGGCACCAGCTTTTGTTGCTGTAAGAATTAACCCATCAAGGCTCCTGGTGGCGCAACTGGTAGAGCATGATCAGTGACCCCCCTACCTGTTGCCTGCCTGCAGTCTGAACTTTTAGTCAACTACTGAAAAAGTTTGGCACATTATGAAACATAAAATACGTCAAAGGAGACCCTGATCCGTCGAGCAACATTCCACCCTCTTCCACCCATCTCCTTAATTCACACTCACAGAGTATTGTTAAAAAAAGACATGAATGTAGTGGAAGAGGGTCTGCGAGAGAGAGAGAGAGAGAGAGAGAGAGAGAGAGAGAGAGAGAGAGAGAGAGATAAAGGTTTCCTCGTGATGCTTGAATCAGAAGATTTGAAGAAGACAAAGTTTAAAAAACAAAACAAAAAAAACAAAACGTTAAGCTACATAAAAGTGGGTGGGACGGATCTACGGTCATTCAAAAGTAAAAAGCAAAAATTATTTGCGCCCCTGGTGAAGTGTTGACTACTATCTACTGCATTACAGATCCAGGCTGTTGTCATGGTGAATGCCAACTCTGGAGACCATTTGATAAGAAAAAGAAGTAAATGGGTTATCCCTCCAAAGGAACTGACTGAAAATGAAGATTACACGCATCTGGAATCTATATCCAGGGTGAGTCACTGCATCTTTAATTGATGTTGATTTTACCTACTAAATCTGAAGCAAAACAGCTGGTGTAAGTAAGCCGTCTGGTAGGATTTATGCTACAGAAGCTCAAAATCAATACTACGATGTTTTTCTTTTCTTTCTTTTTTTAGTTGTATTTATGTACTTAGTAGCATTCCATGTAAAATGAAAATTGAAATTGAATGAAAATGCAAATAAATGGATAATATTTTACTTTAATTGAATATGATGGTTTTCTCACCCTGTGGATTCACAAGATGACAAATTATTCTCTGCACTCCACCTACATTGTGCACAATTAAAGTAACATGTCTGCAAAGAGCTGCAGCATAAAAATCAGTTTCAGTGTGTCTCAGTGGTGTGTTTTAACATTTAATCAAATGTGCTGATGCACTTGTGTTGTATGTCTTCTTTATATGTCTTCTGCTTTGTGTTTCAGATTCGATCGGATTTTGAAAGTGTCCACGATATTGAATACTCTCTAGAAGGCATTGGTGCAAACCTAAATCCCTTCCATGTGTTTGTAGTTGACTCTCGAACTGGACTAATTCGTGTGACCAAAAAACTTGACAGGGAGGAAATTGCTATGTACAACGTGAGTGACACATGACTGATTGATGTCACTTCTCTCTGGCTAAGATTCAGTAACTGCTGCTCCTCATATTTAATACTGAGATATTTATCAGACATTTGCTACACTCTGACAGGCTATTTATGTTTCTAAATGCACCTGCTAAAGTCGGATGATGAAAAGAACAACGTTTGAGTTTTCTGTTTCAGCTGTCAGGTATTGCCAAGCGCAAAGATGGCACGGAGGTGGAGAAAAAAATTGATTTACAAATCAAGGTTGTGGATCAGAACGACAACAATCCAGTGTTTCCATCCATAGAGGTTGGCGAGGTAAAAGAGCTCAGTCCCATAGGTTAGTATTTCTGCTTTTGTGTACAACTCTTATACATTTCTTACCTGTGTTGTGATGGTACTGTACATCGCTTCATCATAGATGTTAGAAGGCTAAAAATAAAGAAACAAGGAACTGCCCTGCGCCTCTCTGCTATCTGTAGCTTAGATGTTGCAGTGGCAGGGTGCCCTTTGTACAAAGTAAAGCTCTCGTGTCTGACTCTCATTTGTTCTGGTCTCTCACAGGTGTCGAGTAAGTTGGTAAACTCCTCACAATAGACAAAATAAATGATTGTGGTTTTGGATATGTGAGATCATGTATTTTGTTACCACTCTCTACTCACAGTCAGCCTGTGCTTTTCCAGGGAGGATCTTGCTTTTTTTCATGAAAATGCCATGACAGTAAAACTTAAGGCATGGACAAAACAATGCTTATGAAATGAAAATGTTCATATTATCTCCTGATTCCCTTGTCTTAGCTTGACATGACAAATTTTGCACTTCATGAAAATGAACATGTCTCCCCAAAGCAAGAATGATCCGTTTACTGTGGTTGCTGCAAAGCTGCACATCAGTCAGGAGGAAATTTAAATGCATTCTGTTCAGGATGACCTGCATTAACTATTATGTCTAATAATTATCATTTTAATGCTATTATCTATAGGCACTTCAGTAATGAAAATAACTGCAACCGATGCTGATGAACCAGGGAATGAGAACTCTCAGATTGCCTATTCCATCATCGATCAGAATGACATGTTCAAGATTTACCCAGATGGAACTATCACTGTCAAAAGTAATGCCCTGGACAGAGAGGTATGCCATTCCCCCTTTCCTGATCAATTTATTTGGGGCCAGTACATTCTAAAGACGTTTTTGATGAAAAATTATACTGCTGTCCTACATGTCTAAACAGCCCCAAACTTCACATGCATGATAACAGTTCTGCAGTGTGCCACATAGTGGCAGCAGAATGTGACATGTTTTATACTTGTCTTACACGTGTCTTTTACACCTGGTGTGCACCTCCTAGCAGGTTTCCCAGATCAGCCTAAAATCTGCCCAGAAACTCTGACAATGTTATGTTACAAAACAAAGTAAATAGGAATCCGTAATTAGAAACAAACAATAAATGACAAATACTACAGGTCAAGAGTTTCATATGCGTGCTACTTTATAATAAATTGTAACGTTTTTTTTTCCCCTCAAAAAGTATGCTTTAGCTTCACATTGTATTCAAACTTAGTTTCAAATAAATTTTTGATTGAACCCTAATTAAATAAATACACAGCATGGGTGTTGACCCCAATAGATTTAAAAACATTTAGTGGGGTAGAGTATTTATAATAATCATTAAGCTCAAGTTCACACTCAGAATGATGCTGGCTGTGTATAATTGAAGAGAACACTAGAGTTAGTGACCTCTTCAACAGATATCTCGCCCACTGTCATATTGTATGATTTCAGGCACTAAAAACATGCAAGCCTCACAGAGTGTACTAAACAATGCTATACATTGTGTTGCTTAATAGTTTGCTATTCTTTTATTTTTGACTTTATGTTTTGTCCTTCCAGAGAGCAGATGAGTACACTCTGACGGTGAAAGGTCAGGACTTAAATGGCAAACCAGGTGGAAACACTGGAACTGGCACTGTTGTCATTAAAATCCTGGATGAGAATGATAACCTCCCCACACTGGAAAAAGATCATGTAGTTTTCTTTCCCATACTGCTGAGTGCTTTCAGATTTGCATGCTAAGAAATGCTAATCAGCTTTCATCAGCATAAACAGTGCTGAAACCAACCCTATTACTTTAATCTCATAATGTGTTTTTCTTACAGTATGAGGTCACCATTACCGAGAACACATACAATGTGGAGGTGATGAGATTCCAAGCACACGACTTGGACCTAAAGGGCACTGAGAACTGGATAGCTGTATTTCAATTTGTCAAAGGCAACGAGGCGGGGTACTTCAGCTTTAAAGTAGACGAAAAAACCAATGAGGGCATTCTAATGCTCAACAAGGTACTGTTAAGTAATGAGCTATTTAAATTTGAATATGCAAAAAGAAAGAAATATGTGTGATGGTCTTTGACAACAAGATGTCAGATTTTCCATCAGGGGCGTACATTGATGGGTCTAACAATTCAACAGAGGTACAGAAGGTGACCCAACCAGTGCCCTCCATGACACACACAAGAAAACAGAGCCCATAGAACTCAAAAGGCATGCAAATTGTCCGGGATAATGACATGACAGAAAACAAACATGTTTATATTGTAAAGAATCCTAGGGCATGATGCAAAAAAACACCATAGCTGCTCGAAAGAGTAATTATACTACTGAAGAGAAACCAGTTGAAGAAATTATCACAGCAGACAGAAAAGAATCATTTTCTCTCCTGTTTTCTATAACACTCCAAAAAGCATAGGTGGTGGTGCACAAAAAGACCAAGCACAAAACTCCACATCACAAAACATGTACTGTAAGACAAGGCCAGAGCTAAAGGTAAGAGTCAAAGTGCCCTTTTCAGTGTTAATATCTAACTCACTCAGCAAGGTGTTGCAAGGTTACAGCTTCAAACATGACACGAAAGCTTCTGCCATTAAACATGAGATACAAATGGTTACAGATTCTTTGAAATGAAATAAAACCATAGGGCATTTCTCACTAAATCTTGCCAAGTTAACTGGTTTATGTTCCACTTCCAGACCCTGAATGTAGGTGATGCAGGTGGTCTCTTTGAAGCTCTGGACCTCTGGCCGTTTATGTTTTGCACCACCAATATGAAGTAACACAGATAAACATTTGCAGATGTTTTGTGGAAATTAATATAGAACTAAATTATATGGGGAAACTGGAAACGTTTACTGTAGATACTTTCATGGGCCTCCTGAATACATAAATGGCCTGAGATTGCAAGTCACAGGGTCAGCTGTGAAGAACAGATGAAAATGGCTCATCCATGTTGCGTGCACTTAACATCATATACATTAAAGCTTGTGGACTTAAGTCCTAATTGTACTGAATTGTGTGGCCTGTATTTACAAATGCACACAAATGGCAAATGGCAACTGTGAATACTTAACTGCTTTCTTTATGTGTAATTTTACAGGCTCTGGATTATGAGGATGTGAAGAACCTTGACCTAGGAGTAGTTCTGAGAAATAAGGCTGCTTATTTAGCAGCAGGATATATGACTGCTTATTCTGCAGCAGGAAATATGGCAATGTATGAGGCTGAATCTAAAATCTATGGAATCAAAGTCAATGTGATAAATCAACCCGAGGGGCCATTTTTTGACCCCAAAGTTAAATCTATTCACGTCTCAGAGGGAGACGAAACCATCAAAATTAAAGAGGTTATTGCCAAGTATCCTGCAATGGATGGAGACACTATGCTAGAACCTAAAAATGTCAGGTGAGTGAATAACTATACACATGAAAGCCACTGCAGTTAAAACTACGGTGTCAGCTTAATTTTCTATATTCAAATGGAAACAACTGACACGGCTTATTTCTACTGTAGGTATATTAAGGGCTCGGACCCTGGCAACTGGCTAACCATTGATCCAAACACAGCTGAGATCAAACTGAACAAGATGCCTGACAGAGAATCTAGTTTTCTGGTTAATGGGACATATTTTGCTAAAGTACTGTGCATTTCAGAAGGTACACTCTTTATATATCTGCATACAGATCTTTTACATGTCAGACTAGAACTCTTATTGAAGTAGGTGTGAAAAGGTATGATACTAGCTTAAAAGTCTACACTCTACTAGTGACTTTTACAAGAGTTCTACAGGTGTGTACACCTGTTGTCCAGCAGGGGGAGTGAAACCTTAAAGCTGTCTCTGAAATGATGTGTTCTGTTTTTTTCTGATACAGACATGCCCGATACAACAGCCACCGGCACCATAGCTATCCAGGTTAAAGATTCTAATGACCACTGCCCCACCCTGACCAGTGACTTCCAGACTATGTGTACCACAAGTGACTCTGTAATTGTGAATGCTAAAGATGAGGATTCCTTCCCTAATGGACCTCCTTTCCACTATGCCATCATCCCAGAGGGCACTGTGGGCAAATGGCTGCTGGAGCGTGTAGATGGTGAGAATACTGCTACTACTAATAATTAGTTCAAAGTTTGTAGATGGATGGTAGAAAGATATAGATAAAGAGAGTTTGACTTTAAATCTAGAACTAAGAGTGCTTCGACTAGGGTGCATTTTGAACCAGTTGACTACTAGAATGTCTGCAAAGTTGTTTTTAACTTGAAAAACTACATTTTTGTTTCTTAAAAGACACTGCAGTTATCCTGAGGGCCAAGGAGGCCATGTGGCCTGAACTCTATGATGTAAACCTTTTGGTAAAGGATGGGCAGGGACATCATTGTGAAGAATCACAGAAATTGAAGGTGCAAGTTTGTACCTGTGAGGATGGATTGACGTGTGGAAAAAAGGGTACCAATCAACCCAGCAAAGGAGCAGACTTTGGACCTGCAGGCATTGGACTGCTATTCCTGGGCCTACTGCTCTTACTATGTATGTATAATGTGATGCTCATTCTGATAAAGGGTTGTGTGATCAAACACTTAATGCAACATTATTCTATTCATTCAAAAATCGTTTTGAACGTACACTGACTTGTAATAGGGTGAACAGACTATCTTCCCTAATACGGAGAACTCTTTTATTCCCATCCCAACCCCCCCACACTATGTAACTTGAGTTGAGTGGGTACAGTCAGCAATGTTTCCATCAGATGTCCATCTACTGCTCTGTCTCTGTAGTTTCCTAAAGGACAGAGAGCATTCCTTGTTGCTAAAGTAACTGCCGCTAACTGCAGCCACCAATGCTGACCCGATGATCACTCAAAGTAACCAGACTCCTTTGACAAAAAACACTTAAAACACACAGCCTCGATCAGTCAGTTCTTTTGTGTGTAGTCTGGTGGGTGTGAACAGAGCCATATAACAGTTTTCTGGTTAAACAAAATGGACCTCACTTTGTAACCAATTGTCTAAGTCCCTTAGACAAAAACAAACATGGGAAATAGGGTTGAAAATATCTTATTTTATTGTAAAGAACAAACTATATGGCTACCTATTACATGAGAAGATAAGCATATTGTAATGTGACAAATAAATTGAAACCTTCAATACAATGGTAATAAAGAAACATTGAAGTATCAGTACTTTTGACCACATTAGTCCCTACATAGGAGCTATTAATTTAAAACTTTGTTGTTGTTGTGTTTACAGTCTTTCTTCTGTTGCTCTTCTTCTGCAAATGTGGGGCATTTGACGGAGGGCAAGTCTTTACTAGCCTTCCTTTTGAGCCCAAACCACACCTCATTAACTACCACACTGAAGGCCAAGGAGAGAACACGGTATTTACCTTTTTAACACATGAATTTCACTGTGGATGATGGGAAAGTCTCAATACATTGGTCACTTGCAATTAAGATGATTTTGTTTTTCTTTTCATTATTAAGAAAAGTGCTACATATTTCATATATGGTTTGCTTAAAACCGGCATGCAAGTGATTTGGCCTCTGTGTAGCACAATAACTGTTGTCTCTGTTTTAACATTTTGATCATTTGCTCATGATAGGATGTGCCGCTTGTGATACAGCCAATACAAGTGGATGGACAATATATCAAAGACGGTCTGGGCATATCTGACACAATTTCATTTAATCAAATTACTGGTACAATGAAAAAGACTAATCATCAAGATCTTACATCTCTTAACACCGGTTGGATGGTGGATGGGACCAGCTATCGAGATGTTTCTATTAGCGGCTACAGAGATTCAGCATTTGGGTTTAACCAGGACTACAGCAATGAAATCTCCTCTACATTTAGAAGCAACAAATCAGGTTTTGGTGGAGGACTTTATGATGGCATGTCTCTGCCAGACCACTTTCTAAGGGAGTACTACACTCAGGTGAGGACCCATAGTAGGCTTTTGTTGTTTAGACATAGTTATTTTAATGTTTTTTATTATTTAAAATGTGAGGAAAAAATGGATAAAAGATGTATAGCTAGAAAATCCCAATGGCAGATTTCTTTGCAATATCGGTTAAACAAAATCACTGCTATGTACTTGTGCTGTCAATTGTCATCACCTTGTTGATCATTTCCTTTCCTCTGTTTCAACAGAAGGTGGCCAGTGGAAATGAGAACCTTGGAGTGAAGGATAGTATTTTGGTTTATGACTTTGAGGGCCAGGGCTCCTCTGCTGGCTCAGTGGGCTGCTGCAGCCTTCTGGAGTCTGACAACGACCTGCAGTTCCTTGATGACCTTGGACTAAAGTTTAAGACCCTGGCTGAGGTGTGCGGAAGCAAAAAGATCTCAATTGAAGTCCAACAAGTGTTAAGTCCTCTGCCCAGTACCTCCAGCAACACTCAGAGCTCAGTATCAAGTGTGGTGACTACCCAACAGCAGCAGCCGACTGTCCCCAAAACAGAGCAGACTGTGATCAGGGAGACATCTGAGCGTTCACAGATGGTGAAGGATAGCACGGTCACAGTGATGGAAGGAATGACCACATTAAACCAAGACATGACAAATCAAGGCCAGATGCTCCTGCTACAGCAGCAGCCCGTCTACTACACCACCGCCCCAGTGCTTCATCCAATGCAGTATGTAGTCCAGCCACAGGTTCATAACACGATGGTGCTGGCTGAGGCACCAGCCACCAACCTGCAGGGCATGGTACTGGTTAACGGCACCCAGACCGGACCTGCCCAAGGTATGTTTGAGGGGTCAAGTGCCAACCTGATTCACACTGGCAACCTCACTGGCTCGCAGACCATGGTTGTTGTGGAGGGAGGGGTCCCTGCAGGGTCAGTGAAAGTGATGAAGGGGAACCAGACCAGCATTGTGCGGGGGTGCACAATAAGTAACGAGGGACAGCTGATCCAGGATGCAGGAGGTCTGTCCCAGAGGAGTGATATCTCTAGATCCCAAAGAGTCCTCTATAGTAATAGCCACACATCCACTGGATTTTAGAACTGTGTGGTGGGTTCATCTACCACCACAGTGAAAACAACACCCACCGCAAGGTGATGCAAGCGACAGGAGAACCTTTTCAGCGCTATAAAACTGTTCCTCTGGCCTGGTCAAGGTGGTGATGGAATGTTTGTGGAATACTTCCTTTAAGCTTGACAAAGTTTGTCAATGACTTTACCCTTGCCCTGGACACCAGACTACTTTACTTTACTTCTCTTTCTTCACCTCTCTCTGCAGTGACACAGAATGTCACGCAGAATCATGTTCAGTTTACATTTAGCACACCCTCATGTTATATTTAATGTAGGGTTACAGTTAGATGCTTTCATTTTGTCGTTTTGCACAAATAACAAAAGTAACACAAAAAAAGTCATATTGGAACAAGTTGTTCTTTCATATTTTTAAACAGGGGCATGAGTAAAGGAGAGTCTTTCTAGTTATATTCAGGATTGCACTTGAACCGCTTGCTGCAGTTATTAAATGAACATAGAGTGCCTTGGAGAACAGGGGAAACTTCCAAAATAAATAAATAAAAAAACTGTGTGATCACGTCCCTCTTGTGTGGTCTGTTCCCCCGTTCTAGCATCCATCAGAAATTTCAACCTTATTGCTCATACAACATTTTTGAATTTATCTAATCATACAGCATGATACATACATCTTGTTTAATTCTGTCACAAATTGTTAACAGATTTAATGGTCTCCTGTTAAAAGGTAAATGAGATATTTTTCAACCTGGACCCTTCGTGACAATAGCATTTTTTGAAAATTTTCCAGCATTGAGTGCACTTTTTTATATGTGACATTATAGAAAGGACCCTACAGAGATGGACCATGTGAAAGACTAAAATCTTTGAGGCCACGTTCAGACAAGGACAAGCAAACCATCAACTGGTGGTGTGGAAGTGCGGTGGTGGGGTGGTGAGGAGAGCTTGTAGTGGGTTGCTGTGGGTGTGTCTATATCTGCTGAATGTAACCACTGTGAAACAATCAGGAAATGATTTTTTATTTAGCTGATTAACAGCATTATTGAAGCCGACACACACTCTCTGTTGTGGTAACTCTATGTCTCTCAACCAAAGCGGGTTAAGGTAACTGACAGGATAGAGGGCCCTGATTAACTCTAAACTTTATTTTGTGCTTCATTGGCCCATTCTACACAAAAAGATTAGCCCAGTGTGTTTAATTAAATCCATCTAAATATTAATTATGATTCGTTAATTAATTTTTAAATTATAATTATTATGACAAGAGGAATTTGTTTTTTCTTTTTTTTCTCTGTTTCGGAGAAATGTGAATGCTCCCATGGGAAACTATATCCATCAAATTAAAAGCCACATAACCACATAGCATTAGCATGATGCTCAGGGTGTGTTTCTACTTTCAGCCTCAGGGTAGATTAGTTGCTCAGTAAACCTCACTAGACATGTTTGAGCTGCTTTATCTTGTCTGTTCCTGTTTTTGTCTTGATCGCGTCAGCACTTGTTGGCAGTGCATGGAACCTGTTGAACCTGTTTTCATTCTGAGTGCACTGAATAGAAGAACTCCACCCTCACAGTCATCAGGGCTGAAAGAGTGTTCTTCATGTTCAGCTGACTCATTGTCTCAGTGATTTTTTTTTCTCTCACAGAAACTCAGTGAAGTCCATCTTAAAAACTGTTTCAGAAAAATCCACTAGTGTAACATATTCACCACTATCTTAGAGCTTGTATCAATACAATAATCTCATTGCATCAAAAGAATTGCTGCCTGTAAATCAATTGTTTCTTTATTTACAACATAAATACAGGACATTTTAATCAGTATTAAACATTTCATAATGTATCCATTATAACTGGTAAATGTTCAGTGATCCGGAGGTATGAACAGGTTTGGAGGACGAGCATGTTACAAAGCCAAGAGAGCCTGATGAATAAATTCATCTTGATGTACCTGTTTCACAGCTCAGTAATCTGGTTAGATACTGTGGCTTCTCATCAGCTCTATATTCATGCTGACAGAACTGTTAAAGAACTTCCCTTGCCATATTCCAAATTCGTCTATTTGTATTACTGTTATTAATAATAACTCTAAAAGAGACTTTACAATTGTCCCCTAAACATCATCAATCGTTTTTTTGTCTTTGAATGACTTTGTGCCTCATTTTTGTGTTTTGTACAAATATTCCTTTATTTGGCCTACAAGTAGTGTTTACTTCTTTCTTCCATATTGTGTCACCCCCATCCTTCATTTGAAGGAAAAGAAGAGCTTTCTTTGTTTGTTTTTAACATACAGCGGTGCAGTCCATGAGACCGAAATCAACAAACCAATAAACGTCCTGTAGATCTTGAGCAAACATTGCACTTTAAGCTCATATGAAGGACAAGAAATAGAAGTCTGGAGTCTAAAGTCCACATATTTCTACACTGTATGTATGTAGAATAATAAACAACAAAGTAAATGGTGCGGAAGGACCAAAACAGATGCACAAATGTTTCAGAACTGTATTCACAAAAGGAGCAGCTGGTCACAAAAACTGTTTTTTTCTTTGTGAGAAAGGCTGTACACAACTCATACAGCAGGTCTGACTTGCTGAGAATTCTATTCATTAATGGTCAGTTCAGTCATTGTAGAGAAAGTGCACAGGATACAAGCAGTCTTATACTGAAAGGTTTATTGAAGCTTGGCCAAGGAGAACGGAGGATTTATTTCTGTTGTCATGACACGATGCTGCCTCAATTCTGAAGAAGCTGTTTTCTCTGGCCACCCAACATTCTAAAAGTGAGGAGATTTGTTTGCAGGCCACAGTAAAGATACTGTATAAAACATGCATGTCGTCTCCGTTACCTCACGCATGGGTTTCTGAAGAGCTCTCATGACGCTCACAGTGTGGTAACTCTGCTCATTGCCTTCTTTACAGTCCTGTCTCTACTGCCTCCGAGATAATCCGAAAAAGGACATGGAGACATGAAGCATAGATGGAGCTGAGGCGGGCTGAATGTCTGAAGTCTTTTTGCTCAGACAAACCACCTGTAACGGCACCCACCTGTCAACCAAAGCGGTTACGCTCTGAAGTCCATATTACTTTAACTTTACTAATAATCTTTTCCGTGTCTGCGTGAGTTCTCTCCAGGTAAAGCCATGCACTCAACAGGTTACTTGATGACTCTAAATTGCCTGTGGGTGTGTATGTGTGTGTGAATGGTTGTTTGTCTCTATGTGCCCTGTTATAAGCTAGTGACTTGTCCAGGGTATACCCCACCTCGCCCCCACTGTGACCATGGTTAAACAGGTGAGTTCCATGAAAATTCACCTTCAAAACAGTTGTCATGAACAGGGAAATAAGCTATACTTCACAGTCACGGAGGTTGTGGCTTGGTTCTTCTGAGTTGTACTGGTCTTGTTACATCAATTTTGATCCCTTGACATTCTTTAGTATTTAGAATTTTAATTGTTGATCTAACAGATCTGAACATTTATCTAATTATTTTGTGTGTGTAAAATGTGCCAACTGCATAAAAACGCAGTGTGTTAAACACTTGTCTTTGGATGAATGCACTATATTTTGAGTTCCCTTAAAAGTTATATTTTGAGTTCCCTGTTAACTGGGCATAGAAAGTATGGGCTGAAATGTGTGCCACCAGAAACTGAATTTCAATCATTTATATTTGGCACACACACACACGTAGGTGCTGATTGGCCGAAGAGGCATCTTGTGTATCTGCACTCAATTACTTTGCCTTAAGTACCCAGATGTTTGTCACAGAAAATTGAACAAATTGAATTTTGAGAACTGAATGTTCAGTTCTAAACTAATACATTCAATTTCAAATTACAATTCAGATTCAGTTTTTCAATGCAATGATTCAAATGGAACAATACAAATTCAAATTATGTGATTTAAATTCAGTTTCTAGTGGCACATATTTTAGCTTATAGGAAAGTCGCATTGGAGTTCAAGTTTCATTAAAAGTTTGACTGAAATACAAGTTAACTTTATTCAATATTCTAAAGAACATGAACATGTCTGAGGCAGTGGTTTCTTGTGATTTATCTGCACCACCCAGGCGCCAAGTTTTATCAAGTCAAATTCCTTGGATGGTGCATGTGCCAATATGCTTAAGGCACCAACAGACACACACCGGCACAGCATTTTATTTTTACTGCAGCACATGCGTCAGAGACACACCTGTTGACACCACACCCTGCCTGTCTGTTTTCTTTCAGCTACTACAATTAGACAGTACTATAGAATTCCCTAGTAACGTGTTTGTTTCACTTGTTCCATGCCAGTAGAAGAGACGGGAAAGCGAGGGCATGACATGGAGCAACTCAGCCTTGGTACTTGGTATCAAAACCTTCTTTTAGAAGGTCGTCAATTAATCACACTGTTAGTAATCTTTAGTGTCTATATGAAATGCCCTCCTAACATGTGGTTAAAGGTGTCACACAGTACAGTTTGGATAAATTTAGGCAACAAAACAAGGGTTATGGTTACGAAAAGATTATGTTTATTGGGCTAACCGTAGCAACAATTGTTTCAATTGACATGATACAGGTTACATAAATAACATTAACCTAAACAATCGAACGCTTCAAACTAGTCAATGTTGACTTGTGGTTGACTCATCCATCAACCTCAACCAGAACCCTTAGCAGAGATGCATCACCAGAAACAATCCACCAGTATTGTTTTTCTAAAGTGTTAAGTCACCCCGCCTGTCAGTGTCACACTTGGCCAAAACACCCAATACATTCAAACAGGAGGTGGGCTTTACTGCTTTACCACATTGTTCATGTTTTGATGGGGGTAAAAGAGATGCCAAAGGTAATCATATCTAAGAAAGGCGATACAGCAAATACAGGTGAGAGTTGATATTACTAGATGTAACTCACATTGCAACCATTAACCCAAAACTATCATATTTGTTGTGCACTAAGCTGTTTTGCCCAACACACATGCTTTAACATTTTGCCTGTAGAGATGTGTTCCTGTCTGTTTATTTTTTATTGTTCATGAGGACCTGATGGGAATGTCTTCCTTATGTAAGCCCAGAGTGTCTCAGATGCTAAAGGGTGTGACAAAATGTTGTAATATGACACCCTGGGAATGAAAACAGACTGGTACTAAATGCACTCTACTAAGAAAGCTACCAAAGCACCTGGGCACTGTATAATGTCACCTTACAGCATCAATCCAAATAAAATGGCAATCCATTTGAATCTGACCTAAAACAAGACATATGATCATAGACCAACATACACAACATCCTATGTCTGAAATTTGCAGTCTGTAGTAAATTACAGATCTCATGTTGGCTATACCATCAATCCATTCACTATCGCTAGTCATGAAGCAAATTCAAATTCAGAAGAGTAGCACTGTTCAGATGTCGGACCCAGGGCCAGATTGTACCCCATTCAAATCTACACAAGAGACATACACATTGTACAACTTAAAAAACAGATCAAGCAAACACAGATGCTCAAAAACAGGTACGCCATAGTGTATCATGGCACAATTTTGTATATTTCTAAAAATATGATAATGCCTTTTTAGTCTTCTGACCAATCAAAGTGCTTTCACACTACATGTCTCATTCATCCATTCACACACATTCATACACTCATGGCAGTGGCTGCTATTCAAGGTGCCAAATGGGGGGGGGACTTTCACTTTTCTTATACTGAAACTAGTTGGTACTAATATTTCTGGATATGAAAAAATTACGTTAATCACGTCAATCTAAAAGCAAAACATAAAAAATAAAAACTTTTCTTATTCCCACCCCTGCCATTCTTGGGCCATCTACAGTTATCTCGACTCCAACAACATCAAGCGATCCTCCTGTCGCCTCCGCCACTTGTTTACATTTTTTATTTTGTAGGTAGTTAAATCTTATACTCTGTGTAGGCTATCTATACTATTTGTATTTATTTATTTGTATTTTTGTACATTACCTATTTATGATTTTATTTTATTAATTTTTTTGTACGTCTAATAATTATCTTCTTGTGTACTGTTTTGATTGGGCAACTTGTTTTACCTTACATTACACTGCCTTACACTACCTTACTTAACGCTACCTTACCTTAGTTTATCTTACCTTATCTTATCTTATCCTATCTTACCTTGTTTCTCTTGCTTGTCTTGTTTTGTCTTGCTTGTCTTATCTAAGAGTAAACTAAATATCTTGGTTTTGAATTGTGGTGGAACTGTTGAACGATTTAATAACTGATTGTCTTGATTGCTCCTGTTCTACAATGGATGGTGTACTTCAGCCATTGTCCACTGTCTGATCAATGTTGCTACAGTTCAAAACAAAATCAGCTATGCCTTGTACCTGACAAAGTACTGGATGGATCGCTTTGATAGAAATGTTGCCTCTGGTCTTGTAAGACAGGGACAGCAACAGAACAGAAAATACAACTTCACACAAAGGCATGTTGCCTCTATGAGACGATGCTTCTGCAACACTGCACACACATGCCACACTACAAAAACAATATCCTGACTAACAGGATCAGGATGCCTGCACTGACTCTTGTTGTCTGCATATCAGCAGAAGCCAATTAAAAAAGGACTGACCCAAAGACAATATTGTTCATGAGGACTGAATTCGGAGTTACTTATCATAGTCTTCTCTGGGTGTGACACCATCAGCACATTGTATGGGACTGTCACAGAGTGGCTGACATAATTGTGGCTGTAAAGGCTTGCGGAGACGTGAATATTGGAAGGTGTAAAATGTTCAAGACTAAGACAGAGAGTCACACTGTTAAGTCAAATCCAGTATTAAATACATACATGTCCAAATTATCAGTTTTACAATAAAGGCAAATGAGCAGGCGGTGGAAAGAGGAATTTTGCTGGAAATGAGACAGCTGGCAGTGAAACAACATTTTTAGCAGAGCAAAGCAGGACTGTGGCCTTGACATGTTATCTGAGCGAACTGAGCTACGAGAAGGGCACGTACACCTCATAGGTGCATGGCTGAGGTCCTTTGGTGTAACATTTTCAAGCCAAATGTTAGAGAACCTTTTTCAGCTGTTGGTGTGTGTGACTGGAAAATGAGCAGAGAATGACAATTTGTTCAAGTATGTAAAAGAAATCTCAAGAAGCAGAAAAGCAACAGATCCTGTAAACTGCTAGTGTTTGTTGCTGTTTTTCCTTGTACCAGCCAAACACCAAACTCTGTGGTTGTTAAGTGAAGTCATTGCGGAAGTGCCAAAAACTGGATTCAAATATCTGAACTTCACAGCAGAAATAAACATGTTTACAGTATGGTACAAAAAAAGTTACTCTATAGCTAATTGCCCCATTCATGACAACTGTACTGAGGGTGAATTTGCACGGGCCTCACCTTTTCAAATTGTATTAATATTTATATTAGCTAGCTTTCTGTTCGCTCTGTCCCTGGTAGACATCTGGATTTATCAGACACAGGTGTAACCCACTGATGATGGTTACATTTCAGTGAGATGTGCCAGCCATTTATCACCATGACACACATGACACAGCACTTACTGGAACACCTAAATATGATGTTAATACCGACATCATGTGATGTTATTTACTGAAAAAACAAAATGTACTAAATGGAACAGAGAATTTGTTTGCTCGTTTCGGAAAAACTTTGGTTTTATGACTTTGTTTCTGATTTTACTGTTACTTTTTCTGTAAAAAGTTTTGGGAGTATATGGTACACAGACACACACCAAGTTTCTATCCTGAGGCTAAGGGTGTGTGTATCGGTGTGTGTGTGTTCTGGAGCACTCCTCCCTCCTTCATAAAACTCCACCTCACCTCCATCCACTTACAGTCTATCTGGGACTTTTGTCTGCACTATCTGGACTCTCTGGGTTGTGAATTGCTTGACTTTCATACAAAGACCGGGACTGTTCTTCAGTCATGGTTCGGGTTTCACTACCCGTGTGTGTGTCTCTTCTGTGTGCGGTGAGTACCGTCTATTTTTTTAATCTGCTGTGTGTTTTTTCAACCATTACAGACTCAACTGCTTATTGTCAATGCTGTTGAGGGTCTGAACTAAAACAAGGATATGTCATTTCTGTTTTTTCATTTGTCAATGGCTGTAATGGACACTGTAAAGCGAACTTGATTCTGGCAGAAAAAAGGCAGACTGCTTGTTATCTGAGCTACCTGTAGGCAAATGAGGTGTTTCTGTGCAGGCCCGTGACATTTTCAGAAGTTCTTAATACTTATCCAAGTCTTATCTAGATCAGATTCTCTCATGACGAATCCTTGAGTTTAGATGTGTTTGCACACTCTCTCACTTCATAGGCTATTTATCTTGTTTATGTTGAGCCAAACAAAATATTTGGTTTCCACGGCAACGTGGCATGGGCTCTGCTGTCAGACAGAGGAATGGCGTCATTTCTCATTCAACAACTTGATAATGTCTCATTTGACCTGCACTACATAAAGTAATGTGTTGAATCTGAAAAGGCTCACAATCCTGCAGTGTCTTATTTTTTTTTTTTAATGAGGCTAGTTCAGTGTTCATGATAATTTTACATAATGTGAGTGTGTAATTGTACACTGACATGAATTATAAATCTTCCACATACTTTTTTCTCTTTGTACCTTGTGAGGGAGGTTCTCAATATGTTTTCAGCCAAGGACTATTCACAAGATAGACCAGGGCCCTCATCATGCGTTTCCATTTGGAATAATGTGGCTGTTTATTCCACTGCTATAGTCTTAATCAGTGTTGGGAGTAACGCGTTTAAGTATAACGCTGTTATTTTTTCAGTAACTGAGTAATCTTAATTACTTTTCTCATACTTGAAACGCCGTTATCGTTACTGAGAATGTAACGTGGTTCATGGCACAATTTGGTTGAATGAAGGGCGAGGTGCACTGCTCTTTAGCGGAGCTATATACTTCTCTGCGAGGTGCGTTCATTGACCATCGGAATGACTATGATGCGTTCATGAAAAATGGAAATTCACCGGAAATATAATAAAACTAGATAGTATTTCTTTCAAGAACAAATTAACAGTGATTAAAACAACATGGGCTTTCTAACAATATAAATGAAATAATAATTATACTAAATGGAAATATTTGAAGGGTATTAAATAAACTATTTACTTTCTTTGAAAAAAAACATGTCTACCAATTAATTCTAGGCTATTTATGCAATAGTAAAACAAATAGTGAAAAATTTAACAACCGCATTTCATATGCGGTTTCGGTTTCGGTATTTGGCCAACCATTAATTTTTTATTCGGTTATGGTTTCGGCAGAAAATTTTGTGCATCCCTAATTGTAGAACATAAAAAATAATGTCAGTTAATTTGCTGAGTAACTAATTACTTTTACAGTGTGGTAACTGAGTTACTAATGCAATTACTTTTTGGCAGAAGTAATTTGTAACTTTAACTAATTACTTTTTAAAAGTAAGATGACAACACAGTCTTAATTGTGCAAAAGAACAATGCAGAAGAAATGTATTAGAGATTAATTATGAATCTCAACACATAATACCTATGACTGACAGAGTTCATTAGATTAGCATGTAGCCTATTAAGTATTTTAGTCTGAAAAGAAGAAATATTATTCATTGATAAATTAATGGATCTGAAATCTCTTCCTGGCCACAGAGCCCCATTTAAAAATAACTGCCCTATGAAACCATGTCATAATAATGATTATGTGGTCAGTGTGCATGCAGATTATGAAACTGTATTTAAAACATCTTATGGTCTTTTGACAGCTGAAAAACCAAAGCAGCAAATAATCTTATTGCATTAAGTCACTGAAATTAAAAACAAAAAGTCATGTTGCCAGTATAAAGATTAAATAATTGACTCTGTAAATTCATTAAAATATCAAAGTATATTTGTCCTTAAAACCAGCTCGAAGCACAACACACTGACTCTATGGATCGTACATTAATTTATACATAAATATCTTTGAGTTGAATTTAACAAATTACAGGCTAGAACTTGTGAAAATCCATTGTTATTACTAACAGCTCAATTATGTGATCAACAAGCTCATCAGGAATCAAGTGGGTAATTTCAACAAGAACAGGTTAACACAGCAGTATTATGGTGTTATGTGTATAGACTCAAAACAACTTGAAATAATTCTTAATAATTATTTAAGCAAGGGAAGGAGAGCCATGACCTTAGACAGATATTTTCTCAGAATAATAGTGAAAACAAATAGATCCTGTGTGTTGATTCAGTACATGGTGAGTGCTTCTCTTTCACAGAAAATATGTGAGACCACTCCCTTCCCATTTTCTCATCATACTTTGTTTTGTCACAAGCCCATACATTACTGAATAGAGGAGGCTTAGTTAAAAGGAGTGGTTGTAGGGTGTGTTGGTCTGTCCTCTGAACAGCTACACAGTACCATGACAGGTGGCTGCTTTAACACTTAGGCCCTCACAGTATCTTAAATTATGCTGTGTTTCTATCATACAGACTAAATTATGTTATTTAGTTATTTCAATTTATTTCATATTATTTATTTATGTATTCTCTATTTTTATAATGGTTCTTTATTCCAGTGTAATTAAAATAGAATTCAATTTGAGTACTAAAGCATAGCACAGCTCACTCTACTCGCCAACAGCAACAGACACAAGAAAAGGCAACCGGACTACAGGTCGGTCCCACCCTCTCTCTCAAATTTCAGCTTGGCTGAACTTTGCAGGGGCAGCAGGAACTGAATGCATCTCTACATCGTCTTTGTTTACATGAGTGAGGTGCAAAAAGTCAGACCTCTTCCCATGACTGTGTGGGCATGCACAGACTGTGCTTAACTGACATCTCGCTGACAATTGCATATTTGTCTTATTCTTGTCAGGAGAGGCCACCAGACCAGGTTTCATTATTTTTGTGGTCACAATAATTTTTCCGCTGAACTCAACCGTCTTCAAACCGGGTGGAGCTCTAATCTGTGTGTGGAAGTACCTTCATTTTCTGAATCACTCCAAGAACGGAATGCCTCTGGTCAAAACACATTTAGATGAAAAATATATCATGCACGCAAGAGTGTATCAGTGTACCAGGGTAGTGCTGAACCAATTCGCCAGACTGTCCACATCCCTCTTTACAGTGTAAAAAAATAAATATTGTTTTACGGTAAAAAATGGCAGCTCTGTGATTGCCAGAATTATACCATAATAAGGTAAATACAGTATAACTTTTCCCCCATATTATGGTAAAAGGATGTTAGTACGACTGGCTTCAAGAATGCTGTTTTTGCCATATACTGACATGAAAATACCATATGAAAGCCATATAAATAAAGATTATTCCATAAAATATTACAATGTTTTACCATACAATTAATGCTGTCTAATATAAAATACTCAAATACTATTCTGTATAAATTCCCTTTAATGCTGTGCTAAAGATTTTGAAAAGACTGTGTTTTACTGTATACAATAACAGTCTTTGACTGTTATGGTTTGAAAAATCTACAGATATTTTATAAATATAGACATTTACAATTTCCCAGCTTGGGATAAATAAAGTATATCTATCTATAAAAAAAAACCTGCTGGGGTGTTGGTTAGCTTAGTTGGTAGAGCATCTGCCACATGTACAAAGGCTCAGTCCTTGCCCACATTCCTGTCACTCTTCAGCTGTCTCCATCAAATAAAAGCTTGAAAAAAAAGTTTAAAAAAAAGGAATTCCTGCTGTCCAAACTAGTAGAAAAAATGACAACAACCTTTAACCCTCTGTCGGTCACACTGCCATAGGCACCTGTCATAGCCTTCAGGCAGACATGAACTGCAGTGTAGAAAGCTTATTATCTGCACTTAACAGTTCACCTTTAGTGACACTCATAACAACAGCTCAGTTACAATAATTATATTACTTTTGATAATATGCTATGGAAGCAATGAGAAGCTTTGCCAAGCTGGCATATCTACAGTTTTAATAGGATGACAAGGGCTTTACATCTTTTATCTTTTAAAATGAAACAGTCACATATCAAAAAATATTTCAAAACATAAAATTTTAAAAATAATTATTTATTTTATATTTTGTGGTTTTATTTTTGGTACACGGTATCAATGGACAGTTGTGAACATACAATATCAGCTGTTTCCTCTTCCCTCATCAAAAATTTAGGACAAAAAACCACAAATAGTAGCTAATAGTTGTGCAATAGAGGCTTTATGTTCAGTTGGAGGTTTTGTGGCCAACCTGACAAATTCCAAACATTTGATTTCCTGACAATGCAACCCATGGCAGTGCTTTAGCTTGACTCTCTTACACAAATTAGCAACTGCTAGCAAACTCTACATAGAAACTAGGAGTGTATTTGCTGTCAGACTGGGTCGTCTTTCAGTAACATACCTGACAACACACTATCATTCAGGAAGGAATTTAGGAAGTTGTTGTCGTGACTGTTTACAGCTTTCAAAGTTTCTCCCAAAATGCACATTTTGTACATTTTTTGTAAAATTGTACCCCTTTCTGGGATATCTTGTTTGCAGACCTGAAATGATATGCGCTGGGCCACTGATTAATCTGTCAACAAAGGGTTAATTGTGAAGTAATCATATCTATTGTATTACAGCTCCAGGTTATTGCTGTCGTGAATGCCATCTGGATTCCCCCGAGGAAACCATTGAAAGAAAATAGAGACTACCCTAACATTGTTGCCAAGGTAAGTCATTGCTCTTTGTCTGCTAATGCCGCCAGCTAATGCTCCCTGCTAACTTTGACTCAGTCATTGCAGATTCAACATAACTTAGTACAATGTTATCTTGTAACACAAGATAGCTAAAGAAGCCCCAATGTAATCATTGCTCTGATGTGAGTGAAACAAGAACATTTCTTAATTTTAAAACTGGCCAGATATAAAATCAGAGAAAATATTGTGTATGTCTTGTTTTCCCTATGTACATATACTTGTTTTAACATAGGTCACATAGAGATGCAAAGATAAACTGAAGACTGATATGCAAAAAACAAAATGTGGCCTATTCAATTTAAATCATCATAATTGTTTATTAAGTACTGAAGGTGGAAGGGGTTAAACTACATAATAGAGATGGAGATGATTTGCATCCTCCAGAGAGATGTTTGGTTAATGCAAAACTTAATTGATTTCAGATATTTATCTCAATACATTTTTTTTTTTTTTTTTTTTTTTTTTTACTATGTCCAGTTACGTCAAACAAAGTTAGAAAATGTTCAGGCTCAGAAAGCTGTTTCAGGTATTAACACCACAATGATTCTATTGTACTTGTCCATATTGAATACATTTGCAGTCAGTATAATTGCAGTCAGTATTTTTACATTACTTACCCACTTTGTGAGTTTACTATTTATAAGACAATTAGGTTTTATGAACCATGCCCTGAATGTAAAAACTGTATAAAGACCTTAAATTGATAATCAACGATCTACAGTCAGACAACTTTTCTACAAAATCATGTGACTGAGAACTGTTTAAGAAATTTGACTGTTTTTAGCTGAACCATTTTTTTTCATCTGTGTTTCAGATTCATTCAGATTTTGATGATGGCAGTAATATTCTCTACTCTCTGGAAGGCATCGGTGCAAACCAGTATCCCTTCCATGTGTTTGTAGTTGACCCTAAATCTGGAGATATCCGTTTGACTCAAAAGCTTGACAGGGAGTACATCTCTTTGTACGATGTAAGTGATACATGGCAGATACTGTTACTTTGATATCACTTTTCTCTTGCTAAGATTTAGGAGGAGTTGCTTTTTGGACAGATGACAGATAATGAAGAGAATAACATTTGAGTTTTCTGTTTCAGCTGTTAGGTGTTGCCAGGTACAGAGATGGCAGGCTGGCAGAAGACAAGGTTGACTTAAATTTCAAGGTTGAAGATGAGAACGACAACTCTCCGGTGTTTAGAGACAACCAACAAGGGACGGTGAAAGAGCACAGTACTGCAGGTTAGTGCTTTTGCTTTAATGTGTATTGTCTATCATGTTTTGTCATGGCTTGATAACCACCAGCAGTCGTGTGCATCCTTAAGCGCATGCATGGGACAAACAAAATGGGGACCCACTCATAAAAAAACTCCTCCATAGGCCTACAAAGACTCCACAGGGTATTTAAGGTCACAATCATGCTCTTCTATGGGCCCTGGGTTGACTAGTTGGCTTGCACAACAAGATGGGCCTTGTAGCATTTTACACATAGATACATAGATTCAACTGGAAAAAGACCTAGTCTAAAGACGTATACTGAATTACTACCTCAGACTAGGTTTGTAAACCACAATTACTGGTGTGTTAGCAGTCCAGTTTGGGCGTCCTTGTCAGCCTGCTAGTCATACGGAAGGTTGAATGTACCATCATAGATATTTGTACTCCTAAAGCTTTGACTGTAGTGATGTGTCGGTCATGAACAATTCATTCAATAGTAGTAGTAAGCACAACAGTATGGGTCGGTCTCTTGTTCATTTGTCACGTGACAGCTACCTAGTCTGGTTGTTAAACAATGGCAGGGAGGATACAGGACACAAGTCACTTTATTGTGGTGTATATTTGCTTTGGTTTTCATATGGTTTGAATTGCTTGTGGCATTTTGTTCATTTATTTGTCAGCTGAAGCAAGCCATGTTGCCCTCAGTGTTAAGTGTTTGAGAACCACTGTCTTTTTTACAACTCCCACACCTGCTGTAAAAATGAACGAAATGACTAAAAGTGACCAAAAGATTAGTTCAATTTACTATCTGAAAATAATAGATCCAAGTCAGTAAAAAGACTTGAACTTCCCAACACTACTTGGCTGTTATTGTGGGGTAATTTCCTTTCAGCTTTGTGGGGAATGGTAACAGCTATAAAGGCAGCCAATGTGTGGCCATAGAAACTGGCGAGAGTTGTTGGAACCACCTTGCTTACATGGAAGACCAGGTATCCCACCTAGGGCCAAACCCTAGACTCCACCCACCCTGTCTGAGTTGTTTAAAAAAAATGATTTTGCAAAGCATTTTTTATGCAAATCCTTTTTTTTTTTTTTTTTTAAAGAAACTGACTTATCACCCTTCAAGGCCTCAATAATTCATATAATGTGTCTTGGCAAGAAGCAACAAAACACCAAAACTACACTGGGCATATTTAAGTTTGACTGTTTTAGTCATTCATTGACTATTATCTACAGGCACTCCAGTTATGAAAGTAACTGCAACTGATGCTGATGAACCAGGGAATGAGAACTCTGAGATTGCCTATTCCATCATCAACCAGAATCCAGCTCATGACATGTTCTACATTAACCGTGACGGGACCATCTATGTCAGAGATTCTGCCCTGGACAGAGAGGTAAGCTACACCAATGCAAATACGAGGTTAATGCCAATTTCAGGAAACATGTCTTGTGTGGGTTCTCTCTGTATACTTCACAGTCAACAAGCATGCAGGTTAATCAGAGACTGTAAATTGTCCATACAGTAGGTATGAATGTTAGCGTGAATTACTGTTTCTATGTGTCAAGCCCGGTGTACCCCGTCAGCGGTACCCCATCTCTCACCCAGTGCCCCCACAATTCTGATAAACATCCACGTTAAGGATACAGTTAAGGAAAGCGGATGGATGGATGGATTGGTGGCCACAACTGCAATCATGCAGCTAACAAATATAGATCATAGTGTAGAACATCTTTCAGAATCCACACCTTACACTAACCCAGCCTCACAGCAATGTCTCTGTATCTGTAAGTAATTATGACCATTCTCTACTATCAGAAAGAAAGTCAGTACACTTTGACGGTGAAAGCACAGGACTTAAATGGCAAACCAGAAGGAAACAGTGCAACTGGCACTGTTGTCATTAAAGTGGAAGATGTGAATGATCACCTCCCCACACTGGAAAAAGAGGAGGTATTTTCCTTTCTTACACTCTTGTATGTCTCACCCATGTTAATATAATAACTGTAAAAAAGTTTCCATGAGGTTTTTTAGGACTGCCTAATTTCAGATTTTAACAAAACACTAATCAACATATGCTAAAACAAGCAGAAATGATGAACCCTGTTACTTTCATCACATAATGTGTTTTTCTTACAGTATGAGGGCAGCATTGAGGAGAACACACAAGGTGTGGAGGTGATGAGATTCAAAACAGAGGACCTCGACCAGAAGGGCACAGACAACTGGGAAACTATATTTGACATTGTTAAAGGCAATGAGGCAGGATACTTCAGCATTAAAACAGATCCCAAAACCAACGAAGGGATCCTAATGCTCGACAAGGTACTGTTAAACAGCATTGTTTACGCAATTTTAAACTGAGAAGAATGAATAAGGAAAGCAAGTAAATTTATGATTACCATTGTTACTTCCAGAGAAATGCACAAGGCATCCCTAGAAACTGCAATGCTAATCTCAGATCAAGTTTTTATCCTCTATCTATCCATCTATTAATCAACAGTGCTTTTTATGTGTCAACCAAATTCAACCGAAAGTGTGATATCCATGGAAAATAGCTCAATATACTGATGTACACAAAACACAGTATCTGCCGTTCAGTCCTTGGTTTATTTAACACAGTGACTCATGTATTGACAGATGTTTTAGGTTATCATTGTAAATAATTCATTATTTCGTTATTTATTTGTCATTTCAGGCTGTGGATTTTGAGAATGTGAAAAACCTTGAACTAGGAATAGGTGTGAGAAACAAAGTACCATATACTGGACCTGAGGGAATTAGTGGAACTAGTATAAATTTCGGAGGGGGAGCAAGTGGAGCAAGTGGAGCAAGTGGGGGAGGAGGAGGAGGAGGAGGAGGAGGAGGAGGAGGAGGAGGAGGAGGAGGAGGAGGAGGAGGAGCATTTGAGGCTTCATCTGGAGGATCATCATGGCAAACTGGATCCACATTTAAAACTTATCCAATCAAAATCAACGTGAAGAATCAACCTGAGCCGCCCCGTTTTGAGCCTAAAGTCAAAGCTATTCCCATTTCAGAGGGAGGCCACACCATCAACATTAAAGAGGTTATTGCCAAGTATCCTGCAATAGATGGAGACACTGGAAAACCAGCTGAAAATGTCAGGTGAGTGCATAAACAAACACATACACATGAAAGCCACTGCAGTTAAAACTACAGCGTCAGCTTAATTGTCTATATCCAATTACAGCAATTAACACGGCTTATTTCTACTGTAGGTATGTTAAGGGCTCGGACCCTGGCAACTGGCTAACCATTGATCCAAACACAGCTGAGATCAAACTGAACAAGATGCCTGACAGAGAATCTAGTTTTCTGGTTAATGGGACATATTTTGCTAAAGTACTGTGCATTTCAGAAGGTACACTCTCTCTTTATATATCTGCATACAGATCTTTTATATGTCAGACTAGAACTCTTATTGAAGTAGGTGTGGAAAGGTATGATACTAGCTTAAAAGTCTACACTCTACTAGAATCTAGTTTACTGGTTAATGGGACATATTTTGCTGAAGTACTGTGCATTTCAGAAGGTACACTCTTCCTTCATACAGTATATCTGCATTTAGATGTTTTACATGTCAGACTAGAACGCTTAGTGAAAAGTAACATATCACATACCCAACCAATCAAATGCTAAATAATGTGTTCTTATTTTTGTTTTTTCAATACAGACATGCCTGCTAAAACAGCCACCGGCACCATAGCCATCCAGGTGGAAGATTTTAATGACCACTGCCCTACCCTGACCAGTGACTTCCAGACTATGTGTACCACAAGTGACTCTGTAATTGTGAATGCTAAAGATAAGGATTTCTTCCCTAATGGACCTCCTTTCCACTATGCCATCATCCCAGAGGGCACTAAGGGGAAATGGAAGGTGGAGCATCTCAATGGTGAGGAAAATACTGGCAATTACTTAAAGTTATGGTGGATAGATATAGAATTTTACAAAGAGAAAGGCTTGGTAATGGGTTAGTACAGGGCTTAAAATTTGCACTACATTTGTTTTTGACCTAGTTGATTACTTGAATGTCTGGAGCCTTGTTTTTAAACTAGAATGTGGAAAAGCCACATTCACAGTTGCATTTAACCCAGGCTACTGTTAAGCATAAAGCATATTGATTTTTTTTTCACCCCCTTCATATATTGTATATTGTATTGTTTCTGGCAGACACTGCAGCTATCCTGAGGGCCCAGGATTCCATGTGGCCTGGTACCTATGAGGTGGAATTTCTGGTGAAGGATGCGCAGGAACATCATTGTGAAGAACCACAGAAAGTGAAGGTCCAAGTTTGTACCTGTGATGATGGAGTGGTGTGTGGAAAAAGAGGTGCCAATGGTCAATCCAGCAAAGGAGCAGAGTTTGGACCTGCAGGCATTGGACTGCTACTCCTGGGCCTACTGCTCTTTCTACGTATGTATAATGTGATGCTCATTCTGATAAAGGGTTGTCAGTTCAAACACCCAACACCTTCACTGTGCTCAAGACAATCCCAAAACAGGTTGAGTTGAGATTAAGCCCAGATTATTCTTAAGAGATCAATGGAAGTAACTCAAAACACAGATTAAAACTGTCATATGTCAGAGTACATGTCTTTTAAAATGTGAAATAATATGTATAACATTTAAATTCATATGTGGGGCTCCAATTCTGAAAATGAAGTTTCTAAACACTACAATTTACAGTATGTCACCCACCAGCTGAACACTTTCATCCACATATGGTCATTTCTGCCTGTGAAAAGCCAAGATGGCAACATATGAGACATATTACAGTGCATACAACTTACATTACAGTTGTTGTTCTATAACAAGAGAAGCCATGACTAGGTTGTATTGTGCCAATTCAATTGTAACTGCACATCATACTTTAGAGGCCCAGACCAGCAACAAAACTTTATTGTTTGTCTTTACAGTCATTCCTCTGTTGCTGCTCTTCTGCCAATGCGGGGGAGCTGCAGGCCTCCCAGGGGGCTTTACTGAGCTGCCTTTTGATACCAAATCACACCTCATTAACTACCGCACTGAAGGCCAAGGAGAGAACACGGTAAGACCAACATATTTACTTTTTTAACAGATGACTTTTACCGTGGAGGATGGAAAGGTCTCATACTGGATACTTGTTATTGAGATTAGTTTATTTTTGTTACACGGTTAAAAAATACATATCTTATTTTATTATTTTATTATTATGCTGTCTTCTTGAAAGTTACAAAAAGTGATTTGACCCCTGGGCAGCAGAATAACCAATGACTTTGTTCTTACATTTGGATCGTTATAGGAGGTGCCACTTCTGAACCTGCCAACACAAATGGATGGAGCATTAATAGACATGGGCATGGCTAAGCAAAGTTCAATGGCGCCCATAGGAGGATTTGATTTCCAGAAATCTGTCACTTCCATGGATGGGATGAATGGGGGAACTTATCATGATGGTTTTACAAGTGTCTACAGAGAAGGGACATTTGGGAAGATGAACCAACCAAGTGGCAGTGGCTTCTATGGAAGTGAATTTGAACGCAGAGAATCAGCAGTAGGTGGAGAAGTTTATGATGGCATGGCTTTACCAGATCACTTCCTGAGACAGTACTACAGTCAGGTGAGGATTCATTTAATTATTTATACTCCTTGCTTCCAATAACGCAGGTATTTGTAATTTGGACATAATTATTTTGATGGTTTTGTAATTTTGGGAGAATAACTCAAATCGGATAAAAGAATTAGAACTGGAAAAGGAAAACTGCAGATTTCCTCAACAAGAAAATGACTCTATGTACTCATGCTGTCAAAACATACTCATGAATATGTTTAAAGGAGCCCTTTAAGCTTATTTACTTTGTGTTCATGGACATACCAACAACACAAACTTAACCATATTAACCCAGTTGTAACATTTTTGCTACATGAGTTTCCAAGACCAGTATGTTATCAACGGGATCAGTATTTTACTGAAAAACCTGTTGTATACAATTTGACATGTGTTCTGCCCCCTGGTGGATTTTTATGTGTCGTGCAGAACTTTGAATGCAAAATCTAAAATGGCTGCCTTTTGGCAGGGAAACCTTTGCTCACCTTTGAAAAAGTTATCATGAGCATAACATGAATGTTGTGACTAATCTTTCAATATAGACTTGTACTGTATGAAGCAACTTATTGTTCAGTCCTAAAACTTCATTATTCTATAGTAATTCATGTCCAAAGAATGCCATTGTTGTATCAAATGCAATAGAGCAGATATTAAAGGTAATTTATCTCTAAATGTGTTATTTTACTCTATTACATGATGCAATCTGCAGTTATGCCTGATTTAAATGTCATCTTAAGATACATTTTGAGTGGAAACTGAAATATTTAGGTGTTCACAAAGTCAATCAAAGTTGTAAAAAAGACCAAAACCTATTGAAATGTTGTTGATTTTGTTTCTAATTTTTTTTTTTGATGTGTTCTCTTTTTTTATTATTTTTTTTTTGAGAGATTTAACTGATTTGCATTCATTGAAAGCTAAAATAAAACACTTGCATAATAAATGTCAAAAAAGGTAACCTTGTTGATCATTTCCTTTTTATTGTTTCAACAGAAGGTGGCCAGTGGAAATGAGAACCTTGGAGTGAAGGATGGTCTTTTGGTTTATGACTTTGAGGGCCAGGGCTCCTCTGCTGGCTCAGTGGGCTGCTGCAGCCTTCTGGAGTCTGACAACGACCTGCAGTTCCTTGATGACCTGGGGCCAAAGTTCAAGACCCTGGCTGAGGTGTGCGGAGGCAAGAAGATCTCAACTGAGGTCAAACAAGTTTTCAGTCCTCCGCCCAGTACTTCCTTCAACACTCAGAGCACAGTGTCAAATGTGGTGACTAACCAACAGCTGACCCCTCCACACCAGCCTAAGCCGACTATCCCCAAAACAGAGCACAATGTGATCAGGGAGACATCTGAGCGTTCTCAGGTGGTAAAGGATAGCACAGCCACTGTGAGGGAAGGGATGGCCAGATCACTTCCTGAGACAGTACTACAGTCAGGTGAGGATTCATTTAATTATTTATACTCCTTGCTTCCAATAACGCAGGTATTTGTAATTTGGACATAACTATTTTGATGGTTTTGTAATTTTGGGAGAATAACTCAAATCGGATAAAAGAATTAGAACTGGAAAAGGAAAACTGCAGATTTCCTCAACAAGAAAATGACTCTATGTACTCATGCTGTCAAAACATACTCATGAATATGTTTAAAGGAGCCCTTTAAGCTTATTTACTTTGTGTTCATGGACATACCAACAACACAAACTTAACCATATTAACCCAGTTGTAACATTTTTGCTACATGAGTTTCCAAGACCAGTATGTTATCAACAGGATCAGTATTTTACTGAAAAACCTGTTGTATACAATTTGACATGTGTTCTGCCCCCTGGTGGATTTTTATGTGTCGTGCAGAACTTTGAATGCAAAATCCAAAATGGCTGCCTTTTGGCAGGGAAACCTTTGCTCACCTTTGAAAAAGTTATCATGAGCATAACATGAATGTTGTAACTAATCTTTTAATATAGACGTGTACTGTATGAAGCAACTTATTGTTCAGTCCTATAACTTCATTATTCTATAGTAATTCATGTCCAAAGAATGCCATTGTTGTATCATATACAATAGAGCAGATATTAAAGGTAATTTATCTGTAAATGTGTTATTTTAGGGATGGCCACATTGAAGAAAGGAATGACAAATCAAGGCCAGATGCTCCTGCTACAGCAGCAGCCCGTCTACTACACCACCACCCCAGTGCTTCATCCAATGCAGTATGTAGTCCAGCCACAGGTTCAGAACACCATGGTGCTGGCTGAGGCACCAGCCACCAACCTGCAGGGCATGGTACTGGTTAACGGCACCCAGACCGGACCTGCCCAAGGTATGGTCGTTCAGGGACAGACAATGATATCCAATGGACAAGTCCAGGGTCCGAGCATGATGCTGGTGGACAGAAGTGGGGTCACGGGGGGTGGTGTCAACCTGATTCACACTGGCAACCTCTCTGGCTCACAGACCATGATGGTCGTAGAAGGAAAGGTCCCTACAGGGTCAATGAAAGTGATGAAAGGGAACCAGACCTGCTACGTGCCGGGAGGCACCCTGAAGCAGGGAGGGATATCAGGATCTCAGGGAGTCTTGGTGGTTGGAGGAATAAGCAATGGGGGAGAGCTGATCCAGGAGAAAGGAGATCTGTCACAGATGAGTGATATCTCTGGATCTCAAAGAGTTCTCTATAGTAAGGGCATCACATCCACTGGATCTCAGAACCACGTATTGGGTTCATCTATCACCACAGTGAAAACAACACCTATCCACAGCAAGTTGGTGGTGCAGGAGACAAGAGAAATTCACTGAGGAGTGACTGTCACGACAACAGAGAACTTTTTCAGTGCTAAAAAACTGTTCCTCTGGCCTGGTCTAGATGGTGATGGGATGCTTGTGGACTAATGCAAGACAGCTAATGGAGTGATACTGCTTCCTTTAAGTTTGAGAAAATTTTCGTCAATGACTTTACCCTGCCCCACATTTCTACTGCTATGAAGGTGGCTCAGAAAAAGCACTGCAGCACAATTATCCCCTTCAACTTTTTTTTAGAATGTATTTTATACAAACACTTTTTTATTACTTTTTTTTAAGTTAGTGCATTCTCAAGGTATGTTTATTGTAGGGTTACAGTTAGATGCTTTCTGTCTGTCTGTCTGTTGTTTTGCACAAATAACAAAAGTAATACATAAAAAGTCATCTTGGAACATGCTGTTTTTTGGGAAATATTTTTTTGCTGTGGATTTTCTTGCTATATACAGTATGTATGTCTGCTGTGCCAGCTGTCATCACAAATGGGCTTGTGTCTTCCATATTTTTAAATAGGGGCATGAGAGACTTGCTAGTTATAGTCAGTTCTTGGAGAGAATGTTCTTGTAGAACATGGGAGACATCCACAATAAATAAATAAATAAATAAATAAAAATACTTGGGTACCATTGCCTGTCCTGTGTGGTCTGTTCTCTGTATAGTAGATATAGTGCCCATTTTCCAAATGTTCACTTTAGATGCTCATAAGAGGTCAGCAGTCAGTAGTAGGTCTTATATTTTATGCAGTAGTCTTATACCTTATGCCATCCATGAAAGTTCTGAACTGGGAGGTAATACTATATTTCATAGAAGAGTGGATCAGGGCTGATCCATCACTACAACTTTGTCCCAGAGATTTATGTTATGGAATTTTCTATCCTTAGGTTACACAAGGTCACGTGTGGGCCTTGAGGTCCTTTGCAGTATTAATTGTTTGGCTTTTGTTGAGAACAGTAGTTGCCAGTCTACCTGAACACTGTGGTGGCCAGGGTCAAAGAGACTTATTGCTGCCTTCTTATCTTGGGGTTAAAAGTCTATTCACCAGGATGAGTTTGTCAGAATGTGAGACCGACTCAGGCACTTCTGATCATGCACTTTAAGAGTGTCTCTAATCCTCCTTGGCCAAGCATCAATAAATAATACAGCATAAGACATCAGAGGCTTCTGAACACTTTCTTCCTTCCTGACCTCACAATTGATTTTTGACTTCAGCAATTTCTGCACAACAATTTAGCTCAATAGTCATTTTCACCTCAGTGTGCATTTAAAAGAAGATTTATATTCTCTTGCACCTGTGGCCAAAAGCTTTAGTATTATAGAGTTGGTGATTTACAGAATAAATTGAGAGTTGTAGATTAAAACGGCTACAAGGATGTTTAATTTGTGTTGATTCTGGTGGCCTCAGTGTTTCTACCACCTTGTTTCATTTGATTTCAAGAGAAATCCAACCAATGCCTGGACATAAACAGTGAAAACCCACAGGTAATGCCTCATTATACCACGTCACAGCTGAGACTCTGTTTAGGTACGTTCAAAAGGTGAGCATTTTTCCCACCAGACTTTGTTCATTTGCTCTGATTTAGTAGGAGCAGCAAATCAACATTTATCGTAGAGCATGTCATACCCATGCAAAAAGCTAATCACGGTTGTTCTTGAGAATGGTCCAAAATAGTGTTGTGTTGTGTTACTACAGAGAACCAGCCATTCTTACTTTTTTTTATTTATTTATGCCATATAGAGGCATCAGTATTAAACTGCAGGACTGCAGTTAAGAACTGTAAATCTTAAAATGTGCAGATACAGATACTATTCTCTTCCATATTAGTGATGTGTTGGTTGCGAACGAGCCGGTTCAAAGAGCCGGCTCTTTTAAGTGAACGATGGGAACTGGCTCCCGATTGTCCACGACCTGTTCTTTTTTTTTAAATTACTTTTCTCTTTAGGAAAAGTACCTGCGGGCGCTGCAGGCATTGGCTATGGGTGTTACGTGCATGCTGTGCAACCAATCATGTGAGGATTGACCTGTAGCTGATGTGCTTTTGCTTGTGGTAGAGTGGGCCAGCTGTCCGGAGCGTGCGTTAGCACTGTCTATGCGCTGCACGGTGTATGTACGCGCCACACGGCGTGTGTCTATTGACTCCCCGTTTAGCATCGTCAGGTATGTTGTTCAATTATGTTGGTATGACTGCCGATCAGTGTTATGCATTAGCCTGGCCTATTTCTGCTTGGCGTTGCAGCGGTGTCGGCTTAATTGCCGAGGCAGGAGGGGTGGCGCCTGTCCTTAAAGCCAGCGCTTAATTTGGCACGCATTGCGTGGCAATCAACCCCTAAAGTAAGCTTGGTCATCTGTTTTCTGCGTGCATGTACCTGTGTCTTTCCTGGCTGTTATAATTGACTCTATTTTCTCTGATTTAACAGTTAAAGCTGCATAGTTGTGGTGCGCCACTCTCAATCGGAGCGCTGAAGCCTCCACCTCCACCCGCCAGTGGCTTACTCCCTGAAACGAACCCCCCACGTTGCAGAGCCTCTACTGCTGTTCTGTCTGGGCTGGTTTTATTAGTGCTCGCTACTATTTGTGTCATTTAGCAAATTTTCTTGTCTGTACGAGTGTCTCTTCCTGGGCCACACAGCATTGTCATTTTAATAGTGTTGAATGACTTATGTGATGTTGAACCAGAATTGCACCATGTGCAAATCCTCACCCCTTTAGCGCATTGCCTAACTGTGCTTTTTTTTTTCGGATAGGAGCTGTGGTGCCGCTGGTGTGAGTGACTGGCTGTCTAGTCTCCTGCACATTGCTTTTTAGAGGCAACCCGATCAACGCTTAGATAAGGGGGCTCATTTTGTGATTTTTATTTTTTTTATTCAATCTATACAGTATTGTATTTTAGAAAACAACCAACTTCTTGTAATATAAGAAAAATACTTTGTATTTTGTGTTGGAATGACGTCGAGTGCCGTGTCTTTCATACCTGTGTCCTTTGAACATTAACTGGACTCCTGTAATTTCTGAGGGTGCAATTCCCCCCGTGGCGTTGTCAGTCTGTAATTATAGTTTAAACCAGGTTACCCTCGTAGCCTTGCCACACTAGTCAGGCTCTCTGGCTGCATGTCATATCAGAGAAATGTGAAAAGTAGACAGGAAAACGGCTTTCAATGAAGAATGGACTATGAACAGACGTGCAAGCAGTTAAAAAACAGTGTTTCAAATAAGCACAAATCCTTTGTAGTCAATCTATTGCATTTTAGAATGCAGAAGCACTATGTATTATTTAGCCCTCACTACACTTAATATGAGAAAAGATGAACTATAACAGTATTTAACATCTCTGTATAATGTAAGGTTGGTTTCTTCTGCTTTGTTGGTGTACTCATTCACACATCACATCAATAGTATTAATTTTTCTGTGTTGAAGCAACAATACCAGAGGCCAAGCAATAACATGAGTCTAGTTTTACTTGTTAACTAGCTACTAATGTTTTATTGCAACATTAAATTTGTGTTTTGATATACTATTTTAATACAGAACATTAAATGTCAAAATTGGCCCAAATAGTTTCAGGCTTATTAGGCTATTTGCTTTCCAAGCTATGTCAAATTGCATTTTTGTATCTCATACAAACATACATCTCATTTGAAAATATTTGAACAATCAGCTAATTTGTATATTTCACTGAGAAAATTGCATTTGTTGTGTGGTTAATAAATACATATGGAAGATACATATGACATACCTATGTCATATATTCCAGCCTATATGTAAAAATAATAATCTAATGTATTATCTTTTCAGGGGCATTATTGAGGTACTTTCGGCAGACCTCTGCTTACACCAAGTTAATCTACCTCATCAAGTGGCATGACTGCTGCTGACTAACATATATTTTAATATACCGATACATTGTTCCAAAATAAAGTTTGTTTGTTGTTAATTCAAGTGCATATGTGTTTTTATTGTTACGAGCAGTGCGTGTGATTTGGTGGTTGCCCTGTGAGTGTTTTGGGGCCACACACAAAATCTTGCTTAGGGCCACCAAAATCCTAGGGCCAGCCCTGCCAGCAGCTGACTGTCCCCAGAACAGAGCAGACCTGTGATCAGGGCATACAGATGAAGGATAGCACAGCTACGGTGAAGGAAGGGCTGACCACGCTACCACCCCTGTGCTTCCGCCAGTGAGCTATGAAGTCTAGCCACGGGTTCAAAACACTATGCTGCAGGCTGAATCACCAACCCCCAACCTGCAGGGCATGGAGGACAAAGAATATTCTACAGTTAAGACAGCATATTGGGTGAGCACCCCACCTACCACAAGGTGGTGATGCAGGAGAAAATCACTGAATTGTGCTGTAGGAATCCTTTTAAACTTCTGGCAAGGCAGTCTGTCAGGTATTTTTATGGGAGACACTGTGCATGTGCATGTCAGTTTAATGGTGGAGGGTGTGCTACAGCTATTTAACAAGAAGGAAACTACATGTACATAGCAATTTCTCCATGTTGTGGAGAAATTGCTGAAGTCAAAGGTCAATGGTGAGGTCAGGAATCAAGAAAGTGTTCAACAGCCTCTGATGTCTTATTCTGTATTATTTATTGAGGCTTGATTAAGGAGACTTAGAGACACTCTCAAAGTTCATCAGAAGTGCCTGAGTCGGTTTCACATTCTGCTGAACTCGTGCTGGTGGATCGACTTTAAACTCAAAGATAACACCACAAATACTACACGCCCCAAACTAGTAAAAGAGAATGTCTTTACCCATGGAGGTGTTATTGTCAACATATTCTAGTCTGGAGACACAGATGTCTGTTTACACAGATTGGAACGTCAAAGGCAAGCTATCTTTTATGACTAGGAAGGCAGCAATAGGTCTCTTCGACCCTGGCCACCACAGTGTTGAGATAGACTGGCACCTACTGTTCTCAACCAAAGCCCAACAATTAATACTGCTGAGGACCTCAAGGCCCACACGTGACCTTGTGTAACCTAAGGATAGAAAATTCCATAACAGTATATGCACCATAGTATGTCCATACTATAGATTATATTACAGCTTCACATCAACAGAGTGCATGCACCTAAACAACCTCTACATAAGAACAGTACCTAACCTGGCTGTTTGATTTAAAAAGTGGCACTGATAATATCATTTGGACAGTCTAAAAGAGCTGCAGGATTAAGATCCAAATTCAAGTCAGAGCACTAAACTAGACTGGGCTTCTGGCTCTTTAAGCATGCACACTATGTGTTTATCTGGGTAATTTCTTTTTTGGCCTTCATGCATCATTGAGCAACACTCATAAAAAAGAACTGAGCCCTGCCCCAACTATAAGATCCAGCGCAGACTTGTTCCTCCATGTCTGCATATAGTAGCCAGTGATTTATAGAGATCTCTCTCTTGTGCAACACACTGCACGGAAACTTCTTATGTGTTCCATATGTGAGGAAAGGTTTTTATTGTACAGTGCGTCATGTTACCATTTAGTCATGGTTTGATTATGATTTCTAGACAGAAGCATACATTTGTGAGTCTTTTTAGATGATCAGGTTCAAATGTCGGTTAAACAGGTTGCATGTCAAAGCATGATTCTGACAATAATGCTACAGGACAACACCAACTGAAGGAAGTAATAATCAAATTAGAAAGTACTGCGGCTTTCGTGAGAGCATTTGATGTGACAGTCTTGACATTTAATTATTTCTGTGATTATGTGTGTGGTTAATTCTTTGGAATGGTTGACCTTTGAAGCTAAGCATTTTCATGTTGTTGATGTTGTCTCCCTGCCAAGCCAAAACATGTAAATAGGTGTGTGTACTTTCCATTCCATGCCTGCACTTTGTTTTTGTTTTTTTGTCACCCAGCATTGTTGTGGAGAAATTGCTGAAGTCAAAGGTCAATGTTGAGGTCAGGAAGGAAGAAAGTGTTCAGGAGCCTCTGATGTCTTATGCTGTATTATTTATTGATGCTTGATCAAGGAGAACTAGAGACACTCTCAAAGTACACCTGAAGTGCTTGAGTTGGTCTCGCATTCTGACGAACTCGTGATGGTGCATACTTCAAACCCAAAGATCACACCCCAGACACAGATGTCCGCTTACACAGATTGGATCGGCAACAACAAGCTATCCATTATGACTAGGAAGGCAGCAACAGGCCTCTTCGACCCTGGCCACCACAGTGTTGAGATATGGTGGCACCCAGTCAAAGACAAACAATTAATACTGCCAAAGACCACGAGGCTCACACATGACCTCGTGTAACCTAAGGACAGAAAATTCCATAACAATCCCCTCTTATTGATCATAAGATCAATACTAACTAAATTTAGAGACCACCAGGGAGTACAGTCAGAATGGGATTGACACAAACAATTTTAATTCATAATCACACAGAATTATTCAAAAGGCCATTCATAAAAATCATTCTTTCAAACAAAGCAGTCGATTTAGATTAATTCATACAATCAGTGAAAAACCTTAAGAACCCCTCTTATGTACCCCATCATCCCATTCCCATGATGTGTGAGTTCCACTTTCAGGTCAACAAGGGCCTTTAAGCTAGCGAAGATCCCCTACAACACCAAGGTGTTAAAGAAGGTCATCAGGGAGGTCACAGATCATGTGCAAATATGCCACTGGGAGAGGAGAAAGATCAAATTTATTATTTCACCTAGTAGATAAAACCCTAGCAATTAGAAAGGGTTCCATAAAACAATTGATTTAACATTTTTAGAACAAATTTCTTCTCTCTTTGAAATCAACCACAACAATCATCGTTGAAATCAAGACATTGCAAAATCTTCAACCCACGTACATTATGTACAGTAGAGGGTCACCACCATGAAGAGGTTACTAGCACATACGATGCATGGTGGTGTGGAATCCATCTTTGTAGAACTTTCCATGAACAGTTGTTATCCATCAGTTGCATATCATCATAATATAGTTGTAACGTTGAACTTTTAAACATGTATTACATTACTGTGAAAACCATCACTGAAAATAGATTTTTTTTTAAACTGATTCATAAAATGGCAATTTCTAAATGATTAAAAATCACATCTTTTAGAATACCAAACAACCGGTAAAGCCAGAATCATCACATAAAGTTAACCTAAAATGGAACACACAGGTAACAGAAAACTGATTTTATCCCAGAAGATAGAAAATATTTCTGCTCAATTTTATTTATTTTTATTCATCCACTTAACCCCCTGTTGCTCCATAGACACCATACATTTACAGACCATAGGTCTCCTCTTCACCAACTTCCCCAAGAAAAAGATCATCCGCGCCAAAGCCTCGAATCCTTTCCTCAAAACCTTCAAAATCATAATACCGCTTACCCACTGGATTGGCAACCTCTGGGCGTACACACCTGGTTTCTAAGAGGTTTTGAACAGTTTGTTTGGGCCAGAACTATTTGAACTCTATACTCAAAACCTAATTTTAAGTACTTTTGTGTATGATCAATGCAAAAAGTTGTAGTATAACTGAAACTGCTCAGTAGGTACTGTTCATTAACTGTTTTAACAATGTATAAAGCAATTTTAGTATTATGTGGAGACTACAGGGTAGGCAGGAGTATAGCACTCATCTGCTTCATCTTCAAATATCCTGGCCAAATCATTCCGGTTGAACACTTTTGATCCGCTCTAGTGAATCGAATTGGATGAGACATTGGTGAGTGTATGGACGAAGGCATATTTTGACATAGCCAACAGTTATTGAGATTACGATCGCAAGCATAATCATTCATTAGACTGAGGGCCGAATTTGTTTTTTTGGAGGTCACCTGTACCTCTATCACTCCTTGTTGACTTGTTCACTCCTTGCACTCTTTAGCCCAATGTCCCGCTGCACCGCATTTGTGACAATTTCCACGTTTCGGATTATCCCTGTTTTTTGTTATTGTTTTGACCACCCTGCTGTTGTACATACTGCATCATTTGTTTTGAGCTGGGAGCATTATTACCAGCAGAGAAAACATCGTTCCTATGCATAGTCATTATTTTGTTTATAGTGGACTTCCAGTCGTTGGTGCTCCAGTCAAGGACTGATAGCTTGTAAGCAGCTTGAACATTCGGTCTTAGATTTTGCACAAAAATTTGCACCATGAGACATTCATGTTCATCTCACTTTATTCCAGCATTAATATCCCATGTTTGTATGAATCTCTGGATGAATTCTGGCACTGACTCTCCTGCTTCTTGAACGCAATGAATTACCTTTGAAAAGTCAGCACGCTTTCGTTTTTGCATTTTTTGCTTCCACATTTAACCAATAAATCAAAGTTTTGGGTGAGGCCATTACCCACCCTCAGCTGCTCAGGGAAAAAACAAACTCATCCTAACACAAGATCCACTCAGTTCTACAAGTGAACTGGATTAAGTGTTTTTTTCTGGTATTCTTCCATGAACTCAGAAGTCCATGGTTTTCAAACTGCTATGTTGTCAATCATTATTTTTACAAGCATTTATTAAAGATGTTCCTTCTCCTGTCTGTGCATAATCTTGACTTTCCTTTCTAATTCACTACTGTAGCTGTTAGTAGGAAAATCATCCTCTGCCTTAGTTTGTGATGTGCTTTGGTTGGTTGTTCATCTACAGTATCATTGCATTGCAAGATTGCCTTGTACTTAAAAGTTGCGGAAAGACGAAGAGCGCTTATTTTTTTTTGTGTGTGTTCTTGTTCCGACAGTGTTATCCCGACCTCGGCTAAAATATTCAACAAATCACGAGGAGCGGGAATCTTAACTTGGCGCTTTGCCCAGCCATACATCATAGCTTTTGCACAATTTTCCAAATTATCAACATGTCGCTGCTTTATCTTAGCCATCTCTAAAGCTCTAGTTTGCAACTTAGCTTCTAGTACAGGCATATGAGAGGCAGTAACACACTTAGCAGTCAGATCAATCATCCTTCTTAAATCATCCGGTCCAATCTCGCAGCTTTTGTTATGCATTCTCACACCACATCTTTCACGGGCCACAGTCAACCACTTGCATACACTCATTCATGTATCTGAAGTCCCAGGATGGATTTCCAACACTAGAGTTAACATTCATCTCAGCCATTTGCAGCTTCTCTCTCTCGAATGCTCCATCATACGGCCACATGCCATTCGTCCATTCACACATAAGAGAAGTGAACGGAAACACAAAATCCCATCCTTTCAGTCTACCGATGAGTCCAGCTGGCACATGCGGCGAAAACATTGCTTTAAATTGTGATATCTGGTCAGATGTGTATGTGTGTGTGCCTGCTCCAGCATGCTGCGTATCAATGACAGGTTGACCATCTAACTTCACATTAGTTCTTTGATCTTTTACAGAAAGATGCTTTGTCTTTTAATTTAGCTTTTGCTGAGTCAGTTTGCATGATTACAGGTTTGTCTACTGCTTTGGACAGATCATTACCCATTTTCGCTTGCGCAGTAGGACATTACACATACAGACAAACAGATTTCAAACCACAATACAGCAGCATTAAAGGTCAGTCTCCACACCTTTCTAACTACAGCAGTGGTGATCTGAGGTGAAAGGAGGAAAAATGTACTTCTTTTTCTCTCCCAGTGTATACACATTTAAAATCAACGTTTCCCAAAGGACACAGAGTAGATCCCCAATCTTGATTCAAACAAGGGTGTATTTAAACTCCCCCGAAAATGTCTTTTCTATAGTTTAAACCTCAGGTGGTCTCTCTGTGCCGAGTGCAGCCCAAAACTGCCCTGGAAACAAACAGCCACGTAGTGGCAATGCAGTGGGTCATAAACCCAACCTGCCCCCCTTCAGATCCACACACTGTACACTGCTCTGTAATCAATTATTGTTACAGCTCCATAATTTTTTAAAGTCAGTTTTTTTACACCATTGTCAGCTTTCTTAATTTCTCACTTTAAATCAATATGCCGAATTGAACATCTAACTGGGATGTTTGTATGACACATACGTTCCAAACAACGCCAGAGGTTTCAGCCACGACATCGTCCCCAAGACACTGAAGCTCCTGACCCCCTGGTGGGTCTTAGATGTTTTTATATTCCAGGCAGATTAAATAAGCACATAGTTTTTTATGATTTCGTCAAATGCAGACATGGTAAAGCATAGTAATAAAACTTTGCACTTCTTTCCACATCTTTGTTCTGTTGAAATCCTGTTCGTGACGCCAATTGTTGTGGAGAAATTGCTCAAGTCAAAGGTCAATGGTGAGGTTAGGAGGGAAGGAAGTGTTCAGGAGCCTCTGATGTCTTATGCTGTATTATTTATTGACGCTTGGCCAAGGAGAATAGGTGGGTTGCACGTTACGTCACGTCTGCGCGCGAACCTTAAGTGGTGGTCAACTGGTGGCACAGCCCATTGATATCACAGTGTTTTCAGCTTCCACAATGCCTCAATTTTGTGCAGTTTTTGGCTGTTCCAATCGGTCTAACCGAGAGAAGGGAAAGGGTTACTACCGAGTACCTAAGGTAATCGTCCATAGAGGTGAAAAATGGAAAAAACTGTCCGAACAACGACGTAAAAAGTGGATAGCTAATCTTCGTTTAAAGACTAAGGGAGCTGAAACTGCTTATGCTCGTGTCTGCGGCGACCACTTTGTTAAAGGTATGTGTAAAAAAATCTAACAGCTTTGTAGTAGCCTAGCGCAGTGGAGTATTATGTTGTTAAATGTCAATACCAATGCCAACAGTAATGTAATATTAATACGGGCTACGTTTGGACTTTGCCTTGAAGGCCGCCCCAGCGCGTTGTTCGCTACTGAGTCAATGGACTGGGCTCCGATGGTCAACCTGGGTTACGAGTCCGGAGGCACAGAGCTAAAGTCATCGTCATCTGTGAGACGAGACGAGAAAATGAAGCAAAAGGAAGATCTACAAAGCCGGTTGGAATGTGCAGGAACTATGTTGGATCTTCAACAGATACGTGAGGCATCAACTTCAGACTGGGACCACACAGACGAATCGGACGAGCAAGATGGCTACCACCGGTCTGATGGGACAACAAAGGATGCAGGTAGTGAAGCTTTGTGCTGTACTTACAAGACGTCGTAAAATAGCGTTAATGTACCATTGTGAGGCAGAGGTGGTCGCCAAAATATTCACTTTACGAAATCCATGTAGGCTACTGGTATAGTGGTGTTGATGTGTTACTGTCAGGCTTAATGTCCCTTACATGCTTGCAGTGTTAGTTTTAAGTTGTAAACACTGTGTGACTAACACATAAACCACGCCCGTTTCCAAGGAAACAAAACGCTATCTTTAGAAAAGTAATTCCGCACTTAAAGTGGGCTACCTTTAATTACAAACATTCTGTGTCAGATCGAAAAAATGAAGTTTTGAATGGGTTTCAATGGCTCCAAGCCCAGGTTGTCCACCACTTCAAATTCGAGCGCTCCCGTGATGACGTAACTGCAACCCACCTATTAGAGACACTCTCAAAGTACACCTAAAGTGCTTGAGTCGGTCTCACATTCTGACAAACTCGTAATGGTGCATATACTTTAAACCTAAAGATCACACCCCAAATACTATATGCCCCAGAATTAGTCAAAGAGAATGTCTTTACTCTTGGAGGTGTTATTGTCAACACATTCTAGTCTGGAGACACAGACGTCTGTTTACGCAGATTGGAATGTCAACAACAAGCTATCTATTATGACTAGGAAGGCCTCTTCGACCCTGGCCACCACTGTGTTGAGATATGGTGGCACCCAGTCAAAGACAAACAATTAATACTGTCGAGGACCACAAGGCTCACACATGACCTTGTGTAACCTAAGGACAGAAAATTCCATAACAAGCATGATCGAAACATGCTTGATCTACTTTTAAGGAGTTCTTATGTTTGCTCTTGAATAAACAGAACATTTTTTATATTTGACGAAAAAAAAAATTGTTACCAGTCACTGTCATGAATAATTTCAACTCTGAAATTTCAATCAGTGTTTTTTTTTTTTAAATTGTACGGACATTTTCATGGTTAAACAATGGTAAAAACAGTGGTTCATTTGTCACTATGCAGACAGATATGACAGATTTGAATTCTTTCTCAGGGATGTCTAATGGAAAGCATTTATCTCACAATTTTTCAAATTTTTTAAATACTTCCAAACTTGTCATTTATTAACACTATACTACTACTATAACACTACTATTTAATACACTGCACCACTCAATCACAGTAATGAATGTGAAGGCAGCATTCATCCTATTCTGTGTGCTTATGTGTTTCAGGGAGGAAGAAAAAAGAAAGAGAAAGAATAGTGATGAGAAATGATGGATCAGATCTGTGGGGTGAGGGTTTTATATATATATATATATAATAATATATATAATAATATATATATATATATATTATGGCATGCCGTTCAGGAAATTAAACCTTTGAATATATTGAATGAAACTTTGAATATATGGAGTGAACCTTGAATATATTGAATGAAGTCTGAATATATGGAATGAAACTCTGAATATATTGAATGAAACCTTGAATATATTGAACGAACTCTGAATATATGGAATGAAACTCTGAATATATTGAATGAAACCTTGAATATATTGAATGAACTCTGAATATATTGAATGAAACCTTGAATATCCTGAACGGCATGCCATAATATATATATATATATATATCTATATATATATATATATATATATATATATATATATATATATATATATATATATATATATATATATATATATATATACACACATAAAGATGCTGTCAGGTCCAGAATTAATTGGAATCTCTGGTAAACAAACACACAGCTGCATTCACATAACACTAGCAATTAACAAAATTATGTCATTTTAAAAAGTGCTATTTTCTTTATTTGTAGGCTAACTTACATTGTCTTCAGCCACCTAGCTACATAAAACAGCCCATTTTTTTCCCAGGCCTAAATAAGAGCTTACCCGAGGACTACTAGTTAAACAAAGAAACTGAGAGTGCTGACTCTTCAGTTTTCACTCACATTTTTGGTGAGTGGTGGCGGCTTTAAATATGCCTAGGCTAGAATTACTGGAATGTACAGATACCTGCTGCATTCACATAACATAGACAAAATGATGTCATCTTTAAAAGTGAGATTTTATATCAGTTATGTAGCCTACATTGTCCCTACCACCTAGGCTACATAAAGAACTGCTATATCTGCAGGACAAAAAAGCAACTTAGCCAATAGGCCAGCCTAGTACTCACCCCACAGACAATAATAGTCTAATAAGAAATTAGACTTATCGTTATTGTTGGTGAATAGTGAACAAGTTTTCTCACATTAAAGACTATTTCATTTAGAATGAAAGACATAAAAGTAAGCTATTGAGCTAGGCTTATTTTCTCATCCAGCCAGTGTAGCTACAATGTCTTACAGTCAAAATAACGCTAATGCTCATTTCACCTGCATTAAACTAACTAACTTGGCCATAGGGCGATAGACAGAATTATTTGATTGACATTTTATCATATTCATCAAGGGGTTGGGTGGCTTTATCCTACTCGTTGCATTTCATACATGTTCTGACAGTAGTCCAGCTTACCGCAGGTTCAACAACATGTTGAGTGCCACTGCCACCGGCACCACTTTCATCATGTGATGGGAGCAGATGAAGGCCCTGCTGTGGCAAACATATCAGTGATTTTAATCATCTGTCTGAAGACCAAGCTTCTTTTTGTCGCAGAGTTTTTCTGCGCCACCTTTACGTTTTCTCCCCATCTCTAACTCATAACATTTCACCTGCACACCGGCGCACAAGGGGGGAGGTGTTTCATGATGTGATTGGGCCGGTCCCCTGTCAGTCAGGACAGGACAAATAGCACGTCGGCCCACCGGGCAAATGCACGGTATGCCAGATTATCAGTCTGTGCCTGAGCGTGCCTGCTGCTCTTCTTTATTATTTCAGGGTGTCTTCCCTGTGAAATGTGGAGGACTAAAAATGCTAAAATTAATTAATTAAATAAATACAATCAATAATTACTTACTAGTGTCAATAATTAATTAAAATACAGATTCATTTTAGGTAAAAAAACAAACAAACATATTTGTCCACATTTATGACTCCTCTTTCTCATCACTGCTAGACTAAAAAACAAGCCACATTATGCTGTGGCTGAACTAAAATATTTTGTCTGATCTTAATCTTGGATTCATTTCATAAACAATATGACATGATCCACTAAAGTTAGGAACAATACAAGATAAACATATACAAGATGAATGAGTTATCACTTTTGTACATTTACCTTCATGATAATGATGATGAAGTATGTGTTTTGTAGATAAGATAAGACAAAATAAGATTTTTGCAATAATTCAAAATCTGATGGAAAAAAATCCCATTGGATTTTTGTCAAAGGATCCAGGGTGATAGTGTACCTTAAGGCCACTGATGTACAGCATGTCACTGCTATGCATCTTGACAGTCATCATATTGTAGCAGTCAGGATCCACGAGTAAACAAAGTCAATGCATATTGAAATTGACTCTAACTGGCTTCATTCTGAACCAGTTTTCATGGTATCTGGATATATTGGTTATAACATATTATATTTTATTTACTTTTATGTTATAAAAGCGCCTGGTTGCTTGTGATGTTCTAAAAAAATAACAATCTAAATTGAGACATTTGGAGTCATCATCCTGTATGTTTCCTCTTTACAAAGTTCACTCATTATAATACCATTACACTATTCTATGAATCTTACATTATTAAAAATTGTCCATATGCACATGCACATGCACATGTTAACTTACACTATACAAAAATACTGTACTACTTTAAATAGTCAAAACTTCGCTGGTTGCATGCAATTGTGTTGGCACTGCAGTAGACATTTCACCATCTGTTGCCTGCACTGCTACATTTACTGTGTCCAGTAAATTACTGTAAACTATTTCACAGTAGTGTACTGTGTATTCAGTCAAAAACTACAGTTTTAATTATAGATATTGTGAAAACCATAGATCATGTACTTTAAAAAATCACAGTAACCAATAATGCTTTGTAAGAAATATGATGAATCAAAATAGAATAAATGTTTGAAATACATCAGTAATGTAATATGTTACCCTGCTTCATGCAGACATAGAAGGAAAAGACATATGTAATATGTACAAAAGAGTTTATTAAAGAAATTAAGATTTGCATATTATCCCAGTCAAACCCTATCATGTTTCACACAGCCAGCTCATAATTAGTTGCTGGCCTAAGGGTTCTAAGATTTTGGCCACTCTTTTGTCTAATATACTTCACTAGAACAAAGCACAACTTTGGAGTTAATAGTTTTAACTGGTAATACAGCTATACATGTCAAATAAAGCATATCTATTTATCTATACCTAAAAGCATAACATCTTTATTTATTTAAAGAAAGTTCTGAGACATCCAACACTATATTTATATTTATTTATCGGCTGTCACATGGTGTGAAAATCATAAAGCACTCTGAGGCAAGAGGAGGGAACCCTCTCCCAGGACAGACATGCAATAGATGTTGTCTGTAGAGAAAAACAAAACAACAAACTCACATTTTGACCATGGAGACCTGGAGTAGTCAAAGATAATATTATCAGGTGCGAGGCCTGAACTCATCTAAGAACTGAAAGAAAGGCCCTGCAAAATACAATCTATTTGTGTTTATGTGCCTAAACATTACCAATTTATCACGCCTTGTTTTTACAAGCATTTGTTATAGAAAAACAAATTAAATAAGTTGTCAGTCTTAACACACATCTCATCAGTATTGGGCTCAGAGGTCAGACTGAAAGATGAAGCTGTTATTTACTAAGGTGACTTAACAGTCTAGGAGTCTGGACCCATTTTGACCTGATGTTGTCCTAATCGCTGCACACAGATGTTTCCACATATTGAGCAACATTTAAAATGTTGCACACTTGAGCACAAAGGATCACTCTCAGGCTTACTTTTGTCTGTCAACACAGAAACACAAGCACATCAGCACGACAACATCGCGACATGCAGGCTGGCTGGGGGTCCATTAACTAATTGGCGCTAACTAGCCCCGTTTCTCATACCAACACTAAACAACATATGCACTTGTGCTTAAACATGTAGCTAACACAATGCTAATATCTGGCACGCTTACACAACTCATATTTTAGCAGGTAGGTGATATCGTTATTCGCCATTTACTCCTGTTAGGTGAAGCACATTTTCATCAGACTTTCATTCCCATGGAAACTGAACATAAACACACATTTGCGGCACAATCTCGTTATTTCACACTCTGTACACTAATGTCATAACTTCATATTCAACACATGGTATACTCCTAGCTCACCTGTCAACACATGCAGGCTGGCTGGGGGTCCATTAACTAATTGGCGCTCTCTTGCACTACCCTAAAAGGACTCTTAAGCTGCCTCATAGTGCCTGTGCCTGAGCTATACGTTGGATACACCTTTTAACCCACTGCAAATATTAGCTGATCTTCTGCACAAATATCACATTGCAAATAAATAAGTAAATAATGACAACAAAATGAGAACCTAGCACACACCGAATACAAACTGAGAATGGGGGGTGTCCATGAATATCGCCAACATTACTATGAGTCCCACAAAAAGAATCAAATCTTTCCATATTATTAGCAATTGAAAATGCTCATTTGGTTTCTGAATGGGCCCTAACAACTGTTGCTTTAAACACTTCTATTTAAATTATTGTTTTTTGTTTCTGTGTGTCATACGGGCTGCACAAATTACAAAGAATAATGAATGGTACACAGGAATGAAATCATTAAAAAATACAATGGAAAACGGCAACCTCATTATAGTAGTTCCAAGAAACTGGTGTTCAACTGCCTGATGTTAATCAGCTATGCCTGCAATGTGACTTTTCACCACTCCCTAAATGTTTTGCACAATGTGTTATTATCTTTTCATACATCTCTCCCTTTGCACACCACACCATTCCTATGTTATGAATAATGCATTAGTGCTTTTGTTCTTGGCACATCATTTGCAAAACAGATTCACGGCAGAGAAAAGGGATCTATGAAAGAATACTAACAGGGGACATTTATTTATTGAAGACCGGGCACATGATGTGATCCTGCTGTGGTATGGGAGTTATAGCAGAAAACACTTGTGTCAGTGCTTCTGAAGACCATGGACAAATGATGTAAACAACAAAACATTTCTGTCATCATCTTCCTGGATTTTATAATAATAATGTGTTTATTTAACATATCTGCTTACCATTTTCCAAAGCGTACTGTAGTAGTCAACAAATTCAACTCAAGGTCATTCATCTGTTTGTATCTCTTTCTGTGTCTTTCTGGCTGTGAAACAGAGCTTCCAGAGCTCCCTATTGCATTGAAATTCTTTCAGTCTTTGAAGACAAGTTTGGTAAATTAACATACAAATATGCTGTATTCTGTGTCCTGTAATGTAACCATTGTCTAATATCCTTTAATGTTACGGGTTTCCCTGCTGGATATCCAGTTGAATTTCCAGCTAACATTTCTTGATATTCCAGAATTCCAGTGTATACAATGATTTATATATGTCAACCTATCAATAATCTAGCCAGGTTTTCAGCTGAGGGGTGAGGCGGGTTGGGAGTATAGCACTTTCCTTTCACCTACTGTTGAATTATAATAATAATGGGTTACTAATCCTAGTCAATGTTTTTATGTAAAAAAATGATTGTTAATGAAACTTTAAAATCCATATGAAGTCAATGTTTGATGTTTCACTTATGTCTAGAGCTATACCTAAACACTGACTCAACAGAGTCAAAAAAGTTTTTTGTTGGAATTTTTCCTAGTAAATAAAGAACATGCTGAGGACTGCATGTCTAATAAAAAAAAAAATCCTGCTTATGATGCCAAGTGTTTCTAAGAAGTGGGGCTGTGCCTCATGAGAGATTGTTCTGGCCTCACTGATTACTGTACAGAATCACAACAGCTCAACTGTTTTTGCCTCAAACTCTGTGATTTCCATTGTTTCCTGACTCCACAATTGCCCCTCAGCTTTTAACCTCTTTCAGCTCGATGTTTTGAAGAAACTTTACTGCTTTGTTTCACTCCACACAAAATCTCATAAACACACAGCAGAAGCTCTGATAAACACATTTAGACAAGCATTTGGTAGCTAATTACTCATATTGCTTTCTCAGGATTTGGTGGAAACCATCAGGTAGAAATTCTAAGTAAATAGGAAGCTGTGCATCAATGCTGTGGTTAAGGTTTATTCTGCTGGAACAGAAAATCAATTCATGTAGCGTTAATAGATTGTATTTGACAGTTAAAGTGAGTAAACAAATGATCAATGCATGCATTCCTTACATGTTCATAACTGGTTCTGAATGATAACTAGCCTTCATTGTGCTACAATGTGGAACACTCCCAGAGTAAGATGGAGTGCTATATTCATGCTTCATGCCAACAGCTGTCACACTCTTTACTACTGGCATGTTATAATGTAGCATAGGAGGAGGAGGAGAAGTGGGCTGACAGATAATAGAGTAGGGAGGAGCATAGAGAAGAGAGGCATGTGAAATAAGGAGGAGAGCGTGATGTGAGGTAAAATTCGATGCTCTGAGGGCCTGTTGGCATCTGGAGCTACCAACAGTTTACGGCTTCAGTGTGCGTGGAGGATCTCTATTTACTTTCTGGATATATATGGAGGGTTTTCCAGCCATGGTTTTACTGCTTTACCTGCCTGTAATGGTGAGTTTACACCTGTTTGTCTGAATGTCTCTCTGTGTCTGAGTGTCTGAATGTGTTTTTTTTTTCTTTCACATTTTTCAACAGTTGACATTTCCAGTCTTAAAGTTCATACACTCCACAATGTTAAAGTCACATTCACACTACTCGCGGCTCACCCAGCCCAAGTATCATATGGTGTTGTACATTCTGTTATCTCCACCCCTCTCTGCTTCACCTTGAATGAGTTCTCCTTTTTTATCTTCGATATGTGTTTTCCTATATTTTTGTCATTAAATTCACCTTCAACAGGATCTGCACTTAACGTCTAAAATAAGAACATTTAAAAGTAGTGAGAGACTGTCTTACTGGCATGTTTGGAATGTTACAAGTTGTGCTTCTATAACTTTAGCCACAACACTTAGGTCTCTCCTTCAGTCAGTTTGTTTCACTCCCATTCACCCACAGATACTACCAGTACTGTATATATTTCAGCACAATCGGTCTGACCCCCACTTTGGGAACCACTGCTATACACAGTCATACTGTAATCCTCCTGGTGTTTCCAGTCACATGCAGCAGTGGTGTCATTTAATTTCTTGAAGCTGAACATAATTAACATTTTTTTCTTGTAACCGGGACAAATATAAAAAACTGTGTATTAGGACAAAGAACAGAGGATTGAGGTAAACCAGGTTACACACCAGGTTAATACACTAATGTATTATTGTTGAATAAAACACATTTTGTTCTTTCAGATAGCAAAAGACAAGTGGGAGATGCCAAATCGTCTTGAAGGTCAATCTAGTAGTATACAGAGGTCCCTCGTTTATCACGGGGGATATGTTCTAAATATAACCCGCAATAGACGAAATCCGCGAAGTAATCAGCTATATTTTTTACAATTATTATACATGTTTTAAGGCCGTAAAACCCCTAACCACACACTTTTACACTCTTCTCAGACAGCCATTAACATTTTCTCACATTTCTCTCTTATTTAAACACTCTCAAAGTTCAAACTTTCACAGATTAACCAAAAATAAGTACAATACTGTATTAGTAAATGAAACCAAAGATCAAAACCTGTTTTCAAGCCCAAACATACAGCACTTCAGAGTCACACTGCTAGCGACTGAACATTTCTGTAAATCTGGCTACCCGAACGCATTTTGTACAGTTCTCACTTAGCCAATCAGAACGCCGAACACAATGCACAAAAAAAATTCCACGAAACAAGCAAGCAAGGCTGTGAAAGGTGAACCATGTTACAGTGAGGGACAACTGTATTGCAATCTATTGGCTCTTGATGTTAACAAAAGCAATGAGGTAGAATTTTAGTCAATAAATGTTACAAAGTAAAGTAGATAAAGTAAAATGTCATTACCACTTTGGTAAAAACAGGCCCTGATAACAGAATAAAATGGTTCAAAAAGATTGTTGTTAGTCAAAATACATGAAACTCTTGTTTCTCTGTTTGAGACCCCAGGGTATGGTTTTTTAAGCAGAGGTTTAACCACAGCGGACTGAAAGCTATAAGACATATGCTAGAGTAAATAAGTAAAGTAATAGTAGTAGTAGTAGTAGCAGTAATACTGTAATAGCAGTAGTAGTACTAATGCGATGAGTGATCAGACAAATGTCGCCTTTTCTCTGCAGTTGGTAGGCACTGCAGCCAGCGCCCCGCAGCCTAGACGCCACAAGAGGGACTGGCTCATCCCAACAAAGAAACTTAAAGAGAACTTTGAATACAGTAGAGGAAACTACATTGCCAGGGTAAGAAGATTTTCATATCATGCCATCTGTGTTTTTACACTGTTAATCTCTTTACATTCAGGTTTTCTTGACATGTTTGTATCTGAAAAAAGAAATGTGATAAAGGATTTATATTGAATACGTCCTAATATATACCTCATACGTATGTTTGCCATCATAACAATGATTAATTGGATAACTTTATTGATTAACTCTCCATCCAGCTTCTCACTGGATCTGATACCAAGTAAATACAAGGCCAGTATTGCCAATACCAACACAGAAACTTTTTACCTAAAAAAATAATAATGAAGTGAATGCATCATAAATCATTTAATCAATGCTAATTTAGAAGCTGTGGCTCGCAGGCAGAGCGGGTCATCCACTAATCAGATGATTGGCAGTTCGATCCCCGGCTCCTTCAGTCTGCATGTTGAAGTGTCCTTGGGCAAGACACTGAACCCCAAATTGCTCCCGAAGGTGTGTGAATGTGTATGAATGGTTACATCCTCAAACTGATGAGCAGTTGGCACCTGCATGGTAGCCAATGCCATCAGTATATGAATAGGGTGAATGAGATATGTAGTGTAAAAGCGGTGGTCGGAAGACTAGAAAGGCGCTATATAAGTACAGTCCATATGCACTCTATGCATCTTTATATAAGAATAGATTTTTCAGTTGCAGTAATTGCACTTTGAAAATAACATTATCTAATGCTGGCAATGACTAAATCTTAGTTTCACTTCTAGAATCAGCTACTTGGATATAATTGACGATGCTGAAAGGCCTCTACCAGTGAACTCTGTCTCAGTGCCGGGGGTCCTCCTCCCTCCGTTTAGTACTTTGCAGCTCAGAGTTCTCTTTTGAGTCTTTTTGGTGTGCGAGTGTGTGTGTGTTTGTATAGACTTGTGGTGTTGCCACAACATCTGATTTCTTACTTGGAAACATTGCAGGTTGCAGTATTACAGTCTGCACTAGCGGTAAAATACCTCCAAACATTGCTTCTCTTCCTCTGCCATCACGCAGCCATAGTCATGTGAGTGCAGTGCACGCACACAGCAAAGAGAACATGAGCGAATTAAGAGGAGCAGTGTGTTACAACATGCACACAACCACTGTGCTGTAACAGGAGCTGTGTACTGAACGTAGAGAAGTGATAGTGACACTTAAATATCAATCCTGTCATGCAAGTATTGATACCGATACCAACATTCATATCACTACTGTAGATATTTTAGATCGATTCACCCAGCACTACCATGTGAGCATTTTTTTGCCTTTGGTAGCCAGGTGCAGTAGAGAAATGAGGAAAGGAAGGATGCAGCAAAGGCTATAATGAGAATGTTGTAATTCATGGTAGGTATCTTGAGCTACAGACAAACCTGTTCTAAGGAGTGAAATATACTGACTGATAATAGAGTAAATATTTCTGATAAAAACATTACTGGAGCAACTAAACCATCACTTTTAGTTAAACTTAACAAGTTATTATTTGGTATTATCTCATGTCAGACTTGTAGTCAAGACCCCGTAAAACAGGGTGACTTAGTTACCTAATAATTTCCAAATCTCTTTGGGTGAGTTTTTGTTTTTTTTGTTTTTTTTTTTGGATGCTGTTTTGCAGCTTTTTGTGATTTAAGTAAATGCATCACCAAAGATTTAAGCTGACACTACTTCCCCTGATATCCAGACATGCAGTTTTAGTCTTGACATACTTGAACAACAAACAAAATCTGTAGTTTAAATGACTGAGACAAGACTCACGAAAAATTTAAGATGAGACTAAGACAAAAACAGGTCTAGTCTGGATATCAGTCGAGGTGATGTCAGCTAAATCATTGGTAATTCAATAAGTTTTATTATACTATTTTTATGTTGCAATAGCTTAGGCTAGGAATTCATTTACATACTACACATTAATTCTGCAAATAAAACATGCTTTCCACGTGTGTTTTATGATCAATATAAAATGAAGTTGTGGAATATTAAATATCCTGTAATGTTCACACAGTAATGTTGAGAGAAGAGGCTGAAATACGTTGACATTTTGTACTTTCTTACGGCTAATAACAAATGCAGATGCACGTGTTTACTCGTTCATTCAGTTATTTATACAGACTGTATTAAAATATGTATTAAAAGGGGAGGCGGCCCCACTGAGGCTGTATATACAGGGCTTAAAATATTGTTTTGCACCAATACTGACAATCCCATGAGGTTCCTCACTTGAGCTCAGACCTGCATGAGATGTCTTGTAGATCACTGTATGAATCATCCATCTTTTCCCTCACCCGCAGGGCCATTTTTAATTAAATACAATTTTTTACATTTTTTTTTATATCATGAAGCACAGCTGCAGGGCGCGGCGCTTCTGTGCGCGCCGGTTAACAACACCGCATGTGTAGCCGCGGCTCACTAGGGCGCTCATGAAGGCTTAGTTCTCTGAGAGCAGGTAGCGGACACTTTGTTTCAATCATGACACCCTCGTTGGAAAAATGTCGCTGTCGAAAAAGAGAAAGGAGACACTGAGTGTCGGATCTTCCAAGAAAAAATGGACTTATACGTATTTTTTTTACGGAGATGAATGGGAAACCTATGTGTTTGGTGTGCACGCAGCAACGTTCAAACACAAATGATGCCTCTTTCACATCGTAATAGCATATACTACGAGCTACAATAACCAAAAACCCGTTTTGTAAAAGAACAAGCCGTCCTCTAAGCAGGACGCATAACATTGATCTCTACGAGCAGCCCGACGAGTGCGCAGGGAGCGTCTGCAATTTCACTTCTAAGAGAGACGCTGCAAACAAAAATCAATATTATGACTCCAAAATCACTCCACACATCAACAGTCTCCTCGTGGTCATACTACAAAAAAAATATATGTAACCTGGAACATTTCTTACATATTTTTTTTATTGTTCAAAGCTATATTGTTAAAATAATCCAAGCTCATGCCTTCCATGTCATCTGCTATGAGATATAACAAACACTGAGCCTCGGGTTGTTACTTTTTATTTTATTGGAGAAAATGTTTTGAAATAAAAACGATTTTGTATTGCACTTCTTTTTATCTCTTTATATTTTTATATTTTCAAATTTATGCAGTGATTTTTGTGCTCCAGCCTCCTTGAGCTCATATATAGTTGTATGCGGTCCCTGGACCAAAATGAGTTTGACACCCCTGACATTGAGAGTCTAGAGATATAGAAAAGTTGGCAACTTACCAGGAGCAATGAAAGCTAGAACACTTGTTCACACTTGTTTTCTGCATCTGTAAGTCTTCAGGGTGCATTAAATCTTTAGTCAAGTATAGTGAGATCATTCCCGCTATTACTGCTTAACCATTTTGACGATGATTTTGTCTCTATGTGGCCAAAAACACAGTATGGGTGTAGAGGTCACGGTTGATGGATCTCACTGCAGCTGACACACTGCAGAAAGTACGACAGAGTATTAGGGCCACATTTAAATAAAAAAATAAAAAAAGGAATTAATTATGAGATTAAAGTCGTTATTAAATATGGCGAGAATTAATTACGAGATCAAAATTGTTATTAAGTATGGCCCTAATACTCTGTCGTAAAAACGAAATATGTTTATAGATGTTGACATTCAATGCTACTGAACAGGATTTTTTTTCAGAACTTCGTATATTAACGGCTGATGATTGTTATTCTTTCAAGTACAAATATTTACCTCAGATCGCGAAGATATGTGATTTTATTTGTGTCAGTCTCTTTATTTCCTGCCTTGATACTCAAAGACTCAAAAACAGATCATGGGTTTACATTTGACAACCTAGCTATGGTTTTACTTGTGGGACTGCTCCTCCAGCCTTTAAATATGTTTCCTGAAGCTGCAGAGGAATTCCATATTTGTACAATAATACAATTTTTCCCAGCGGACATTACTGACTTGCACAGGTGTCTGTCTGGATGATGTTCAGAGGAACAGAGAACAATTTTATTGACTGAAGAGGGAGGTGGTTATGGTGAAAGTTTGACAGTTGGGTGGGGATCAAGGTTTGCATTTTGAGTCCTGTTTGTGGTTTAGACAACAGAAACGTTTTGGTTCAAAGTAAGTAAAGATAGTGGTCTCAGTGAATAATGTTTATTAATAATTCATTAGGATGATTATAACCTTGTGTTTCAAATCATTGCAGAGCTTTTCTGTATTAAACCAGACCATGATCTTTCTCTAACCTCTACCAAGAGCTGCGAGAATCTAAAATGAACCAGAAAACTGCTGAATAATGCTGTAATCACTGCTAGCTCTTATTATGAGATCAGTGAAATACACAGTCATCATTTTACTGACATGTTCAGTATCAACATTAATTAACATTTTCTCATTATGTCCATATAACGCAGTCGGTTTTAAATTTCCCTTTAAACGTATTTACTGTTGTATATAGATGTATGTGCATGTCATTGTGTCCTCTGTGAAATTGAAGTCGTCTTGATTAAACTATTGCCTATTTGAAAAAGTAAAAGTAGCTCTGGTGAATTTATACCCTGTTTGGATGAAATCATGAATTGATGATGTGCAACAGAAAACACAGACTATATAAAAATAGTCTTGTTGGTTTGATCATTCTTAGATCAGGTCAGACAAGGATGAGAGTGCTACCCTGTACTACACTCTGCTGGGTCCTGGGGCCAATGAGCCACCAGTGAACCTGTTTGTCGTAGAGGAGACCAGTGGACTGGTGTATATCCGAGGAAAACTGGACCGAGAGAAGAGAGAGACGTACATTGTGAGGACACAACTCAACATCTACTCCCACAATCTACAAAACATATGATTATACACACACAATAATCCATTAGTGATAATAATTCATCTGTTCAACAGCTGACAGGAGTGGCCAGATTTAATAACGGCAGTGGGGCTGAATCCAGAATAGACCTGAGGTTCGTTGTGGAGGATGAAAACGACAATCCACCTGTTTTCGTCACTGTGCCTCCAGCTACAGTCAAAGAGTCCAGTCCAGCATGTATGTTGTTTTCTGCCACCAACACTCAAAATACAAGATTCAAATGTTGTCTTCTTAATGTCTTCTTCAAAACGTTTTGACATTTGATGTCCCAGATCAAGATTAAGTACACTAACCGTCATCATCATCATTATCATCATCATTCATTATGAAAGTGGCCAAATGGTGATGGAAACTGAGTTTCTATTTGTCATCCCCACACCTCAGCTCTTTTCTGAATGTTAGTAAAGTTGACTAAACTACTGCTGAAACAGATGTCAGTACGACCTCCTCAACTTGCAGAGTCAATGCATCAGTTAGGTTGCCTAAATTTAAATCATAAAACTCTGAAAATCCAGATTCAAGTATAGTCCTAATGGCGAAAGAGCATAGCATTACAATGCTGTCTATGAAAAAGCTGCTGAATGATCTTTATGTTTTTTTGCCCAGGGACTCTGGTCAGTAGGATTACAGCTACCGATGCAGACAAGGCCAACTCTTCCCATTCAAAGATTGCCTACAGCATGGTGAAGCAGGAGCCATCTGATGGCACTGATCTATTCTTCATAGACAGGGAAACCGGATCCATTTACCTTAAAGAAGAAAACATGTTAGACAGAGAGGTCAGACAGATAAGTGTGATTGAAACATTCTGCTATCCTTCAACTATAAAACTGTAGATGGCTGTAAGATTGTTGACCCCGACTGTCTCTCTGTTGTCCACAGAGACAAAGCTCGTACATCTTAACCATTAAAGGAACTGATATGAATGGAGCTCCTGGAGGCAACACAGGCACTGGTACTATTCAAGTCAAAGTAGTGGACATCAATGATAACAAACCCATGCTGGATAAAGATGAGGTATCAATTCAGATTTTGTTTCCAGAGAAGATATTCTGACATGGAAAAAAAATAGTGTCATTAACTTAAAACAGTGACTAAACAGAACTGTGCGTAGCATATATTCACAGTTACGTCCAACTATTACATACTACTATATCACAGACCCTCTGCCTGTACTAAGAAACATTCGGTTTCCTTGTTCTGTTAAAAAGTGATAATGTTTAAAATAAAAGTACTTGTTCCCTGTGCTTGTGTAGTATTCATGTAGCATTGTGGAGAACACAGCGAATGTGGAGGTCATGAGGTTCAAAGTGCTGGATGCTGATGAGGAGAAAACCGACAACTGGCTGGCTGTTTTTGATATCGTTTCTGGAAATGAACTCGGGACGTTCAGCATAAAGACTGATCCCAAAACCAACGAAGGCATTCTGATGCTTGAAAAGGTAGATCTGTCTACTGCAGGAACTGAACAGCTGAGATGTGTGTGTATGATGGTTGAGGACAGGAAGACGCTGTTTATTTATTGAAAAGATACAAATTAAAATTCTGTTTATATTGTTAAATATAGTTCCTAAATCTTGACTTTAGTTATCTATTTTGAAACATGAAAATAATGTCTTTGCGTTATACAACAAGATCACAGTGTACAATATCACGGTATTTGTGTCATATGTGGACTACAGTATGTGGTTTATTTGACAATGACAGTGGTTTATTTTGACAATGTATACATGTTTAACAGAGACCTGTGAAAGTAAACTGAAGTGGCCTAATTCTGTTTTCTTTCTAGCCTGTTGATTTTGAAGAAACTCCTGATATCAAACTGGGAGTGGTGGTATCCAATGTTGCCCCATTTGTGGGGGATGGAGGTGGTGATGGGGAAGGAGAGGCTGCTGGTGCTGGTGCTGGGGCTGGGGCTGGTGCTGGGGGTGGGGCTGGTGCTGGAGGTGGGGCTGGTGCTGGTGCTGGGGGTGGGGGTGGGGCTGGTGCTGGAGGTGGGGCTGGTGCTGGTGCTGGTGCTGGTGCTGGGGGTGGCGCTGGTGCTGGGGGTGGGGGTGGCGCTGGTGGTGGGAGTGGGGCTGGTGCTGGTGCTGGGGGTGGCGCTGGTGGTGGGGGTGGCTCTGGTGCTGGTTGGAGTTCTAAAAAGCCAGTCAAGACAATGAAGCCAAAAAAAGGCAAATCCTACCCAGTGAACATCGTAGTGCTGAATGCACCTGAGGGTGTTGCCTTTAAACCGGCAGTGAAGCCAATCTCTGTTTCCGAGAACCCCAAGGAAAATCCATTGATGAAGGTCATCGCTGTCTATGCAGCTACTGACGCTGACACTGGAAAGTTAGGAGAAAATGTTCGGTGAGAAAATGTTACAGTTGAATTGAATTCTACCTGAACAGCTCCATAAATGCATATTCATAAAACAACTCACATTGTAATGTGGATATAATACTCACTAGAGCACAGAGTGGATTAATCCCACACTTTAAAAAGTCCCCAACAAATGCATTATTTCTTCTTTACTGAGTACTGTTTGTTAAATGTGTTACAGTTACCAGTTGATTAAGGACAGTGATTCTCAAATTGTGCTATGCAAGCTCCCATTAGTGGCGTGCTGAGCAATCGACATTTTTTAAAATTAAATTATTAAATTTTAATGAAATAAATAAATTTAAAAGCATATAATACTGTAAAAGTATCACTAAAATGAAAAAAAGGTGCTACATGCGGACGCAAAGTCAAAGGATCACCAGAGTTCACAAAGACCATGAATTTCTGCACATTTTTGTTGAAACATCTCACTCATAACTACAAATGTAAACTTGTTGGTGGCACTAGGGGAAAAGTCATCACCAAAGTTATTAGGGTCCATCCTCTGGAGACCATGGATATCTGTACCAATTTTAAACCAATCAATCCAATTAATTTAGGTTGTTATAATATTTCAGTCTGGAGCAAACTGGTATTCAGATTAACTGACAGACAGACAGATATCATCTACCATCGGTGTGGCTACAAATGCTGTAATAAAGCTGTATTGGTGATTTCTAAGCCAACAGGCTGGAGAGTCACAATCTTCTGTCTTTGGAAAGAGAGACACACCTACTGACAAACATTTGTTTAGTTGTTTCATGGGATTTATTGAGAGTAAGAAAAATATAAAATGACTGATTTTTTTTAGCTGATTGTAGAGAATGAGACTGTTTAACTCCCTGTGTTTACTGTGAAATTTATGTGAATTGAAAATGAATCAATGCTGCATGCTCTTCCCACAGATATGCTAAAGGATATGATCCTGCCAACTGGCTAGTGATAGACCCAAAAACAGCAGAAATTAAACTTCAAACATTTCCAGACAGAGAGTCTCCATTCTTGGTTAATGGAACATACCATGCTGAAATCCTGGGACTGACTGAAGGTAAGCTCTGTGTATGGTAGGTGTATTACATTTAGAGAGCTGATTTTAAGAAGGAGTTAGGTTTCTAAAGTGTTTAGGACCGCATTAGCCTTTTTTTTAACGGTAGCTTATTGTTGTGCTGGCCAGAGATCAGTCAAGACTTTAAAATTCAATATTCAATTAAACAATACTAGATACTTGTGATGTCTGCACTAAACTGAAGGCTTGTGTGAAAGTGTAGCCAGTACTGCTGTTCACACTGCGAATCAACTTAAATTCAACAATTCACTTTGAAATTCAAGGTTTGTTGACTGCTCAGTTTTTTGATTTCTACAGACGTGCCTCCTAAGATCGTCACAGGAACAATAGCGTTGCAAGTGGGAGATGAAAATGACAACTGCCCCTCACTAACCAACAATGTGAGGTACACCTGCTCAGACACTGAAGTCATTTACGTCACTGCAGTGGACGAGGATGGAGACCCAAACTCAGCACCTTTCAGTTTCAGCCTTCTGGAAAAGGAGAGCCAAGACGAGTGGAGGATTGAGACTGATCCACTTAATGGTATGATAACTTATTTTTATTATTGCCTGTTTGTGTGAACCCTTACAAAATGCATAACTTTAATAGCTTCAGATTGAAAAGACTACACATGTTGCTAGATAAATTTCTTCTTTAGATGAGGATGGTCAAAGTAGGGTACATTATTTAAAGTTACATTGTTCGTTACTCAAGGAGCTAACTCTATGTTGATCATTTTTCTATCTGTATTAATGAGCATTAGGTATTGGTGATGAGAAAGTTTAGCTTTATTTTGTTATATAATTTAACTATGGAGATTATTTTCTTTGTCCATTAGCTATATGTTCAAGAAGAGAGACAAAATATTCCATAAATGTTTTTTAAACCTCTGCTGGAAAGCCATCAGGTCCTGGTTCTTTTCTGTTTGGCATACTGTTACTCACCTTTTACACATAACAAAACAATTGTTCATGACACAAGGGTGCATCAACAATGAAACATGAAAATATAGTATATAATATAATAAAATGTTCTTTATTTTGTCTTTTCAGGTACAAGTGCACTTCTCAGGGCTTTGAAACCACTGTGGCCTGGTCACTACCAGGTTGGCTTCATTATTGAGGACCAACAAGGCTTTGCCTGCCCAGACCAACAGTACCTGGACCTGTATGTGTGCTCCTGTGAGGAAGGAGAGATATGTGGATATGCTGCACCAGGTGCTGCACCAGGTTTACCTGGTTTACCTAGTGCAGCATATCTCAAGGAATCCTCGTCTAAATTTGGAGAACTGGGTGTAGGGGCACTGATCCTGGGACTTCTAATGCTACTTAGTAAGTATAAGTTGTTAGCATGACTCAGAAGTGACACCTAAAATGCATATACAATAATCTTATAATTTGTAGGACTGGTTCAAAAGGTATACTTTTGTAACGTATGTATCTGAAGTGTGAAATTTTGTCTGTTTGTTTTTCATTTGTAGGTTTGTTACTGGTGGCTTACTCATGTGGACCAGAACAAGGAGTGTTCTCTGACCTTCCTTTTGATACCATACAACACTTAATTGTCTATCGCACAGAGGGCAACGGAGAGGACAAGGTAAATGACAGAAGAGTCAACAACTGTTGAGTTTTACTGACAGGAGCTGCAAATTAAGCTTGTATCTGAGGAGAGATGTTTTGAGATCAAACCCAGGAGCAGTGATGCACAGAAACACTGCAGTGTTTTAACCCAACTCATCATGGAGCTTCTTGCACAGCTTAACCTTCTTTTGAAACATTCAACATATGGATGCTCTGAATGATTATCTTTTGTATGTATTATCAGGTTAATGTATAATGGCGTCATGCCAGTAAATGGATCAAGGACATACAATCTTGATTGTGCTTTAGGGAAAGGTGCAAGTGGTCACATACTACATCTGATGTGAAAATACCACAGCGGCACCAGTTCATGCTTTTTACACTTCTGCGGAACTCTGAGAAGAGTGAGAACATCTTTTCTATACAGAAAAAGCCATGTGTCATTCTCTGTTCTTCTTTTTATAAACAAATTCTCTCCAGTTCTGATGTAATATAAATGTATAAATGTATGTCAGTTATATCCTCAGTAAGACAAAAAGGTGGCATTTTTATTAAAAACAGTCTGTTTTTCTAATGTCTAATTTCAGTTTCTGTCTGTGTTACCATCAGAATGTGCTCAGTACTCCAGCCATGATCACATCTACTACCATGACCACTGCACAGGTCAACAACATAGCTTCCAAGAGGGAAATGATTCTTAACACAGGCACAGCCAACAACATGTTTAGGTCCAGGTGTTTGGACAACAGCAGGAACCAGCAGAGCAGCAGTGGAGAATCCAGGCAGTCCTGGAAAAACATTTGCTCTTTGGAGGACCAGCTTGAAGGCATGGACAGCATGACCGTCTCTGATGTGTTTCTGCATCAGTACTACTCTCACGTAAGTGACTGTCAGACAGTATAAGTTGATGTTATGATGTTTCCAAGAGTCAGAAGTGTTTCAGTTCTGTACAAAGTAGATTTAAAATGGCAGTACAATCACTATCATATATAATATCCAGTGACAGTATTAACAATAGACAGCCTCTAGGAAGGATAGGGGGAGATGAGGGGGTTGCAGTGAACCATATTGGAAGATGCCAACTAATCCTACATTGGTCAACCAGACAGCGTTATTGATATCTTGAAACTCCTAATGTCCATGCAAAATTCATGGCATATGCAGAACTTTGCTCTTAGCTCTGAACTTTGACTAGACCCTCATGACATGACCCTCCATTAACTAGACAATCTGCTTTACCACCTGTGCTGTGCCACAGCCCCCCTTGTACAAACTGTACAAATGCTGTGCAAATCAAAATGCTGCCATCAGCACATTAGTGCTGGTGAATTGTTATTGTGCAAATGTTTGTGTAATCATGAATTTGTATTAGAGGTATTTATAGAGATAGTAGTAACATGCCATTAATTCTCTTTGTATCACTGTTGATCTCTGTGCAGAAGGCAAACTACACTGCAATGCACGAGGCAGCAATGGATTGTCTGAGAGAGCATGCTTTCGAGGGCCAGGGCTCCTCTGCTGGTTCGGTGGGCTGCTGCAGCCTCCTGGAGTCTGTCAACAACCTGCAGTTCCTTGATGACCTTGAGCCAAAGTTCAAGACCTTGGCTGACATCTGTTCTCCCCCTAGACCTCCAACACCTCCAACACATCAAGCTACTGCCATCCCAGAGGTGGATGAAGTGGCCCACATTGCCGGGCCCTCATTGGAGGCTAAACCACCCAGCATTTATGACAAGAGCACTGAAAGCAATCAGAATGTCAGCATCAGCCAGTCATCGACCAGAAGCATTGCGTTTAATGGAACAGCTTCCAGGAGCACGCGCAGGGACTCCTCAGACAAACCCTTTTCTGGACACATGCTTCTACTACAGCAGCAGCAGCAGCTTGTCTACTACACCACCACCCCTATGTTGCAGCCAATGCACTACATAATCCAACCACAGATTCAGAGCCCTGTGCTGCTGGCTGAAGCTCCTGTCCCCAACATTCAGGGCATGATTCTGTGTAATGGGATATCTGGACACAGTGAGCACATCCTACATGGCGGAAACACTGCTGGGACTCTCAGCAGACAAAGAGGCAACAGAGTGGTCAGTGAGGACTATGGAGTGGGTACATGGATGAGCTCAGATGGCCAAGCAGAGGTAATGGGTGTCCAAAGGAAAGGAAGACGTATCAAGTCAGTTAGTGGAGATTGGATAGAGAATTGTAGAAAAGTGACGCTGGACACTAGACATGCCACTGTGGGAGCAGCAGGATCTAAAGAGTTGCAACAAGTTGTAGCGCTGCACAGTCCGAATCACATTGCTACACACCCTTTTCATTCAAACACACCTCCATCCATGGGCGTCCTCCGTCATCCACCCACAGTCAGCGCCTACTCCAATGGAAGTAAACTGCCGCATCCCGCGCAGTTTGAATCCGTTTTAGAATCCTAGGTGCAAGTCACCGGTGAGAGGAGGTAGGAAGAAGAGAGTCCAGAGAGTTACAAAAGGAAAAGTCAATAGCGTTGTTAAGCGTGTGGTTAAGTCTATGTGACATATAGACCCTTTCCTAAAAATTAGAATATCATAGAAAAGTTTACTTATTTCCATAATTCCATTAAAAAGGATAAACTTCCATAGATTATAGATTCAGGGCCCACAATTCAAATGATTTGAAGTATTTATTTGTTTGTTTTTACAAAATTTGGGCTTCCAGCTCAAAAAACTGCCGAAAACTTAATAAGAATAAATAAAAATAAGAATACTGTGAAGAAATCAGCCCAAATTTTGCAGGGCATTAATGTTTTTTAACTGGGTGTCACACACTAATCATCTACTAAATTCAAAGCACCTGACAGACGACGTCATTGATACCCTCCATAGGATGGGTAAGCCACAAAAGTTCTTGGCTAAGGAGGCTGGCTGTTCACAGAATGCTGTGTCTAAGCATATCAATGGAAAGTCTAGTGAAAGGGCAAAATGTGTCAGGAAAAGATGCACCAGCATAAGAGATGACCATGGGCTTCAGCAGATTATCAAACAGACAAGATTCAAGAATCTGGCAGAGATCCAGAAAGAGTGAAATAAGGCGGGAGTCACAGCTTCAAAAACCACCACATTCAGACACATCCGGGAGATGGGCTACAACTGTCCGGTGTGAGTTGGCCTTGAAGGCCAACGTACTGTAGGAAGCGTAGGACCCAGCCTCTGCCCATACCGCCAGAAGCACCAAAACCTGGTTTAATCCAATACCATCACAGTGCTTGACTGGCCAGTCTGAATCTATAATCTATGAAAGTTTATCCTTTTTAATGGAATTATGGAAATAAGTAAACTTTTCTATGATATTCTAATTTTTTGGAAAGGGTCTGTATATGCGCCGCTGGAGTTCCGTCGTCCCGCTGAGTGGATTGTGTATTTCTTTGACTTGGATCAGCTGTTTCAAGCGTCAGGGGGTGCCGGTTTCGATGGAGAAGACCGACCGACTGACCGACTGACAGATTTAATTTAAAACTGGGAGGTGAAAAATCCTGGAAAGGATAATTCCCAAACAAGGAAGGAACTCTTTTGTTTCTTTGGTTATTCAGGCATTGGAAAAAAAATATTCACCTTCTGAAAATCACCTTTTTGGTGCTTTATTATTGATGTGCTAATCTGCCTGGTTATTATTTTTGTGTGGGTTGACTGCATTATTTTAGTTATGTTTTATTTTATTATTATTTTATTTTTATTTTTTTGTCAGACTTGACTCTGACTGGCACCAAAGCACACTTTGTAGTTGACCCGCTACAAAGTGTTCACACAGAAAGGAAGAAGAACTAAGTCAACAGCATCAGCAGAGGCAGGTTTCTTGCATTAAAATTTATTCTGAAAATCACAGCACCACCAGACAAAATACCTTCTCATGCTACATTCAGAGTCCTTTTTGTGTTGTATTGAAAAAGGAAGCGACAAATCATTTTAAATAAAAGAGTTTTATTTAAAGGGACGTTAATGTTGGCCCAACTGGCCACCCCTTTAACGTAGGTTAGGTAGGTTACGACATAGATTCAACACAGTAGTATAAAAGAAGCTTTAGAATGTAAATGCATTTTCTTTGTGTTTTGTTTCTATTTTTTTCGTAATTGTATGCATATATTCAAACTATGACTAAACCAGTGCAACATGTCACTGTTTTCATCCAGCTTTCATCCTGTCACAGTTGAACACTAGATGGCAGTACAAAGCTTCTGTAGTTCAATATGAATCTGGACGAGGAGTAAAGAACATTTAATGACAGCAGCGTATGACTCTGTCATATAATACTGTTTCAGATATGATAAAATACTTATATTCCATCACAACATTTTGCTCTTTAAAGTCATTTTGGAGCTCACATAGTATGGCTGAGGGTATGTGTCAGTAGTTTGTGTATCATAACATTAAAATAGGTTTTACATCAGGATGTTTATGTTGGCTCAAATGTTTCATGAAATAAAATGTTCCGTAGGTATGCAGTAAAGCTCATTCTGTACATTTAAATTAAAAGTTAAGTCATTTTGTGGTGATCTTCTGAAAATATTCAGTCAGAGGGGTTGTAGAGGTTCACTTTTTTCTTTTGAAACTCATTTAAAGCCAGAACTCATATTCCATTTAAGACTTGTGCAGATGCTTTGTTCTACATCCATATCACAACCAAAATGCCAAAAGGTCATTGGTATCAATGTTAAAAAGATAATAAATACTTCTTTTTAAACTTTCATTTTAAATTGTATGTTCATGTTTTATTGGTAAATCAAATATCTAATTAATTATATATTTATGTATTATATATTATGCAATATGTCAGTGTGTATTATATCAATTACCAATGATTTGAGCATTTCTATACAAGCTTTTCTCATTTGAACTTGCAAAGAACATGTCAACATTAATAACTGGCGAAGAGTGTTATTATCAAGTCACTAACTTACTATCCAACTTGGTGCTTGCAACACATTGTAACTCACTAAATATGGCAAAAAATAAAAAAGTAAGTTTACTCATATAGCACCAATTAGGCACAAGGCTTTTCAAAGTGTTTCACAGGGGCATATGTGCTGTTTCATTGCCACTACAATATACAGACAGAGGCTCGCACAGCAAAGCAGGAATGAACAATTAACTCTAAATTGCAAATAAACCTTCACAAAATCAATGCAAACTTATTTAAAACTGACAGCACAATAATTTTAGCCTTGTTTGTCGCTATGTGCTCTGTGATGAACTGGCGACTTGTCCAGGTTGTACCCCGCCTCTCAGCAATAGGCACCAGCCTCACCGTGACCCTGATGAGGATAAGCGGTAGAGTGATAAGATGATGGATGGACAATTTTTGTCAAACACTTTCAATATTATCAGAGTTTTTTAGTCTCTGTTCTTGCAAATAGTGACGTTCAATCATGTGAACAGTGTCAACTGTTCTGTTCTAGTATTGCACAACACTGACTCTGACTACCACCTCCAAAGCCATGTTGTCGCCAAAGGGTGTAGTGGTTTTCTCTGTAATGTGTTTGAGTATAGATGTGTTAGTTTAGTTTTGTACTTTGGTTGTTTTTAGGTTAGTGTGATTGGGTCGTTTTTTTGGAATTGTGCACCTTTGTATGTTTATTGAGTGGTTTGAAGTTTTTAGTTTTGCAGTATGGAAAGCAGAATGGACTTTTCTAACTGGCCTAAACACACCACACGCTAATTGAGGGCTACAAGCATCAGGGGAAGCAGAGCATGGGCACAAAGGAGACGGAGGGGAGACAGTGGATTGGCCCGGTTGGGGCCAGGGCCAGGGCCAGAGCCAGAGCCAGAGCCAGAGCCAGAGCCAGAGCCAGAGCCAGAGCCAGAGCCAGAACCCCCCTGAAGCATGGCTGCCGGTGGCTGTGGGTGGGTGCAGTACTGCGGCCTAGGGAGAGAAGGTAAGACACTATTCCCCAGGCCAGAAGGTACCTTGGAGCGACGGGCACCGGGAGTCAGCCATGGGGCGAAGCAGGTGGTGGCTGGAGCCGACAGTTGAGGACTAAAACGAGTGAATTTTTAAGTATTTTTATTGTATTTTAGGTAAATAAATGGAATCTTTTTAAACCATAGCGTAGACTCTGCTCTGCTTACCCCTGATTTAAAAAAAAAAACAGTTTTAGCTTAGTTTTTCCCAATTGATAAAACACAATTTCTGAAACCTTGCTCCATTTTCTGAAAATATTAAACACAAAACCTCATCTTCAAGCACTATTTACAAAACCTCTGACCCAAAATCAAACTTTCGCTTCAGAACAGATTTACCTGTGCTCAAATCATAAACAACGTGATCAAAATGATATACACTATCAAGCAGTCAATAAACAATACAGTAAAAAATAGAAAACATTGTTCAAAACATAGTTCTTAGGAAGAAGTACATTTTTAATCTCAAAACAAATTTCATATTTTTCTGTTATTGTCTTTTGTTGAACGAAAACATGTTCCATCATAGTAGTTTACAGGTTTTTTTCATTTGCTTAAACACAATTTTGAAAACTAGGCTGGTTTTATTACACATCATTTTATTTACAGTAACACAATTCACCAAAGCACACACCCAAACTGCAAAACACCTCATATATGCAAAATGAAGCACTGCAACCAAAATCTAACTTTTGCACCAGATGTCACACACTTCATTCGTATTACTGATTTCTGTCTAACCAACTACACACTGTTGAGCATAATGAAAAGCACTCCCATCTTTAGTGTGCTTTGCCATCATACTAACATAGTTCAAACTGTAGAGAATGCTTCAGATTGTTCACATGCACAGAAATATTTGCAGCTACACACACGTGCTACTGAAATATTTATTTTATTTATTTTTCACCAAACAAGTCAGTGCAACATATGCACAGCAGATATATTTACATTGGAGTAAACTAAAATATGCTCACAAAACAGGAAGCTGAAAAATACAATTGCAGAAAAAATGTCAGAAAAAATAAAAAAATAAAGAGCAAAGCAAAATAATTTGACAACACTGCTCTACCTCGACCCCTCACTCTTCCTCCCCCTCTTTTTCAAACCCTCCCTCTTCCTCTTCCTCTCTCAGCAATGTCTTCCAAAGATGCTTACCTATGGTCTTTTATTGCTTACTTCCTGATTGAAGTGTTAACCATTACATACCACCTGTTTGGTCAGGTGGCACATATAGTGGCCGATGAGCTCATGTAGTGTCATTTTAAATGGCAGTGTTTTGAAATTGCAAACATGTGACTTTATGTCAGATTGTTGTGTCTTATACAGAGAACCACATTCAGTACACTTAAAAAGAGCCACTTCGAATTGCAAAATGTGTGTAAAGCAGAAAATGTGTTTAAAGTTTTGGAGATTTGAGATGAGGTTTTGCTCCCTGTGTGTCAGTTTAAATATTTGTGTTTGTGGGCGCAGCACTCTGGCCTGGGGAGAGATGGCAGGACTGGAGCTGGAGTGGCAGGCACCGAGGAATCAGCCGCAGGGCCAGGCGGGTGCAAGGCAACTGGAGAGTGTGGATTTAACCACTCACTACTGGCATTTTAACTTGAAGGCAACAGATACTAATACTTAAAGGTACAATATACTGGACAAAAGTTTTGAATTTATTTTTTATTTTTAATAGTTTTTTTATTCTGCTCACCTGCTTGGACAGTTGCACCACCTGACATCTCAGGAGTTTGAGAGGCCAAAACATAAAATAATATAATTAATTGAATTTACTGAAAAATGTATGAAAATAATGGTAACTTTTACAATGTCCTTGTCCCCTCCACAATGTACTGTGGGTCGGTATCTCTGTCACAACACAACCTTATTTTGATTCACAGAGGAAATCAGGAGGAAACCCACTGAAGAAAAAAAAAAAACTTACCACGTGTCTGCTCATGGAGCTTCTTAGGTCAGACAGAATCAGACATTCACTCTGTTGATCCACTTTATTTGCTTTCATGGCTGTAGTATGTTCCATATCTGGCAACCCGGAGCTTCGGCATGAGCCGTGTAGTTATCAAGCCGGATGAAAACACACAGAACTAAACACAGAATCGGTCAAAGCAAAATTTCAAAATAAGTAACATACTGACTATAGTAATCTATCAAGAGGCTTCAGTAGAGCATGTTCCCTTAATCTCTGATGACACAGCATATTCATTTTGTGATTTAATACAGTAAGTATCTTACATATTGTACCTTTAAGTATTATTTTTTATTGTCTTATAATTATTAAAAATTTGTGGGGGAAAACCTGAGCACCAGGAGTAAACCCATGCAGACATTTTTTTAATTCCGAATAAATGTGAATTTGAATAAAAAATTAAATTTAACAGAGAGAGAGAGCTTTGGTTGAGAGACATAGATAGTAAATGAGTTGGCCTTGATAAAACCGGTTAATCTGCAAAATAAAAATATATTTCCTGATTGTCTCAGAGCGGTTACGTTTAGCACAAATAGACACTCCCTCCCTCAGCCCCACTGCCGCAGAACCCAGCGGCAATCAGCCAGAGCACCTGATCCTGTCTGAATGCAGCTACAGGCCTGCAACCAGCTCATAAGGCTGTATATGTTTAGGTCGAGCAGTGCTTGGGACAAAGGTGTCTGTTGATAGATACATAGCACAGAAAAACCAATCATCAATAAATTACAGCACCTTAAAAAAATCTGAATTAAAGGCTCACAGCCATTATGCTGTCTGCATACACAGACCTGGCCGAGGTAAAAACAACAAGAAAACACTGATCTTTTATTTAATCAGCCACTGTAAAGGTTTGCACTATGTGTGAGTGAGTCAAGTGTGACACTACAGGGCTTCTGCTGTTAATTTCAATGTGTGAAAAATACAGCCGTGTGTAAAAAGAATAACTGACAGTGCAACCAGGACATGTGAGACCCAACAAGTTCCTCAACATTTATTAGCAGCACACTATGCTCATCATGCTAAGCGTGTGCTTGTGTTGTGTTAAAGCCCGGTTCCTCCCCGGGATATCTCTAACACAGTTACTCACATTCTGTGAGTGATTTCAGTGATGTGCTAAAATTGCAGTCATTCCTAAAATGTGTTTGAGCAACTCCTGAAAAGGAGCTTGTGCATTGTTAGGTGCTACACGGTACTTGGAGAAAAACTGGAAAACACTGTATGCTGTGTTAATATTTCTCTTTCCTGGGCACTTACTATATAGCTTGTTGTTTACTACTGCTAATCTGTCTATTCCAATGTTTCTGAAAGCCATTACATATAGTTGCACAGACAGGTATGGTCTGCTGGTTATTAAATTGTTAACCATATGCAGTATGTGATAACAGCGTGTGAGAATTTTGCCACTCACATGAAGTTCAGGTTGCATATGTGAGAGTGGACTGAATGTCCCCTTCATCCGTACATTTTCCTGTCTGTGGGTATAAATCTGCCATTATTGTTTTAGCGTACAGACTCTGCATTGTGGCGTATGACTCATATGTGTATGTTTTTTTTATGACAAAGTTATCCACAACAAAATAGATTTATATGTTCTATCCCTTCAGTAAATACTTGCAGTTAAACTACAGCAGGATTACTGCCCTCAATAATTCAAAGTTCACATTCAGTCAAATATTGTAGCTGTTTTGACAGTTGGCTCCTTGAACCACAAAGTTCAGCTGCAAGTTCAAAAGCGTAAAGACATGAGTTTCTCTCTAGACTTGTCAGTCCTGTTGAAGGTCTGAGCTGTGGGCTTGACTTTGTGTCTGAAGTTGCAGTTTCACTGATCTTCAAATAACATGTGTACCCAGTTGTTTGTGCCAGGTGGTTTCTTATAAAGCTGCCAGTTTGATTTGTCACATCAGTGAGAATGCGTCAGAAGAAATTTGATAGACGTGTGCTTAAGATGTAATCTGCTTATGCACTGTAAAAAGGCATAAAAAGACAAGAAATGGGACATTAATACAATCAGTAGCTATCTATTAATGCTGAAAAGTCATCAGTATTCGCATTTGGCTCATTCCCAGTTTTACGTTTAGAATGCAGAATATTTCATTTTTTTAATTTTTTTTTAAACTTAAAATCAATCGTTTGCTTTTCATGAAATATAAAATACTTGTTTTGTTTTGAATGCTACAGAACAAGAATTTAAAAGAGCTATTTTCTTTTTCAAAGAGTTTTCAAATGAAGCAGTCCTGCCTGGTGTCAGTCATAAAAAAAACTTCAGGTGTGTTCAGAAGAGTCCGGGGCAGTCTTAAGCCATAGGTCAAAAACTGGTTGAAAACAATAATGTTCAAACCAAAATATCCTGACTTTGTTGAGAAGGTGAGTTTTTAAATATGTTTAACATACAGTTTAAAGTTAAATTTGATCTTTTTAGGACTTGTGGAGAGCTGCACGATCAAGGCTCCAGAATTGGTCTTTTTGACAACATTAACAACATGACTCTTATTCAGTCAAGACCACATTGAGGAAAAGGACCCCCCTTTTACAATTATTCTGAAATATTATTATTAATTATCACAAAAAAACAATAACCCAGCATTGTTATCACAAAATGGTAAATGTTAAGCTAGTTTGAAACTATTATGTTAATTACTCATAATATTATGTGATATATATATATATATATATATATATATATATATATATATATATATATATATATATATATATATATATATATATATATATATATATATATATATATATGTTAATAAAGAGCACAGGTCCCTGTAGGACACCATAACTGACCTTCTTGTTGACAAATTAACAAATAACTCAGATATCACTGTAAGATACAGATTTATTTGGGAGAATTCTATCATAATTAATAGTGGAGAAAAGCTAGTATGGAAGCTAAGTAGAATCAAAAGTTAAATTAATCTTAAAGTCCGTGTCAAGTCAAAATAAATAAATATGTTCTCTGAGTCTGTCAGACTGTTATTAACCACCCAGCCAAAGTTGCATGATCAAAAGTAAAAATAAAACAAGTTGATGAAATTAGGTGCCAAAATGCTCCAGGGCTGTGGGGGTGTGTCTACTGAAGCCAGTACAATATTCAAATTCTATGGTAATGATCACCGTGTGACGTCACATGATCTCGTATTAGGACTGTAATAAGCACAATATGGATGCTACAGCTAGCAGTATTATTGGTATTATTCAGCCCTGTATGTTTGAGCCACCAGAACCACAATCTTATTCAGCTTCTAAATCCAACTCGCAATTTATGCCGCAAAACATAATGTCAGGAAGATGTTTAATTTGATTTGTGTCCAGAGAGAGAGAGGGAGTAACAACAAAGAGCGAGCGCCGGCCTCAAAGAGCGAGCGCCGGCCTCAATACAGCTGTTATTAATCAGAGAAATAAAAAGTTATTTCCTGATTGTTTCACAGCAGTTACATTCAGCAGGTATAGACAAGCCCACAGCAACACACCTCTTTTCCTCCAGGATTTCGCTCAAGACACAAGAACAGTCTAATGTTACATGAAAATGATGAGAGACCCTAACGTGATTGTTAGCACACGATGTAAAATCACGTTACTGTGCACTAAGTCACCTAATGTTACTGTTAGTGGTTGTGCTAATTCTATGTTACATAATAGTGACCGTGTGATATCACGCAGTCTCCTTTTAGGACTGCCCACAAAATCCTGGACTGAAAACTGGTGAAAAACTGTTTGAACCTCTCATCTCATCTCATCTCATCTTCTCCCGCTTTTCCGTAGTCGGGTCGCGGGGGCAGCAGCTTCAGCAGGGTGGCCCAGACTTCCCTCTCCCCGGCCACTTCGTCCAGCTCTCCTAGGGGGACCCCAAGGCATTCCCAGGCCAGCCCAGAGACATAGTCCCTCCAGCGTGTCGTGGGTCTTCCCCGGGGCCGCCTCCCGTCTCACCAGGGAGACGTCCAGGAGGCATCCTCACAAAATGCCCGAGCCACCTTAACTGGTTCCTCTGAAGGTCACGTTCCGATGAAGCCAACAGGACTAGATCATCCGCAAAAAGCAGCAACCCAATCCTGAGGCCACCGAACCGCAGCCCCTCAACGCCCTGGCTGCGCCTAGAAATTCTGTCCATAAAGGTTATGAACAGAACCGGTGTCAGGGCAGCCCTGGCGGAGTCCAACTCTCACAGGAAACAGGTCCGACTTACTGCCGGCAATGCGGACCAAGCTCTGGCACCGAGAGTACAGAGACTGGATAACCCGTATTTATGGGTCCGAAACTCTATACTCCCGGAGCACTCCCCACAGGACACCCCCTGAGGGACACGGTCAAACGCCTTCTCCAGGTCCACAAAACACATGTAGACTGGTTGGGCAAACTCCCATGCACCCTTCCAGGAATGCGCTAAGGGTATAGAGCTGGTCCACAGTTCCACGACCAGGACAAAAACCACATTGCTCCTCCTGGATCCGAGGTTCGACAATCTTGCGGACCCTCCTCTCCAGGACCCACGAAAAGACCTTCCAGGGGAGGCTGAGGAGTGTGATCCTCTTATAGTTGGAGCACATCCTCCGGTCCCCCTTTTTGAAGAGGGGAACCACCACCCCGGTCTGCCAATCCAGGGGCACTGCCCCCGATGTCCACGCATGTTGCAGAAACGTGTCAACCAAGACAGCCCCACAACATCCAGGGCCCTGAGGAACTCCGGGCGGACCTCATCCACCCCCGGGGCTTTGCCACCGAGGAGCTTTTTGACTACCCCAGCGACCTCAGCCTCAGAGATTGGTAAGACCACCACGGGGTCCCCAGGCTCTGCCTCCTCAAGGGAAGACGTGCTGGTGGGATTGAGGAGGTCTTCGAAGTATTTCCTCCACCGACCCAAGACGTCCCGAGTCGAGGTCAGCAGCACCCCGCCCCCACTGAACACAGTGTTGACAGTGCACTGCTTCCCCCGCCTGAGCCGCCGGATGGTGGTCCAGAACCTCCTCGAAGCCATTTAAAAGTTGTTCTCCATGGCCTCACCGAACTATATATACGTAATGTATCGTTCAAAGAAATTAAGAGATAATTATTGACAAAATTCAGAAAATAAAGTTGTAAGTTTTCATAATTTTATGTATTTATCCTCACTGGAAGAGCTTCATAGTATTGCAGTATGGTGTTCTGTATAGAGTACTGTTTACTGTAAAAAAAAAACAAAAAAAAAAACTGACCCCATAAAAAGATAAACATCTATATTTTCATAAAAACATTTTTCCTGGATGAGTCAACACAGAGTGCTCCGTCTATCTTTGTCAGCTTTCTCAAGTGTGAAACCCTGAGCCTAAGGGCTTTACTGTGACCTTTGAAAGTGCACAACAGAGAGCAGACACACCTTTGAGAAACATGCATACATTTTACAGTTGACAGTTGATGGTACAGAAGCGTCCATGAAGTGAAGAGGAGGAGGGGAGTCACGGTGGGCTGCACATACAGGAGTGGTGGGGGTGGAGGCTGACAGAGGTGTGCCTCTAACAGAACTTTATTAAGGCTCTTCAGTTTGTTTTCATTCGGACCAGCTGACTGGGGACAGGACGGGCTGCTGCATGCTGTCTGTGGCTTTTCTGGACTCATGGCTCGGCTCTTTGGTGCAAAAGTGAGCCTGCTGCTTCTGTTAGTGACCTTGGTGAGTACTGACCCTGAAGCTACTCACAGCTTTCCCACTGACACACCAGGACAGGCTGCAGGCTATGAGTCAAAAGGTTTTCTCCTTCGGTTACGCAATATAAAACAAAACTAAATACTGGTCATGAAAGGGCATATTCAATTGTGATTAAATCATTAAATGTGTTTCACAGAGTGTATTTAATAGTTCAGATATTCCTATATTCCCTCTGCATGGCATTTTTCTGTAATCTGTTTTTTTCTGTTTGATGTTGCCATGGTGAATCCACTTTCCATAATGTTGACACCAGGAATCAACGTTTATTCGCTTAACTAGTCTCTTTCGCTTGGTTAGGGTTTTTTTCTGTTTGTCTGTATCTGTGCAATGTCTTACCTAACCTAGCTTGTTAGTAACACTGGTCTAGTCTATTGATACATACAAAGGTATTAATACTACACTGTTCCAATATGTAACAGGGCCCCCTTACTTAAAAGGGCCCCTGTCAGTAATTGGTGGTTTTATTCTTATATTCGGCCTTGCCTCGTTCAGATTAGGATCAAACAGGACACCAAGATTACTGATTCAAGGGTTTAGTGAAATTGTCAAAGCAGCTCTGTTCAGAGTAAAATCACAGAACTTATTTTTAATCTGCTTTGGAAAAAGAACTAGCATTTAAAGTTTTATCAACATTAAAAACAAAAAATGTAACATGGCATTCATGTTTAATTATTTACAGGACTGAAGAATCAGTCCTGTATTGGGTCAGAGTCATAAAAAACAGATGTTGAGGTGTGTTCAGGAGAATCGGACGAAGTTCTATGTCATAAACAGGTCAAAAACGCAATGTAAGACAAATGTCATATTTTTTCAATTTAAAAAATCAATTGAGATTTTCTGACATCATGTTTTATAACATCATCAGATGTAACTTGATCACCACATTTTCCCAAGGTGTTGATTCAGAATTTGAATGTAAACGTGAATGAAGCTATGAGGCTTTGAACTGTCTGTTACAGCCCTAAAACAAAGTCAGTGAACTCTTTATGTGTGTTATGTGTAAATTTTCTGAAGCTTGATGAGATTGGAAAAGGGTCCTTGATAAAGTAAAAGGGATAGGATCGAGTAATGAAGTAGTAACCTCGGAGGGGAGTACCTATTTAGAGTCCAAGTGTTCAACTTTTTATGTTGGAGTGGCTGAATTTGAAAGATGAAAACTGTTCAGACGTAATGACCCTGTCATGGGTGTGAATTAAGAAAACAGAGATGTTGAATTATTAGTGGCACCAAGGGAGCTAATACGTGTTGAGAGGAGTTTAGTGAGAGCATTAAAGTGAAAAAATTTGGTTCATTTTGGCTTTTTTGGGGGGGTTATTTTAATTCAGGCCAGAGTAATAGTAATAAAGTCATTCAAGGGAAGTCTTGATTGGAGCAGGGGGATGGTTTCAGTCTTTATTTTATCAAGTAAAAAGGGCGACAAATGAATTAAAGGCATCCACTTGTAAGGCACGGCAGCAGGGCTGTTCTGCAGTGGTTAGAGCAGAAATATCATTAACCAGTTTGGCATATATTACTGTATAGTATAAAGTTCAACATATGTACTTTCATGTTGACCTAAATATTTGATTATGTACAGTTTCTAACGTCCTGACACAGTATGAGAATACGCTTCTCCGACAGGATTTTCAACAGGTTAGGGGCTTTCGTAGTTAAAACACCTCTGGTACAAACCCTCAAAGTGGACTGACTGGAACAACACCTTTTGGGCTTTAGGCCCTGCGGTCCTCCAACTTTATGGTATTTAGTCTTTATGACCCTATACAGATGGAGGACCGCAGGGCAGCGCAGAGACATGTGAAACTCACTCAGAGAAAAGGAATCCACTGCAGTGACTAACTAATCTGTGTTTGTTCATGTGCTTCCTGTCAGGCACATATAGAAGCATGTGAATGGAATGGAACGGTTAAGTACATTATCTTTATATTTCTACATACTGCCTGAAAGGACCTGATCTTTGTCAGTCAGTGTCTGTCTGTCAAAGCAGGACACATACACACTGTGCATTAGCGTGGGCCTGGTGATAGTACAGAGATCACAGACTGAGCAGTTACATTTACATCCAGTGACAACCTGCTGCTGACTCACAGGTGACCCAACTGAGGCCACAGCCAGCTGTTTATTAAATATTTACTTCACATGAGGGACTGTGAGGGCGTGTGGTTTACATTTTATTATTTAAAGTTAATACTTTGAGGTGATTTTAAAAGCAGATGCCAACATTTCAAACGCAGCATCCTTAAATTTGACTTTTTTAGGCAAGAAAGTGATCAAATACGTTCATTCTTCATCTTAAAACAACTATAATGAGTATTTTGTTTTGTTTGGTTGGTTGAAGTTAATTAAAACTTATTAATAAAGCCCTACATTCAGGTATTTAACTGTATTGTATCTCACATAGCAGGCTGCAGTAGTAGTGTTTTCATGTTCATACTGTTGAATCATCAATCTATTGGTTAATGTATATTTTAACTTAAAAAGACACATTAAGTTTTGAAGGAAAAGATAATAATGAGGTACACTCTATGAATCTGCTTCTGTTTTTGTGTTCAGTATTTTAACATGTAAATGACATGTGAAACACAAACAGAGATAAAATTGATTTGGATTTTTTAACATTGCTATGTTGTTTAAAAAATTCCGTATAACTCCTTATGTAACTTGCTAAACGAGATGTGAGACAGACAATGCAAACAAAGCTGAAAGGGACTGTTTAGGTGTCAGTGAGTGAGACAGGTGACGGTAAGACAGACTCACTCACCCAGCCAGCCTAGTGCTGTAAAACCTGTCCTACTTGTATGTTGAGATCATCGGCAGCAAAGGACAAAACACAGTTTACAGTACAGTTGATCGTCACGTCATTTTCTACTGTGAAGTTGCTGCTGTAGTAGGAGAACAGAACAATCGTTGAAACAATTGTTTTAAATGAATTTGTAACTATACTATTTGTAACTGTACATTTTAGAGTCCATTTTAAGATTCTTTTATTTGTTTTTAAATCTTTAAATGGTCTCGCCCCGCCTTACCTCTCTGAGCTGCTCCACCCATACTCTCCTGCCCGGTGCCTCAGGTCAGCTGGTCAGTTGCTCCTGGAGTTAGCAAGGGCTAAACGGAAGCTCAGAGGGGATAGAGCCTTTTCTGCTGCTGGTCCTAAATTGTGGAATGACCTCACTTTACGCATTAGACAAGCCCCTTCACTGTCCATTTTTAAAACACGTCTTAAGACCCATTTTTATTCATTGGCTTTTAACCCAGCATGAGACTCTGTTTCTGTTTTGCTTTATTATTATTTTAACATTGTTTTATTGTTCATTATTGTTTTTATATTGTTCTTTGTTTTATATGTCTTGTTTCATGTTCTATTTTATGTACAGCACTTTGTGTCAGCTGCGGCTGTCTTTAAAGGGCTTTATAAAAAAAGTTGAGTTAAGATGAACACCCTTGAAAAAGGATTCATCAGTTGTGCAAAAACAACTGTGCCATCTGCCAGTTGTGTAATTTAAATTTGAAGTAAACTCTTTACAGGCTGAGATAAAAACCTGTGAAGTCATGACATGGCACATCTACATCGAGTCACCACACCCATGCAGCACTAAATCAAGCAGTGAATGGAACATTTACCACCTGGCTGAACATTTTATATTTAAGCCATTACTCACCATTTTACCACTGTCAACAGGGTTCCCACGGGTGCTTGAATTCCTTGAAAATGCTTGAATTTCAATTCAGTGTTTTCAAGGGTGTGAAAATGCTTGAATTTTTTGTGAAGTGCTTGAAAAAGCTTGAAATTTGTGTGATGTCTATCTCAATAAAGCAAGAGAAAACAAAAATGTTTCCTAAGCGGCTACGCGCTTGATCCGATGAATTTACTTGCAGAACTCAGTTATCATACTCGCTTGGTGTTCTGCCGAGACATAACAGTAGACTACTATCCACACCTGTTGGTCACTGTTATTGCGCTATGGTAGTTACACAATACACCGCTCACAAGCTGAGAATACAAGCCAATTCACAATTAGTTAAAAATCAAAACAGTCAATCTACCACCATATGAAATAATGCTAATTAGACCCATATTATTATGCCATACAGTGGCACCGCTGTGCTTCCCATGACCATCATGGCAAACACAACTAGTAGGCTACCTATTTAAAGGTGGTGGAAAAATGGAACCCTGTGGGAACCCTGTGTCAGACTACAAACCTCAAGTGATGAACACCACAGCCTGCCAGTTACCAGTCTCTTGGTGTTAGCAGCAGATCTGCTGGCACACACACACACACACACACACACACACACACACACACACACACACACACACACACACACACACACACACACACACACACACACATGCGTTCACAACCAATAAATCATGTCACAGCTGGCATCAACAGGGGCCCAACTACCAGCTCTCAAGCTATTTACATGCTGGCACGCGAACAGTGTAGTTCAATCATCACACAGGTGTAGGTGCTTAATGCCAAACATTTTTCACATTCAGTGCTAGTTTGTTCCCAATTAATGGACATGACTGACTCAGCTATTATGAGATACCATTAAGTAGTAATTAAAGTCACTAAAATAAAAAAAATATTTGTTTTATATTCTTTATATAATGACAGCTGGAGCAGTTTGAATACATTAAAGTCTCTATTAAAGCAAACTCAAGTGTACATCTTCTCTTTGGTTTCAGATGCTCATCGCAGAGACAAGACAAGAGAGTCCAAAGACACTGAGGAGAAAGAAGAGAGAATGGATCCTTCCTCCTGCCAAGTTGCTGGAGAACACTGATTACACCCAAAAGCCTTACATTGCCAAGGTCATTTGAATTTTGCTCATCAGTCTCATTTCACGCAATTAGCAGTGATGTAGTGGCATCATGAGAAAACTAGCAAAAGGTTTTGATGAAGTTCTTAAACATGTTAAACAAAGACCTGGCTTCTGTCACGTCAATGGCTACTCTGTATTTAGCCCTGCAGTAAAAACCTGTTTCTGCTTGTTCTAAAGACACCGTTTCAGTTCCCATCTGCACCATTAGGGTTGATTTGTGAGTGAGTGAATGTGCCAAACAAAACAAACTAGACTAATAAAAAGATGAGTCAGACATTTTAGACAACTCCCTATGACTCCAATTGTAAAACTGTTAAAAAACAAACAAACAAAAAAACCAAACAGCAGCAGCAGCCATCCCGGAGTCTCCAAGAATGCAACTATGATTACCAGCAGGGTATATACTGAGTAGACACACTTTTCAACCAACAGCAGCACTGTGCCAGATGGTTAAAGGGCATCTGTCTATCCCCATCCATCATGGGCGGACTTTGGTCAGATCACCTAATTATATAACATAGCCAAAGTCTTATGAATTCAGTCAGTAGAGTGAAAACATCTTTTCCATCCAGAAAATGATATTAATTATATACGTTGACCTTTCTAAGGTTACATGTTTTTTTCTAGGATCCAAACAATCACTGCTCACACACATCATCACATACCTTGCATGACACCACACCTGTAACTCATGGTGAAACTGCCAGTGGTTCTTCCTAGCATGCTAATTGGTCCAAACCATTTAGGTTCACAAGCTTTAAGTCTGATTTTGTCAAGGTTGTCTCATAATAGTTAGATGAGAAGATTGATACCACTCCCATGGGTAGTACTGGGATGTTTTCTTTCTGAGTGGAATAATGAAAGTTTCAGAGTATGGTAGATTTTTACATTATGTTGTTGGAAATAAATGGCATATTGAGTGGATCAATAAAAATAGGCTTTACAAAATCACTAAAATAAGAGTGTTTATAAATCTTTCGTGTGTTTCGTTGTCAGATTCGCTCTGACCGAGACACCAAGGCGAAGGTGGAGTATTTCCTCACTGGAAAAGGAGCTGATAAGCCACCCTACAACCTCTTTGTGGTGGACCATGACACCGGGTTTGTACGCATCACTGATAAAGTAGACCGGGAGGAATACCCCAGCTACAATGTAAGTCTTTCTTTAAATAAGTTCTCTTGTACTGTATTGTATGGACTGAAACCTATTTAGGAGTATGGAGGGAAGAGGGGAAAAAAAGAGAGATAAACAGCAACTATACTATAGCTCCTCTATGAATTGAACAATCTCAACAATCTCAAGTATAATGATATGGCTTCTCTTAAAATGAATACTTACCAGTTTGTTGAGGGAGCAACTGTGGTTTTTTACCAATATTATGTGCTCAGACCGCAAAAGCACTGTGCGTTCAAAAATGGTGTCCAAAGATTCTCTAATTTCAGTCCAATATTGCTACAAAATCAGACATCTGAGTGTGGTTAGCTTTTACTACTCCACATTTTTGTCAGTTGGAAATTGGAGTTGCCTCTTTTGAGTACATTTCTTGAGTAACAGAACAGTATTGTATTGTTGTTGAATGTCTCTCTTTCCTTAGTATTCATTCTAGCAATCTAGCTGTTCTAAACTTCACCCATTTGTTAAGTTTTATATGAAGGGTTTTTTTTATCCACAAATAAATGTGTTAAAAAATCCTATTACTCGAAGGTTTGTTTGGATATGTGAGAGGGGAACGGTATGGGATCAGTTGGAACTTGCTCAGTTTCCCTCAGGCTTTGGGGATGTTTCAGCTTCAGTATATTTTAGATGGCTGTCTAACTTTTGAGACGGCAGACAAAAAAAATGTTTTGTTTAAATCTGAACTTATAGTTGTCACTTATATCTGCTCATATACTTGAGTTGAATATTCTTCATCAGTCAAGTAGATGCTGTAACAGAAAAAGGAAAGTCTTCACATTTTAAAGGGTAAATGAGTCAGTCTCAGCAGGGTTACAGAGAGAGAAGGTAGCATCTACTGATTTATACCTAGCTGTTAAAATAACTGCACATGACTGTACATGTTTTGTGCATAGATTCTGTCTCTTTAGTTTTTTCTCTGCTTCATACTTCTCTGCTTCGTACAAAAACTGTTTTCCCCTTTGGGAGGTAGACAGAACAGAACATCTGTACTCCACTGTAAGACTATGTTGTATTTTATGAATATGATGTTTGAATAGACTCTGTTGTAACTGAAAAATGTTACAGCTGATATGAAGTTCCATACTGCGTGCTATATGATGATTACCAAAACCAAGTGAATCAGATTATTATTAAAATGTTTAGTCAGGTGAGTTGGCCACTTAAGTTACACATAAATTCTACTAACTCAGTGGTCTGCAAACGTCAAGCCAATATCTGAACAATGTAGGATCAACAAAAACATTGGTGCTGTCCTGTTCCAAAAGGCAAAAGGTTTTTTTTAAGTGTTTTTTTTAAGTGTATATTATCATTGGTCATTGACCTCAGCAGCAGTTTACACTTACAGATGTAGATACACTGATGTGTGCCACCTACAGGCAAATGAGTATTAAAAAAAAAAAAGTATTCGTGTAAAATCTTTTTTTTTGTCATAATCCCAATCATGCATGACTGGGTTTCTGTTTTTTTCTTAACATTTAATAAGCTCAACAGTAAAGCATCTAACCCTGTCCCATCTCATCATGTATTCAATGCAGCTAACAGGGGTTGCCAAATACACAGATGGGTCACTTGCGGAGGACAACATCCCACTGACTGTCACAATCCTGGACATGAATGACAACCCTCCTTATTTTGAGATGCATACTGGCAACGTCACAGAGTCAAGCAAAGAAGGTACGGCAAGCCCCAGCAGACTCTCTGAGAGGAAGGGACAAAAAACAGATAATCATTCATGGTTAAAATGACCAATGAAACATAAAACTGTTATATTTTGTCACTCATATTCAATTTAGGGATTTAAAGTATTAATTACTACAAATTTGAAAGTGCATTCTGGTAGATGAAAGAGCACAAAAGTTTCTCTGGATGCCACGTCCTCACTATGAAGTGTTTTTGGATCAGATAGATCTGACCTCTGACTTTATCCATGGAGTCGTTGTCCTGTATTCTAACATTAATTTTTTAAATATATTAATCATGACCATAATCTCTTTCTAACTAGAACCAAGTAGTTTTGTTAAAACCAGGTGTTCTGGTTTAATGGTACTACTACAAGTCAGCATTAAACGCATTTCTACATAACAAAATTCCTGCTAGATCATAACTCAATTACAGGACAGAAAGGTAGTGTTGCCTTAGCTATAATAAATTGTGGGATTAGTTTGTCTGAAAAACTAATTTTTAAAACTGAAAATTTGCTTTGCATATGACTTGGCAATGTTGTCACCCTATGATCTTTCCTCTAGCGCCTCCATCAGTCCCTCTTTTGAATATTTATCAAAAAATGATGTTGCTTTGCTAATCGAATCACCATAAACATGGTTGCTTTTTTAAAGGAACCAACCAACCATTAACTGCTGAGCTCCATATATCATAGAACATTTACATAAATCACAATACAAGCAGGATCATACTGTATGCGTGAAGCATGGTCCTCTGAACACTGATCGATTCTACTGAGAAGGTCTTGTCCCAATGTGAACCACTGCAGGAACCTTTGTCATGCAGATCGAGGGGAAAGATGATGACCAAGCTGGAACAATTAACTCAGCCATCGCCTACTCCATCATCAGTCAGGAGCCAGAAGGCACAGGTCACATGTTCACTATAGAGGAAAACACAGGAAAATTGTTCGTCAAAAAGCACACACTGGACAGAGAGGTGAGGCTGCTGCTCACTGCAGAACGTGTGGAAAATAATGATGCATCCTTTTTCTTGTGCATTTAGAGCATCCTCAATAGCTTCATTAGATCTTTGTTTCACTCTTGTATGGCTGATCATACATGTAAAGTTAATTATTTCATTTACAAAATTAGATTGACAGAGTGTGGCATGATGAGAAAACTTAAGCAAAATGTTCTCTGAACATCCTGTAAAGACAACACAGTTGTTGGACTTGAATAACACTGAAGAGCTTTTGGTTTGCTGTTTTTCGTTCAACAGACTCACGATTCCTACAAACTGGTTGTAATGGGGACTGATATGGGAGGGGCGGCAAATGGGCTAACGGGGACAGGAACTGTGGTGATAAAGGTCTTGGACATCAATGATAACATCCCCACTCTGGAAAAATCGGAGGTGAGATATATACTACTACTTAGCAACCTATTCATCAGGAAAGCTTCTGAATCACTTTGGTACTGTAACGTTACTTCCTGTTAGTCTCAGAGGATGTGCACGAAACTTCCAGGCTGCAAAGCCCAGTCCTGTCACTCCTTATACCCACTGCAGATTCAGTTATCTGCAGTTAATTACTACCGCTTACTTTTATTACCACTTTAGCAGTGCATTAGGCTAAAGCTACCTGTCCACCAGGACCTCTGTATAGGATATTCTATATAAAATGTTAATAAGTTTCACCAAAATCGTAAAAAAAAAAAAAATAAAGTTGTGCTTTTGTACAGTATTCAGCTACAGATGCATGTATAACTTTTTTTGTCATTGTTGGGCCAGAGAGGATATAGGTGACACCAGCAGGGGCGGACTGGGACAAAAAATCGTCCCTGGCATTTTGGACCAGACCGGCCCACAACATTTGATAACACACCTTTTCAGTCTTTTCGGTGCAACTGTGCAAGTCTTTAAAACAACATACCTTGAGCCATGCAATGACTTAACAGCAATCTGTGAGAGTGGACACATTAAATACTTCCAAACTTGTTATTTATTAACACTATAAAAATACACTGCACCACTCAATCACAGTAATGAATCTGAAGGCAGCATTCATCCTGTGCCTATGTGTTTCAGGGAGGAAGGAAAGAGAAAGATGATATCATTTTTAAAAGTGAGATTTTCTATCAGTTATGTAGCCTACATTGTCCCTACCACCTAGGCTACATAAAGAACTGCTATATCTGCAGGACAAAAAAGCAACTTAGCCAATAGGCCAGCCTAGTACTCACCCCACAGACAATAATAGTCTAATAAGAAATTAGACTTATTGTTATTGTTGGTGAATGGTGAACAAGTTTTCTCACATTAAAGACTATTTCATTTAGAATGAAAGACATAAAAGTAGGCTACTGAGCTAGGCTTATTTTCTCATCCAGCCAGTGTAGCCTACAATGTCTTACAGTCAAAATAACGCTAATGCTCATTTCACCTGCATTAAACTAACTAACTTGGCCATAGGGCGATAGACAGAATTATTTGATTGACATTTTATCATATTCATCAAGGGGTTGGGTGGCTTTATCCTACTCGTTGCATTTCATACATGTTCTGACAGTAGTCCAGCTTACCGCAGGTTCAGCAACATGTTGAGTGCCTCTGCCACCGGCACCACTGTCATCAGCGATGGGAGCTGATGGAGCCCTCTGTGGCAAACATATTAGTGATTTTAACACACTTCGCAGCATCTGCCTGAAGAGGAAATTTCTTTTTGTTGCGTAGTTTTTCTGCGCCACCTTTACATTTTCTCTCCATCTTTAACTGATAACGTTTCACCTGCACACCGGCGCACAAGCCACCAACCAAGGGGGGAGGTGTTTCATGATGTGATTGGGCCGGTCCCCTGTCAGTCAGCGTGTAAGGGTCGGTGGTAAGGAAACAAAGTTTTGCAGTCTTTTTTTTCTTTTTTTTTTTTGCCTGTAGGCGGGACCAAAGCGTACAGAGTGGTTGTTCAACAGTGTGTTTGGGCTGTGTGATCTACTACTACTGGTTATTTTAAAAAAAAAATAATAATAAATATCAGGACTTACCGACCCAAATAGCACGTTGGCCCACTGGGCAAATGCACAGTATGCCAGATTATCAGTCTGTGCCTGGACACCAGTGCCGTTATAATAGTGATGTGCTGCATGTAGGCGGCACCAAAATGGCCCAATTATTATCATGTCATAAAGAGAAGCATAATTCCCTTGGGGAAATACAGCTGTGTCACAGTAGATTCAGTAATGGATTTGGTCTGCTGTCTGTTTTGTGTCTTGTTCTGTTGACAGTACGATGGTGAAGTGGATGAAAATGTTGCAAATGTACCTATAATGAGAATCAAAGCTCTGGACAATGACCTGGAACACACAGACAACTGGCTGACGGTCTTTACAATTGCCCAAGGAAATGAGGATGGACTCTTCGAAATTGAGACAGACCCTGAAACCAATGAGGGTATCCTGATGCTTGTCAAGGTACTTAGACCTGTATCATGGCGCTTTAAATATTTAAGTGTTTTAATATGTTATACCCAATACTTTAACTAGTATTTGGTAGGTCCCTAACATATATGCTTCTTATATCTTGCTGTGTTCTCTCTCAATCTTGTTTACCTTCCATCTTGGACCAAACAGGCTGTGGACTTTGAAGAAGTCCAGAATCTTGAGCTTGGCCTGCTCATTGAGAATGTAGCTCCTTTTGCGGAAGGTGAAGCTGTTCTGATGAATGTGGGCGTTCAAATTGGAGAGGGTAATCCTTTGCCTGCTGGGGCTGCAGCTGGAGCTGGTGCTGGTGCTGGTGCTGGTGCTGGTGCTGGTGCTGGTGCTGGTGCTGGTCCTGGTCCTGGTCCTGGTGCTGGTGCTGGTGCTGGTGCTGGAGTTGGTGTGGGTGTGGATGTAGGAGTGGATGCAGGTGTAGACGCTGGTGTAGATGCTGGTGTAGATGTAGAAGGTGGACTTAAGCCTAATGTAGAAGGAGGAGCTAAGCCCGAGGCAGGGCTAGGACCTGGAGTTGGGGTTGGAGTGGGCGTTGGACTTAAACCAGGCGTCAAACCGGGACCAGGGACAACGCCAAATGCACCAAAAAGTTATCCCATTAAGATAGCAGTGAATAATGTGCCAGAGGGCCCAGCATTCAAACCTGCCATCAAAGAAGTTTCTGTATCAGAAGATCCAAACGAACAACCTGAGGATGGTGTGGTTGCAGTGTATACTGCAATCGATCCAGACACAGGAAAAACAGCTGAAGACGTCAGGTCAGTCAAGCTGCCATTAACAGAACTTTTAACAAGACGAGAGTACAGCTGATGGGAATGTCATCAGTTTAGCAGGTCTATTTTGAACTAAAATATAGGACAAATTTAATATTTGATCTGATAATGATGATCCAGTTGAACCACAATCAAAACTGTCAGCCTCATAATGAAAAGTCAGGGAATCAAAGTTGGAGGGACAAAATTTATTGACCAAATGTCATAAGAGTTCACTTAATAGATCAAATTAGCTATTTATTGTACCAACTCAACCATACATACAGTAGTACAACCAGGACACAATAATAAATATTTATTTAATACATTTCTTCTAGCCAGAAAGCGATTTACTTAGCATAAAGGCTGGAAGTAGGGGATATAGCTATATTGTGTTGATTGATGAGCTAGTTTGTGGGTGAATTTTTTACCTCCTGCTTCCAGTCTTGATGCTAAGTTTAGCTAATCCTTTAGCAATAATCTTCTCACCTAAATCTCTGCAAGAAAGTCACTACTTTTAGTTAGCAGTTTACTGTTTCTTATTATCACGTCATTTGATGTTTTTGTTCCTTGTCCTACATATTTGTTGTCTTCCAGTTATGCTAAAGCCTATGATCCAGATAACTGGTTTACCATCGATAAAGAGACAGCTGAGATTAAACTCAACAAGGATCCAGATAGAGAGTCGCCGTACTTGGTAAACGGGACCTACATTGCCAAGATTCTGGCCATTACTGATGGTAATTGCATTTACTGTATACTTTTTTAATCCTGTACCTGTGCTTGATGTCAACAATAAACCTTAATTTCTTCCATCTTGATAAATTTCAATTTGAACAGCATTGGCCATCACTGCTAAAACCCCCCTCAATAATGCAATACCGTTGTTCTCTGAGCATGATTTATCACCTGTATGTTTATAAGTTGGATGAGCAGTTAATCACTAGTTGCCAGAGTTCATTTATCAAATGAAGCACACTGATCTCTGACAGAACCTGCCAAACCACCTAGTAATTCTAGGTGTGTCATCCAAAGAATGAAAAAAAGCCTAGGGGAAAAATAATGTACTGCCAGTTTCAACAGAGCTCCATATAAACTAGGAGGCGTAAACACCTTAACATTCTTATAAAAACATTGAGGATTGTAAAGATGTGTGTAATAGCAATGTAGTTAGAAAAAGAATATTGTTTCAGCTGTCATTTCTATTTGCTAAAACAACGTAGTTTGCAGTTCAAAACAGGCTAATCTTTAAAACGTCAAGGTCAAGTGTTTTGTGTAAAGCTGTGGTAGGGAACGTGTACACTACTGCCTCAACCTTTCTACTGCATAGTGGATCTCTGTGGCTGTACAGTCTTTGTGCTGTTTGACAAACTGAGCTGTTATCCTCCCCAGACATGCCTTCAAGCACAGCCACCGGAACAATAGCCATTCAAGTCGCCGACTCCAATGACCATTGTCCCACCCTGACCACCACTTACACCAGTCTGTGCTCTGATAAAAAAACAGTTTATGTTACTGGATTTGATGAGGATGCTATACCCAACGCTGCTCCATTCACATTCACAATCATACCTGATGGGACACAGGGCAGCTGGGAAATACAACCCATCAATGGTAAGAAAATAGGGAAAAAATAAGAGATGAAGTTATTAATTGCCTGTGTTGCAAAATATTTTGTGAAGTGCTCAAAAACCAAATGCGTGAGGTAATTTAGCCTTTTTATTTTTTTCCGCAAGTACAAGTTCTTATCCTTTAAATCAGAGAAAAAGTTTAAAGATTTTTGATTTGAAAATCCTCGTACAAATTCAAACCTCTCTATTCTTTGCTGTTTATAGAGACGAGTGTTGCTCTTCATTCACAAGAGGACCTGTGGCCCGGCGTGTATGAGCTGCAGGTGAAGGTGTCAGATGCACAGGGTCTGTCCTGTCCAGCCGATGAGGTTTTTAGAGTGGATGTTTGTACCTGTGTGGACACAGAGGACTGCAACATTCTACAGAGGGCAACCAGACTAGAAGATACCTCATCTGAGCTCTCTGCCCCAGCCATCGGCCTGCTGCTAATGGCAATGTGCTTACTGCTGTGTGAGTTGAGCTCTAGCGGAAGCTCTAATACACACTATTGTCACAACATATAAACACAAAATCTTTATTTTTCAGTTTTTTACGACTAACTCTTTTCTCAGTAGTGTAGTTACTGGCCCACTCAAGAGTTGCTAAAGATATATTAAATATATATGCCGTGCATCTTTACACAAGAGAGAAAAATATCATAGTGTCACATAAATGTAACATTGATCTGAATGTTTTGCCTCTTTCTGCAGTCATCCCTTTTCTCCTGATGTTCTGTCAGTGTGGAGGAGCAGACACTATCTTCCCTGACCAATTTAGTGATCTGCCATTTGATGCCAAACAACACCTTATATCCTATCACACTGAAGGCAAAGGCGAGGATAAGGTAAAACATTTGCTTTTTTTAAACCATAGCCACATTGCTATATAAAAATCTGCTCAGAGATAACATTTTTTTTTCTTGTGATTTTTAGGAAGTGCCCCTCCATAGTGCCCCGATCACGATGGGTACCCAAAATAAAGTTGAGGCAGTACAAACAAGGACCTTCAATGCCTTTTCCTCAAAATTCACAGAACATCAGGAGACAAGTGAAATGTTCAGTGAATCTATGCAGCAGTTTCAGGAAAGCCAAAATCTTATGGAGGTTGACAATGCCTACAAACTTTCAAGGGAACCATTCAAAAATGGCAATGGCAGCAGGACATTTGGCAGGCAAAAACTTGGCATCCAACATACGCAAGATCTATATGAGGATATAGCCTTATCTGATGCTTTTCTCAATGATTACTATTCACAGGTATTGTGTTAGCTTTTCTTCCATTTTTTTAACAGATCTTCCACTTAAATTCAGAGTTCATTCACACTTTTCTTTGTGCTATTTCTTTGCTTGAAACAGAAAGTGGAGTGTGTGGTTCCAGTGAAGGACTGTCTGTTGGAGTATGATTTTGAGGGCGAGGGCTCCTGTGCTGGCTCAGTGGGCTGCTGCAGCCTCTTGGAGTCTGACAATGACCTGCAGTTTCTCAATGACCTTGGACCAAAGTTCAAGACTCTGGCTCAGATCTGTTCCCCTCCTACAACAACACCCAAACCTTCCCTGGGACACAAAGTAACAGAAGCTGTCAAAACCACAGTTGACCTTGTTGAACCCGTTGTTAAGCCAAAAACTGAGCGAAGTGTTGAGACAAAACATACCAATGTAATGACAAAGAAAGTCGTGTCATCTACGAACATCTCCAGTTCAGTTGGTAGTGTGCCATCCATGACACTCCCTCATTCTAAGGTTACTAATATCAGTCATTCCTCTAATGTCAGTCATTCTGCCACCCTGCCCCGTCAAGCTCAGACATTGGTACTTCAACAGCAGCCAGTTTACTACACTACCACCCCTATGGTACAGCCTATGCACTATGTAGTTCAACCACAGCTTCAGAGCACAGTTCTTGTGGCAGATGGGACCCACGGAGCAAATGTTCCAAGCCTATATGTAGTCAGCGGTCCCCAGAGTCCTTCTGGACTTGTAATCAATGGAACCCCAGGCTCTCCTTCTGGGCTAGTTTTCCCTAGCATTGAGGGCCCCAAAAATCTTGCCAGTCCCACAAGTCCAGTCACCCCCACCCTGTTGCTACCTGTGAGCCCAGGTGTGTCACTCCCCTCAGTCCCTGTGGATGGCTGGAAAATGATCCTAAACCCTGATGGTAATTATGTGATCATTGAGGATAAGAGTAGTACACATAAGGTACTGAAGATGGACCCAGGGTCACCTCAGGGCACTGTGCCCAGAGGTGCTATCCTGGTAAAGGAGGCTGCTCCCCCTCAGGGGGTGTTAGGCCCAGCAGCCCATGGGAGTGTGTATGGCATTCTGCCAGGACATGCTCTTGCTAATAAAGAGGGTGTTGTTACAGTAAATAGACATTTGAGGCAAACCTGGGTTGGGCAACCTGTGCAGATGGGTTTAGGGCCAGTCAATGTTTTGGAAGTTGGTGGTGGGCAGTCACAAATGGGAATGGGACATGTGGTGGCAGTAGAGCGACAAGTCAGTCAGCCTGGAATTTGGCCAGCTGGGATTAGGCAGGTCAGTGTAAACCAGTTTGAAGGAATTCCTCCATTACAAAAAACAGCAGATTCCAGTGGTATTCAAGAGAAGACCATTAATGTTACAAATACTATCATTACCTCTGAAACCTCTAACACTCATTTGCCTTCAAAGGAAGAGGTTATGAAAAATCTGTTTAAGGATAATGCTCAGAACATGTATGATGAGGACAAGCAATCACAAGATGTGATCACCTACACATCAGAAGAACAACACACAGCACTAGATGTAGAGGACTCGAGTGATACAGTCCAAAGAGCATTTGAGGAGAAGGAAAAATCTGTAAAACCTTCAGTTATAAATCTTGAGGAAGATATTATGTCATTACCAGGCCCACGTGTAGTTCAGACACCATTTGAGCAGTCTGGCACAGTGGTAGAGAAACCAGGAGATACAATGGATGAACTTGTGCCTGAAACTGAAACTCCAACAAACAAATTCACAGATGTGATAAGTCAGACTACAGAATCCAATGACCCACAAGAGAATTCTGAGGAAGAAACCAATGTTCCACAGGAAAAGCATGTCCCCTCTGAAGAAGAAGATATATCTATGGTCATTAATATGTCCTCAACAGATAATTTCCTACCTGTATCAGTTAATACAGACAAAGAGAATGAAGTGACATTAACATTTCCTCAAGGAGAGGAAGCAATTCCTTCTTCAAACCAAATGAACATTGTAGACAAAAAAAAGGAAGAGCACGAAGAAGAAGTTGAAGGTCCAGACAATGAAAGTTCTGAATTTAGGTCAGAATTTCAATCAAATGAATTCACAGAGGATCAAAGTAGAAAAGAGTTCGATGAAGATGTCAGCCCAGTAAAGACAGTTGTTTTAGATGTAGAAACAAATCAGATTATTGCCACCTGTGATAGTATTCAGCCAGAAGAGAATATGGAGGACATGACACTAGTCATCAGTAATGCACAGGAAGAGGTTAAAGCTGAGCATGAGCAATTGTTAGATTCTGAGATAGGACTCAATACTATGGGTGATGAATTATCAGCAACACCTCCAAATGAGAGTTCAACAGACACTGTGAATGAGTCTGAAGAGAGAGCCAACCCTGATCAAGAGATGGTGTTGGAACAACAGGTGGATTATAGTGAAGAGGATAAGAAAGAAGAATGCCATGAAAAGACATATATTGCTGATATTGAAGCAAAAACATCAACGCAGACTGTGAAAACTATTTTAGATAACAAAGAAGAAGGAGATCTGGATGATCCAAATTGTATATCAGCATCAGAAGAAATGACACAAGCACAAGTTGAGGGCTCTAATGTACCAACCGTTTCAACATTAGAGCAACATCTACATACAACAGAAGATGAAAATAATCAACAAAATGTAATGGCAGCATCAGAAGTAGATAAGGATCAAGTCGAGTCAGATGGAGACAGTATAAGAGATGGTGAAAAAGAGGTAATAATTGTGGAGGAAGGAAAGCCACAGCAGAGTCTTAGCACCTCTGATGACGAAGACGTTGAAAGACAAGATGCATTGAGCACAAGTTCTGAAATGGAGGAAAAGTTCATCTCAGATGACAACATTACTGATGAAGAAAACAATGAGTCTACTGTGGAGGAAAGGGTGTCACCAGTACAGCAAATGACTAGATTCTCAGAGAAAAATGAAGACAGTGGAAACGAAGATGCATCCTGCACACGTTCTCAAGTGGAGGACACACTTATTTCAGATGACAACATTAGAGATGTAACCAAAGAAGAGGATATTGTCGGGGAGGAGGTGTCTGCTGTAGAGCAAATGACTAGCATCTCAGAAGAAGATGAAGACAGTGAAAAGGAAGATGCATCCCATACACTATCTCAAGTGGAGGATACACTTATTTCAGATGACAACATTAGAGATGTAACCAAAGAAAAGGATATTGTCAAGGAGGAGGTGTCTGCTGAAGAGCAAATGACTAGCATCTCAGAAGAAGATGAAGACAGTGAAAAGGAAGATGCATCCCATACACTACCTCAAGTGGAGGATACACTTATTTCAGATGACACCTTTAGAGATGGAATGAAAGAAGAGGAAATTTTGGTGGAGGTGTCACCTTTACAGCAAATGACTAGCATCTCAGAAGAGGATGAAGACAGTGAAAAAGAAGATGCAGCCCATACACTATCTAAAGTGGAGGATGCACTTATTTCAGATGATATAGTAAGTGATGGTGAGAACGAGGAACCATTCAGGCAACAAAAAAATAGCATTTCAGATGACCAAGATGAAGAAGATAGAAGAGAAGATCACATAGAGGAAGAAGACATTAAGTCTCACCAGATGTTAGAGGAGGAATCTCAGTCTTTAGAGACAGACTGTTTAGAGTTTAATCGGGTGGCAGCAACATCAAGGGAAATTCAAGAAATGCCTTGTGAAGTTACTGCACTATCTTCTCAGATAGATTACACAACTCAAGATGTTTCTGAGAGACAAGATGTTGTCGGTCAAGAGTTAGCAGGTGGTGCTGACATGGAGGGTTTGGATGATGTGGTCACATCATCAAGATCATCCATGGTAGCCACAGGACAGGTTTCCTTGTCAGGGGCCACAGGTAGCATATTGACATCTGGACAAGTACCTGAGTGTGAAACAACTCAGACTCATTACCCAAACACAGACACAATCAAAACTGAACAAAGTGAGAGTGGAGATCTCACTTTGGAAGAAGGTAACGCAGATGTTATCATTGACCTAGAGATCAGAGAGGGTGATGCATCTGGACAGGTATTACCAATAGATAATTCAGAGATTCATGTGGTGCACAAGACCTTATCTTTGGTGTTGGAAGCAGAGCCAGGCTTATCACAGGCAGGAGCTGCAAGTTTTATTGAAACAAGTGAGGTAGCTGAGGAGGCTAGAAACCTTGTTCTAAATGAGAGTGTGCAAATGATTGGAGAAGCATCAGGGGTGGACCCAAACACTGTGGGGAAAACTGCTTCGATAGAGGTATCTGAACTGTCACATTACATGCATGGGGCTGAGACAAGTGAAGATCAAGTAAGTTCTGTCGAGCTTCAGACAGCCATCAGCCAAACTCCTCAGAAGAGTAAAATAGACTTTAGCAAAAGCCCTAAAAGTCCAAAAAGCCACTCTGGAAAGTGTAAGCAACAGTAATTTCTGTCAGTTTACTATACAGTCTCCCTATAGTGTTGCCCGAGTTGAAATGGCAAATTTAAAACACATAATGAGAGTTTTATTAATTGAAATCTTTGACAACCTTAAAACAGATATGCACTCAATATGTGATGCGAACAGGCTACATCATACAAGGTTACAACTACAGTTTAGTCTAGTGAAGTACATTGGTTGGCAATTGATTGAGGCCTTCACACTGATGTGTGCTTTGTGTTGCAGTGTACAGACTGTAGGACACAGGCAGAAAGTAAAGCAGATCATTTGCGAAGGGCAGTGTTTGACACGCCCACAATTCTTACACCCTATTGTAGCGCAAGCTACGTACGCCTGAACACCAATGATGTCTCGACGCAGCAAGTAATGTAACTAACATTATCTCTGATATGGGTTGACGAACTGTCTCTAAAGTTACTGGTGCAAAGCTGACATAAAGAATCTTGGCTGGAATAACAAGTTTATGCTGTGTGACTCTATCCAAACTGCTCTGTTTGTTTCCTATTTACAGAGCCAGAGCTGTGTGCAATCACTGGACTTTCTTTTCAGTGCAAACACAGAGCAGAAAGTTAGCGGGTCTGATCAGGGGGAATTGTGGCAACAAGTTATACTGGAGAAGGGTAAATGCTGAGACATAACACAATGTAGGGCAACAGTCTCAGTTCTCATATATCGCTGATCACTTTAAGTTAAGGAGGGATTTTTTTTAAATCTTTTATTTCTTTTTGGGTTTTTGTACATTTTATAGCTTTGATTGCAAACACCAGCGATGTAAATATAGTTGTAGTGCTGTGTTTAAAGTTTTGGTGAAGGGTTAGGGGAGTACCATCAATTTGAACCTTAGAAATGTTGTATGATGTGCCTTTAATTTTATTACTTAACCTTCTTTGTGTTAGAGATGTCTTTTCTTACTGCTGAAATAGAAATAATTACTAGACCGAACATGTTTATGAATGTGACACAGAAACTATGCTGGAGGTATAAACATACTTGTCTGATCTTGCATGTGTAAGCAAAGTTAAAACGGTAATTTGATGAGTTCATCTTGTCAAGAGATTCTTTTATATTCAACATTGCTTATATCACAGTTTTTTAATAAAACACTTTGTCAATGCTGAATACTGTCGTCATTTCATTTAAAATGTGCAGCGTGCTGTGTGAAGTGCTCTTTATTCTCTTAATACTTTGTTTAAGTTTTCTTTTTAAAGTTCATATAACGAGGAAGTGGATGCCAGTTTCATTGTTGTACAGACATATGATAGGAAAGCATTCTGACAAGTCAAGATAAACTAAACATGACTGATCGCTGACTTAAAGTTAGGCCCATTGAGCACTCATAACAGTGTGCTCAATGAGCCTTATAGACCTGTGTGCAAACTGTTGGAATGAAGCCAGAGACTGGTGTGATGCTAAAATCTAGAATAGAATTTAAAATTCTTCTCCTTACTTACAAAGCTCTTCATGGTCAGCCACCATCATATCTGAAAGAGCTCATAGTACCTTACTACCCCTCTAGAACACTGCGCTCTCAGGACGCTGGGTTCCTTGTGGTGGTTGTGGTTCCTATAGTCTCCAAAAGTAGATTAGGAGCCAGAGCTTTCACCCCCCCCCCCCCCCCCCCCCCCCCCCCATTCATTGTCATTTTGTCAGTCATATTGTACAATATGTTTGTGTTGATTTGTCCTGTACACGTGACATCCATTGCACGTCTGTCCGTCCTGGGAGAGGGATCCCTCCTCTGTGGCTCTTCCTGAGGTTTCTTCCACATTTTTTCCCTGTTAAAGGTTTTTTGTGGGCAAGTTTTTCCTCACTCGAACCGAGGGTCTAAGGACAGAGGGTGTCACTCCCTGTACAGATTGTAAAGCCCTCCAAGGAAAATGGACGTTGTGACTTTGGGCTATACAAATAAAATTGAATTGAATTGAATTAAAAACTGAGCATGCAGCCTGATGTGACTGAATGAATAATATATATAAATTCAACAGTTTCATAATAGTTTTTTTTTTTTTTTAAATATGGCTCTTACCCACATCATGGTTTAAAATGTTCTCTCTAAGTTACAACTTGCCTGTGGTGAGGAAACAACCTTAATTAATTTAATTAATTTTGATGTCTCAGAAAGGTTTACATATAAATACATTAAATCTAAATGCCTATCGTGTGTAAATTTACAGTTGTAGATGAGCAACTGAAAAGCACAAACACCAACAATTCATAAAGGGTACATCAGGCATGACAATACCATAAATAATACGGTTAATACCATGTAACAGAAATTGGAACTTGCAGTTGCAAGTGTTACGACCATATATAAGGGGTATGAAAGAAGTAACATAAAACCGTATTTTAAGGTTGATAAACAAAAGTATTTTATTAAATAAAAGTTTAGATCATTTTTAAACAAAAGGAGGTGAGGCAAAGGGAACTAAGGGCGAGCAAGTGCTGTTAAACGAACAAACACATATAACAAAAAGAGAACTCTAACAAAGCCTATATTATCTAAGTAGCAAACCAAAACGAGAAAGAAAAACCTACTACCTTACTAACTAAATCTAATGCTAAATAACAAAACACACATCCAAAACAGCACTCTTAAAGTAATGGGTCTAACAGAAATAGTCTACGTGTGATCAGTACGATAAACTAACTAAACCCTGCCCAGTCCCAGTAAATCAAACACCAAACAAAACCTCCTCAAAAAACACGAGTTAACCTATGTTAACAGTCACAAACCCAACTAACTAGGCGAGCTTCCAAATCTACACAACACACAAAGCCGCCACGATGCTCAGGCGGCTCGAGTTTAAATGCCCGGGATGCTGCGGTGCTGGTCTCTCTCATTGGCGGCGTGGAAAGGATGCCGCACCAATCCTGGCCCTGCACAGCCACGACCATGTTGTCCCCGCCTCCTCCAGTTGGGGCCAACCAGGGACCGGCAATCGCACACCTGCATTTACCTAGGGGAAAACACTACACACACATATGCGCTGGGGCGAAATGGCGACAGCCGTAACACAAGTCATTCTGTGACTTCAGTGGTCAAGGTTACTTTTTACTTTTTTGTCAGTAAAGCGTTAACTGTTCTCAGTATTCAGCTTACAGTAGATCTAAACCTCATTAAAGGGTGCATAATCTGACATTTACCAAGTAAGAATAAAGATATTGTTCAAAATGGCAGCAGCAAGGCCAAACCTTTACGATATGTTGTAGGTTTCTGGCAGCTAGTGATTTGTGCTACTGTAACTGGGTTAAGCTTATGAACTGTGCAATGTGGCGGACACAGAGTGATGAAAGATGAGAAGAGCTAAAACGTTGACAGTGATGGCTCTATCTGATCCACATATCCAGATGTACGGGGCAGCTTTCAGGTGTGAATGTTCAATAGTGTGTGAGCGTGGTCAGGCCATCGTGCACACGAGAGCCACACACTCAGTGACAGGTCCGAAATAAAGGATAAATAAAAACGCATGTCCCAAAACAGGAAAAGAAACTTTAATCCTTTACACTTTAATCCTCAACATCTCAAAGCACTCAGATCACAGAATGAACTCTATGATCATGATGCCCCTATCTAATAATTTACGTACAGTAAGTTCTAATTAGTATAATTATCTGCCAATGAACAGTTTAGGCTTCTTTTTTTTTGTCTAATGTAGCAATGATAAAAAGTCTGACCTGAGACACTATAGACTGATGAAAGTCTTTGTCTTAGTGTGAGCAGCGACAGATTGTCAGTTTGATTTCGGGCTGAACGTTGGGAATGTCTCAGGCACCTTGTTCACATGTCACTTTCCGTCTGATCTGTTTTGCCCTGAAGGCAGCACCATGTGATTGTTTACCCTGCAATGTCACACTAACACCTGCCTGTGCATTAACAGATCAGAATTCTTTTGTTCCAACATTTCAACGTCCTCTGTGTCGATGCCAGTGCGCGTTTAACACATTCGTGTTGGGCTGTGTTTACATCAGTATATAACCAAAGTTGGCTTGATGCAGCAGTAGTGTGAAGAACACACCTGTGTTAAACCTGTTGTGCAGGTTTACAGGTTCACGCAGCAGCAGCCAGGATATGACTTCATACAGTCAAAGGGTCATGAGTATTTTTCTTCAAATGCTGGTTGACATGAAGTATTATCAAAAAAGGAATACATTTAGACAGCTGAAAGTAAAATGTAGGTCATCACTGTTTGTTTTTATTAGCGCTGAATTTCATTTCCAAGAACAGCTGCAAATTCAGGTGATAGTGATGTCACTGGGTCCTTTACATCACTGCAGCAAAACGTTCCTCTTCAAGGACATCGTTCCCCTATTAATTAAATGATAATGCTTCAGCCTCTAACATGTTGACCTCTATCCCCTTCAAACAATCAAATCAGACGACATAAAATGAAGTTGATTGACCCCTGGTAGTAAGAAATGAGATAGTTCTATGAGCCACTGCAGCATCTATGCCTTGGGTTGAACCTGGGCCCTGCCCCACTGCGGCCACATGCTGTGCCTGCAGCCTACATATTCAAGGATTTTGAGTTGAACATTGGGGGGGTTGAGATTTCCTGTGAAGCATGTTGGCCATGAGAAAATCTGAGAAAACTACATTGTTAATAAAATAAAATTTATAAGTCTGAATTATATATATATATATATATATATATATATATATATATATATATATATATATATATATATATATATATATATATATATATATATATATATATATATATATATATATATATATATATATATATATATATATATATATATCAAGCCTGACAATGCAAAGGTTCATCCTAGGGCAAATGAGAGCAGTTTGTTTGAGTGCTGCAAGTTAAGTTAGCACAGTGCTACAGAGTACGCACTACATGGTATTCTACCTGATGTGCACTCTTGTAATGTTTGCAGATGAGGTCTCACTACAACATGGGCAAGGGCATGTAAAGACAGAACAAATGTTTTTGAACAAATATGAAAAAAAAAATGGATTCAATAAATTGATTCTTCTTATCTTACTCAAAGTTTATGTAATGGAGGTAAGTCAGTGCATGTAGTTCCTTAAGGCCTACTAGTGGATGGATTGAAGAACATTTGACTGAAAAGCCAAAGCAGTGCTCCAATTCAACTGAACTACAGTATACAGTAGTGTACCAAGCTGAAGTACAGCTGTGAGTTTACTTATTTCTAGTCTCATCTGAACTACATTTTCTGATGGAGAGAGTCACTGCTTTCTTCTGAGATTATGACTTTACATAAACTTTATAAAATACAACACATTATTAAAGATTAAACCAAATGTTTCCAGCCTTTCTGGGGTCTGACCTCTTACATAAAACTGTGTGGTTGTGGCTCCTAGTCGGATCTCTTTAGATATCTGTGAGTTGTTAGCAGTTCCACCAAAGAAATTTTTAAGAAATTACAATTTTCCTAAAATGGGCTGTCTCGGACACCTCCCACCTCATATTTTTCTTTTTTGGTTTTCAGCTTTAGTAATGAACATTATGTTTCTTGCCCAAAATGGCACTTCCCCTAACCGGTCTCTCTTTTCCTTAAACTATTTTTTAATCATCTCTCCCTACCAGCCTTAGTAAACACATGCCAGATAAGGGGAGTGGGCGAGATTTGCAAAAGACAGAAAACACACACACTCTCTATAAGAGTTAAAACATCTGCACCCCAGTATACCCCTAATTTTATATCACCTTTATTGCACAAATACCCTCAACTTTTTGCTAACAGTTCCCTCGTTATTTTTGTAAACTTCATTGTTGAACAATAAAAGAATGACCCTCGTGGATACTGGAATGTGTGTGTGTGTTTGTGTTCGTGTGCGTGTGTGAGGAGTTATTCATTGTCCAGGTATTGATGTGGGAGTTGGCAGCAGGGTAGTTGAGGAAGTGATGGAGGGAGAGGGTGGGGACAGCTGTTCTAATAAGAGGCTTGACACGGTGGAGGTCTTATATGAACACCAGTGACTCGCATCAGCCTGTGTATCCATCAGCCGACCATGCTTCAACCGCTGCTGCGCTGTCTGCTTCTAGCCTCTGCTGTGCTGCTCTGCAACACAGCCCCCACCCCCACGGTCAGTGTCTGTGTGCAATAATATGAGTTTGTGCTAGAGGTATTAAAAAATTCTGTTTTTAAGGTGTGTACGTTAGATCTCATGTGTGGTCTACAGCTACAGGCATGGAGTCACAGAAAGTCATTGAAAATCTGTGTTTGACAGATTTTCAATCTGTGTTTGACATATTTGACAGATTTTAAATAGAAAATGATAAGATTCAGTGCTGCAATCCAGACTACTTAAACCAAGACCAGAGTGTGCAGAGTCAGAGACAAGACCGAGACTTTAAGGGCTTGAGACCAGGTCAAGACCAAGACCAGACAGTATATTCATAGCTAGTTGATATTTGCAAAAATCTCTTTGGGCGAGGGGGGGGACTTACACTTAGCTTAGTTTTCTTTATGCTTTATGCTTTCTGTGCCAATCAAATTTGGCCATGGTTCCAGCTGTCTCAATAGGCGGGGCATTGCAGGATTTTACGAGTCAGATTCAAAGTTATAGGTAGTCAATTTTTAGAACAGAAGATTTGGCTGACATCTTCTCCCATACAGCCACAGCTCAGTATCCCATGTCCACTTTCTTGGAGTGAAGGGGAGTGAGGAGGGACGACAGCTGTATATCCGACAATGCACTGGCAGTTCTCTACAGTTGTGGTCTTCACCAGTCTTGAAATAAAGTTCTGAGTCTTCTTTATCTGAGACTGAGACAAGACCGAGTGGTCTTGAAACCAACACTAATCTCAAATGTTGCAACAGATTTGACATAATGCTCTTTGAGGGCAGATAGCCATTGTAAAGCCACAGTCCTTTACTACATACTCTCCAAGACAAGTCCAAGTTCAAGTATCATAACACATGGCAAAATAAGGGAACTGGAACTTGATTTGAAAACATTTTGTTATTCAGTGTGTCACACCAGCATATTGCTCAGCTCTGCCTCCACCAAGGTTATTTTTTCTGTACTGTTTGTTTGTCTGTCAGCAGGATTATGGAAAAGCTAGTGGCACTTTCTGCATGAAACTCAAATATCATGGTAGTAACATACTTTACCTAAGTCTGTGCTCTTCAGGTACCCTTCCATTCATTAAAGATGAGATTAAACCCAGAGAAATGTGATGTACCTGAACACACCATGGTTAACAAATGACTGCTTCTAACAACAATGTTTCTTTTTAAAGAGAAACGTCTAAGAATTTACAGTGCAGGTTAGTATCTCTATCGATTTTCTGGGGCAGAAATCAGTTCAGTGACCTGCCTGTGACGATCCGCTCTCATCGTGTACGTACTCGTCTGTTATCGCACGTGTTTACAGCACATTTCTTCTGCCGCTTTATGGTTAGCAGTTCATTGAACTCGTTGAACTGAATAAGCGATGCTACAAGCTGAAGCTGAAATGAATGTGTTGGCTTGACATTCGATGTTGTCTCCATTGGCCTTTTGTTGTGTGACTATATAAATAATAACATGCCGTATTGAACACTGGACCAGCCCTGGTAACTGAAGCTTGTGCTGTGCTGCAGGACAGACATGGAGGCTCAGACACCAAGTGTCCTTTGATGGTAAAAATCCTGGATGCAGTGAAGGGGACTCCAGCTGGATCGGTTGCATTCAAGGTGTCTCAAAAGACTGCTGATGGGGGATGGACACATATCGCCAATGGGTAAGTACGGAAAGAAATATGAGGTGGAGTATGTTCTATGTCACTTCTTACCTCATCTGTTCAATATGTACAAACCATGCAGACAGATTTCACTGTTCCTCGCTGCAGAGTGACTGATGCCACAGGAGAGATCCATAATCTGATCACAGAGCAACAGTTCCCAGCAGGAGTGTATCGTGTTGAGTTTGATACCAAAGCTTACTGGAAGAACGAGGGGAGCACACCATTCCATGAAGTAGCTGAAGTGAGTATAAACATCACAACCTCCATCACAACCTCCAATATGCGTATTCAACCTTTGATATAAGATTCAGCTCCAGCTCCAGGCTGTTGTCTGAATTGCAGTAATGACCAGTGGAGCGGATGGAAATTCTGTACTGAATACCCTAAAAAAGAAAGACCAACAGAGATTGACCAACAGAGCCAACAGGGACATGCAAACAAAAGGCCTTTTCACGGAGACCTATAATATTGCTGCAAAGCTATCACTTAGCATTGCTTTTTTACAAACAACACATTCGGGAAGCAAAAGAAGCATGATGTGCAGCCTCTGCAAATTACCAGTGCCTGGTGCTGACTTGACTTCAGTCTACCTGCTTTTGCTACCTCTGCTTCGTTTTCCACTGCAGATGGTAACGCTTCAACATAGGCGAAGCTGATCATTGTCATTATCCATCCATCCATCCATTTTCCATGACCCCTTTTAGGAGTTACGGGCGTCAGAGCCGATCCCAGAGGCAAACATACATTCATGTTTACAATTGGAAAAAGCCAGATTACCTGAGGAGTATCAACACAAGACATGAGAGAACATGCAAACCCTACACAAAAATGGGGATTCAAACCAGCAACCATGGCAACAGACATAGGCCATCCTCTTGCAGAGCAGTTCTTCCCCTCAGTTCAGTTGGTGGGGCTGCAACAGTGGAGGGTGCAGACCAATTTGGACATTTCTGACTTAAATTTAAAAAAAAAAACTTCAACCTTAGCAAAGCAGCATTGTTGGTGAGGAAGATTTGAGTACCACATGCAGCTAAAGTCTATCCTTGTATGTAGATATTGTTTTTGCTGCCGAGGTTGGGCAAAATCCAGCTGCATTTTTCTTTGCAGGAGCCCTCAAATGGGTGATAAAGGTCATGAAGGTTAGGTATACCCCGCGTATACAGTGGACCTTTTGGGTATACGCGATTCAATGTTGGCCATGTTGGAATTCTAGCATAGAAAGTTGTTTTCGATGGCCCTCGAAAGCCCTCACCGAGAGTGGGGTGACATGATATTTAAACATCAAGATGAGTGAATGAGCATGAACATCAGCTTGTCATTTTCAGTAAATAACTGGTTGGACAGCACCCCTAATCCAACAAGGTAAGGACACTGAGTTTCTGAAGGTATTGGACCACCAAGTACATACTATAACAGATAACCCATGTAAAGGCTTATCTTACTCTTCTTATCTTGGAACCTGTTGGTGGCAAGTCAGGACAGTGCTGCAGTCAGTAAACAGTAGTATTTACCCTTGCATGTTCAAGCTGCTGTTTGCTATTCTGCTGTTTGTCCCCAGTGTGAGGAAACAATTCCCAGAACAACATGACTAATAGCTTCTTTCCCTTCTTTATTCACTGATTCATACATCCATTGTCCATTTTTTGATCACATCATCTGCGTTTTGTTCACTATGGTTGTCGTCATGTCCGCCGCAGCTGCAAATTATGTTTCACAAAAGCTTTAAGCGTTGTATTTTCTTGTCAGCCGTCTGTAAACCTTCATTCATACCTTCTCATTTTTATTTCATTACAACTCAAAGAAAAGAAATGGACACATTTGGAGAGAAGGATTCAACTCCACTGGTTTTATCTGCTGAACAGTGACTTTACCCTCAGCTGTAAATGTTTCTGTCATTGACCCTGTGGCGTTGCGTGTGTGTGTGTAGGTGGTGTTTGAGGCCCATGCTGAAGGTCATCGTCACTACACTTTAGCCTTGCTGCTCAGTCCTTACTCCTACACCACCACAGCCGTGGTCACAGATGCACACCAGTGATGCACATCACACCGTGTGGATATTTACAGTCTGGTGGAGGCATCGGGACAGCGAGTTGCATGAAAGGCTGGAGATCTGTTTTTTTTTTGTTGTTGTTGTTGTTTTTTTCATGTGCTGATCCAAACCAACAGTGAATGTATCTACTAACAAGTATTATAGTGTGTGTATCTTCTCGCTCTCTGCCATTGAGCTTCATTGTTGTCCGAAAACGATTAAAAGCAAATTAGTCAGCCACAGTGTTGTCCTGCGTGTTTCTTTATTACCATGAACACACACCGTAATTTGTTTGGATTAATTAACTCTAGACCAGCTGTTTTTGTGAAGTCACTCACAAGTTTCTGAATAGCTGTTAAACTCAGTGTGTGGCTTCCAGCTAATCCAAAGGGCTAAGACATGGAGCGAGCAGCTGAGGTGGGCTGAATGAAGCCTGGTTGCTCAAATAAGCCACCTGTAACAGCACCTACCTGTCAATCCAAGAAGCCACGCTATTAATTATGCATAACTTTAAGAATATAATATGAACGGGTGAGTTATATAAAAGGCACAGTGTACTTGCCACACCATTGTGAATCATTGTGATTTTTTTTTCTGTATCATAAATCAGGAAAAATACAGAATTTTCAAATATACCAACACACTAAAATAAAAACAAAAAACACAAACCCTGTTATGATCAAACAAGTAATGAGGTTAAGCTTGATGAGTTGTGATTTTTTGCTCAAGATGTGGTAACAGGAGAGCATGTTGCTTGCATGAGATTAAGAGATGTTGAAACAACAAAGATCATTTTCTATCTTTATTTCATGTAACAAGCTTGAGTCATTGAGCTTGACAACCACATCACAATCTACATAATATAATAGAGATAATAAAGAAGTTGGTAACCTGAATGTTGTTCAGAAGACTTGAAGATGTCACTTCCTGTTGCTCATATAAGCACCACAGGTATGGTGGAATATTTAAAAGATTACCTCCTATGTCCTTTTCTAAACACTTATATATGATATGAAATTCTTAAGGAGTTAGGAAAATATGACACAGCACCCAACCCAACACTTCATTGTTTGTATGTATGGTGGAGAATGATTTATCTAACAAGGTTGAATTTTTGTTTTCCCACTGAAGTGTGGAACTTAATAATCATAAATTAATTTAGAAAAAAGCAACATAGATAGATGTTCATGTGAATGACAATGTGAATGTTTTAAATTTTATGAGTCATATCCTTCAAAAAGCTCACTTTCATCATAGGCCACAAGAAACAAAAGGAGTCAACTGATAAAACAAGATAAAAGTTAACTGTCAAATCTTTAGATGTAATTAAATGGGATACTTCAATTGACTGGAAAGATTTTGGTCACTTTACACTTGAACAAAAACTGGTTCTTGATGCGTGCCATGGAGCACTTTGTGTTCTCTAGAGAACTTATATATCCTTTAGAACCACTCTGGCTGTTTAAGGTTGTTTGGGTAACTAAACTGAAAAAAATCTTTAACTCACAATTGCAGCACTTTTTTTTGAAAAACCTTTTTATGTTTGATAATCTTTGTTATACTGATTACTAGCTCTTTAAGTCTGCCTTGTAGCAACTGGTTCTTGGAAGAACCAAAAGGTAAAAGGTTCCTTGCAGAACTGAACAAAGTCCCCCTATGACCAACCTGAACCTTTATTTTAAAACATGTACAGAGCATGAAAATAAAGGAGACAAACATCAGGTCTGTTTTCCAGAATATGGCAATGAAGTGTTTATTTTGTCTTCTGTTGACAAAGAAAAACTTTACAAAGTAACGGTTCAACACCAGACTCAAACTGTTTTATACTGTCTGTTACCAAAGACTGCAAAGTCTGACAATGGAGCTAACTTCACCATGTAAAAAAAAAAGTTTGTGTGATGTGTGGGGGTTGAGGGTTGGGGGCGGGGGGGCCGGGCTCTAGCACATGCTTCTGAGCCAGTGAGAGGCAGCATGAGATGTTAAGGAACTGAGCATGTGCAGAGTGGGTGCTACATTAACATGTTCACAGGGTTGGCTCAGTGTGGAACTCCGCTTCATTCTTCAACGTGGACTCGTGTGGAGATAAAGCGCTTGGTGATCAGGTGACAGTCACATATACGGAGGATCAGAGAGCTGCAGAGAAAACAGGTCCTGCGTTGTGATGTGATGTGGCCAAACACACAGGCCTAGTTCAGCAGGACATTGGGGGGGTTCGGTCCTCATAACGCTCTCAGGACTTCGTTTGAAGAAATGTCACTGCTCTCACTGATTCCCTTTCATGTTTTGATTTAGCAACAGTGGAGCCTGGTGGATACTGACATGTATAAAAAAAATCTGATGACAATATTTCATTTTTTGACCATATATTGAGTGGTTATAAATAACCAATTTAATATATGGTAATAAAAGATAACTAACCCCCCCCTTTCAGCCACATCTCATGGTCTTCCTCAGCTTGGAGTTTGTTCAGTTTTAAAGGTTCAGTTCCCACCCAAAGCCGATTGATTCTGATACTGATAATTGATATCATCTTACATAATTGCATTACAAACATTCTGGATAAGAAATGAGTTCCCTTTTTTCGACTATAATATGAAGCGAGAGTGACACTCTATTCATAACACTTGACTCATCAGTGCTCTCTGGTGATAAAATGATGTTTGTGAAGAAGTTTAAACATTTTGGGCACTGAAAGGCTCCATTGGTTGCTGATGTAGATCTTTGTATCAAACAATCTTGTCATAAATTCTAAACGGTCAGGATATTCTTAAGAACTTTTCACTCATGCTAGTTCCATGGAAACACTGAATTGCGTAGTTCTTAGTAGCCACATGTTTGAAATATAGTGATATCAGCTGATTTATTGGCTCTACTCTGACAAGAAATCTTCAGCAAACTGCCACCGCCTAGGGGGCCGCAACCCTTTGAGTACTGCATGCTTAATATGACCAGTTTATTTAACTTGTACCTCATGCACATGACTTTTAGTTTTGGTGCGCCACCCCAACATTTTCAATGACCCATGTGGCCACCCCCCTTCAATACATTTCTGGGTTTCCTATCTGATGGAGGCTGGAAGATGTGACTGAAAGGTCTGCACAGATTCATATGCACCCCAAGATTGGATTTTAATGTTCATGGTTCTTTTAGATCTGCGACCCGGACATGTACCGAGCTAAAAAAAACGAACTAAATCGCACCATCTAGTGGACATATGCTGTAACAGCAACACTGTTTCTAAATGACTTCAAACTGATCTTTGGCATCTCTGGTCCACATTGTTCTCAATCAGCTAGCATATGTGCCAATACCTACAACCTGTGCCTGTTTGAATGATCAACATTTTTGATATTCATACTGTCAGAAGTGGCTGATGAACATGGAAAAACAAAAGAGCACAGTGTTGTTACAAACGCCCACATGAACAGGTCTGAAGCAGAATGATGAGAAACACCGGAGCCCGGATATGAATGTGCATGAACGCATCACAACAAAACACTGTTCAGTTAACTGCTGGTCAGTAGAAAGCTGCCTGCAGTGCTGTTCACAAAAGCAAAGCCTCTGTGCATCTGCTCTGCTCATCATGCACGTGATAACTGGATGTAAATTACATTATTTTGTCTATTATGTATTCGAAAGGCCAGGCCATGCAGACTGAAGGCTAGAAAAAGAGGTTTTAGGGGGTTGCAGTTCTTGGTGCATCGGCATCACAGCTTGAGCTATTTGGGCTCTCAGTGAGAAGAACGTGTGCTCATGTGTTCGTTCTTTTTTTGGGAGGATGGTGACGTTTGCTTTGGGTGAAATATCAAATGAGATCAGCTGCAGGTATCTCAGCGGGCAAAGCTTTTTCGTTGAACGCGACTCACAGGCGGTCATGGTGGATTGTTACATGTCAGGACCGAGCCTTTTGGATGCTCATCAGCAGCAGATTTTACATTTGCTCTGGCTGATGTTGAAGGGGGGGACAAAGACATCGACAATTCGGAAAAAGCAAAAGCATTTTTAATCTCTTCAGTTTGAATGTAATCATGGAAAAAAAAGGAAAAAAAAGAACTCAAGGCACAAAGAAATACTGCAGAAATGGAACACGTTAGTCTAATGGAGAACACATCATCTGAACGCTTGTAGATATTTTCAGGTTTAAAGAAAAAGGGGGCAGCTGGGTGGTCAACCTCAGCTGATCTGGCACCAGACGCAGGCGAGATATTTTGTTTCCCGGTTTAGCACTTGGCACCTGGACTGGAGTTTTGGCTTTGGCCATGCAGACTAGGTACGGAGCAGATCCATGAGAACAATGGACACAATAATGAACTGATCTGAAGCGCTACATGCTGACTGGCCCGAATTCAACAGACAACATTAAACCACAGCAATGATCCATATCATCAGTCTGTGATACTCAATACGTGTGCTGCTTCACATGGAAAAACACAAGTACTACTCTTCCTGTCAGTTATTGTTCATCTTCTACCCTAACCCTGATGATGTCACAGTGATGTCATCAGGGTGCTCTCATCCTGGGCATTAGTCTGCATCACAAACTGATGCTGAACAGATTTGTATTTAGCAGTCTGACAAAAGAGACTGAGTAGCATCATGGGAAGTGTAGTGTAGGTTTCAGTGTTTTTGGAGCTTGGCACCGATATTCGACACAAAGTAAAACTGACATTCCTTAGAGACAAGAAGTCAGAATATGCCGTCAGAAAATCCGCTTCCTGTCCCGTCTCTGAAACAAGACTAGACTACTGGATCTCCCAGAATGCATTTCTTCACGGCCTGGGAAAGGGGATGTAAACATCTTTGTGTTCAGTTCTAAGTAGTCCTCAACCGTCTGTGGGGACAGTTGAGGACTGTGTCTACCTGAAGCAGATGTTTGCAGATTGCACACTTGAAACACTGAACCAGTTTGTGCACTTTGAACACTGAGAAACTGAGACACCCTATTAACAGCGCCTAGAATGCAATGGGAACAGTGATTCTTACGGTTTGCTTTGCTCCAAACTTTAGCCGATATGTGGCACGGCAGTGATGGAGAACTGTAGAAGTGATCCATGCACTGAGAGAGACTTAAACTGTGGGGATGTGGAGTCAAGAGAATATGATGAAGCCCGCCTTGATTACGTTGCGTTAAAACTGTTGCAGTTTGGACAAAGTTAAACTTCTGAAGGTGAAAAGGTAACCCAAGGCCCCAGGCTTCGGATTTTGAGTGTGTTCACAGACAGAATGTGAATACTGCTTCTCAGGTATAACAGTAATCAATAATTAAGGCATCACTGCTCTATTAAATACTGTAGGTGTGGGGTGGGGGTCTGCGACCACATGGTACTGTATACACCCTAATCAGCTGATCACCAAGAGTCACGAATATAATGTGATGAAGCGAGCAACCGGGCTGTGTGAACCACGCCTCAACAACACTCTGTATCCCTGCTACACAGATCAGATCACAGCCAGCAGGCTCAGCTCTGCTCTTGTGCAAAAACAAATACTAAAGCTAAGAAAAGGCATCATCTGCTGAACCAACAACTGCTCAAAGACCGCAGGCTCAAAGAGCTGGACTTCAGCACAAAGTCACACCGACGGGTCCGCAAACTAAAATCGTTAACGTGAGCCACTGTAGTGTGAGGTTCAACCACGTCTGCTTTGGAGGAAAAGAAACAAATGAAAGAGACAACAACAAAAAAAACGACAAGAAAATAAACTCTGTAAACATTTACGGGCTGCTCCGCAATGCTGCTGCTGCAAGGGGAGGGTAGCCTTTCCCAGAAGTCCATGCAGCATTTGCGTGGAGGAGCCCCGGTTGTAACTGACTCCACATGTAATGCTCTGAAACTAGAGAAAATAATACATCTGTAACACTCTGGCCATTTCACACCTGAAACACCTTCCTCCATCTCACCTATCCTTCATACATCTCGTCAGCTGCTTCACTAGACAGAAAAAACCCCCTTTGTGTAACACTTTTTGTTGCGAGGCCATAGATGACACACTCGTCTGATTCACACGCAGTAAGTATGAGTGTCACACACACAGTGCTTCTGATACAATAAGTGTGACTGTCATCACGTCACGTCAGACTATGAATAAGAAATCATTTTTTCCTTCACTTTTGAGAAGGTCGACTTTTTGACATTCCTGCAACTTTTCTCAAAGAACAGCTGCAGGTAAACGTTCTGTCAACATCTAATGAACGTTTCAGCTTTGAACTAATAAGAAAAACAGAAATATGAAAGCACATCTTCTATCTGCTGCTTTCCTTTTAGCTCTTTTAGATCTTTCCACATCTTCGGCAACATCTGTTGCCGATCTATCCAATCTATACTTCTAGGACATAGGGGAAAAATCCCGTCTGCTGACGGAGATCGCGTGAAACAAGCGTGAGCGGTGCAGCTGGTTTCTATAACGCCGTATTTGTCGTGTTGGATGGTACGTTTTGGTGGACGCATCACACAGTGAGATGAGGGACTGAGCGCTTTGAAGCGAGTGTATCAGGACCTCTGAGAGACTCATCAAGAAGCAGCTTAAGGAGATGAAGTGGTGCGATAGGATGGGGAATGAGAAGCAGGTAAAAAAGAAAAAGAAATGGCCAGAATTCTATTTTTACCAACTCAGGACTTACAATCAAAGAAAAAACTCCAAACATACAATTCATGGTCAAATTCAAAACCTAGAGATATAGAGGAGAACCATAACAGTGAACATCTGGTCAAAAATAATCTACACCTTTCTCTCCAGCTTCATAGTGCTCAAAGCTTTTTAAGAAATTAAACTTTTCACAGCATGTGCCATTCAAGAACAGCAGCAGCATTGGCCGCAAGGAGCCGACGCAGAGGTTCTCTCATTCTGGCCCTTCTGACCGCCTCACGAGCTTCCAAAAATGATATTAATAATAATATTAATAATAATAATAAGAAGAAGAAGAAGAATAAACACCACAGTCCAGACACACACGCACGCACACACAGTATCCAGCCCAAATTCCCATGCTTCAGCGCACGGTGTACAGTACAATGAAGAGCTTTATCACATGGTCCAGCACTAAATAGAAGAATTAAAAATCATAAAAAATAAAAACATCTGAGACAAAAATTATATATATTACACACACACACACACACACACACACACACACACACACACACACACACACACACACACACACACACACACACACACACACACACACACACACACACACACACACACACACACACACACACACACACACACACACACACACACACACACACGAGAACCATGGCCCTGTACTAAAGCATGTTGTGTAATGGCTGACCCTGCTCCCTGTACAAAGTCACGGAGGAGTCCCCCCTCCTTCTCTTTTCACACAGTGCACCTCAAAGAAAGAAAACAAAAGCACGACCCAAAGAAAAAAAAAGGCAAAATTAAAAAATATATACATCTCCAACTGATGAAATAAGTTATGTTTGAAAAGAACATAAATCTGGTAAACAAAATAAATTAAGGCATGCAAAAGATAATGTCAAATCTGAAGATTTGGATACTTTTGTTTTGTCTAAGCCAAACATCCTCTATTGTTAGAAGATCTTCCTGTCAGGAAGAAACCACTCACTCTTTATGAAATCCTCAGAACGAAGGTAGCTGCCAAAATAAAAATTCAAACCCACTGGAATATCACTGTAATATGCCCGAGCGTTTTTTTTTTAAAGGCTCATATTTACATACGTGTGTTCTGTGTTCGAGCTTTGAGAGGCTGATATTTACATACATGTTTCATGCAGATTCAGCAGCAGTGCAGCAAAAAACAAACAGCAAAGAACAAAAAAACAAAAAAAACACTTGAGTGACAAGATGGGAGCGTTTCTTCAAACATCCCCCCGATCAGAGAAGGAATAAATACGACATATCAAAATTTTAAAAAGAAAAAGAAATGTACATCACAAACGTTAAATGTCGACCTCGATCAGATCCTTTTCCTTTGAGACAAAAAAAACAAAAGGAATATTGCGGCCTGACAAAATGATATGTATCAAACAAATGATAGTAGAAAGTGAGACAAGATCTTGTCTGTTGGCTTTGTAAGGTGACGGTGATACATCAGAAGTGAAGCAGTGCGGAGCCGAGCTGAGCGGAGGGAGCTGTGGTTCTGCCACGTTAAGGCTTTGCAGTAAACATCAGAGCTGAGATGCTGCTGCTCCCTCCAACCTAAACGGAGACTCATGTCAACTTAGAGTAGTTAAGCCGGCACGGACAAATAAAAAATAAAAAAAAAATAAAAACATGCAGCAACTCATCTGTATCCCTCACACACACACACACACAAGCACACACACAAGCACAGATTCACTGACACACACACACACACACACACACACACACACACACACACACACACACACACACACACACACACACACACACACACACACACACACACACACACACACACACACACACACACACACACACACACACACACACACACACACGTTCACTTTGAGAGACTTGCCACTGCCTCTTGTTTTTTTCGGTTTTGGTTTTTCTTTTTTTTTTCTTCTTCTTCCTCCTCACTAAAATTTCTTGGCAGCATTTCATGTTGCGCCTCTACACCCCTCCGGGCCTGCGTCCTCTTGAGGCCAGGCCAGAGAGAGGGGAGCTTGGTGAGCTTGGGGGATGTGGACCAAGGAGGTGGGGGTCAGGGGTTGGCTTGTGAGAGGTGGTTGGTGGTTCGGGGATGGGGCAGTTCAGTAGTCTGCGATAGGAGCGAGCTCGGGGTACAGGTCCACTGTGATGTTCTTGTAGAGGCTGCTGAGGGAGACATGGGGGCTGTAGTGGAGGTTGTTGAGGCCGTCCAAGTGTTGCCGTTCCTTGGAATACCTCAGCAGTTTATACCTGCAAAAGACACAGCGACACAGATCTCACACCAGTCCTTCTGCCCATGACCTGATTCAGATCTCGCCTCACCCTCTCCTACGAGGAGGAAATGTGAAAGGGCCAATCAACAGCCAGCGTTTAATTTGTCTTCACTGGGCTACAATATTCAGACACATGGCAGACATGGAAGAGCCCTAAAATATGACACAACGGACTAATAACCACCTGCATTACAAAACCATCTCAGGATCTGCCCCTGGCTATCTCAGCTAGAGTTGCACGATACCCACGGTATACACGGTACCCCGCGGTGCCAAATCATAACCGTCGCTACTATACTAGAAATTTTACACGACGGTACTACCGTAGATTACTATACTACAGGTGCCAGTCTCCGCTGCTTAAAAAACAAGCGTTGTTGTTTTATACTAACTTGTACAAATACATTGCAGTTTATAAAAATAAAAAATAATTTAAAAAAGGCCGCCGTATCGCGATAATACCCGGAACCGCGATACTTTGTCTGGTATAGTATCGTGGTTACACATTTTAGTATCGTGACAACTCTGATCTCAGCGACTTACTACAGGGTTCCCACACCTTTTTCATGAACAAATTCAAGCACTTTTCAAGCACCTTCAAGCACCAGTTTTTCCATTTTTCCAGCACCTTTAAATAGGTAGCCTACTAGTTGTGTTTGCCATGATGGTCATGGGAAGCACAGCGGTGCCACTGTATGGCATAATAATATGGGTCTAATAAGCATTATTTCATATGGTGGTAGATTGACTGTTTTGATTTTTAACTAATTGTGAATTGGCTTGTATTCTCAGCTTGTGAGCGGTGTATTGTGTAACTACCATAGCGCAATAACAGTGACTAACAGGTGTCGATAGTAGTCTACTGTTATTTCTCGGCAGAACACCAAGCGAGTATGATAACTGAGTTCTGCAAGTAAAGTCATCGGATCAAGCGCGTAGCCGCTTAGGAAACATTTTTGTTTTCTCTTGGTTTATTGAGATAGACATCACACAAATTTCAAGCATTTTCAAGCACTTCACAAAAAATTCAAGCTTTTTTACAACCTTGAAACACTGAATTGAAATTCAAGCATTTTCAAGGAATTCAAGCACCCGTGGGAACCCTGTTACTAAAGGCTCACGTCCCGACCTGGGCGTTACGCTCCGCTCATTCAAACCATCTAGTTGTACCCTCGCCTCTCGCAAAGCGAGGTCACTCTAAACTCTTCTCTGTGGTTGTCCCCAAATGGTGGAATGACCTACCAACGGCTGCAAGAACAGCAACATCCCTTTCTACCTTTAAAAAAAAAAAACCCTTTCTCTTTCGAGACTGCTTTCAGCTTATGTCCTCCTCTGTAAGTCGCTTTGGATAAAAGCGTCTGCTAAATGCAATGCAATGTAATGTAATGCATTACACTGCCCTGTCCAGTAGGTGGCGAGTGTGCATATTATTATTTTAATGTCCATGTCAAGTGAGGTCGATGAGGCGATATAAGCAGAGTTTTCAGTGTTTTCTTGCCATCTTTGTCAAGTTAAATGGATTAAATCCTGCACTGTTTATTCTTCTTCACTGCCTTTGTTGGCACTGTTACTTCCACCACATGTCAGCCAGTGAAAACAGAGGCGGGGCTGCATTGCCCATGTGCTCAGTCGAGATAAAAACTAAATAGAATTGGTCACTCCACAGCGTACCTTAAATAGTCCCAAGGCCCCATAATACAGGGAGAGCAGGTTGCAATCAGCAGCTACTAGATGCCACTAAATCCTACACGCTGCTCCTTTAAATGACTTCAGTGACTTTTGTGGGGAACAAACAAACAGTGGAGCCAGTCTCTCGTGGATGTTCGATGAAATGGAGTATGTAAGTGGCGGCGTTCAAACGAAAGAAAAGACTTGATTGTTTGCTTTACAGAACAAAGAGCTCGCTGTGAGCCAAAGACAAAAAGCTGTCTCACCTCCCGAGGAACTGCACCTCTCCTCTGTGGTGGTGAGGAATGGACTTGTACTTGCCGATCTCTCCCTCTGGCCGCGTGACATTCAGACCGGCATAGTGAACCCTGTGGAGAAACCAGGCTGTGTTACCGGACACATAAAGCCAGCCTCAACACATCTGTCTGTACGCTTCAGCTGACCTACAAACTGCTGAGGAACACGAGATTCGATTTTTTTTTATAGGAGGTGTTGGGGTGGGTGTTGGGAGCACTTTGTGTTACGTTTTGTATAAAAAGCCATACAAATACTGTCTGAATGATTGATAGTTATGTCCTATTGTCAAGTACAGTAGTACAGTATGGTATGCAGCTGCAAAAGTGTCATATAAAGAGTAATGGTGACAATCACTAGACAACATCCTGTTTAAAGTCTGACTGAAGAGATTAAAGGGCTCTCTCAGTCTGTTAAAAAGGCTCACTGTGCCCACTTACAAGTGGAAGAAGGTCTGGGTCACAAACACATCATCTCACGTGAGTTTTACTACAGATATGCTACGTAATTACTTTGTTTTCCTTTTGGCTGTTTTTGGGACCGGAGTGTTTTATTTCAAAAATCAACCGAATTTCTCTATGCTGTTCCCGCTCTCTGTGGATTGATGCATGCTGCTCAGGGCGTCTGTCAAAATTAGAACGGCTGCATATTCTGAGTGGAGTCAAGCGAAGACCCGTTTCTGAAACAGACCACGGCGGTGGGGTTTGAAACATTGACTAGAACAGCTATATGGAACACATCACATACGTATCCGGAAGAATCTGGCCATTAGAGAAGTTGGATTAGTAACCTAGTGTTCAGTTGTTTGCGGCCATATCTGAACTAGGGCTGCCACGATTAGTCACGATTTAGTCGACAAACAAAATTGTTGACAACTAATTTAGTAGTAAATGCATCGTTTTTTTTGGGGGGGGGTTTAAGTTGTTGTTGTAGTTTTAGTTGCTTTTCTCTTGAAACTGCGGCTGCAGCTTCCACTGCCGCGTCTGCCTTACACACACACACACACACACACACACACACACACACACACACACACACACACACACACACACACACACACACACACACACACACACACACACACACACACACACACACACACACACACACACACACACACACACACACACACACACACACACACACACACACACACACACACACACACACACACACACACACACACACACGGAATTCACAATGTTGGGATTTGCAACTTCAACGCAACGTCAGTGAATCCCCGTTGCGGTGTTGCAATTTTAACCAATCACCGCGACTTTTCCGCAACTTCCGCGCAGTCTGCCCGGGGGATTCAACTCGGGGGGTCAGGGACGGCCGCACGATGCGGGAGGATCCCCTCGTGGGACCTCTCCCTGGCGCTGGCTGGCCTCCACCGGGCGCATTTCTTCCGCGCCGGCTCTGGGTTGGCATGGAAAGACTCGCGAGGTTTACAGCGCCCGCTCATCTGGGACAGTAAATGTACGCATGATCCGATTAGTCGACTACAGTGGTCCCTCGTTTATCGCGGGGGATACGTTCTAAAAATAACCCGCAATAAACGAAATCCGCGAAGTAAGTTTTACAATTATTATACATGTTTTAAGGCCGTAAAACCCCTAACTACACACTTTTATACACCTTTTTACGCGCATTTTGTACAGTACTCCCTTAAGCAGGACACAGAACACATGTGCGGTTCTCCCTTAGCCAATTTGGGACGCAGAACACAATGCGCGTTCATACTGTTACAGTACGCTGTAAAAAAAAAGCATGCAAAATTACACTGAAAAAAATCTGCGAAACAGCGAGTTGTGTTGCATGTGCTAAATAAAAACTAGCGTGTTCTTCTTTGCACTGACTTCCCCTATCTGTCTCGTTTTTGCCCTTCCTGTTAGAGCGCCCCCTGGCGGCTGAATAAAATTCAATAGAAAAGCCGCATCTTTGTATAAACCACATGGTTCAAAGCATGGGGAAAAAGTAGAGGCTTATAGTCCGGAAAATACGGCCCTCATTACTAATAATGTATTGTACCGAGAAACGATTAATTTGACTTCTTTAATTTTTCAAGGAAGCCAATTGCATAACGACGGCAATGCCGCCTGTCACATGACACCAGTGTGATGATGGCATTCAAACAGCTGAGCTACATTATGGTCCTTCTCCAGGCAGACTAAAGTCTACCTTTAGTAGACTTACCTGTTCCACAAGTCATCATCCTCTCCTCCCCAGCCCCAGAATGCATTGGGAAAGCCGTTAATCTTGCGGAACTGCTCCACGGTGAGTCCACTCACACCGCCAAAGAACTCGCTGTATGGAAGACTGCAAACAACAACAACAAACAAACAAACAAACATGACGTAAACACAGACACGTTTTTTTTTTTCCCTAAACAAGTGTGTACATGTTGATGATACACTCACATGTACATATATTTGTCCAGCTTGGCAGCAAAGTGGCGTGGCATCTGACCACAGCCGTAGTAGTTTCGGTCATTCTCTGGGATGTGGTCAACATCATGGAAGATTAGGCAGTCCCAGTTCAAGTCCTTCATGGCCTCGAGGAAGCCCACGTTAAAGAGCATGGCTCTGTTGAAGGGCTGACTCCCACTCTAACACACACACACACACACACACACACACACACACACACACACACACACACACACACACACACACACACACACACACACACACACACACACACACACACACACACACACACACACACACACACACACACACACACACACACACACACACACACACACACACACACACACACACAGTCAGTGGGGCTGGTACTTCTATTAAAGCAATGAACAGGGTTCCCACACCTTTTTCATGAACAAATTCAAGCACTTTTCAAGCACCAGTTTTTCCATTTTTACAGCACCTTTAAATAGGTAGCCTACTAGTTGTGTTTGCCATGACGGTCATAGGAAGCGCAGCGGTGCCACTGTATGGCATAATAATATGGGTCTAATTAGCATTATTTCATATGGTGGTAGATTGACTGTTTTGATTTTTAACTAATTGTGAATTGGCTTGTATTCTCAGCTTGTGAGCGGTGTATTGTGTAACTACCATAGCGCAATAACAGTGACTAACAGGTGTCGATAGTAGTCTACTGTTATTTCTCGGCAGAACACCAAGCGAGTATGATAACTGAGTTCTGCAAGTAAAGTCATCGGATCAAGCGCGTAGCCGCTTAGGAAACATTTTTGTTTTCTCTTGGTTTATTGAGATAGACATCACACAAATTTCAAGCTTTTTCAAGCACTTCACAAAAAATTCAAACATTTTCACAACCTTGAAAACACTGAATTGAAATTCAAGCATTTTCAAGGAATTCAAGCACCCGTGGGAACCCTGAATGAAGAAGAAGTAAAAAAGCCTCATGACTCCCCCGCCTGTAAAGCTTTTCACACCCTTCAGCTTGTAGACAAACAATGTCTCGTCACACACTGTAGTTCACACACATACACCAACCTGTTCGATGACATAGAAGGCAAACTGCAGCCGCTGTCTCTGCAGTATGGGGATGAGGTGTTGGAAGAGGATGGGGAGATGTTCATGGCGGTTTCTAAATGGAATCAGGATGGCCACCTGCAGCACAAATATCAGAGTAAGAGTCCATCAGTACAGTCTGCTTCCTGTTTGTTTTCCACAGAAGAAACAGTTCTGCAACGCTCACATCAGATTTAGTAAAATGTGTCTATGACATGTGTGAATTCTGGAAGCATGAACTCACCTTCCAGCGAGGTCTGCAGTCCTTTGGTTTCCAATGACCTCCAAACTCAATGTCAAAAAACTTGGAGAACTTCAGTTCTATCTCCTCCATGGGGATCTCTGTCATGTTCACTTCCATAAGGCCCTCTGTGGAGAGGTTTTAAAGGGGGTTACGTTATTCCGCTGACTATGCTCACGTGTGCAGAAGATTAGCCTTTTACAATGTTTAAATGTAGTGTGTGTTTCTCCTTTCGACCAGAAGTGTCTCCACCTCCAACTGTTGGTTAGTCAGTTTGTTTACGACACACACAGCTGAACGAGTATTGTCATATTTGGAACAATAGTGGGAAATTAGTGAGCGCGTCATCATAATCATTAATACAGCATAATCACAAAATAAGAATAAATAAACAAACATCCCTGAAGACTCACAGGCTCGTTACGGTTACTTCTGCTTTATGATTTTTGGAGGTGTGAAAATCACCCCATCAGTCCGAACATCACTTCATTAACTCTACTCTAAGAAAACACTTGGAGGGATTGTTGTGGGTTTTGTGTGTCTGCTGTATGGAGACGGATGATCCATGATGGATCTGATTATTACCAGGGAGCTGGTGGCTTCAGCTGCCTCGATTAACTCGTCAATAGGAAACTACAAATCACATCAATCCTGCAGCTCGCTGCGACTACACAAAAATCATGAGCTGCCCGGTCCACGCAGAGCTTCATTAATACAGCACTGTTTAATCGGTGTAGATGCTGCGGATTACAATTTGTGTCGGGGTTTGAGTCCAGTATTGAGTCATACTTCACTGTTGAATGTGGTTATGGAATCTAAAGTCCAGTATTAAATCCCTTATTGGAGGTTTAGCTTTCAACTTCAGGAGAGGCTAAAGTTGGAAATCGACAACTTCACAACCTGAACGTGAGCCAGAACCCATCACGAGGCATGTTTGCTTGGTCGGAACTACTTGTTGTATCATTTGTAATTTGTTTTATTACAATCTGATTGGACATTTAGGATGTGTTCAAATCTCCACATTGTCATATCTTGTAAAAATATATAATATGTAAATAAATATGAATTTTTAAAAAAAGTCCACTGGAAGTCAACTTTAATAAAGTAATGAATATTCTGTGTGTTAGCGAGCCATTATACCACCTCGTTAATACAGGTGTGTACCTCGTTAATACAGGTGTGTATCTCGTTAATACAGGTGTGTGCCTCGTTAATACAGGTGTGTGCTTTGTTTGTGAGCAGCACGTCAGAGATTAAACAGTCCAGTGAGCGCAGAGAAAATTAAAAGGAAGACTAAAGGTGGACTAATATGGACTAAAGAGGAATATTCCGTTGTTCATTTTATATCACTCTTTTTTTGACACTGTTATTGGAAATGTTTGAATCACACCCTTCATCAGCTGTGAGGTACGTCACAAATACAGCTTATAAATTAATATGAAGTTCACAGACTTAAAAGCTAAATCTGTCCATGGATCTTTTCCAACAGATATCTTAGTCACTACAAGACTGAACTATGGTAAAAGCAGTTTAGTGTTTATATGTGCGTATTTATTCAGTTTGGGAAACTCCACGAATGTTAGTTGTCTTGACTAGTAATCATCTCTGCTGCTAGGATGTTACTAAGGCTTGAACTAGTTCCTGGAGTAGTAAACTGTTCCATTACAGATAAGAGCCTACTGCCGCAAATGACTGTTTAGTATTAGGGATTAGTCAGACCCTGAGTGTGAATTGCCCCAAAATATAAAAATGTTTTGATTATATATTTTAAGTTGGTAATTGTTGTATAATCACAATATTACATTCAAGGGTGTCCTTAAACGTCATTATTGGCACAACAGTGATGCAGTCAGCGTCAATGAAGTGCCAATAAAGACGTAAAACACAACATCTTATGTAATAATTCTTAATTAAATGTTCATAGTAGCTGAAGATATGCAATACTGAAATAACCTCCTGACCCTGGATCATCTTATTTTTCACCTGCAGCTTCCTCCAAATACTAGAGGTCGGAGAATGTGACATGACGTCATCAGCTCATGGTGGATGACATCATATTACATTACATTACATTGCATTTAGCAGACGCTTTTATCCAAAGCGACTTACAGAGGAGGACATAAGCTGAGAAAGGTGTAAAGGAGCTCAGAATAGTTGTTAGTTTTGTTAGGCAGGGAAGCATTCTCGAAAGAGAAAGGTTTTTACAAGTTTTTTAAAAGGTAGAAAGGGATGTTGCTGTTCTTGCAGCCGTTGGTAGGTCATTCCACCATTTGGGGACGACCACAGAGAATAGTTTAGAGTGACCTCGCTTTGCGAGAGGCTGTATGATCAGTCCACTCTGATCATACAGTGTTGAAAACTGAGAGGCAGCTCAATGTTTTGTTCCAGTCTATATTTTGCCAATCTAGGTGTCAGAGTCAGACGTGCAGGTGCGACCAAAACCATTTTGAAATTTGCACATGCTTGCTGTCGAGCCTGTACAAGGAATGATACAACGTATGATCAGCATCTTTCTTTCAGCACCTGTGAAAGTCTTTATGACACCTTGGTCATGTTTTCTTTATGTGCAGTCTAAGTCTCCTAAACAGTTTCCCTGTTGTTAGGTACCAGTCTACTCACTCATAGAAGGTAATCGCTCTGGGCAGGGGAGGTTCTGGGAATAGGTGAAGTTCTCTGGGAGGTACGTGGTTGGCTGGACCAGGTACTCACTGGAGTTACTGCCATCGGGATAGTCTGCAGTAAAAAGAAACGGCAAACATCAGGCACAACACAAAATCACTTCCAACCACATCATTGAATAGATTTTTTAAAACATCCAGTAACATGTCTTCTAGACCCCCCAAAAATCTGTAAAAGATAAAAAATAGAGAAGTCACAATCTCCCCTACACCAACCATGTTGATCTGTTCTACAGAGTTTGGGGTGAATTAACTGTGCAGTCACTGAAGTATCGCTAATCTACAGTAGATCCTGCACCTTTACCAACTTGCCTAATTAGAAGAAAAATGTGTGAGCTGTCAAGTGAGGAGAAACTTCTTGACCTTTGCAAAACTGCAATGGCAAATGCTTAATTGTTTTTGCTTTTCTTTAATTTGTCAATTCAATTTGTTGTAATGCTGTAATGCCAGGTGTGACCTGATGTACTCGGAGCTGTCACTTGTGATTGGATCACCTGAGGTGCATGTTAATATCAAGCAACACTATATGAGAGGGTGTGCTTTATTGTTTAGTTGGCACGACAGCGATGTGGTCAGCATCGCCCACCATCAAATGTAATATTACGATTATACAACAATTACAAACTTAAAAATCAAATATATAATCAAAAGATATACATGTTTTGGGGCAATCTGTTCTCAGAAGAAAACTTTTTTTTCTGTTTCCTGTTTTGTTCTCTACGGTGGCCGGGACCCGCCACTGCTGCAAATAAATGAAACGCTGCAAACAAAAAGAAACGCAGCTCAATAAAATAACAACGATGCAAATGTATTTTAAAAACACAACAGAAGTGAATTACCTGGGACTATTATTGCCAGTGCACCATTTTTTTTATGTGAGAGAAGAAGAAGATGAAGAGAGAGAAAAATAAGAAGACAAGCAATAAGCGAATAAACAAGTAAATGAAAAGGTTAGTGTTTACTGTCGCTACGTGACTGTACTTGTACTTCTCTCACTGGAAGCCAACAATCCAGTTCAGCTTCATATCAAACCTGGGGTTACATGGCCTAACTATAACACATTGACAAGTACAGTCGATGTGCAGTCCCTCTCTCCCTCACCGGTGCACCAGCACCTGAATGCCGTTTTTACACGATAAGTCCAGAGTAGAGTTGTTATTTCACACATGAACCAACAACAGGACACAGGTTCTCACACGTTGACTGAAGGTGTGGCAACCGGCCAATAAAAGCATCACTTCCATTCTCAGATAAACACTGATCTCATAAATGGCCTCTGTGAACTCTGAATAAAGGAAATAGCGACGGAGAAGTCGAATGCATGAACTACACAGAACAATCCTGTGTCTATGGAAAATACTTCTACCGTACAGTCTTCATTTTCACTAAGTTGATTTATGACTTTTTAATACCCCGCGGACACCCTGATGTAATGGGACACAGTTTACTACTCCAGCAAGTAATCCAAGCCTTAATAATGACTTAGCAACAGAGACGATTTCCCGTCGCAGCCATGTCTATGAACTTTACGTGTATTTTTAAGCTAGCTGCGCACAGCTGATAGACGATGATTCCAACATTTACAATAACACAGCGTTGTAAAGACTAAAAATCTAAATGTGTAGAAAAAATTTACAACATGTCTATATTAGTCCACCTTTAGTCTTTAAAAAACTGCATTTTATGCTGATCTGAGCATATTCTAAATGTCCAGTAGACCAATCAGATTGCTTGGTCAGAACAACATCAGGTGTACTGTAAACCAGGTCTGAGTGATGCCTGTACATCTCATGCCCTTGTGTAGACAGACAATGCCGTATATGAAGTTTAGTTTCCACTAAACTTCATATACGGTGTGTAGAATATGCAATACTACAGTGAAAATGTGTGTGTGTGATCACTTACCTGTCCCGTTGAGTGTACTGTTCTTGTTGGTGTACAATCGGATCATCTGGCCAATGGTCCTCACATTGTCCCTCAACATGATGCCCTGAGCCTGCACCATGAAGAAGTATGTGTTTGCTGAGAGAGAGAGAGATTTCAATCAGCTTGAGTCATGACAGCTATCACATGACAGCACTTCTTGTAAAACACAACTGAACAAGCATCGACTGTCAACACTGTTTAAATGTCAGCGCTGAGGTGAGTTAAAGCTTTTTGTTTTGGCTTGGTCCAGACATGACAGGAGAGGAAGAGCACATGTGAAGGCGAAGGATTGCCATCGGTGATGGGAGGTGAGCTTGTGGAACGCTCGCTCTTCTCGCTGACATTAATAAAGCTGCAGAAATACATTTTCCTCCTCATTTCGTCATTCAACCGGCTGCCTGTTTTAAAAGATGCCGAGTTGGGACTCTCATTTCATTCCTAATTTTGTCCCAATCACCCAGGCGGTGATGTGTGGAGGGAAGAAAATCATTAAAAAAATCATTTTTATAGACTGAACCCACACACACACATACAAAATGTATTCATTTTCTTGGAGCAAATGAGGTAATAAATCAGTAATTATGTGCAGAAAACGTGGAAACAGTGTCTCTCTCTATTACTGTGGTGCTTACAGTAATGCGTCATGTTGAAAGCGACACAGAGATCAGCTAAGGTTATTGCTATTTAAGGCCACAAACTTTCCCATAACCACATTCTTTTCCCATTATGAATGCTACGTTACACACGCTCACAAGGCCCACACTAATTCACTGAGTGAAAGTGCACAAACAAAAGAAAGAAATGAATCAACAAGAAACTGGAATTCCTCTCGTAAAGGGCCTGACATCTGGGCTGCTGCCAGAGCTGCACATCTGGCTGATTCACCTCTAAGGATGGCAGTTTGTGTCCCGTTACATACACACGTACAACAACTGAGCCCAGCGTTCACTTGCATGTATGGAACGCTTGTATGACGTGTTGGTCAGGTACAGCAGACTTGTCATAAAGCGCCTGTTTCACTTCCTCATGAGCGACCGCATGATTGTGTGATTTGATCATCAGCATCGCCGTCTAAAGGTGGCTGCCTGCTCGGCTCCTTTTAATGCCAAAACCACATAAAACTTGACCCCGCAGAACTTCAAATCCTGCTGACGGAAAGATAACAAATGAATTAAGAGTGAGTAGTCGCATTAGAGAATGCAAAAAAAGGAAATATTAATGAAGCCGTCTGTGCCGCTCTTCTGAGAGCTGTTCTGTAGCAGAAATAAAGAGGTAATTGAGTAACCGGAAGTGAGATGCCAAAAGAAGCAGTCTAAGATGGAAGGTGGCCAAACGTTCCGTGCATCAGATCATTAGAATGAATGCATTAGAGGTGCACTAAAACAGGGAAGAGTACATTAGTAAACAGAATATTAACTTTATCTTATTTTGGTAACACTTACTCAGAGGAACGCATTGACCTCTTAACCTCTACATCACTCGTACGCGCCGCTTAAGAACTGGAGTGTGTGTGTGTACGAGAGGCTCCCGCGTGATGTCCAAACGAATCGGAGACGACGGAGCTTTGATCACGTCGGGATATCTGTCAGAAGCTGCCAGGATGGGCAGCTTTTCTCCGTCCCCACTGTTGAAGAGCACGACGCATTCAAAGCAAAGCTCAGCCACACATACGATCTATTTTCAGCTTGCGTCTTTGAGCTGGGACAGGATGACATCTGCATATGAATGACGAGGAAGTTGAAGAGATGTTCCTTTGTGGTACACAATCACTGTACACACAGACACAGTGTACACACACAGTGTACACACAGGATTTAAAAAGTGGCACAGACTGCATGTCAGAAGGTAAACAAACTGCATATACAGCGTCATATTAGATGACCCTAGTGTCGCTCTTCCTATTGGTCAGTGAGCCAGCTCCAGTGTGTGTGTGTGTCTGTGTGTGTGTGAGTGAGTAAACAGGACAGTGTTTGGAGATAAGAGCCTTATCACTAAGCAGCCGCGCAGCCTCGACGGGTGAACGGGTGACAGGGTTAAAGCCGGACGGCAGACAATGCCACTCCATTCTGACATTGACTAATAACCCAGCTGAAGAAAGTTACATGTTTGCTAAAAACCCTGAACCTTCCTGATAGAACGACGTCATCGTCAGGTCAAGATTAAAGAAAAGATACATTTCCTGTCTGGTCTATATCTGCTGCCACGCTCATTAACATGGGCTCCGGTTCCCAGCAGCACACGTGCTGCAAAAGTCAAATTTGTCACGGGGAAGACAGAGCAAGCAAAGCATGAAATGACGGCCCTGAGTCTGCAAATTAAATTCTCAGCTGCATGTTGAATGGAGCGTGGAGCGACAGCCTGTACGCCGGCAGCAAAATGCAGCATACAGCGCAGGCTACGGCGACGTAGAATGGGAGGGAGACGTGCATCCACGGACATATTCACACAGCAGCTTCCTCCTCTTAATCTGATGACCTGCGCATGTCACCTACGTCAGAGGAAGCCACGGGAATGATGCAAATGTTCCAAACCTTGTGCGACGTACAGAAAAAAAACTAAATAAACAGACGGAAATAATCCCGGTAAGGTGTCAGGGCAGCTTTAGCCTGCCTACCTGCCCCATAAACACAAATGATGAGGCCCGTAGCCTTAGATAAGAAACCACAGCTCATGTTGACTCATTCAAATCACAAGTGGGCCGACATAAAACAAGTGATAAGTGTGTCATTGGGAGATTCCAATGATTGGAATCAGCGGCAAACACACAACCTGTGATCGTGGATTTGAAGCCTTTCTGCCATAATGCACCAGCTGCTCCTTTGATAGAACACTTCATATTCATGTTGCACTCATTCCACCTTTAATAACAACACAAATACTCTTTATATAGAGGGTCAGAGCATATTTACACAGACAACACCCCACACCCAGCTGATTAAGTCTAAATCTACAGTAGAACACAAAACCATCCAGGGGCGGGTCATCTTATCGCTTTGCATCTCTGATCGTGCTGCCGGACCTCGGGCTGGCGGAAATCTTCCCAGAACTGCCTCTCCTTCCCAAAGCATGACCGCCACTGATTGCCAGTAAAAGGCTGCACTGTGAGCATGTACAGTAATTCCTGTCTGCACACAACGACCACTTCCCCTACAGCATGTGATCACTGCAGAAGCAATGTGCCAGCTGTCACGTTGTACATACCACACTGACCACCGGCCTGTCTGCTGGCGGATTGAGTGTTATGACATTGTTTCCCATCAGTAAGACAAAACTCTGAGCCACTGTGTTTTTAGGTGGTGGACACATTTGGACAAAGCCGATAGGTCTGAGTGATGGGCTGACTCCACCTGTCTGTGTTGCTGTGTAGTTCCTCTGAAATGAACATCACATCAGCAGTGATGCTTTTAGTTCCCAACTCTGCTAAAACACACATCATCCAGAAATCCAACAACAAACCGTCAATATGTAGGACCTGTTTCTATCCGCGTGACACTGCCCGGCGTGTTTTTCTCTTTAACGTGGGTGGGTAGCTGGACATCACGCCTGGGGTGGACCTTTTTTAGCTGTTGGCTAGTTAGCCCGGTCAGCTAACGGTGTGTGTGTGTGTGTGAGAGTGTGTGTGTGTGCGTGTGCGTGTGTGTGTGTGTGTGTAGTGACAGCACCCGGAGCTTGTCAGGCTGCAGAAGATAATCCAGGCATAATCACATTAAGTCGAACCGTGTAAGTCGTTTAATGTGAACCTCGGTTAACTCACCTATTCCAGGAGCCACGTAGATGAAGTAGAGGCAGGTGGTGGACATGGAGAAGAAGAAGATGAAGGCCAGGAACGAGCGGTTGGACATTCGCAGCAGCCGCCTCCAGTTCACCATTTTGGCTTCTCTTTCGCCGATATGAATCCCATAAAATATATATTTTTTTTGGTGTTAAAAGGTCCCCGAATTGATAGACAACAGTGTCCGTGTCGTGGTCATGGAACAAAAAAAAACCCGCACCGTCAAAGCCCGGGGATGCAGCGCGGAAAGGGCTAACGCTAGCGGCTGCTAGCTGGCCTGCTTTCCCCCCTGCCAAGAATTTTCCAGATGGAAAAAGCAGGCCTGCAACGGGAATATCAGGCAACCGAGAGCCTCATGGAGGACCACCGGTCGGGCATATTGAAACTATGATGTCACGGGGCCGAGAGCTTAGCAGCAGCACTTCTTAAGGAGACTCATGGTAGCCTTCCATGGTTGCGGTGCCGCCAGCGAGCCTTTTTATCGCTAGCACTGATGGTCGGTCATTGAAGGGGGGCAGGACCGCTCTGCCGTCTCCCACACACGGTCTACTCTCAGCCGGTGCGATGTTTCCAAAACAGTCGGTGCACTAGTACTTCTTCAAACCGCGCGCACGGGAGTCCGGTCATGCCAACGGGTGTGTCCACACTGTTCCCACGGGACTGTGGCACTCGCCATACATGAGTGCAGAGGGTTTAGCGTGAGAAATCAACAAAAAAAAAAGAAAGAGCCATCAGCTCTGCCTCCTTTTCATTTTCTGCTGGCACTGCAGAGACCGTTTCCGGTGGGTGTAACGCCACCCCTCCCCCCGCGTCGCCATGGAAACCCGTGTGCGAGGCGCGGCGGCGTTTCTTCCTGTGAGCGCCTTTTAAAAAATGTTTATTTAGCGCCTTTTGTCACGTTAAAAAAATGACAAACGGAAGATTTAAAGTTCAAAAGAAGAATTGTCAGTGTTAAATTTGCGGTTAGGATTATTCTAATTATTATCTATAGCACTTATGCAGCCAACAAGGCATTATTAATCCGTCAGGATATCCTGGTTTATATTCCAGACAGACTCCAGGAAACATCATGTGCAATCACCGTTTTGAAATAACTGACAGGATGTATTTTGATTTGGAAACAGCGACCATGAAAACAACTAAATGTAGTGGACAAACAGATGTATACATATAATTTATACAAGTACATACATGTACATACATGTGTATATATATATATTAGGATTATAGGTAAGGTGCAGATGTTTTAACTCATACAAAACGTAAAGCTCATTACTGAGCAGAAAGGAATGTTATGATATCATCTGTATCAGGTGGGAGGTGTCCGAGACAGCCCATTTTTTAAAATTGTATAAGAACCAACTGTTAGAGCTCCTCAGGGAGCCTTTTCTCTGTAAGACCTTTTGTGTGTTGCACTGTTAAACGCTCTTTCTTGTACAGGAATATTAAATTCAACTTAAACTTTGATACTTTGAATCCAGTCCTCCTTATTCAAGGCTTCTTCCTTTAAAATTCTTATAGAATACAAGAATATTGTGCTATACTTTCTTAAGGAATCAATTTTTTCACTTTCTGATTCAGAGTGCATAGTTAGTTCAGATAAATGCGTGTTAAGGAAAGTTTCTGTAAGGCAAATTTATCATATTAAGAGAGCAGGTGTAAAAAGCAGCTGATGAGTAGCAAACAGGTATTTAAAGCTGCTGGTGCCTCGGGATTCCCAGAAACCTCTTGATGCAGAGGCTCCAGAGGCTTGCTCATGTGCATAAAGCTGTATTTAAACAATTCCAATGAGGAAAAATGCCTGCATTGGGCTCAGAAATACATGATGACTCATTTTCAACAGTTTCATTCACCAATCAATGCTGTGCTACACTGGATGGTTGGTGGCCACCATGTCCCAAAAAGGGTGCAACGTCAGCAAGGAGGTGATGGACTGATGTTTTAGGTTGGAATCATAGGAGATGAATTGGTAGACCCCTCAAAATGACCTCTACAAAATATGTGTTCCTAACTACATGTTTCCTGCCATGGTATAAAAAGAAGAACTTTGCCTTCTGGAATAAAATCATTTTCATACAAAACAAAGCACCAACCCATGCGGCAAAAATATCATTGAGGCCTTGGCTGCTTTGGGAATAAATGGAGAGAAAAGATTATGATGTGGCCACCATCATCCCCTGACATCAACCCTGTTGAGAACCTGTGGAGCATCCTTAAAAGGAAGCTCTATGAAGGTAGGCAGCAGTTTACCTCAAAGCAGCAGCTCTTTCACTATCTTCAAAGGAAACACAGGCAGAAACTGTACATGGACTTACACGTTCAAGGAATGAGAGATTTGTTAAGGTGATATTAAAGAAGGGCTCCTCTGTTATGTAACTCCATCTGTAAATTGTGTGTTTACAATTGAAATAGCTTTCATTTGAGAATAATGACCCCCTAATGCAAAAAATACAACTGATTTCCGTTTCCAGTCCTTTAGAAACTGTCAAGTGTTTTAAAACATATGCATAATAATTTGGAACACTGCATTTTGAGTTATTTTGCAAAAAAAAAAAAAAAAGCCAATGTCAACATTAGTAATTTCATTTAAGAAAATCCAGATTACAATATGATTGTTAAGGAATAAAGAATCTTATTGGCTGCCAATTATATATTATTATTTAGGAAAAAACTAACAAAATCAGGCCACTGGTAATTAATAAATTGTACAGAGTTGACTACAGACAATTCCACCTCTTCTCAGTGCTTTTTTACCCATCCTTTATTTGTTTATTTGAGAAGCAACACAGCATTAATATTTAAATGTTTGGTGCTGTAAAGCAGCATTTGTCTACATACAGTGTTTAGATTGGGTATATATTTTGACCTGCAGCACACACAGTGCTTGGGCACTGTATTAGGCACAGTAGAGGGCGCTATTCTCTGCCCTGTGTGTGACCCATGAGTCACAAACGATATGGTACTTGTGATCTGTAGGCAAACTGTTAGGAGTGCAGAGGTGAGTAGTGTCAGTGTGTATACAGAAAACTGGAAATGCAAATCAATAACTCCAAACCTGTATGCACACTCATAAGCTACCCTACACAGACTGAGGATGAAATATATACTTTATGAAGACAAAAATACACTTGTTATGGATGTGCATGGAAACAAGGATAATGGATCTTTAGACAGATGTAAAGTTTTCTGAGAAAGTTATACGAGAAAGACACATTCTGACATCCTAAAAGAAAACTATAGTATATCCAAACACCTCGCAACAGTAAGACTGCTGTTACCAATATGTTTCTTTAATGAGAGCTGAGTTGAGATTTAAGGGGCAGCTGTGGCTCAGGCAGTAGAGGGGGTCGTCCACAAAGGTGGGGCGGTTGCGATGCCCGACTCCTCCAGTCTGCATCGAGTGTATGAATGTGTGTGACGGGTGAATGAGAAGTAGTGTAAAAGCACTTTGAGTGGTCAGGAGACTAGAAAGGTGCTATGTAAGCACAGTCCATTTACCAATGACTCCAAGATAGAAAAACTATTTATTACTTTCCAAAAGTGTACAAAGAGCTGTTGGTAAGTGGTTACATGAATGAAAGGAATAAAGAGACACCTGGTGTGTGATTTAACCTTAAGAGATTTAGAAAGTACATCTCATTAATTGAAGTGCTCATCCCACAGTGGAGGGAGACTGTTTCTGAAGTACTACAGAGAGAGACACTTCGAAAGCTCTGGTCTCTGACAGGCAACAACACATCACATCAAGTATCATCTGGTTTCCACTGGTGGACGTGTCCGACTGCAACTCTGAACAAACTCAGCTGAATCAAGTCCTGATGCGGTGACCCCGCTGGAAGGGTTAGGGTTAGGGTACAGTACTCTCCCCTGGGGCGGAGGTGCTACTTTGTGGAGTTTTAGTTGTTCTGGGAAGCCTGCTGCATGATGACTGAACACAGACTCAACATCTGCAGGTACTCATCAGCACCGTCTGACAGGCACTTACCCACAACCTGAAGCAGAGAGGAAACAGTCACAACATCACATATTAGAGTAGAATGGTAAAACATCACACCACCAGTGACATGATCTGCTACTATGCTGGATTGTCTTTATAAAAATCTCCAGATGTTGGAACAAATGAGTGGGAGTACTACTTTTTCACTCAGCACTCAATAACTCTTCTGTCAGCACGGCAAAAGGAAAAACTTTCTAAACACGTATTGTGGACCAGTTGCAGTGTTTCCTGCAGAATGACCATGGAGGGTATTTGTATTTTTTTTATATATATATTTGAATACATTACCATATTAGCAGTAGGTTTACCTCACCTTACAGCCACTCTTTCTATAGCCAGGACTTCTAAAAATGTTTTGGCTAAGTAAAGCCATAGAGTGCTTCATGTTAACCTACTTTTTGAATTTATATCCCCCATACAATCATCAGCTAAAATAAACCTGACATGAGGTTTATTTATATAGCCTGAGCACTTCATTTGGACATGTCAGTGAAAATAAATTGTAACTCCAACGGCTCAATCCCAGGGGGTCTGGCTGTGACCTCCGGAACTGATTGTGGCCGTTCTCCACACTGATTGACGCATCAAGCAGCACAGAGAATCCGACTGGTCAATTTTCAAAATAAAACATCCTGTGCAAAAGCAGACAAAAGGAAAACAATCACTTACGGCCATCTTCTCTGTGATGGCTGACTTCTGCTTGTCGCTCAGGTCCTGCTCTATGATCGACTCGTGGAGCTGACTCAGGATCTGTGTGGCTGCATAACCTTCATCCACCATGTTCTGACACATTCAGGAAGTGAGAGCATTAGAGGGACATGTGGTCATGAAAATGGACCTTTTAAAATGTGTTCTTTATTTTTAGCATTACATATTTAAAGGGTTATATGCACACAATGTTTAGAATATTAAAATAATATTAGATTCCTTTTTAAAAAGGTATTTTTGAGTAATGACAGAGACCGCTAGTATTCTGGATTCTTCTGGGCAATTTGTACGATAGAATGTGTAATGTGAGTCTGGGTTACTAAAAATATGGATGCTAATTTAAATTATTTTCACACATACTGCAGGCCAAGAGATCGTGTTCAGTTCAGACAGAAGCGAAAACTAGAATTTAAAATGCTGAAAAAGCTGCTGAAAAATAAATGTGAGACTAAAGTTCTGACTGGCATTGTTTCCTTATGCTGTGGTTACTTTCTTCAGTATGTGACCTTTTTATTATATTTTATTATTATATCTTATTATTTTAAATTGAGTTTGTTGTGTGAATGCTCACGTTCTTTAGTTGCAAACAATTCACCAAGAACACAAACGTGTTCAATCACAACACTGCTGGAGGCTACGCTCTATGAAGAGAGTGAGAGCACTCATCTGAGCAGAGAAACTCTTTAAAGCTGATGTCACTCTACAATTCTCCAGCTTGACCTCATGGAACGACTTCTAGATTTGTTGTTGTTGAGTATTATTTTGTGTGTTGCCGTTTCTGGTCAAACAAAAAGGTCCCTTTCTGTAGGATTCTTTCTATAACTAGTCAGACACAATCTGAGCCTGTCAGTGGCAAAAACAGGCACTTTAAGTGGATTTTAGAATGAAATTTCCAACCACAGTTTTGATGAGTTCCATTTATGTTTAGTGTGTTTTTTTGATTATCTGGTTTGATAGAGGGTTTGTTTTGGTTTAATACGCTGCTGCTATAGCATGACATCTAGTGGCAATTGAAGTTTGTACATTCAACTTTTCAACTGTTCAAAGTCTCACAAAGAGACAGAGCACCTACCCTGACCGCAACCTCTAGTTTCTCAAATGTTCCTTTGAGGCAGATCTGAAGCAAGTTGTCAATCATCTTGGTAGGGACTACCTGTAAGACAGCACACAGTAAGACATTCTAACTAGAGACAATCCAAAGTGCCTTGATCAGTTCCTCCAGTCTCCTGTATGACACGCAGATGATCTCACCCCGGCTATCTCAACGATGGCTTGCTCTGTGATCTCCTTTTCCATGCTGAGCCGTGCAGCACTCTGAAGGAAGGTGATGGCTTTCCGCAGGTCTCCCTCAGACACCCTCACCAATGCTGCTATACTCTAAATGAACAGAAACCTCACATCACACCTCCACTTCAACATCTGTGCACAGGAAGCAGTTCTCTGCCAGATATTCAACCTAAAGATTTGTATGGGTGTATGTATGTGCTGTTACACTACAGTCTACACCGGCTCAAAATAAAAGTATTAAGAGTTGAGAATCACAGCAGGTCACACAGGTGTACACTACACCAACACCATCTTGTTCTTTCTCTGTCACCTCTTTGGTGTACTTGAGGTTCTCTTTCTCACAGATCTCCAACAGGCGCTCTTCTTGGATCTCATTGGCTAAAGGTTTGAAGCGAAACTTGGAACATCTGGAGGTCAGAGGCTCGATAATCCTACAAAAAACACAGGCAGAAGGTCAGGATCAGTCACATACACAGAGTGTGTTCGTGTGCTGATGACTGTCATACGCCAGCTGACCTGCTGATGTAGTTACAGATGAGGCAGAAGCGGGTGGTGCGGGACTCCTTCTCCATGGTCCGCCTGAGAGCAGCCTGAGCTGCACTCGTCATGGAGTCTGCCTCGTCCAGGATGATGATCTTAAAAGGAGGACACGACTTCCCACTACAAAGAACAGAGACACAGACATGAGAGAGGATTCTGATACTATTCATCCCAACACTGTTCACACCTGATATTAACATCACACGTGGATACCTCTAACACACATCACCATTCGAGACATGACACGTGACATAAATCACTCCTGGTGGCTGATGGTTTAAGAAGCACTTCATTCGATGCTGTCTATGAGTGGAGCATGTGTTTTGAACATTACTATTTGAATCGATCAGGTTCATTTAATTGTCAAAAGACAAAAATATGAGTAGTAGCTGCAACCGAACTACACAGCTGCTGAATGATTGGCTGTTTGCCTGTTACTGGTGACGTCCAGGGATGTGATAGGCTGTTGCACGCTGGGTCCGCCCGTCTGTTAGCTGATTGGCTGTTCGCGTGTTTCTGCCGGCAAGCATGAACTCCATGAAGACAGCTCCGCTTCGATAGAAACTCGCTTCAAAACAAACAACAAGCTAAAGTTCTGTCTCGCCCAGACACGAGACAACACACTCACCGTGGCAGAAGCACCGGGCCCGAGCAGCGAGTCTGCTGTGGCGCCTTCGTCAGTGGCAACACTTATTTTGCTTAAAAAACAAACGTTGTTGTTTCAAACTAACTTGTACAAATACATTGCAGTTTATAAAGATAATAATAATAAAAAAAGGCCGCAGTATCGCGGTATTACCCGGAACCGTGATACTTTGTCTGGTATAGTATCGTGGTTACTCATTTTAGTATCGTGACAACTCTAAATATGAGTGTGGTTAATATTGGATTTATTGTGCAGGCTTAGCTCACATGTATCGCTTCAATTTGCAAAGACTGAACTTTTTTTTACTTTTATCTGGCAGCTCAACAGTAGTCAACATGCTGCATGTAAACAAACACAAAGTTGTTTTTTTATGTACATTTCCTTAATTTACAAGGAGAACAATTTGTTGTAGAGTTTTTTTCTGACTCAAAAACTTAGAAATACAATAAACAGTAACCAACATAGGTTACCAATTATTGTCTCTGTAAAATTGTAAAATGTTTATCATGGGATAAATGTTGTCTTCTTTCATAAATGGACTGTAAATGGTGTTGAGTCAGTGTGCTAAACACATAGCTGCTAAATGTTGGCTCTTACAAGAAGACACATAATTAAGAATTTGCTGTAGCTGTTTCTTAAGTTTCCCTCACAACTCTCAAAACTGCAACATTTAAGAGAGTCTAGGAATAGACAGTTACTAGTTCAATGGTAAAATAATCAGAAAGCAGCTGAGGCGTCTGAGCCCAGAGTGATGTGATCACAATGTGTGGTTGGTGGTTGTTTTCACACAGCTGTCCAGTTGTGACACGTTGATAACAGCTGGTTTAAACAGGCTGTCATGTTCACATGACTGTCGCAGAACAACCAGCAGCAAAACAAACTCACTCTGAGCGAGTCCCGGCCACAGTGAGCTGAGCAAAGTTCTTGACCTTCTCTCTGACGACCTGGATGCCTCGCTCATCAGAGGCGTTGAGCTCCAGCACCCTCTGTCGGTAAAGCTCTGGACTGGAGGAGAGAAAACAAAAAAGGTCTACGACAGAACTTTGCGCAAATGCAAAGTGCTGAAATCTCTCAATGGTTCACTCACCCATAAAGTTCTCTGGCTGCAGCTAAGATGGTGGAGGTCTTCCCTGTTCCAGGAGGGCCATAGAACAGCAAGTTGGGAAGCTGCAATTGAAACAGAAAAACCAGTCAGACTATGTGTTCTTGCAGAGATCAAAGCAAAAAGTATTCTAACTGAACACACGTTAGCGACGCGTGCTCAACAAATAGCACAATATTTACATTTAGTCATAACAGTGTGACAAGGACGTGTTAGTGCAGCAATAAGTACTAGTCACATGAAATCAACTGATAGTTTTAGAAGGGGATAGATTTAGACACCCCTTCTGTGGTAGGAACTGGTAGCACATTCACGAAAAGTTTGGATTGAGTGTACGGTCGGGAGGTAATATATGCCTGTATAAGCGCATTCATGCAGATAGGTGCAGAGCCAGAGGCTACTTTGTAAGCAAGCATCAGTGATCTGAATGTAATGCAGACTGCAACTGCTAGCCAGTGCAGCTTGATGAGCAGCAAGGTAACACGTGAAACATTTCTGCTGCACTAACATGTCCTTGTCACACTGTACCTGGATTGTTTTCCTTGTTTGTAAGTTGCTTTTGGTAAAATAAATAACAATGTAACAGAAAGTGTTTAAGTTTTTTTTCTGCATGGTGGTCAGACGCTGCAGCTGGGATACTTACATCTGCTCCTTGCAGAGACTTCTTCAGCACTGCTACTACCTCCTCCTGAAAGGCCACCTCATCCACACACTTTGGCCTACTGCAAACACACAGCCTGTTAATATTTATTTAGCATGTAGGCTCACCTTTAATATTTAATGTGCATCATTGTGCATCATTGTGTTTGTTGACATCACATGTATTCATGTGTGGGCCTTTCTGCTCTGTCTGTGATTAAACTAATAATCACAGGAGGTGTCTGTGTTCTCCTCAGCAGCTTGTAGCTGGATGGAAAAACATGCATCATCTGTATCAGTGACAGGCCTGCAGGTGCTGCTTGCTTGCTCACACTTACTACTTTTCGACCCAGGGAACGGCCTTGGCTTTCTTCTCTGTGCTGGGCCCCGCTGCTGCTGCCTTGTCTTTCTGAGGTCTGGTACTCTGAACAGCCGCTCCTTTCAAAAAGGCCTGCATGACTGAAACACACACATGCACGCACGCAAACACACACACACACACGTATAGCTGACTAATGAATGGTTATTGACAGGGGTCAAACCACTGTACTAACAGGGACTAAACAATACAAGTGCTGCACGTCTGACGCTCTGGTACACACTCATTTGTCAAAGTGGTTAAAGTAACAGGAGAAGCTGAGGGTACAGTCAAAATTTAAATGACCAACTTCAACTGCGATGCACGTAAACATTAGAGCTGGTCTTCATTCAGAAACATCACCATTTCAAAAAAACATTTACCACGAGCTTGTTCTTCAGACAGCAGCAGAGTTAGTGGTCGGTACCTAACAGTAAACATAACACAGGGGTCCACAGAGGGGCTGTAGGGGGTGCGCCAGTTTTTGTCAGAATAATTGACAATTGATTGAGAATTTAAAAATATAACAAAAATTATACTGAGTAAACTGCAAGCATTAATAATCAATAATAAGCTACTTTGACAAAAACTATTTGCAAAATAAATTATAAATAAATAATGCATAAACGTTTTATCAATCATAAACACATGCAGGCTAATAACCCGGTTAATACTGGGTTATGATCGATAATAGTGAAATAAAAGGTGAATAAAAGTAAATAAAAGTTTTTACAGGCCAGGTTTAAAGTGTGACACACACAAAAACAATTCATTACATGTTTTCATTACATTAAAATGGCGTCGTGTTTCATTAGAAAGGACACATATAAGACCAGATATGTTAGCAGCAGTGGACACAAACGTCGCTCCATTACAAACAGTAAGTAACACGCTAACTAGCATCAGCTAGTGGAGTTAGCCATTGTTAGCTGCTGAACTTACTTTCTATCCGCCGTTCACACGAAGTGACTTCAATATTCCACAGTCGGAGTTACTTCGTGTCAAATCCTGACATGGATATTTCTCCTGAATGTTTGTCTCGGTGTCCGGTACAGTCCCGGACCGGTTGTTGACATGTGTAACACAGCAGCGTCTTCCCGCCCTGGCGGAGAAAAGAACTTCCGTCGACGACATTTCGTGGCGTCCAATCAGACGATGCGGATGCAGGAGTTCTGCCCCTGCCCCTCCTTTCCTCGTCCTAGTCCTCGTCCTCGTCCCCGTCCCCGTCCCCGTCTCCTCTCCTCTCCTCTCCTCTCCTCTCCTCTCCTCTCCTCTCCTCTCCTCTCCTCTCCTCTCCTCTCCTTTCCTATCCTATCCTATCCTTTCCTCTCCTCTCGTCTCTTCTCCTATCCCTTTCTTTTTTTTCCTTTCCTCTCCTTTTCTTTCCTTTCCTTTCCTTTGCTCTCCTCTCGTCTACTCTCCTATCCTTTTCTTTTCTTTCCTTTCCTCTCCTTTCCTTTTCTTTCCTTTTTTTTCATCTCCTCTCGTCTCCTCTCCCTTCCTTTCCTTTCCTTTGCTTTCCTCTCGTCTCCTCTCCCTTCCTTTCCTTTCCTCTCATCTCCCTTCCTTTCCTTTCCCTTCCTCTCCTTTCCTTTTCTTTCCTTTCCTCTCATTTTATTTCCTTTCCTTTCCTCTCATCTCCTTTCCCTTCTTTTCCTTTCCTATCCTTTTCTTTCCTTTCCTCTCCTTTTATTTCCTTTCCTCTCCTCTCCTCTCCCTTCCTTTGCTGTCCTTTTCTTTCCTCACCTCTCCTCTCCCTTCCTTTCCTCTCCTCTCCTCTCCCCTTCTCTCATTTCCATATTTCCTCATCTCACATTACTCTGCGTTGTTAATTCACCATGTGTATTATATTTCAAACATTAGGAATGTATGATAATGTTTTTTTTAGAAAGAAACGCTTGCATTTAACCAGTTATTTGTGAATTTAAAACACAATAGATATAACAAATAACAATAAAATAATATATTCTAAAACATAATAATTATATTGGATCCAGCAAATATTTCTCAGGACTGTGCTGTGCTTTGTATGCCAGCTGCTGTTCAGCAGGGCCTGTAATTGGCTGGCAGGATGAGGCTGGGTGCAGATGTCCCTGGCTAATGGTCGTCTCCCTGACAATATTCACAGTTTGCTAATTCCCCTGCCTGGCTTTGTTTGCTTTCATGAAAATGTGGAGTGGGATCACCAGAGTGGCGTCTGGTAGCAGTGAATGAACCCAGGCAGACCAAAGCATGAATGACAAACGATGGGTGGAGGCTATTGATTTGTTTTGTTCAAGCCCTCGTGAGATAATGGTGGTGAAATCAGACATGCTTATTGTTCTTTATCTGACTACAAACAAACAAGAATGTTAATTTAAAAATGATTTCATCTTATGTCCCCTACATAAATCTAATGAAAATCATTGGAATATTTCAGGATCAGCCATTGTTCCACTAGCTCCAGTCCATGTAGAGCCCAGCTCCAGGCACCAGGATTTCTCTCATGGATCTATTAACCCCCCCACCCTATCCAACCATCCACCCTCCCTTCTGCTTCTGTGTGTCTCCCTCCGCCCTGGAGGCAGGTATAGCAGCTCTCTGATTCGTTTTTTCTCTTTGTGACTCAGCTTCTTTATGAAAGCAAACAGAGCATCATCAAAGCAGCAGCAGAGCTTCCCTAACCACAGCCTGATGGGTGTCTTCACAGAATATGTACATTCTCAATTTCTTCCTCACTTCCTCAGGAGCATCCTTTTTTTTTTTTCTAGTATTTTTTGGTGTGTCATTTTCCACTGTTATTTTTTGACTTTTGATTTTGGCTGTGAGGATTATTGTATTTTCAACTTGGAGGTTTCTTCTTACTTTGTGGATCTGTTTGCCAGCATCACGTACAGGACTGCATCGCTGAGGTTTTGTTGACAAAATATAATATATCATTTTTTGACAGTCTGTTTGTGCTCTCTCTTACAGACCGTCTGTTTCTTTTCTGTGATGATTTTTCTTGCTGGTTTTTCACGAACTGCCTAGTTTTCTTACTGACAAACTAATTGTATATTTTAGTCACTAACTGGCTGACTGCGGTGTTTATTGTCTAGTTGATCGACTGACAAATTAACTTAATTTTGTTTACTGAACACAGTCTGGCTGCTTATTTCATTCACTCACTGGCTGAGCGGCCTTCTGTTTTATTCCCCCCGACTGCCTGTCCTGGTTTTATCACCTGTGCCTGTCTGACAAACTGGTTATTTTTTTTCCAAGCTTACTATTTTGCTGACTGGCTGGGAGTGGCATCATCATTGTCATCCCAGGGCTTTGTGATTGTTTGTATTCAGAGGAGCTGTGATGAAGGAGAGCAGAGGCTCCACTTAAAAGAATTTGAAGAATCCAGAAGTGGAAACAAGAAGCAGCAGAGAGGAAAAAAATAAAAAGAAACTCAGGGGAGAAATATTGGATTACGGAGCAAAAAGAGAGGAGACTGTCGTGGAAAGGAAGGCTGACAAGAGGAGGCGTGGCAGCGGAGAGAGAGAGAGGGAGAAGCGGGGAGAGAGAGAAAGGGAGGAGAGTGGATGCGACCCACACCCCTGAGATGCTAAGCTGGCTGAGAGAAGACGAGATGTCGGTCCAGGGGCTGCTACAGAGGGTGCAGTGTGTCATCACTCATGTCGGTAAGTCACTACATTTTACCTTGTTTTTTCCTCATCTTCCTCTTCATATGATCAAGAAAAGCTTTTGTTTCCAAGAGAGGGGGAAAACGTTTGCTACGAGGAGAGCCGTCTTCTCTTGGAGCATCCTCCCCCTGTTGTTAGTTGAAGTGTGTGGTGAAGGATGTGTTCTCTCATTCTGGAAATCCTTAAATCGATTGTAAAAATGTGAGGAGAACAGAGCAGATGAAAGAGAGGCAGCAGGGCTTTCATCCTCTCATCAGGACCGCTGAGTGCAGAGGGATGCGGAGGGTTGCTCTGCACATGGGCAGAAGGGAAACTGTGTCATCAGGACACAGCACGGGGGTCATTGAGATTGATCAGTACTGTTTTTTTCTGTCGTTATCAGCAGATTCAAAGATATATTAAGGAGGCCATATGACTTCTTTTTTGCAGCATTAATTGTTCATGAGATTTTTAATGTATAATTTATCTGAATGAAAATTTGCCACTTGAATTTTTGGATTTCTGTTAATTATTTAGAAGATTGCAGTAAACATCTTGCACATGCAGAGTTTAGAGTTCTCAGTAGTGAATGTGTATGTGTATGTGTGAACATGGATGCTGATAAATTAAGAGCAACAACATCTTTTATTTATAATTATATATACACAATCTTACATTACTATTGTTATTTCAATTCTGTATCCTTGCTATATCCCTCCATCTTTACCTTGCTCCTCCTTTTCACCCTTTCCCTCCTCCATCTCCCTCACCCTCCCATCCCTTCTCTTCCTGCATCCTCTCCTTCCATCCCTCCTCCTTTTTTCCCTCCCCCGTTCTCTCCCATTCTGTGTCCGGGTTATTTTCCCGACTGCCGGGGAAGTAGGTTAATGTGCCACGCTGGAGACTAACGCACGGCATCCTCCATCACTGCACTTCCTGCGTCGCTCCGTAGCAAGGTAGTGATGGGTAAAGAGGCCTGTGCAAGAGCGTTACTATGGAAACTGAGCTAGCTTCTGCCATGCAAGGGGACCTGAGTTGATATATTGGGAGCCAGGCTCACACACAGGATGTTTGCAGCACTGGTGGCTGCCTGAAGGTGTTGATTAAACTGGATATTTTTTTCTTTCCCTGTGGGGATTTATATGTTTCTCACTTATAACGTAGTCTTGGCAAACCTCCTTCTCTATTATTTTCATATTTTAATACCCAATGCTGATAACAAAAGAGAAACTGCAGTGAACATGCAGATACACAGATACATTGAATTCATTATATGATCTTCATCAGCAGGTGAAGTTTGCAATTGCAGATGTTCAAATTTCCTTGATTTTCTTGAACATGTTATCTTGAGTTGTTTGACCTAGAATTCAAACACCAACCAGAGACCAGAATCAGTTTATTGAAAACAGACGTACAGGTTGGATTGATGTGAATGGAGATTAAATCAGAACACTGCCGGGCTGGTGGTGAAACACTGAGCAGTACAGCGGTTGGTTTGGCAGATGCTTCAGGTGCAGGAACAGGATGGAGCTAAACATGACATGGAGAGTCAAGGACTGGATTCCTGAGACACACTGGTTCTTGATAGGTGCTCTGGAGAATTTTGAGTTCTCTAGAGAACTAAGAATGTTTGTGTGCTATTTAGGGTTCTTTGTAGAACTAAATGCCAAAAAAAGTATTCTTTAAGTCACAACTGCAGCACTTTTTATGCTTAATAAAAAGAACCAGTAGGTAAAAGGTTCCTTGCAGAACCACAAAAGGTTCCCCTATGGCATCACCATGAAGAACAACTTTAGGTTCTAACTCAAACCTTTATTTTTACAATGAGTTTTCTGAAGAACTTATTTAACCTTAAAAACCACCTTTTTTTTTGCTACTTAAGGTTTAAATAACTAAATACCGAAAAAGTGTTCTTTAAGCCACAATTGAAGCACTTGCTGGTGCTTTGAAGAACATTTTTATGTTTAATAATCATTTTTCCTTTTGGTGATTCTTTGGAAAATTGATTACTGGCTATTCATATTCATATATTATATGCACTGTCTGACAAGGTCTTACATTTTGTGATCAGCTTATTACAAACCCTACAAAGGACTAATGATCAATGAAATGAAAATATCCTGTCTGGTGCATCACTTTAGACAAATGATCACGATGATGATCAGATCATGTCAGGATCATATGTGCAGGGAGCTGACTCTGTGCTAAGCTGTGCTAGGTTGATCTTATTGATAGGTTGACATTTACGTGCAAGACTTCATGAAGTCTATTATCACTGCTGCAGGACCGGGGCGTGCTATGTGTCACCTCTCTGTTTATTTACCCCTGTTTCTCGTTTTCCTTCCTGACAACAGTGGTGTTCATTCACCAGCAGGGAGCTCACTCGTTCCTGCTTCAACCACGCAACCCATCTCAAGAGGACAGCACAGCTTCAGGCAGTGGTTATATTACCACATCAGATGACCACAGACTCTAAATGCATGCCTTAATAATGGAAATCCTCCTTCCATTATTGATTATAAAACGAGGACAGCCCATGCTCTTCTCACTTCTTTCTTTGTCCAGTCCCTTTGACAGTTGACAGCCTGTCGTCTGGCCGTTATGGCTGCCCATCATTAGTGTCATGTGGAGAGCAGCAGCAGCAAAAAGCTCAAACGATTGCACATAATTAATCCGAGTTAACCTCAGCTCTCCTCGCTGTGTTAAATCACTGGAGACTGATCATGTCGTATGACTGTCATGCTCCTTCATAACCACTGTGCTAGTTATCAGTTCAAAATCCAACCCCACCAACCTAACATTAAAAAATCCTTGTTTTGATTGTGGCTTTGATTCGAATTATAGATAAAACATCATAAAAGTTAAGAGAAAAGAGCAATATAACTTATGACTTAATGCACTCTTTGTGCTGCTTAGTGAGTGTGCTTATGCAGGTGTTCATGCTCTGTGTCTGTGCTGTGCAGCCATGGAGCTTACTGAAATTCAATTTTGAGCTTCTTAGTTGGACAATTTGACGATAGCTTTGTTATATGTTTTTGTGTTCATATTTGTGTTTATATCTATTCCTGTACTATTGATGACCTGTTTTGTATCTCTGTTGGCAATAAGGACCCCCTCGAAAATGAGATTGTACATCTCAAGGAGTTATCCTTTGAAAATAAAGTACAAAGTACAAATCAATCTCACGTTCATGCATTCAGTACAGATGTGGAGCCATGATGTGGTTATCCTGCATAGTCCGGGGCATGGTTAGCTTAGCCTAGCATAAAGAAGGTGAACAAAACAAAAATAGTTACGACATATAACTCCCCCCTAAAATCATAAAATCATGTTTGTTGCGCTTCCGAGTGTTAAGGCTGTTGGTGGACACTGGCTTTTGTTGCAGATCGAGGTTACCTGTTTTCTCATGCTTCCAGTCAACCAGAACTCCAGTTCTGACTTAACAGACATCATTTTCAATTGAATAGTAAATAAAATGTATAATGGAACATCAGCTTATGTCATATAAATATGAGACAAAATTATAAAAGACATGTCCAATTCATATTTTTATATGTGAAAAACAAGAACCCCAGGTGCAGGAATGTTGTGATTTCTTCACACATCACACCTACATCACCTACAGTGTTACAGTGCCTGAAATTCATTTTTGCCATGTCATTCATGGGAAACAATAAGGAATTCATATACCTTTCATTATATGGAATTACAGAAAATCAAAAGAAATGAATGAATGAAAAGAAAATGTAGATGTAATGTGAACATAGTTTTTAGTGTGTCTTCAAACATAAGTGGGGTGGCACAGGGGCAATTTGGCTACCGTTATTCTAAAATCCTAGCTTCGGTCCTGGGCTGTGGTACCTAACTCATTGTTAAACTCAAGGTTTCTTCGGAAATCTACCTGGCTTTATTTCTTCTTTATGTTTTAAGGATTTTCTGTAAAGTCTCTAGCGGAGGCCTCGGATAGATTTTGGGAAATCATTTTCTCCCATGACATCAATACTCCATCACCTACACCCACGCACACCTACACACAAACACTCTTTGTCATTACCCGTAAAAAAACATGACTCACAACAGAACCCCCTATTGGTGGCCGATGACATCACAGCAGTGGCAGGGTGTGTAATTTCCCATAACCCCCTGTCTTCCCCCTCATGCATAATTCATAAACGCGCATGCTGCTTTTACGGATGCCCGATCTAAAATGGCTACTCCTGTCCCACTGAGGCGTGCTGCTGTCAGGATGATTAGTGCTGCCGGTCTGCAGATAAGAGCTTGCTGCTCAGACAGACAATTATATTCTTGTTCAATTTAAAGCTCTCTTGAACTGAACACCCTGCCCCCGCTAAGTCTGTGAGCGCCTCCTAAACTGGTGTTTTATCAAAGGAGGGTGTGTTACAGAGACCTCATGAGTGACCTTCAGAGTTTCCAGTGAAAAAGGTCACTGGAGAGAGATGATGCTGAATGTTTTGTTTCTCCGGGAAACCAAGAGATTAGAAAAGGAGGACAATATCTCTTTGAGCGTGCAGGGGAATTCCTCTCTGCGGGCACTGAATTTATATGGATCATTTTAGACATAATGCTGGATATTTGGAGGCTGCCAGAAGGTAGAGTAAGACTGTAATTGTAGAATGCTGGGTAGTGCTACTGATCGGTATTGGAGACATCACGAAAAATAAGTCCGATGGGGCAAGACGAGCGCTGATCTCCTCCAGATGTGCACATGACTTCAGGAGATCGTATCAATATGAATGTCAGTTATTGATCTGCGACTAAAGCCCAATTGTGGCCTGCAACACACTAGATGAGGCTAGCTTTTAGCCTAGCCGGAAATGTCTATCGCTATCATAAAATATCAAATACCTCACATCACAGGTTCCTGGAGCATGCAGCTATAAATGTGCACAAAAACCATTAGAGCAAGATTAGCTGTGGACATATTTACACAAAATTCATGAACCCCTTCAAGCTTGGCGGAGATAATTGCACTATGAATAAACATTTGTTTAAAATGCCCTTACCGTAAGAGAGTAGATTACCAATAAAAGCATAAAAAATTGCTCATTTCCATAATTAACAAATTAAGTTTGACCTTGAATTGACATATTCATTTAAAATGAATGAAATGAAACAAATGAATATGTAAATTCAAGGTGGGAAGCAAGTAGCCCAGAGAATCTAAATAATGAACATTCACTAAGAGGTTCACTGAGGTTTAGATTTTGGTTTATGATAGAATGAATTATACACACTAATTGATAAATGAATAGATAGTAATATATTCTCTAGTTTTTATTTAGTCTGCTGCATGGATTGAGAGATGCTTAATGGTAAAAACACAACACATGGACACTGTGTATAGAAAATCAAATTATAAAATAGCAAAAATTCTGAATATTTTATTGAGGAACGAGATTTCAGAGGGAGAGAGGGCATTTAAATGAGAAACTTGAGCCAGTACATTAAGTAAACACTCACTACATTGTTCCAGTCATTAAAGTTGTTCAGTGCTTAAAAGATTCCAATTCCTACTTTTATTATAAGATGAGATGCTGATGTTTGCTTTGAAATAGAAATACTTCTACTGCAGTGCTGGTGACAACGTCCATTTTATTTCACAAATGGAAGCAAATCAAACTGTTTGCACAGAGCTGTACAATTTGCCAGAGGGGGAAAGAGGGGGCAAAATAGAATCTCGTGATTTGGTGGAAAAGCACTCAGCATGGACAGAGCAATTTATAGCTTATGAGATATGTTATATCATATCATTATTTTTCTTACTTTTGGTGTATTTTTGGTTACAGACTGGTGAACAGTATACAGAAATGACAGCTTTGGAGTACCTCAGTCATAGCCTGTTGGAAAATGGGGCGAAGAGGTTTAGGTTGACAGCCACAGTGGGGAAGGACCTACTCAAACAAAATCTTAAAGTAATGACTTGATATGTTGGTTTATTTTTACATATTTCACCAAAACAATTGATAATTTATGTAGAGCAGGTACTTTGGGCTACATTGGAGAACATATTCAACATCTGTGGGAAATGACAGAGAGTGGGGGGCATAAAGGGGAGGAAGGACAAAAGGGCTGGATAAAACATTAACATGTCTGGGTAATGGCTACAATATGTTGGCCTCAAAGGCTTCAAGTACTAAACATATTTTACACAGATGTGTGGACGCTGTTGACAGGATGTGTCTGTCCTTGTCTGATGGGAGTTCTCTGCTCTGGTTGTATTGTTGGCAGGATAAGACTCTTTACGCCAGACACAGAACCTGCTGGAAAAGGTACAATGAACGAGGAGCAGGTCTGATAAGCCTGTATAATGTATAATAATGTACCCTCGCTATAACGCGGTTCACTTTTCGCGGACTCACTGTTTCGCAGATTTTTTGTGTGTAATTTTATGGGTTTTTTTACAGTGTACTGTACAGTATGAACATGCATTGTGTTCTGCGTCCTGATTAACTAAGGGAGTACTGTACAAAATGCATGTAAAAAGGTGTATAAAAGTGTGTTGTTAGGGGATTTACGGCCTTAAAACATGTATAATAATTGTAAAACTTACTTCGCAGATTTCGTTTATTGCGGGTTATTTTTAGAACGTATCCCCCACGATAAACGAGGGACCACTATATACAGTACTTTTACACATTGCACATTGCACTCCCCAGCAAAGTTTTCTAGCTCCCCCTGGGGGACCCTAAAGTGTTCCTAAGTTAGATGGGATATGCAATTCCTCCAGCAAGTTCTGGTTCTGCCCGTGTCTGGAAAAAAATGTCATCCTAATCAGGTACCTGAACAACCTCACCTGGCTCCTTTTGATATAAAGGCACAGTGGCTCTAATCAGTCACCCTATGGACCCCTGCAGTTTAATTCTTTCAATCACTACCCAAAGCTCATGGGCATAGGTGAGGGTTGGAAAATCAAAAGTTTTGCCTCAGCTCTTCACAGGCATCACCAATGTCTGTATTATTGCTGACACTGCCCTCATCACACTCCATTTTAGTGTGACTTAAACTTTGCTTGGGGCAGCAACTCACTCCCAACCCAAAGCGAGAAATCCACCATTTTCTGGTAGAAAACCATTGCTTTAGACTAGGTGCTGACTCTGACTCCCTGGCTGCTTCACTTTTAGCTGTAAATCAGTCATGTTCTGATGAACCCATCAGAATCAAATCATACACAAAAAGCAGAGATGCATTTCCCAAACTGGATTGTAATCTCACCCTGGTTGTTACTTGAAATGATGAATATTATAAATATCTCAAAGAGACAAGGGGCAACCTGAAAACAAAAAAAAAAGAAAAAAAACCTGACTTTGTGCCGAGAATACAGACATATCTCTGGTTATCCAAAGACCTGATGATCATAACAATGGACCCGCATACTCTCACAGGACACACCACAGGATTCCCTGGGGGACATGGTTGTAAGTCTTCTCAGAGTCCACAAAACACTTGTAGACTGGAAGTATGTATTGATTTCAGATTCAGTTTTGTGTAAATTATAGGATGTTTTCTTGCTACGACACTGACTATGAAGGTACACAATCTTACTGTAATAAAACTGCTGCATCCACTGATGGCAAAGCGTCAAGTTAAGTATTAATTTAATTTTATGAGGCCATAACAGGTTTTAATACTATACTATATGACATTCTGGAGTAGCTTGAGTGCCAAAGTAAACACAGCTGAAGATGAAAATAGCTGGGAATGTCAAGGAATTGATCAGAGAGGCAAAGGTGCTGCAGGCAGGTCTGTAGCAGGCTCTCTAGCATCACATTCGTGTGACAAGATTCCTCCAAATTTTTAAATTTGGAGGTTATATAATGAAATAAAATAGACTCACAGACTGAAATAGCTGCACCTGTGACAATACAGAAGCTAAGGCTAGGTGCCCAGTTTTTCTTGAAACATGACACAAAATAGCTACCGAAGAGCTAAAAGATGACTACATGTTTGGCCTCAGTCAAACAGAGGTGAAGATGTTAAGGGCCTGGAACAAAGAAAGGTGAAGTACTTGTGTCCCTGTGCACAGTGAAGTGAAAAACGAGAAGGTCAGAGGTCGCAGCTGGGACAGATGGTTTCCTTTAAAAAAAATACAGTTTCCTTCCTGCACACTTCCTGGTTCAATGGTTACATCACGATGAAGATTAAAACAACAGAGGCAGAACCGTAATATGTAACAGACACATCAACATACACAATACATTTCATGTGAATCTGCCAATATATTGTGAGGTATTGTGTGCAGCGTTTATTTGAGCATGCATGTAGACGTGGCATATCTGTGTGCGGTGCCTGCAATGCTATTTAAAATTAATATTTCCATCAAAGTTCTGTCACAATTCAGTTCAACTGAATCCAAATGAACGATGCTGGACAGGAGGGTAAAGTGAAACAAGTCTGTTATCTAGAATACCAACAGGAACAGAGAGATGCAGCAGGTGGAGGTGAGGTGGAAGGAATCCAGGTGAAGGCTTGACGGATGGCAAGGAAGGCAGGCAAACAAACTAACTAGACTGGTACAAAGCAGGATGCGTAGCACAAAAACAAACTGCGAGAACTATGATCAAGCAAGGATTGGCAGTTTGTGCAGAGCTTTGTAGGCAGCAATGATTGCTTGATGGCAGACCTTGATGTTGGTGGAAAATGTTAACATTTTTCCAAACATGACTGGCAATACTCTCAGAACTGGCTATATAATTCACCTGGTCATGGGATTTTCTCACCATCAACAACTATTGTGATTTCATGTGCTGCCCTCTGAGTGCTGCATGGGATTTGTGGTATTACCCAACGCCCCCCACCCAAGCCCCCAACCTTTGTTGTCATGACGTCAGAGCTGCATTCTCTCTGCTTCCTCTTCCTGCCTCTGATATGGGGATAGGGGGTGTAGAGAGGTGGGACAACATATCCTTGGGAAAGCGTTTGTCTTTCTGTACACAACAACACGGCTGAACAATGGAACCGATCCATTACAGAAATTAATAATTTAAAAATGATCTGATTGGCTATAATTTGGTTAAGGCAAAAAAAATAAAATTCTTCTCAGATGACAATGTTAAGGTTTGTTGTACACTCTGTGCTGGCGAGTGCTGGAGTCGCAGCACGTCAAACTTACAGAGAAAGTCCCCTCAGGTGGTGTAAAGCAGAGAGCTGCGTCTAATGCAGGAGGTCCCCCACCACCCAAACAACAAAAGCTGGACTTCGGTGCAAAACCAGTAAGTGGAGAATAGTAGGCAGCTGCTGAATGTAACTTGTAATCTAACTTAGTTACTTTTAAAATCATGTAATCAGTAAAGGAACCATGTTACTTTTTAAAGGAGTAATCAGTAATCAGATTACTTTTTCAAGGTAACTTGTGGCAACACTGTGTAAACATGTTTCTACATGTGTAAATATGCATCTACATGTTAAATATGTTATGTTACGTATATTTTATTTTGAAAATCCACCGGCTTCCCTATGCCGTTTCTGTGTCTGGCTTCTGTCTGCTTGAGCTGCTCTGTGTAAATTGACGCAGGCTGCTCACGGTGTCCATCAAAAATAGAACAGCCACGTATTTCATGCAGATCCAAGCGGAGGCCCGCATCTGGGACGCTTCTGAACTGGCAGAGCAGGTGGGGTTTGAAACATTGACTAGAACAGCCATGTATCACTGTGGCAACCACAGCGCACATGCAATGCCGCACGCTCGCGTCCGGTGGAATTTAGGGTTGAGATTAAGGTCAAAGGGTGGCAAAATAAGCACATTTAACGGTGTGCAGTGGCCCATAAGAATTACGTAGGCTGTTTCAGGGCTGCAGCGCTCACTCGATACTGAACCAAATTCAAAACTTGTTGTCCCCATTTGTCACCTTGACACAAAAACAGTTGAAATGAGGTTGAAAAATACCAAAGTCACTCTTGAAGGAACCTTCATTGTCATTGCTAAAAGAAGAACTTTGTTAGGATTATCAAAGGTTGCAGTGGTGAGAATTGTTGTTTGTCAGTTTGGTTTTGGGGTCTATAGACTTATTCATTGCTACCGCCAAACATCTGGTTCTGACATACAAGAATTCTCATGAGGGTGGTGAGGACAAAGGTCTGGTGAAAGTGAAGATTGTGCCGTTTTTCTTTTCATACTGCTTTTTGATTCGATCATCTGTCAACTGTTAGACTTATTCTCTCTCAGGAATACTACATTTTAACAAGAAGCAGTAAGGTTATAAAAACCTTAAGATTTGAGCTCTGGACTTTCAAGCTAGTTGTTCTCTTCACTCTTGTGGACTCTGCATCTTGTTTTCATCGCCTGTCAGACACGATGGCACTAATACTGTCAGTTGGTGAGAATGTTTCCAGCTGAGTAACACAGCAAACATGGTAAGAGATTGTGAATACTACTCACAATCTATCAGAAACACTAATAAACAACTGTAACAATGATACATTAAATATATTTGAATGAAGTTACTGTAGGTTACATGGACATGATAGGGACTCAGCACATCCGTGTTCTATCTACGTGTCTTTGTTTGTGTGTAGGTGTGTTAGTGTGTGTGTGTGGTTTTTTTCCTCTGCTGTCAACTTGAACCCAGTGACCCTGTGCTTTATGGCATACAGGCCCAGCTCTAGACAACAGGCTGGGTGGGGGCATGGGTAAGTTTTTCCTTTGGGGGCTCTTCTTCTTCTTTGTCTGGAGCAAATAAATTCAATAAACTAGAACTATATTAAACTATTGCACCCAAAACACCGTTGCTTACTCAGCGTATAATGCTGGCTGTGTTGGTGTGTGTGTGTGTGTGTGTGTGTGTGTGTGTGTGTGTGTGTGTGTGTGTGTGTGTGTGTGTGTGTGTGTGTGTGTGTGACTGAACTGACCACAATGAATCACTTCCACAGTGCTGTTGTTTGCTTAATAAAAATCTGCGGATGGTTCACATCTTCACAGTGATCTCATTACTCACCCTCCGCACTGCAGATTCAGCAGACTGCAGAGGTGGAAAGACTGATAGATGGAATTTTTTAAATCAGAGAAATAAAGTCATTTTAGTTTGTCAAGCTGGGAAGGGTAATATTGAATATGTATAATTAAATACAGAAAATACTCACTGGGAATCAGGCACATGAGGTTTATTTTACTTTTTAATGTTTTAATGTTCGTTTTTTTTGTACAGCTGGTTATGTTTAAATAATGTTTATCTGATTGATGATTAGCAGATCAAGCGCAAGACAAGCTAATTCAAACACAACACTATAGTCACAAGTTAACCAAGCTGTTGGAATCCAGTATGTATGATTTAATATGGAAGGTATCTCTTGTTTGTGTATTATAATCTGAATGTACGCAGAGTTTTGTTACAGTGTAGCGTACCAGCAGCCGATCCAATCATATCAACAAATATCTGGTGTTGAAGAGTATATACACACTTGTGTCTTTGGTGTGTATGAATAATGACAAACAATCTAAACTCCTGCATTGAATGTGGAGACTGATTAAGCAAAAAGAGCAAAACATAAATGAAAAATAAAAAAGCTGAGAATTCAAATTAAAAGAAGATGCTTTCCTAATTAAACTATATATTTGTTCTGCTGTACGTTGTTTTATGAGTTAACAGGAAGTATTAAGGTATACACTAACACATTTTGTGCAATTTAACTATGAATGTTAATATTATGTGCAAACCTAAGTGAAACATTAAATGTGTACAGTAAAGTGGAGTACCTCATAAATAAAACTCTTTAGTATGCAATTAAAAAACAGCAAGTGCCCAAAAAGTGATGTGCAGGAAACAGCCAGTATGTCTATAATGAACACAAATTGCCTCTTTATGATGTAATAAACTTATAAAAAAATAACTTAAAGTTCCTTCCTTTCTTATTTATTTCATTACTGATGCTCTAGGCCAGATATAAGCAACAAAAAAATTTGTCTAAATTTTCAAACTTTTGAGGTGAAGGTATATTAAAAGCAGCTTGTTCAAAGGACCAACAGAGAGCAGAAAACAACAGCTGCTCCTTTTTGCTGTGGGACTGGTGGGAACGTTCTGCTCATCAATTATTCAGTGCTGAAGGTATATAAAGCGGCATCGATTGATGTGATGGCACACATTCTCACTGATGTACTCATCTTGTGGTTTTCTGAAAAGACTGGCTCTTTAAATGCTTGGGCTGATTCACCATTTAAAGTCTGTCAAGTTGCAATAGGAGAAGGTCAGAGTGAGGTATAGCCAAGGCCTGCGATGATGTAACCCATGATGTAATGAAGCCTCCTCCCTGCAGCTGATTATTACAGAACACAGTTGTTCATAGATACAGAGACTGATTTTTAACTGGACAAGCTGGCTTCAAATCGAATCAAATCAAATCAACCTATATTATATTTGTTGAGATGTGTAGCCTACTTACCGTACATCAAAACCAAATGTTTCTAACAATACTCAAACCCAGACAAACCATGTTGCTTTTAGTTGCTATTAGGTGAACATGTGATGCATCAGATATGTCAGAGAGAGAGGTAGGAAGTCAGCAAATGTAACAAATAAAACTTGATAGTACCTTCTTTGTGAACATGGTTTCTGCCTGAGTCGTAGATTTTCATCAGAAATAATGCTTGTTTAACAATGAAGACAACAATTCCCATGATCCTATGCTAACAACGTCATCAAACTACATAGCGTACTCTAGTTTCTTTTAAACAAAGTGACAAACTCCTTGGCTATGAAGTGAAGCCAAAACAGAAGTGACAAAAACGGCAGTTTCCCAAACGTCCACTTGAGGCTGGCTACAAAACAAGTCAGTCTCCATGTCAAGACCCCATGTTGAAATGTCCAACATGTTTACAGCTTGGTAACAAAACAGTTTTGGTCTCTATAGCTAATTTCAGAAAAGTGGCTGCTTTGATTGACAGGTGTTTTAGCACCCAGGCTTCATTCGACCTGCCTCAGCTCCACTCACGCTCCACAATTAGTGGGAAGCAATGATTAAAACATGTGGCGGTTGAAATAGTCACTGTGCTTCGTTTGCAGTTAAATTGAGAGATGTGGTGGAAATGTAATTAAGCTAAATCACAGGTGGACAATCACAGTCACAGTTGATATATGGAAATAAATCTGTCTGACAATATTATAAATAAATCTGTCTGAATTGTCGAGCTACAGACCTATAGTTATGTTTATTGAAACCCCAAGACTTTTTATCTGACTTTTAGAATCTCTTCCACTTCCTGTGTTCTTCACCTTGTGACTCTGGTGTTGTTCTTTGACAATCAGCCAGCATTCTCAGTTTCACATTTACTCTATTTCGAGGCAGCCTGCAATTATGGGATCAATGAAAATCAATGGTAAGTGACAAGAAACCAAAATATACATCGACTGAACAGCAGCTGTGTCTAGACTCATATCGACTGATCAACTAAAAGCACATTTTAGAGTTTGACTCAAACATATTGTCAGCTGTGGATATTCATTATGTGACCTGTCTGTTTCTGTATGGACTGTATTTGTGTAGTAGTTTCAGCAGCATGGCTAAATATATAAAGTTACTACTGCCTCTAAATTGACTACAGTAATAGCATCAACCGGAGACTGTTGGGAAGATCAGATGGTGCCTGATTGTGTGTGTGTGTGAATCTTTGTCCTGCAAGGCTGCATCCTTTACACTTTGGCGACACTTGAACAACAAAGCTACGCAGGCCAGTGATTTATTGAAGAAAGTTCTATTTTCAACGTGCAGGCTTCTGACGCATGTTTGCTTCGGGAGCATGGGCGAGGAGGAAGAGGTGGAGAGAAGAGGGGAGGGGAGCTTCTCTGTGGCTTGCTGCATAGCTGGAGAAGGTGACGTTGGCAGTGGATGGGAGAGGTGGAAACATTAACCTAAAGGAAGAGAGCTAGAAATGAGACCACACTGAGGAACCTCAGCCATAAACATGATGGAAAATACCTCGAAAGGAGGTCTAAGACAGGAAAAGTGTGTGTTTATGTGTTTACCCAGAGCAAGAGGAAGCTTTGTGATTTAGTCTTTGGCTGACATATACCTGATTTAGTGACATGTGGACGGAAAGGTTCCCAAGATTTGAGCCAAGATCTGGTCGTTCAAAACCACATGCATGTGGTCAGAGACGCATTTTTAGTGTGGGTCCAAACAACTCTAGTGTGCATGCTCTATATACAGAAACAACAAAAAACCCTCTGAGACTTTTCATAGCAATGAATGAGGCATGGAAAACATGATAGAAATATGGCTTTTATGTTTGTTTCGTATGTTCATTTGAAGGGGGTTAGAGTCACTGCACTGCTGCATACAGATCTGAGGTATTTGCCTTTTTTAGTAGAAGCTTGAGTGATCCTTAAATCAAACATTCTAACAGATAAATCTGTTTCTGTTGCACCTCCGCCAAAGAGTAAAATCCTTGAGATGTTTTGCGTTGTTTTGTGTCAGGTTTTTTTTAATGGACAATCTGAAAAGGTTCCTAAAAACAGCTAATGCCAGATGGCTGATGCTGCTACCGCTTTTTTTTTTACTGTGTGACAGTCCACACCAGATATGTTTCAGCCATCCGTCTCATGTACACCTGCCCGAACAGATGCATTTTAATTTGAATCAATATCATCTGTCTTCACTGGCCACATAACAGCTGCTGTTTTATTTACTGTACATACCTGCATCCCCAAAACCTTTAAGTGAGTATTTGACTAACTGGAACTGCTACTGCTGGCAAAGTGGAAATGGAATGGAGAAAGAGAAAAGAATGGATGAGTAAAAAGTGTGTGACTCAACAAAGGGGACAGGGAGGAATGTGGAGAAACAGCAAGTGAAGGTGATGTAGGTGATGTTCCAAGGAAAAGCAAAGAAAGCCAACCATGGTTTCAAGTCGAACCTCTTCACTTTTGTCACGCATCATGTTTTGTTTCTGTTTCTCTTAAGAGTACCGAACACAAAGACCAATGAAGGCCAGTTTGATGCAACAGCCTATGCAATCCCAAGGTGGTTTTCTTGCTGGGTTTGGCCCCTGGCACACCGGGGAAGAGTCAGTTAATTGGACTGCAAGTTGCACAGCTAACTAACTAGCTAACGGCAGCTACAGGTAGGAGTTTGTGGTTAATGTTATCTGTCCTTCAGGAATATGTGTAAAAAAAACCTTGGTACTGTATTCCCTCGGTCGTGACGGCTTGTGTTCGGTCTTTGTGCAGCCGTGTTCATAGGGAAGCTGCCGTGCCCGATTCCGTTGCTCGTTGCCTGGTTCCGGTTCTGAAGACTGTGGAGGGAGGGAAGGAAAGGTGGGAGTAAACAGGGAAGGATGCAGACGGGAAGGGAAGTCCCCACTGCCTGATGGGAGTATTGTTGAGAATATTTGTGTAAACTGTGGTAAAACGTGAGCTGCTCAGACGGTCACAAGGCTGCCAGGAGAGGCTCAGACCCCCTCACACACACACACACACACACACACACACACACACACACACACACACACACACACACACACACACACACACACACACACACACACACATACCCGTGTCTCTCTCACTCTGAATCCCTCACTCCCTCTGTTGCTCTCTTACACCCAAAAGAGGAGGGCAGTGTTGAGGGGGACGGGACAGCCCTGAAGACTGGACTGTAGTGTCACCAGACCTGTGTAAGAGTGTGTGTTGTGTGTTATGTTGCTGTGGATGTTGGACTGTACACTTGTTTAGCCGTGCCGCCCGGACCTTCCTACTGGAGAAGAAGAACAGCAGGAGAATGGGATCAGTAATGTGTAAGTGATTTATGTATTGGCTGTTTTGACGATGTTTGGTGTGTGTCAGCTGTGTGTGGTTGACATATCTGTAAGTAGTGGATGTCTTGTGAAGAGTCAGTACCTGGCACAAGTTGGGACATGATGTACTCCTGCCTGTTTGCTCAGCACTGTGCCACTTAGCTGTCAGTGATTGAAACCATTCAACAGTCACCCAGCGTGGAGAGTGTGGTCTTAGCATCTCTTACAGTGTAATAACTCACTGAAACAGAAAAAATAATCATTTGATATGAAAGTCAATTCACTGTGACTCATTGTGCACATTACTTTCAAACTTTTGACAAGACAAGTGACAGGACTTTGGTCTGTGGAGGCAATAGATTTAGATTTTAAACTCACTTTTGTAGTTCTTGAATATACTTGTGGATCATGTGCAAAATAAATACTGACAAAGTCTCTGTGCTGCTTTTATAAATGTTGGCAACATTCACTTCAGAGTCCTGTATGATGTCATTAATGTGAGTTTTCATCACAAAAAGAATATTGTGATCAGAAATGAAATGCTTCTTTTGGCCTGCTGTTGACATGGCAGTGTTTGGTCTGTTGTAAAGCAATAAGTCAAGAAACAACTGTTATGACAGTCACGTCATTTCATTGTTATTTCTTTTATGTAGTTTAGATTAACTGACATTATGAGAATCATGCAGGACTACAAAAAAAAAGTCCTAATCTTCTTTCTGTCACGATCATTGTTGTAACGATAGCCAATTCCGTGTAACTAGGCAACATCATACAACCAACAAACAAACACAATACTTCCTGACTATTACTAAACATCACAAACAAATACACGAATGATCAATAATTTGACTTTTGTTTTGAAATCACAGTGGTTAATCATTTATTTGATAAATAAAAGCAACTCATATCCTCGGAGGTCATGGAAAAAAGAATAAAGATGAAATAAATATGGAATAAAGACTGTAAAGACAGAATAAAGACAGAATAAAGATGGAATAAAGACAGAGTAAAAGCGGAATAAAGCCAGAGTAAAGACAGAATAAAGACAGATTAAAGATGGAGACCCTGTGTGGTCGTCTGTGTGGACTCAAACACAGGAACACACCCCTAAAATGACTATCCCAGCTTGATACACGTCAGACTAAACCTTCTATTATTTCTTGCTGTGAACAAACTCCTGAAAAGATTATATCTCAGGATGGCTGAGCTTAAGAGCTTTATTTTTGTGCGGCACAGATCACAGAGCATTATGCTGAGTATGTCGGTGATATTTTGTGGCCAGGTTCACCTTGTGCACCTGTGACTCACCTGGATATGGGATGGCTGTGACAATCACATCTGCTGTTTCCACATTTCCAGTTTATGAATCCTGTGGAGAGAAATCTCCAAAGCTTCAAATATAAATCTGTATGAATATTCATGACTTTTTAAGAGCTGAATACATATTTCTGGACATCAATGCTCAATCACTGATGTGTTACTTGTAGATCAAAATAATCCATAAATAAGCAAGTCAGTAAATTTTTGTTTGCTCCACAATCTGCAGCTGAAAAATTACAACCCTGAATCTTAAAATATATATGTGAAAATGAAGTGAAGATGAAAATAAAGTATTGGTTCAACAATTTTCAAATTTCAAGATCAAAACTCATATTTCAGTTTAATTTTTCTTTCTTTTTTAATTACTTTTTTTTTATTATCAAAACTTTTGGCCTGAATATGGCTCCATACCTTATAAAAGAATGCACAGAATCCACAGACCATGAGGGTGAGGTGCCGTTTAATAACCACCTTACCACCATAAGACGTGTGTGTGTGTGTGTGTGTGTGTGTGTGTGTGTGTGTGTGTGTGTGTGTGTGTGTGTGTGTGTGTGTGTGTGTGTGTGTGTGTGTGTGTGTGTGTTACTGTAATCCAGGTGCAGGTCGCTTAAAATAACACCCTGCCAATGGGATAGAGTCGACGGAAATGAAAGTGTGGAGTCACTCCTCCATAGCAGGTGGCAGTTGTTTGTGTTTGGAGTCTCGGGGGTGGGTAATGTCCTTTAATAGGATTTACTTTCTAAAGCAGAGATTATGATGGACAGACAGAGAAGCAGGGAGGTTGGAGGCACCTTGTGGGACACATGCAAGAGGAGCTGCAGTAGCATTGCTGTAGGCGAATGGAAAACTGGGTTTGTGTGAGTGCAGCAGAAGCTTTCATTGTTTCTGCTGCAGAGCCAGTGTGTAGGCAGACTTGATGAGAGGATACAGTAGATAAGAACACACACACTCATCCCATGTGAGGTTAGGTGGATTCACGACCTAAGATGGACGCGCTAGGCAGCCTGCAGAGCCACCCCGTCCTGTCTTGCTGTCCAAAATGTGGTCTATATGGACAGGCCTATTCCACCGTACGGATCTCCACCGCTGAGATGGCATCTTACCACCACTTTTTGGTTGTGTGTCAGGAAACTGAGTCAGCCCTACAAAGAAGTATGTACCCATCCATCCATGCTTCATTCCACGCCTCCCCTCCCTTCAACATTTGTGCTGTGTTGCAGCATGTAGAGGCTATTTGTGTTAGAGGTCCAATACAAGCTTTGCAGGTGCATCTCAAATGTCTTTGCACAGCTGGTGTAAAACAACTAGGAGCTATAAACCAACCTGGCTTGAACATGATTGGTGTCACAGCGGTGTTATTGGTCAAAAGAAACGTCTGACATGGTTGACAGGTTGCCACAGTAAAGTGCGTTGTCTGCTGCGTATGTGTCTGATATTGAGCGTACATGGGTGCAAACATTAATAGTTTACTTAAATTTACTTAATTTATTAGAGACTAATTGACATAAACCCGGAGCCAGGTAATATTTCAGCATACAGATTAGAAGGTTGGCTTTTCTGACTCTAGGTATTCATTACTGCTCACAAGTATATTCACCACAATAAAGGCCCGGTCTTACCAGAAACTGGCAGAGCTAAATTAGACCACAAGTCTTCACAATGTATTTTGGTTCTTGAAGCTTGCCGATGTGTGACTACTCGCTGGGCTAGTTAGTGAACTTCTATATCTGGTGAGGTAACCAGGCACACACTATCCAGACAGGCAAATCTGTCACATAAGCTCCTTGTACTGTGCAGTTAACCCCCTTTTTGACTGTCTTGGCTAACTGTTATAGGGTCATCATGGTGGTAGTAATGCCATGAACAAAGAAAAGCCTTCAATAAACCAACAGAGACAAAAGATATTCTGGCTTAAATCATAACCACAACTGCATCCAATCTCAGATGAACTATTTGCTTGCCATATTTGTTAGTGTTTTGTCAGACATGATGAGAATAAAGTGAGGATGGAAATATAACATATGAGTGTGTACAGTATTTGATCATGTTCATTTGTACCCATTTCTATACATTTAGCAAATGTATAGAAATCTGTAAAATGTTTTCCCTTTTCCAGGTCAAATGAAGTAAACATCCTGATAACTCAAGCATTTTTAGTTTTCTGGAGAACCTTTTCATTATTAAGAAACCTGTTTTTGCTTTTTGAAGGAGCAGTGTGTAGAGGCGGAACACAACCACCACAGTGTAAAGGGTGAAGAAGAAACGACAGCATTTGCAAATTGAGCAAAAGCTCAAGCTAGTGTTGATTTTGTCTGCTCTGGACCTCTGTAGAGAATTGGCGGTTCAATTGGTGGAGGCTCTGACTTTATTTTTTTTGGTGTATGGTTTGTGATGTTATCCTATATGTGTAATTTCCAGAGCCTTACATTCTCATGACCAGTAACAATGACAGCAAATCTGCAAGTTGAGGTCAGGTTTCTTTGGCTGTGTGAAGTTTGTTTTGCTTTCATTAGTCTGTCATCGGTAGTGGAGAAGCATTCCTATTGAATCATGATTGAAAACTCAATAGTTCCAAGTAAATCTGGGGTTGCTGTGCAGGCATGTGGAATTAGTATCAATATACAATATCAGCAAGTTGTGCTTAAACACAATAATTTAAAGATGTGTGCAAAGCTTGCATCAGCAATATTTTCATATTTATTAATTTAATATTTTAATAAAATGTAAGATCCCGCAAAGCCACAATACAATACAGACTTTGCTGGTCAAGTTTGTGTGTGTTTTATTGCATCCTGTGTGCCCAGAGGCGCAGTCAACACACATAAATAATATATAACATTAGCCAATTTTTTCACCAGTGGACAGCAGTAGTGAACAACAAAACCAACACTTTGTTACTTGACAAGGTCTTCTTGTTTGTTCTGAACCTTCCAACCTCGTCTCAGTCTTGTTTTTGAGTTGTTGTTGAGATGTTCAGATGACCAAACCTCCGTATGTCTGTACTGAGGTAGTCATAAAGGGGAGAGGTGGTGCCCCCGTGCCCTGAATACAGTTCATGCGAGGGTGGTTGTAGCTTGTATTGTATGAGGCTGTGACCTGTGTACAGAATCAGACAAAAGAGGAAAAGAGGCAGTCTGTCAGGGTTATTCAGGGGCATCATGGATCAGAGGTCAAACTAGTTTTTTTTTACTTTCTCGTAGCAGCTGTTATTACAATGAAGCTGAAGTCCAGCAAGTTCCAAGATTTTCCAAGCTTCCTCAGAAGGAGAGTAATGACAGACTTTCGGGAAAAAGCTCAAAATAGAATCGCGGTGGACAGAAAGAAGACTATGACAGAAACATTATGACTCTGAACAAGATAAGCCTGGTCTACATGGAGCACAATTCTTTGCGGTTGGACAGAACGGACAACACGTCCCTGCTCTTCACTAACAATCAAAACTCAGAAAAGTCTGGAAATAATGCTTGCTTACTGATCAACAGGTACATGACAATATCAATATGCTGCCTAACAATCAGATCAAACCCTGACATACATAACATTGTTGCACACAGATATGACACAAGCTTGTTGGATTGATTCATTGATTCATTCACATGTATACTATCCTACCGATGAAAATACTCACTAGGGCACCAAAGGTGGATTAATCCGCCGCTGAAGATTGCTGGTCTATTGAACACATTCATATGCCCCCTAATGACCTATTTATAGCACAGCAGACAGTTCATTCTATAGTCCTTACCGACTGATCTAATTGGTTTGTTACATTCTATCCCTGCATCTAGTAAGGCTGCAGATTGTAACCGACTAAATACCCCTGGCCTCACCCTGCAGTTCTATGCAAAAAATAGTCAAAATAATGCGAATGAAAATATAGTTATTCATTTCTGCGATATTTTGTAAATCGAGCTCCACAAATGTGACACACTGGACCTTTAAGTCAGTGAAGAGCTTCATTTGAATGATAAGTGAGTTGTTGAAGCCGGTGTTCGGGGATGTTTTTGGTGCTGCTGTGTCTGTGACACCACTGAGTGTCAAGACTAAGCCTCCTTAAATTCATGGTGACAAAAACAAATACGTACAGTAACACACGTACACACACGCACAGTCTTACACCACAGAGTGATGATGGTGTTTATGCGTCTCTACCCCTGTATTTGGTTTGAAGTCAGACCTGTGCCTTTTACTGTCAGCATTGTATGTTTTATGAGGTGATAATAATATTCATTGGAATAATGTGTGTATGTGTATGTGTGTGAGAAAGCCCTGTTATCAGGAGATCCTGTCATTAGACATCCTCTGATTGTCTTCTTGTGCTGACGCCTTCTTCCTGAGAAGCTATAGGAAACCCCCTTCCTCTGGACCTTGAGGAGAAACCACCCAAAAACAACACAGGCTCTGCACAATGTATGTGTGTGTGTGTGTGTGTGTGTGTGTTTGCGTGTGTGCACGTGCATGTTAGTGAGTGAAGGACGTCTATTTTCTGCTACTGCAGTTTCCTCATTAAATCATTCCATATTTGAGAAACAGCAAGATGACGAGGAAGATATAAGAATCTAAAAAAGACTTTTGTCTTCAATTATGTCATTTAATAGTACCAAAAAACTACATATACACATACATACAACATAACAAAAGCACAATCATATTGTTGCATACTGAAGCTGTAACATGCAACATTGTTGCACACTGTCTTATAAGAGTACCGCAGAACCTTTGATAAATAACCTGAGTACCCTCAGGAATGCAAATAGGTGTTACCCCACCTGTGCTGTTACCTGTGCAATGCTGGCTGTATCGTTGCAGTCCGTTAACCGTCTAAAAGTGTGCATGCATTATTAAATAAAGGTAATAACACATGAATTTAATAAATCAGAGCCTCTAACCTCAGTCTGAGGTGTGCATAACACAGAGGCATGTATGGCTTTCTCTGCACTGCTGTCCTCCATTAGGCAGAAAGATCTCTAGTACTACACCACTGAGACATACTGTATGTCTGGATTCTGTGTCGAAGCAATGAAAGATAACCCACAGTGTGGTCCACACTCAGTTCTGTTGTGCTGACTGTGTGAAGACTTTTGACAAAGTGAACTTGGTGGAGAAATGTGAGCTACTGTAAAAAGCTATAAAACAAGTTAATGATACACATGTGTGATAGAAAGCATTGAGTCAGCGCTGTTTGTGTTTTTATGTATTTACTGTGCAGCAGTCACACACTGTGTTATGTAAAAACGTACAGATGTGTGCATTTCTTTGTGTGCCAGTGTTTTGGGAGTGTGTTTTTAACCGCAGTGTGCGTGTGTGTGTGTGTGTGCAGTCTCTGCAGTCTAAGCTGATGTTGTCCCTCCTCAGGCAGGTCATGAGATGTTGGGTGCACTGGTCACATGTTGACTCTACCATCAGACTGACAGCAGAAAGAGGAGATAGGCTAAGAAACAGCTGAACAGAGCAACTGAAACTGAACTTTGAAGAACGAATATATACGGAAGTGATCTATTGCCACATGACGGGACTCGACCTCTCTGACTGCTTCAGATTTAGGCAAACACACATTATCTCTCTGTGTATCTGCACAATGGACTCTTTTTTTTTGGACTGTTTCATGTGGCAAAAAATTGGTATGAATACATAATCTCTCTGTTTTTATGACAGCTGCAACATACACTGTATTTATAAGTCAAAAATACATTACACATCCTCAACGACATGTCAAAAATCCTCATACCTTGTTCCAAAACCAAAGAAAAGAAAGCAGAACATGGTGTACATAGAAATACAAAAGAATAGGAACAGTGAAAAGTGACATATTTATTCAGTTCAATTTAATCCAAATCATAACAGAAGATGTTTCATTTTAGTATAGGTCTAAACTACTACTACTAATACTAATACTACTGCTACTACTACTCTATACAGTATTATTTCCACCATGAGCAAGCACTTGGTGACAGTGGCAAGGAAAAACGTTCTTAATGCAGGAACCTCGAGCAGAACCCAGCTAATACAACACATAACTTCATGCTGAAGCATTGCCTAGATACTACAAGATAACACATAATATAGTTATTTTATTATTAGAATTGTAGCATCTCCCAACAGAAAGTCATATGTTTTCATTCTGCTGAATAACCTCTTTGTTAAATCATCATATAAAGGACAATGTAGAACAAAGCATTTCATTTTCTGTTTCTGTTTACTCACATAATCTTGTTTATTAATAGCAACATAACATACAGTACGCTCTCAGATGTAGTTGGATGATACAACGCTTTATTTGGGCCCTAGGACATATGTCCGACATGAGTAATCTCTATCACTATGCCCGGCATCCTGTGATAAATAGTTAGGTACAGCAAATGTGTCACATGACTTAATGACTTTGTTCAGTTGACTTTGCTGAACCTTTTTTTAAAGCGTCTGTCGGATAAACTAATGTATACAGGCCAGAAGGACAGAAGCAGAGATGTCCGCACCGTTAGCTGTAGTAATGTAGTGTAGCACAGACTGAGCATCAGCCCTGAGGTTCAGTCACCAGATAGACTCAGCGTAATCTCCTCTGTTATGTAAGCTCTTTAACACAGGCTCTATTGTGAGAGTGTGGGAGGTCTGCTGGTAAGTAGAGCCAGCAAGGTAGACCGAGCTAAGATACCACAGTCAGTACCCTGACTGACGCACACAGTCAGGCGGTAATACAGTAATACACACAGTAATAGCCTGTTCAGCTCTGGTATACTTAAGTTATGTATTATTGAGATGGTACACTGAGGCCTGTCTGCACATTTTTCCATCCATTCATGACTTTTGTTTGTCATGTACGTGACAGAACGTCATCACTTGTCATTAACTTCAAAATGTCACAAATCACTGTATCATGTGACAACACTCTGGGTAATGTGTCTGGTTCATGGTAAGGGTCATAGTTTGAGTTAAAATAACTTTGTTTAGGTTCAGGAAACATTGTTTCAGTTATCTGTCTCCATGGTTACAATAATTACTGCATGGTTAAGGTTAAGGAATGACCGTGGTCAACAATGTTGACTGTGTTGGTAGCTGGAAATGAACAGTGGACTCATACTGCAGTACAATGTACAATGTTGACCTCCTCCCTATGCTGACTTTGTCACTCTGTAATGTCGCCTGACTTCCTAATTTGCTCTCGTCATAATCACTATAACTGCTGGGGGGCGCTGTAATTTGAATGTGAAATGATGTTTCTTATTAAAATATCTGATTCTGTTGAAAGAGACAGTTTACTTAAAAAGCTTCAGGTAGGTCTGATTTCTTCATACAGGCCCCATTAATCATACAAAATGTTGAATAGGAAATAATGGATTAATTGGCGATATACAGTATATATAGCACTATAACCGAAATATACCACAGCTACCTAAACTAAAGTAATGTTTTCTCTTGTGATATTTATGTATCTTGTGGTTAAGGTTAAGGAAATATAGTGGCCTTGGTTGAATCATAAAAGCTAATAGTCCAAATCACCATCTTTCCCCAACTGTAAGTGTTTTAGTTGTCTAACAGGATGTGAACCCTGTCTAATGTAAACTGCACTCTGTACATACAACCACACACTCTGCTTCCTACAACTACTGTGCAAAATAAATCTATTTTAATACCGGTTACTCTCTTAATTTGACTTTTACCTTCGCGCTGAGGGTCAAGCAAAAGCATAGGGACAGCTTGCTCTGTCTAACTTGGTCTCTTCAGCTGACAGTGAACATGATACAGTACACCGTGTCAAGGCTTTACCTCATAGCACTCCGACAATCTTTTCCATCGCTTACATTACAGGCAAGGTGTACCATAAAATATAGTTCCTGTTCTAAATGATACAACAAAATATAAATAATTACTATTAATTAAATTATACAAATTCTCTAAGTGAGAAAAAAATCATCTATAATTAATTAATCTATAGAATAAGGCTCATCAGCCTTTGTACATACATGTAATCAAAACAGAAGTTAAGTTTCCTTCAAAAGCAAATGACCAGTGTATGAAAAATGTTTTCAGCAGAAGAGGTTGTGGACGGATACAGAGAAAGTATGAACAGTAATATTGGTTTGAAACTGTGAGAAGTCTCTTGATAAACCTCATGAGCTTCACATGCTTTCATTAGTGGATAGTGTGCGTTACAAAAATCTGATCTTACTGTATGACAAGTCACCTCCAAGCTCTTGTTCTTGAAAACTAGTGTACTGAAGAAGGGAATAATGAAAACATACACCCATTACTCGCCTGGGAATACAGTGGTGTTTATGTTCTTATAGGAAACAGTTCACAAATCACTTCTGACAGCTGGATAGGCATTGTACTGAACACAATGTGTGTGTGTCCACACGTGTCCATGTGTCCACATTCTGTTTGTGCGCCCACACTATGTGTATGTCAGTACAGTCTTTGTGTGTGCGGTCATGGGTGTATGTATGTGTGTGTTTACATATAATTTTGTCTGTGTGTGTGTTTATTCAAATGCTGCAAGGACAGCAGAACAGTGGAAAGAACAGAGCAGGGAGGTGGAAGGCACATGTGTTTCCTTCAGTGTTTTTTGAACAATAAGCTTGTGTACACACACATGCACATACACATACACAGGGAAGTGTACATATAAACAATACTGAGATTATCAGAGTGTAATAGATGCGTTATTGGTCTTTTCAATGGTTTCCATGACGGAAACACCAAGAAACACACCATGCTGACAAAGATATAAATTACAAATTAGAGAAAGAGAGAAGAAGTAGAGAAGATAGAGAAGAATAGAGTTCTGAAAACTGGAACCTTATATGTAAAACAAAGCAAACAAAGGACAGTTGCTGCTTCCTTTCTTTTCTTCTTGGTCTTGCTTATCGCTGCAAGATGATTTATGACATATATGGACCAAACATCTGACGGTGTATTTCTCATCCACTATGTTGTTATATGTGTAGATCCCTGGACTTAGGCCAGCCATGGCTGACTTTTCATCGTAGACTGTGAGCATTTAGGAACTCTAAGTAGCTGCCATAGTACAAATTTATGTGAACACATAATGTAACTACATGACTCTTTTAAAAGTTTCTTTACCAAATCCCAATAAAAAGGCTGTGCCCAAATGTATTGTATGTGTATAAAAGACTGATATAAGAGCTCCATTGTCTTCCAAAAGCACACACACTGTAGTTTATTTTGAATCAGTCCCACATACACCTGACCTGACGGTGCAGGAAGTCGTCTTTGGAAACTGTTTGAAAAATGGCAGCCAAAGAAATACTTGGCAGGTGATTGGATGAACCATCTGTCTATCTCTATCTATCATTGGCCAATAAGTTTACTGAACCATATGACGTAGACAGAGTCTGACAAAGTCAGTTGGGAGAAAAGCCAAAACATCTTTGTCATTGAGAAACTCCTCCAGTGTCTTTCTTTGTTTTTCATTCGATGAAGAAATACTCTCTAATAGCAGCATCTATACACCCGTAGCTAATGCTATAGTTGACAGTAACTCCTTATCGGACACCACAGTGGCTTGGACACAAGCGCATAACCTGACAAGATAGCTTTTTGCATAATCAAATGTGGTATTTCTGGTTGGTGCACCCAGTAGTCGAGTTGTAAAATTAAACCGGGGGGGATGGTGAAATTTTTGATTTATGTGACATATTATCAGGGACGGATTGGCAATCTGGCATACCGGGCATTTGCCCGGTGGGCCGACGTGCTATTTGGGCCGATAAATCCTGATTTTTTTTAATTTTATTATTATTATTTTTTTAATATTGGTCTGACCGGCCCACAACGAGTAGATCACGCAGCCCAAACACACTGTTAAACAACCACTCTGTACGCTTTGGTCCCGCCTACAGGCACAAAAAAAAAAAGGCTGTGCAAGACTTTGTTTTCTTACCACCGGCCCTTACACGCTGACTGACAGGGGACCGGCCCAATCACATCATTAAACACCTCCCCCCTTTGGCTTGATGCGCCGGTGTGCAGTTTATTGATGGGTGAAACGCTATCAGATAAAGATGCAGAGAAAACGTAAAGGTGGCACAGAAAAACTCCGTGATAAAAAGAAACTTGCTCTTCAGGCAGATGCTGCGAAGTGTGTTAAAATCACTGACACTGACACAGCAGGGCTTTATCAGCTCCCATCGCTGATGACAGTGGTGCCGGTGGCAGTGGCACTCAACATGTTGTTGAACCTGCGGTAAGCTGGACTACTGTCAGAACATGTATGAAATGCAACGAGTAGGATAAAGCCACCCAACCCCTTGATGAGTATGATAAAACATACTGTGGCGTCCGGCCGGACGTGTCACGAATAACGAGGCGTTATTTAGCAAACTGGCTTTTATTGCCAACAGTCTTGTTACAGAACTTGGTTATTGTAGGCCATAACCACGCCAAGAACACATAACTGGTCCCACTCTCCAGCCTCACTCGTGCCGTCTCTCTCCACACACGCTCACATACACGCGCTCTCCCTCACCTGCTCCTCCGCCCCCTTGCTCTCATACAGGTGCATTTATGGACCATGGGAAACCACAGAACTCACATTGTAACACACAACACATTACTGCAGGGTCGCTACAATACATTGTAGGCTACACTGGCTGGAAGAGAAAATAAGCCTAGCTCAGTAGCCTACTTTTTATGTCTTTTATTCTAAATAAAAAATAGTCTTTAATGTGAGAAAACGTGTTCACCATTCACCAACAATAACAATAAGTCTAATTTCTTATTAGACTATTATTGTCTGTGGGGTGAGTACTAGGCTGGCCTATTGGCTAAGTTGCTTTTTTGTCCTGCAGATATAGCAGTTCTTTATGTAGCCTAGGTGGTAGAGACAATGTAGGCTGCATAACTGATAGAAAATCTCACTTTTAAAATTATATCATTTTGTCAATGTTATGTGAATGCAGCTGCAGGTATCTGTACATTCCAGTATTTCTACCCTAGGCATATTTAAAGCCACCACTCACCAAAAATGTGAGTGAAAAGTGAAGAGTCAGCACTCTCATTTTCTTTGTTCATCTAGTAGTCCTCGGGTAAGCTCTTATTTAGGCCTGGGAAAAAAAATGAGCTGTTTTATGTAGCTAGGTGGCTAAAGACAATGTAAGTTAGCCTACAAAGAAAGAAAATAGCACTTTTTAAAATGACATAATTTTGTTCATTGCTAGTGTTATGTCAATGCAGCTGTGTGTTTGTTTATATAAATATATTATAAACAGGCTGTATTTCAGTCAGTCATTGTAAATGTACAATATGTTTATGTTAATTGTCCTGTACAAGTGACATCCATTGCACGTCTGTCTGTCCTGGGAGAGGGATCCCTCCTCTGTGGCTCTTCCTGAGGTTTCTTCCACATTTTTTCCTGTTAAAGTTTTTTGTGGGCAAGTTTTTCCTCACTCGAACCGAGGGTCTAAGGACAGAGGGTGTCACTCCCTGTACAGATTGTAAAGCCTCAATGGAAAATGGACTTTGTGACTTTGGGCTATACAAATAAAATTGATTTAATATGATTTGATTATTTATGTCCTGTTGAGCTAGGTTGTTTTAAAGACTTGCACAGTTGCACTGAAAAAACTGAAAAAGTGTGTTATCAAATGTTGTGGGCCAGTCTGGTCCAAAATGCCAGGGCCGATTTTTTGTCCCAGTCCGTCCCTGCATATTATCCAGTGGGCGGTCTGGGGGTCCTCCCCCAGAAAATTTTGTATTTCTTACATGCAATTTTCTGCATTCTAGTCAATTTTAGGGTAACTTGCTAGACATGGCAGCTCCTTAAAAATGAATGAGGATTCACCCAGTGGCAGACAGATGGTGGTCCGGAGCCAGCTTAGTGTAACTTAGAGCCTCAAAAAGTGCGTAAGTATTAGGTGTCTTCTCAAGGGAACCTGGTGGAGATGCACTAAAGTTCATCATCTGGTCTATAAAGGTTTTCACAGGGTTCACATTCCACAGTCCAACATGGACCTCATGAAAACACTTCAGACACAGCAATAACTGACAGCAGCACTCAGGTCCTCTAGCTATTTTAACATCCAGCCTGCAAAAATTAAACACACATGACTGGATCCATACATCACACACGCGCACACACACACACTGCAGTTCAGTCTCGTTTTGTATCTCTCCTTCCCTCTCCCTCCATCTCTTTCTTTTCACACACACACATAGTTCTCTCTGCCCTCCCTCTCTGACTTCTGATAGGCTGTTATGCTTCTCAGCTACAGCTGGAGCTGGAAAAACTGACCACAGGCGCATGTAACAACTACAACACACACACAGTTCAGGGCTCTGCTCCGGCTGTGTGTGTGTGAAACCCAAGAAAAGAGAGAGAAACTTGAGAGATTTGTTTGTCTGGATGTTTGGAACAGTTGATGAGGATCATGATGGTGATGAAGAACAAGTTGTTGACAATGCACTGGGGGTTGCTGCTGGATGTTGTTTTGTCCTCACTGGCTTTGGACTGCAGTCATTTAATGGGATTACTGGTTTTCTGGAAGGATTTACATTCATGCCTGTGAATGTGTTCGAGCCAGGAAGGTGTTAAGATGAAGAGTGTCAAACACGTTATAGGTAATGTTTACACACACAAACACAGACGTGCATTAACATGTTAGTTTGGTCTCACTTTGTCACTTCACACTTTAGTTGTTTATTCATTTAGTGTCTCTCTGTCACACTCGGTCAATGACAGAGATCGACAGTAGAAATGTTCATATGCAGTAAAATATATATATACAGCACACGATGTCTGGTTCTTATGGACTGTGTTTAGACACCAAAGCAGACACACACACACACACACACACATCTGTTGCCAGCCATATCTCTGTCTGTCTGGTGTCATCTTTTTTCCACCTCACCAGTCTTTTCCGTTACAGTCTGCTGGTTTGGTGATTTAGTTTACAAAGTATTTAATTTTACTTTTAAATGGCCAATGATGGAATTTTAGTTCAGTCCTCACACTATGATGTTTGTCTAATGTAGCTAGTGATCTACTTGTGCTCCAAAATGTGTTTTTCTGTGGTGTCTTTAAATGTAAAGTATCTTTTCAAAGGCTAAATAGTAATGGAGGTTTAACATTTCCACAGCATTTCTGATACCTGGTCCCAGGGTTCTCTGGAATGAGGCTGATATCCAATTCCTTTTGTAGTCATCAAACATCAGTGTTTCTGCATAAATTCACTGTGCAGTCACAGAAACAGCAGTGTAGAAAGATGACTTCATGCTTGTATTTTCAGCAAACGCAGTGTTACTGCAAATGATAGGCCCCATGCTAGTAAAATATGGTCATGTTTGAGAAATTACACAGGGCTTTATGGCTGGTTGTTGGTACATTGGCCATTCGGGGGCAAATAAAGGCACGCTTGCTATGTACTGCAGCTTTAGAAAAGAGAAGAAACACAAGCTAATAACCATGCTGCACACCTTCAAACCTGCCAACCTGAGACTTTAAAAACAGGCAGGATTCTAAAGGATTTCTAAGCGTGTTGTCATGCTGCAGTAGAATTTAAGTTTCAGACACTATTTCCTGTAGTCTGATGAAAATAGGTGAAAAGCAAATACCTGCCAAAATATATAAATTATTTGCCTGATATCAGACAGAATTGTATTATATGGTTCATACTTGTCAGTCCTCCTGATTTTGCCAGCAGACTCCTGTTTTTTATTTCCACAATTCCACAGTTCTCCTGTTTCAGCCGGTTTCTCTTGATTTAGGACAAAAATTCCCATTTGTTGTGAAAAGGGGCACAAATATGCCGAGCTCTGGGAATGAAAATAGCATTAAAGTAAAATTAAGTTATACTGCTATTCTTTTAAATGTTTAAAGGCCTAAACATCTGTGATGGATACAGCAAAGCAAATATGCTATAGTGTATATAAGAAGTGGCCTACAGTACAGCCTACCATATGATCACTCCTTTTTGCTGCAAAAATTGGCTGGGCGAGTGCAGCTTTCATATAGTTCATACCTGCTTTACTTTTCAGCTGCCTTTGACACAATGCCTTCTACAGCTGTGCACATCTCACCACCTCACCACACTGTTCACTATCTACACTACCTCTCAGGGTCCGATTATCCACTCACACAGCTTCTCTTATTACCCCTATGCAGATGACACACAGTTCTATCTCCACGGATCTCTAAATGCCTCACAGACAGGTTACACCATCTCCATTTGAACGTCTCAAAAACTTAACTGCTGGTCCTCCCGGCCAAACCTACTATACACCATGACATCAACACTGAGATCAACTCATATGTCTCGCCCTTACCAGGTGAGAAACTTAGAAGTCATGACCAATGAGCTTACCTTCGCTGATCATGGGTTTTGGTTGCCTGGTTGTGCTGCTTTGCACTTCACAACACGAGAAAAGGCCTTACTAGCTGGTTGTACAGGCTGTGATCATCTCCAGATTGGATTACTGTAACGCCCTCTTGACGGGCTCCTAGCCTGCCCAGTGAAACCTTTTCAGCTGATCCAGAATGTGGCTACGCGCCTAGTTTTCAATTAAACCAAAAGGACACAACATGAGAGTACCTTCTCTCCTAGCACTACCAACAGGTGGATGCTAAATCTAACCGCCTCTATAATTGTTACATGTTTCTATGTGAGTAGTACTTATTGCTGCACTATGTCCTTGTTGCACTGTACCTGTCGGAGCTCAAACTACTGCAATGTTATTTTGGTAACACAGATGTCTTGTATAAAAATAAAATAAAAAACTATTGTAATCTTCTAATCTAACTCCTAAAAGACTCAAGTAGAGTGGCTAAAACATAAATAATAATAACCACAATTACAATTATTGAAAGTGCATGAATACAAACAGGGACGGTCATACTTGTATGGGCTCTTGATTGGGTACTCAGCTAATCACTCATGAATCCAGTTGTGGTTTCCTGTACCTTTTTACACCCACTTGCTTGTGTTAGATGGAAGCAAGATCAGGATGAAGTGTTGAATCACTGTGGATTACAAGGCTAAGAGTGGATGGCACCCACATCAGAGAACACAGACATATTGATGAATGAAAAGGTGGTTGCATTTTGTTCTGGTTTGTCTCATGTTCACACTGTCCCTATCATATAGACAGCTCAGTGATTGGACAGTTCTTGGCAGGACCCTCTCTGTGCTGATTGAGGGCGTACCCGAATAATATCAGAAGATATGGGTCACTTCCAAACTGCACAAAGCTATTCACCAAATTTTATTTTATTCGATTTAGCCAGTCCCCCTCCACTCCACCCACATACACAAGGCTCTTCTGGTCATTAACCTGAGGCAAGGTTAAGCCACCAGCTGAGGCTTCTGAGAGCAATTTTGATCTTGCTGATGGTGTTTCCTGAGATAAAATGTCTTATTTTATTAAAACAATTAGGGTGCATTATCTGGAGTTCACTTGGTTAGGCTCACACATGTGGGAATGGAGAAGTTCTTTGAATCTCCATAAGTCCCCATGTTCAAATGTCCAACTTCACAGCAGAAATAAACATGTTTACAGCCTGGTACAAAAAACAATTTTGGTCTCTATAGCTAATTTCCCTGTTCAAGACAACTGTACTGAGGGTGAATTTATATACAACTCACCTGTTCAAATGATATTAAGGCTTAAAGTTATGTTAAGAGCATTATCCTTTTTCTGGGCGTAATGTGAGACAGTTTCACTGAACTGAAGGCTGCATTTTTCTGCCAGCTTTAGCATATGAATGGCAAACTACTCCCTGCACTGACATTTATTGTTGGCACCAGATGTGATGTATGAATGTGGTTCTGAGAAATACTTGTGTACTGAACTCTATGAGTGAACGTACAGTATCTCATGTACATACCTTACCTTATCTTTCTGAAGCAGTCATTCATCTTTGAGTGCTCTCATACTGTAGTCTGGTAGGAACTCCCTTTGTCAAAGTGAAGAATTTTCCGGCCTTCAAGAGACTTTACAAGGATTACAGCTTCCCTCATGGGACTATAATTGTGGTTAGAGTGAACAGGAGTAACTGCCCAACATAGAAACAAACGACAGCTAACTAGCACGCAGATAATTGTAGTTGTCCCAGACATAGACAGAAACCTTGCCACGTTACTTCCTCAAACCTAATCTTCCAAATCAAAACTCCTACTGGTTCCATTAGCGCGTGCTACGCAATCAGACATCTGCTTACACGAGTGCTTCCTTCACTTACCCCACTGCCTCTTCAGTCCTGGGTCAGTTTCTAAAAACAGATTGTTTCCATCGAGCCTTGAAGCGGTCATACATCACATCTGTCTGCACCACTCCTTTACTTTGATGTTCCAAACAATACAGAAGATCCTCCGTGCTTAGGTGCCTGGCTGCAGCTGCATAACCCTGCTGGTATGTTCCTGGACAGCATGGACATCCTCCTCTACCTCCTTCTGCTACTCCTTCTCCTTTACTTTTTTGCACACATTGTTTGCTTCATCCTGAAAATGACTTAAAATATATATAGTTTGCTTTAACTGTGTGGAACTTTGGATTGTGGTTTCTACAAATGTTTGAAATTCTATAAAACTTTGGAGAATGGACATAAATACTAGTCTTTGGGACTAGGTAGGTAAACAATGCGTATTGCAATTTGAACAAACATCAACACAACTTGCCACAAATGCCACTTAAATAGAAGCTCACAGTTTTGCCAAAATGTAAAGAAAGGTTAAAACATTGAGGTTATTGAGGATGTCATCCTCATTTAGTTAAGACCATGCTTTATTATTTCATTAATTGCTCAGGAGTTACACTAGTTGGTCCAGATGGATGCTACAATTAAATATGACAAGTGTGAGCTTCGTGTTTCCTTGTTAGGTTTCCTGGTTTTAATCGCCTTTAATAGCCTGAAACTAGTTTGTTTGACCCGAAAATCTTTTGGCTCATGGTCCACATACTTGCTTTTCCTGTCTGCTGGTGAGGCAGTTGAAAGAGCTTCAGTTAAACTGCCGTTTCAAGGGTGAAGCATGGACTGTCTGGCTGAACATTCACATTATGTTTTATGACATGTTTTTTTGACATAAATTACAGCCTTTGAGTATCTTTGAATTTTAGATCTGCGCAAGTCTTGGCTTTCTGTTTATAATTAATCGCGTGGTTCAGTGTGGTAAATATGAGACGTTCAAATCACAGATTTTGGGTGGAGCATGTCTCTATTGGACTGTGTGGCAAACATTTCAGAGTGGAACAGGATGAAAGAGAAGCTGTATTTTTAATACCCTCGGAAGGTCAGCCAAGTGACATACTAAGAACAGAGGTACATTGATATTGCCTCCATTAATGTCCAGACTCACTACCAGCCATTGTGCTCCCTCATCTCCTTCTGTCTGCCCCCACCCCCACCAGCACACAACCTAGCCAAGCATGTAGAGCACTGCAGAGTAATAAAGTACAGCGTTAATGCATGTCTTTATTCTCAGTGACAGAGAAAGGTTTGTTACACTGAGCTCAGGGCTTCAGGCTGCAGAGGAACCATAATAATCATAAACCAGAGCAATAATAGCCTACATGGCTACACAGACATACACTTAAACCACATCTGAGAACGCTTTGTTCTTCTCTCATGTATGTGACAGTCAGACACAGATAGTTATAGAATAGATGACATGTGATGACAGGAAATGACCATGAGGTAGGGAACAGCTTTTACATCATGTGACTCCAAAGCAATTTCAAAACATCAGTCATCTGACATTTCCATCCTGTCGTCAGGAGGATTCTGTTTTTTAAAAATTAAGCTCAAAAGTGGAACACTTTACCATTAGCAAAATGTCTCATCGAGGTCAATCATAGCACCATTCTACACCAATCAGTGGAGACTGTACAGATGGGGTCCATCGCCCCCCAACAATGATTCAGAATAGAATAACACGGCGATACAGTATAATCACAGATGTGCAAATCACTAAAAACATGCACAAAACACTGTGTATGAAAAGGATATTTTCAGCCAGCATGAAGGATGAAGTGACGTTTGTCTTCCGACAGTCGAAGAGAAATCATGATATGAGAATTGTTCTTCCTGTAAGTCACCTTTCAACAACATAATGCTGGCTTGTCTGCATTTCTGTTGGTGTTTTTCTGGCATCTTCTTACCCCCACTTGCAAAGCTTTGGTTGTCTCAGTTGTTCTCCAATGATTTGAATTACTGCGCATGGATTAAGAAAGAACTGGACATTTTATTAACAGTGATATGTGACACTTGGACCTTTCCAAGTGTAACATTTTTTCCCACTCCTGTGAGGCTGTAAAATTAGCTACTTGTTTTGTTTGTTCAGTCCCTCCAACACTTTTGTTTTGTAGTATGTTGTGAACTGATCTCGATCTGTAAAATATATATATTTTGACTGACAGACTACAGCTTTCTAGTCTTATTATTTTCTCCATGTCCCTGACTGTAATATTTCTGTTCTTTGGACTTGCTGGTGTCCCAGCAGCACTCTGTGTGTATCTTCCTCTTTAGATTTTAATTAGTGTTCAGCAGGGGAAGGACAACTCTCACTATGTGCCAACATGCTTTCACTGACTTTCCAACTCATGCATGTTTGTGTGTATCTGGCTCCATCTGATCCGTGTGTCCCTCTTTACAGATGAGATCATGCAGCAGGAGATCAGGCCCCTGCTGGCTGTAGACATCATAGAGCAGCTCCATCGCCAGTTTGCCTTGCTCTCAGGTATGTAATAACCGTTCTGTTGTCCACACCTGGACTGTCCAACCTACATGTATGTATTTATATGGAGGGCCGAGAAACATAATAGCTTGAGTTATACATACATTCAATGAAATCTGTGAAATTCAACAAATTTAGGGCAAAAAATCTCATTTTATTTTTAAGAATCATTTTTAGAAAATCAGAATCAGACAATAACTTAAGTTTTGTTAATAATGCAGCCTGTGTGTGTTTTTGTTCAGTGCAGCATATTGTATGCAACGTGTGGTTGTGAAAACAAAACCACATTTGATTGCACTGAGCTTTGAAATGTGAAAATAACTTTAAAATGATCTGCCCCTTTCACATAATCTACATGTTGTTTGTGAAAATCTGCCAAAAATGAAAACAATAAGATTTAAATGAAGATTCCAAAGTTGGGAAACTCACAAGAGAGAGAGATTGGTCAAAATCCATGCAGCAGTGGCCAACATATCCTGACTTCTAGTCATGTGTGGGTGTGTTTGGTAAATGCCCATAGCTTTTAAAACGGCTGTTTCTAGTTTGTAACACAGACTTTTTGTGGAACGTGCTTCCAGGAAAGATAACCCTGATGATGTGCAGAGACAGAAGACATTGTACAACTGTGTCCACAGGCTGAATTTGATCATTTTGACTGTAGTAGAAAGTTGTTGGAGGTAAACCAAGCCCAACCCACAGCTGACCTGTAGTACAGGGATCTGTACCTACACTAGTCTACACTGTATTTTACAACAGATCCAACTCTACCCTAGTTTGGTGCCAAAAACTTGTCATGGTCTGTGCTTTATATTGTAGGTTTCTGTCTCTCACTCATCTCTTCTCCACCTTCATTTCACTCCTTAAAAGGCAACAAGCTTCCCTAATGGTATTTAATAATAAAACCAACAAGCTATTTTTATAGTATCACTTCCACACTCATGTTTCTTCTTCCCTATATACATACAGGAACTGAAAGTTTCACTTTATATCAAATATAGCAGCAAATTTTCAGCGGTTTCTCAGCTGGTGTTGTGTTTCTGTTGGGTTGTGTCATCGACACAAGTCACGGAAGAAAGAAGAGCGTTATGTGCAAAACAGCTGCTCGGTTCTCTTGTGGGAAGATAATCACACAAAAATTAGTAATATGCGTTTACAGAGAAAAAAGCCACAGAAAGCTCTGCAGTTGAGTTGAACTTTTCCTTTAAAGGCTTCAAACACTTTTTTCTGTATTTTTTGGTTGACTTTAAAGTGATCACCAGCCAAAGAGGGAATCACTGTCCTGCTTCACCTAAAAAATAAAAACACATGTTAGTCAATCATTTAAACCCAGTGGATGCAGTGTCCCTACAGGATGGAGTCCAAATGACTCTCTGACATGATTTCCAATCAGTGTCCCGCCCTGTAGATAGATAAATGTGTTCCATGCCTTGAATTCAAGGAGAAAAAATGGGGAGTACATTTTCATCTTCGTTCCACTAATGGCTAATACAATCAGGGAGATTCTGATACTGATACCAGTACTGGGTATACCTCATATGACGCTTAAAGTGCTGGATCAGGTATCGGTGTGAGTCTATGTACCGATCCGATATCACATAATTTATTAGCCCAGCTTTTTTCCCAGCAGCGTCCTGTTAGCCATTTTGTTTCTTTGGATGACAAAGTCATGACCCACCCTAGTGCAACATTGATAGATTTTCCCTGATAGTGTTACCCTAACCCTAACCAATCTCACTCCTCATGCCTAAACTTAACCCACCCAAACTAAGAAAAGCAATAAATACTACCCAATTAAACTGCAATAGCTGCAGTACGTTTAAAATGTTCTGGAGTGAATTAATTAGTTGCTTTTCCATGTGGTGGGAACTAACTCGGGCTGGCTGATAAAAGGTATTGGGGTAGTGATACAGGATATTGAGAAGAGATGTTCTCTCACACTCTCAGGACATGCATTAGGTTTATATGAGTGCTTTAGCCACTCTAGTGACATCCATCAAATTGGTCCAGACTGAAATATCTCCAGTATTCAATATAACTATTGAATTGATTACTATAGTATCCACTACGGTAACCTGTATCTTTTTCTCAAGGTTTATATCTTATAATGTGTTTCGATTCACTTCACAGACACTGATAGACCGTGATATGATGATGTGTTTCAGGTAGTAATTTAGATTTCTGCAGCTGCTGCAGGATGATGAAGAATTGTGTTTTGTTACTAAAAACAAAGAATAAAATGATATTACACTCTAGTACAATGGGAAATGATACATCCAATTGCAGTGCTAAAACAATGGTTGAATGACTCATGGTTCAACATTGCGTGATTGGTCTAATGAATGTTTAACAGAGTTTTCACCTCTGGAGAGTAATGTGTAAAGACTCTGTCCACTACAAATACCACAGCTGCTGTCACTCCCATGTGACAGCAGCTAGTTTGTGCATTAAAATAGATGCATGCATATATTTGCTCTTATTTTTTTTCTCTTGGGTGCACTCAGACTTTCCAGATGTGTTGTTACCGGTGGCACAGAAGCCTATGTGGTTTCCCAGGGGATGCTTCTCATTCCTTCTCTCGGCCGTCTCACAACAGCCAAAATAACCACTATTTCCAAAAGTTCCGTCTCTCAGCATTACTCGCCTGCAGAGTTACATAAGTTTAACACAGGCTTGGTTTATGGCTCTCACCACATGTGTGTCTATTGTGAGTGTGTGCCTTCTCAGTGAGATGTGGGTTGGTGTGGTATTTTTGTCTTTTCCTTTACATACAGTTTTGTCACATGTCAACTCGATCATTCACTTTAGTTTGAGTTACATAGAAATTTCACTACTGATACTCCTCCAATCATATTGAACATCTTAACATGTGTATGAAACAAAAATCAGACACAATATACAAGCAGAGAAGGGTAGAGATTTCTCAAACCTGCATTCACTGATATTTTTGGCCACTTGGGGGCAGTGCAACAAGCTGGAAACACAACATTGGCAAACCTTTACCTGCCCCTGACAGTTGATATGGCTAATGTGCTAACAAACAATTACCTATTCATGCAGCAGCAGACGAAACAACAGTAGCATTGATATGGAGTCGTGTTTTCTGGACCACATCATAAAAGGAACTCCTTTCAACTTGGTGACTCATGTAAAAGCATTGAGTCTGTTGGATATACTTTGAAAGCAGACCACAATGTTTCTGTGTGTATAATATATTTGTGGTCATTTGATTCAACTCTATCTTATTTAGGAATATGAATTATCTATATACTAAAACTAGATTTTGACACAAGGAAAGATAACAAATCAAATGGTAGCAGATCAGCCAATAAGAAGGTTTCTTACAAATATAATATATATCATTCCTTCTGCAGCATGTTAGATAAATATAACTGGACCTGTGCAGTTGACTGGTGAAATTGTAGGTGACAGAGCAGACAAAATTCAATGTGTGATGCATGTGTGTGTGTGTGTGTGTGTGTGTGTGTGTGTGTGTGTGTGTGTGTGTGTGTGTGTGTGTGTCTCAAAATGTTTTTAAAATTACACACATCATTGTTTTCCACACAGATGACAAGTAATATTTTAGCTCAGGCACCAGAGCATTTTTAACTCGAGGTCGCCATCTTGTGACTTTTTAGTAGAAGCGTAAGATGGAAACAACAAGAGTTCTCCAAGACTTTCCATGACTAAATTATTAAACCTCTGTGTCTGAAATTGTCTCTCGTCCTGGTTTTAAATGTTGGTTTTAAGTAGGGTTGGTTTTGCCTGCAGCTGGGCTGAAAAGCATTTAAGGCAATGAAGACAAGAATGTTGATACTTTACATTCACAATGATGCATTTCAAAAAGCTGAAGACCTGTCAGACAGCCTCAAATGTGACTTTATGCTCAATGGAACGGTCATTAAATGTCGTGTGGTGTTTTTGTGTTTCAGGGGGGCGAGGGAACGAGGGCGCCCCCATCATCACCTTCCCAGAGTACTCAGGCTTCAGCGAAGTGCCAGAGGAGGACTTCCTCAACGTAGTCACTTACCTGACCAGCATCCCCAGGTACACATGCCTCTCACACACATTAAACTTCATTCTCATTCATGCTCATTGGACATCAGTGAAGGACCTTGTAGAAGACACACCAACGTTAAACCGCTTTCAGTGTCATTTCTTGAATGAATAAACATGGCAGCTAGCTCAGGATGCTATGATTTCTCTTCTGTTTACACTGATGGGGTCACATCTACTCATCTCATTACAGCTTAACAGAGGTAACTAATATCTAGCCATCTAAGATCAAAATTGATTGTAGTCTGGCTGAACTGCTACAGGATCAGAAAGAGGACAGCTGGGCCCCTATTAAGTTCCCCTTTTTAAATACTGTTAGTTGAGCCTTGATCTGGCCAGTGAACCTAAAGCAAAGAGATATAGATATAGATATAGATATAGATATAGACACAAAGATCATATATGTGTCCTTTTAGAAGGCTAAACTTAATTTCCTCTGGATATACAGTGGTACAGTGGTTTAACGTTTCTGGATTATACACATAGTGTCGAACCTATTGGTGTATTCCTGAGCAGTGTGTTCAGGAGCAGTAAACGTCCAATTTTAGGGAATCTGACTGTCTTCTTCTCATCCTGTCTTCAGCCTGGATGCTGCCAGCATCGGCTTCATCATCATCATCGACCGGAGGAAGGACAAATGGAGCTCAGTCAAGGCCTCTCTGTCCAGGATCGCCGTAAGTTCTTTAAGACACCATCATAAACGCAAACAAGTGAAGAGATTTATTTTTATTACTGCAAACAAGTGCAACCAAACAAACCATGAATAGAAGTCATTTACAGAATAGTAACATTTAGAGCTACACATCCATAATATTTCATAATATCTTCTATGTGCACTTATATTAGCTGTCCATAAATGAGAAAAATTAATACGTAGCTATGGCGATATGCATTTATTGTGATGGTTAAATTTAATTTCATCTTAATTACTCAAGATTTGTCCAGTATTTGTATCAAAAGTACCTATCACGCTCATAACTAACTAAAAATATATGTATAATTTATAAAGAGTATAAAATCTGCAAATACAAAATACAATTATATATTGATGGTTATGAATGTATAGTCTAAATAAGATACTGCATACTACTTTTCTTTTGTCTGGTCTGTAGAAATCACTGTACTCAGTATATATTTGTGTCCCCTAGAGGGCAGTCTAAGGAAAATGAAGTCTTCTAAGTCAGTCGTTCCCAGCTTTTCCCTGCAGGGACTCCTTTTCTGTCATTGCATTATCACTAAGTGACATCATTTATTACAATCAATGCATAACAGAACAACAGAACAGTTAAATGAATGCAATAAATGCAGAAATGAAGATGTGTGATTTGGATGAATTATTTCATTATTAATTAATTAATTAGACAAGGTAATGCGCACCAAAGATTCTAAAAACTTTATTTGGAAGTTGTTATCTTTTCTGTAGTACTGGTGAGTCACTGTTTGCAGTTTTAAAATAGAAGTTTATGGGGCCATGGTTAGCTCAATGACTCTCAGTTCAGGTGCTTTTTAATGACAGGCACAATGATTCACTATGTAGATTTGGATTCAGGCTGTTCATGTCTTATGAGTCAGCCGTGTGCACTGGCTCACAGACAGAAAACTTCATTGACTTCTCACTGTGTCAAAATAGGTTTGGCACTTCAGTGGTTTCACACTAGAAAGACACATATGTGTATGCATATGCACTCACGCAGCTGTCACTTTGCATGTTGTTGTATTGTGTAGGGGGCGTTTCCTGGAAACCTGCAGCTGGTGTTGGTGCTGAGGCCGTCCAGGTTCTTCCAGAGGGCGATAGCAGATATCGGGATCAAGCTGCACAAGGATGACTTTAAAATGAAGGTACCGGTAAGCATGCTTCAATATCAACTTTAAAAAACGCAACCAGCTGCAGTCGTGTGTACATCTGTGGCTGTTTCATCATTACATCTCCATGAGATTTTAACAGCATGTGACCAAGACAGTTCACCTGATTCAACACAGGTGTGAATCTCAGGGAGAGTCCAACTATCAATTACATCAAACTCTCACTCTAAACTCTGGTACATCAGTTACATAATAATCAATATGATGAGGAGCTCAGTTCCCTCTAAAATACTAGAAATCGCCTTTATTCAAGTCTCTAAACTTCATTTTTCTGTTTTTCAATCAGATGATACATGATCACACAAAAAATAAACCATTGACATTTTATTGTCAGTGAGGCAGAATACTGAAGGCCTTTCAGGTAACTCTCTTTAGTCACGTTGTGCACCACAATAGACCACTGAAACCTCATATGTGCACATCAAACTTGTGCGTTGCAGTAGCTGTGTCCTGAGTCCTTACCACAGCGATCTGAGTCTAGATGTGGTGCATGACATCCCCTCCCTCTTTCTTGTCTCTCTCTATAGTGAAACAGTGAAAGCGAATTACCATATATATATTTTAAATAAACAGCAGTTCCTCTTTGCTATGTAAATCCACAGGCGTGTTGCGGATGGACACATTAACAACTTCTCCCTCTGTTAATAACTCTATTCACCGTCTGTTTCTGGGTCTGTTTTTTATATATATATATATATATATATATATATATATATATATATATATATATATATATATATATATATATATATATATATATATATATATATATATATATATATATACACACACATTTTTTTTCCACTGAATTCATTGATTAAAAGTGCTTATACTGATGCACTGAATGTGCAGATTGTGATGCTGAACTCTCTGTCGGACCTACACGGCTATGTGGATAAAGGCCAGCTGACCAGGGAGCTAGGAGGAAGCCTGGAGTACTGTCACAGTCAGTGGATCCACCATAGAACTGTGAGTAGACATACAGTGCTAAACATAGTACACCTTAAGTGGTTAGACATTTTTTTTTTTTGTCATCTTTCCACTCGTGGCTGCATGGTCAGTTGCGTATTAGGATGCTGCAGAGTCATGTGTGGATCTGTTTTCCTCCCCTAGGCCATAGAGAACTTTGCCATGACAGTGAAAACCACAGCCCAGATGTTACAGAAATTTGGGACAAACCTGGCGGAGACTGAGCTGCCCAATGACGTCCAGTGCACCAAAGACCTGCTCACAGCTCACACAGACAAACACAACAACCTCAAGGTACATTTGACACCCTGACACATGCTAACATGGACAGGAAGTGTATGCACGACAACAAAGAGTGAGCTCCTGTAGCCAACAAATGTGAAGCTCAGAGTGTGGTGGCTCTTGCCAGTGCTTCCTACTGGGTAATCTGAAAATGGACAAAGAGGTGCAGCTTGGGTAGAGCTAATGGATATTGAGTGGCCATTTGAGGGACTGCAGTTTTTGCCACGGAAGTTGCTATTTGGACTAAACCTGTAGGACATGGACACGAAATATCTTTTCATATGTCCCTTAGTGACACTCCAGTGACACCAACTTTCCCATTTTTGATCTCAAGCTGCCTAATGAGCCTGACAGTACAGAAACATCCGTTTGGGAAAGTGTAGACGGCACAACAACATGCATTATGAAGTGTCAGGTGACTGGTAGCCAAGCCAGCACTAAAAATTATTAGCTTTATTAGGCAGGCTTGAAGTGACAAGTTCTCTTGTCATGGAAGCTCTGTTAGCAAGCCTACTGAAAAGTAGCCTACACATGCCTTCTGGTATCTTGGTCTGTCATGAGACATTTGCCTTGCAAGTTGTATCAGCCCCTCAAGATTATTTTGCATCACTTTCCTTCTTTATGAGTCTCAGACTGAAATCAAATTTGCATATACCAGGAAGGGTCATTATCTAAATAACATAAGAGCATATTTCACTGATAAAAATAAGAAGTTACACATACAAACACTAGTCAGCTGTTTTACAGGTGGTATTAATGGTATTTGCATTGATTGCATTTGTTTCTATGTCTGTATTCCAGGATGAACTGAAGCTAGCCTTGAAGCAGGGTACCACCTTGTTAGGTTGTATCAAGGAGCAGGCAGCCAAGTCAGAGAACCACAAACTCAACCCAGATGAGATGGAAAACCAAACCACCGTGGAAAGGTGACAGCCGTCAAAACTTTTCTTCTACGTGTCCCGGTCTATATTATGACCACATAGTATATCCCAACGTGTGTGATATGAACTTCCTGTGTGTTTCAGGCTCCTGGCCCAGCTGGACGAGACAGAGAACGCCTTTGAACAGTTCTGGTGTAAACACCATCTAAAACTGGAGCAGTGCCTGCAGCTACGCCACTTTGAACAGGACTTCAGAGAGGTATATCTGTAGATCTGTCTGTCTGGCTGCCTCTGGCCTGCAATCTTTGGATCTCGCCTGCGTCTGCTCTTCATCCAGCTTCAAAAGACTTTATCATACTTTGAAAAACATACTTAACGAAGAGGTTGGAAGCTGTAAATACAATAAATGTGCTCCACACTCTGCCTGACACCAAACTTCTGATTGCAATATTTTTTAATGACTGTGCGCCATCCATATTTCTAACACTGGATATGATCATTTGACATGCTGAAGATATGAGTTCCATAACCCCTATTAAAATGACAAAATGATAAAAGGTTTTATGATAATCAGATCGTTTGAGATAATCATTGGTGTCATCGTTGGACTTGTTGGACTGCAAAGCCAAGTCGATATTATTATACTGTAGGATGGATAATGGGTAATTATTTCATCTGTGTTTTCTCAGTCGCTGTCTTTGTTCTCTCTTCGGTTCTCCAGGTCAAAGTGTCTCTAGACAGTTTGATGGACAGTCTGAACAGCCTATCAGATACTGGGGATTGTGTGGCCAGAGTTGAACAGTTGCTAAAGGAACTGAAAACACTGGAGGAGAAGGCTCAGGTCAGTTGAAACACAGATACACAAACCATGACATGAGGCTATTTTGTCTGCAGTCAGAGTTAATAAATTAAACACCTACAACAACACACACATTCTGTAGATTTAACTGGAATATTGCAACATTCAATGTCCACACAATGCTCTGTTACAGAAAAAAACTTGATGTTCATGAAGTTGACCAGAAAGCAGTGTGCACATACACGTGTCACCAACCTTCCACAGACATTTACCTATATTTGCTTAAAATGATGTAATAAATTCTGAATTGTTGAATTCTTCCAGCCCACAGTGGAGAAGGCCCAGCTCCATGCACTGCATGGTGACCAGCTGATCCAGAGCAACCACTATGCAGTGGACTCCATTCGACCCAAATGTGTGGAGCTCAGGCGGGTCTGTGACGACTTCAGCAACGAGGCCAAGAAAAAGACGGATGTCTTGTCCAAATCGCTGCAGATACATGTGGGCATTGATAAGGTGAGCACATTTACACACATCACACATCAATAAACACATTAAATTCCTGACATTCAGACCATCGGGTTGTCCAAACAATCCAGAGACTGACTTTGGATCAGCCGTGAATCATTTTTTTGATTTAGAGTTTATTCTTATCTTCTAAATATTGACTTTCATTTTTTAATAATGTTTAATTCATTGTCTGGGACCTCACTCAAATCCTTGTTTTTGTTTTTATCCTACCTTCAGTTACTTTTGTTGTCAACTTTATGATTTCATTGTCAGTCCTAATAATAATATAATATAATAATAAATAATATTGCTAAGACTTCAACTCTACAGACACTCTTTGAGGCTAGATTTAGACTACAGTCAGCACTAATATGCTCTTTATGGACAATGTTAACAAGGTTTTTAGCAGATATATCCTAACCATCTTAGTGTAGCTTTTTATCATGCTAGCATATGCTAAATAGCTCTTAACACAAAGCAAATGAGGCTGATTGGCATGTCATAACACATTTGAAATATTTCATGGCAAGTCTTCCATTATGTGTTGATACCAGTCTGGAGCAAAATGGTAGCCTGACCAAGCAGCTTGGCATTTTCACTGTTAGAGCGGACACCAGTAAGTTGTTGGGCGTTGGGCTTGAGTGTGAATTCATTTCTTTGGCAACATGGGGACAGTGGGGCAAGCAGTAAACCACAGATGGCAAAACATAGTTATGTTCAATGTTCTTATGGCAAACAGTTGCCTTTTTATAGGCTTTTAGCTCTGCCTTGGTCTACACCAACTCCACACCAACCAACTACACCAATCAATAAATGCTCCAATGTGTTCACCATTTAGTCTCTATCTGTGTCTGCCTGGTGTTTGCTGCTGATCAGGTAGTGTACAGTGGGTTTATCAGAGTTTTTTTTGCTGATAACATTGTTTGAATTTAGTTATTAACTCTGTTGACTTTTTGAACTCCATACTAGAATGAGAAAAGCTTGACACAAAAATCTGTAAACAGGAAATTCGGGTTTCAGGTCATGTTAAACTGTTGTATTCAGGTTATGTGCCCAAATGATAAAGCACGTTGTAAACACACCTTCAGGTTAGCAGCTAAACTCAGATGATAATTGTATAAGCTTATCGTTGGAAATATGAATCACTTTTCACAGACTTTCTTCCTTCACATTTACTGTAGCTGTGAGTTAAATATTACAAACATTTTGGGTGTGCTCATGCCTAAGGAAAGTCCTTTAGATCATATGGATTAATGGTTGGCTTGTTTATTACATGTCTGGCATTTTTGACCTCTGAGGACTTAATTGTCCAGAAATCCAGTTAAAGTAAAGTCCAGAACCTGAATATCTTTTCATATTTGGACTGGGGCAATATGATGAAGGTGGTGAAGAGGTTTCTCTCAGTTTTGTATTTCACTTTCATGTTTGCTTGTTAATTTTCCTCCTGTGATCATATAATGTAAGAATGCATGAGGAACAAGTGATGATACATCACTGAAGGTCCCAGTCTTGCTCAGTTGTGACCTGTTGGAATTCCTGTTGCATACAGGTGAACCAGTGGTGTGAGTCTGGCATTTATCTGCTGGCCTCCCAGGCTGTTGATAAGTGTCAGTCACAGGAGGGGGCAGAGTCAGCGCTGACCGACATCGAACACTTTCTGGAGTCAGCAGAAAAGAACCAGCTTACAGAACTGAGGAACCTACACAACCAATATGAGGTTGTGCTTTCCGAGGACATCAAGGTATAGCGCACAAAAATAAAAAATAAAAGTTTTCAGGATGATGGGATGTTTTGTTGCAAAATCAAGGGGGCTGACGGTGAGCTCTCTGCTTGCAGACCACCGTCCTAAAAGCACTGAAACGTCTGGAAGACGTCCAGGAGATGTTTGAGAAGCGGCACGTCAGCCTGAAGAGGCTGTCAGCTAAACAGACGAGGCCTGTCCAGCCTGTTGCCCCACGGCCTGAGTCCTCCCCAAAACGCCCCTCACTGAAGAACCCCCCAAGGACTACAGGGAGCCAACAACGTGAGTTGGACGTCGTTATAACTGTTGATGAGCTCTTGTGTAATGCACAAACTTATTTATGCTGTGCACTCTGGATTTATTTCAGCTTTGGCTCGCAGAGCTTCTGATAACTCCAACAGTGGCAAGCAGCCAGTTGAAGCTGATCCCAACAAGAAGAAGAACATACGCAAGGCCAAAGGAGGCATCAAGGTACCCTCCTCTGATCGCACAATCCCCTTTTAAACAAGTAACTTAATGATTTCTGTAGTGTAGAAGTTCTGTACCATAACACTATTGGATTTCATCCCACAAGTATGTATACCAGTGCTAATCCTGATACTTGGATTTTAAATACTGGTTCCTAAAACAGTTCTTCTCTAACTCTTAGGTTTGTACTGTAACTGATTTGATTAATGTGTAAGGACAAAGGAAAATAAAATATGAACAGAAATAACATAAATGTTAGAGAGTACGCTGCATGGCAGGTACTATGACAGATGGTTGATTGGCTGATTGGCCTCAGCCTGTAAGTATACAAGAATTTGCCAAGCGTGCCGACAGAATTTCAATACCTAGATATGACAAAAGATCACCTTAATGCTTTACGCAAATGAGCTTCCGATTAAATTCAGCCTACAGAGGTTACGCACCAACATCACTTACCCTTTGTGACAAACACATTTTTTTGAAAAAGTAAAGACCAGTCAGAATCAATGCAATGAATAGCAATGATGCCATTTCACACAGCGTGCAGTCAGCAGGTTGTGGATATTGAAATATGGCCAGAGGGTTTAAGGAAGCAGAAGCAATAAAGCAGCTCTTTCAGGACTGTGTTAACCGGAGCAGTAACTTACTGGCAACTGCTCTCATTTTCTCATCTAAATCTCAGCAGGAAAGGAAATAAGCACATTTTCCAAACTGTTGAAATATCTATTAACATAGTTACTCATGTTTATATTTTATATAATTTGCATTTGAAATGAGTTTGATTGGGCTGATGAATACTGACTGAGGGAGCTGTTAAACACGTACATCTAACCTCCTAGCCCACATGTCTGTAGCCACATTTTATCGTACAGATCACTGTGACTTCTGACTTTCAACATATTTCTACGTCCTCCCAGTGGTGAGGTGGTGATATCACATGGACCATTCATTTTAATTCAATTCAATTTTATTTATACGTAACTATAAACTATAATGGAGATATGGTAGCAATAATGATATAATAATAGTATATGTAGTTTATATATTTCACTCAAGTCAACGCCCCTGTGCCAATATTCATTAACCAAGTCAACCCTTGAGACCATCTGGATAATGATCCTTAAACTTTACACTTTATTGTTGTTTTAAGTTTAATCTAATCTATTTTCAGTGTTTCTATCAGAGGGAATGACACTGTGGCTGTAAAACCAGCCATTAATCAGTTTCCACCAAAACACTGTCAGTACAGAGTACCTTACGTAAATGTTTCAGGTTCAGTCACATTTAGTCCCTGTTTGAGTGAACACCAATGAAAAAATTCATCCGGTTATTGCAGGTGTCTACAGCATGATTAGCCTCTGATGTACAACACAGATACCCACACCGTCTTTTAGAGCACCGTTAAACTAGCCATAAGCTAAAGTGTAGCACAAAATTCTGGACCCAGTACATGAACATTCTTTATGGGCCCCTTTTTACATCCATGGCTTTTCATTCTGGTATCTTTGTGAACCCTCCTCACATGAGGGCCCTGTACAATCTCCCTATGCCCCCTAGTCATGCACCCCTGGTTATCTCTGAATAGCAGCACACATGTTACTGTACTGTCTGTTGCCCTGCAGCACATAGCCACATGCCATGCCTCACACAGTTGTATGACCCCACCCCACGCCTCTGTTACATTTTGTCAATATCTTAAATGCTGGCCTCATTTCTTTGCCTTGATATGAGTTCACTCTTGAGAGATAACAAACAGATTACACAGCGCTGTACCAGTCTCCATTAGAACCATGCTATCTCTGACGGTCAGAGGTCAGAGCAGCTCTGAAGCTGAAAATTCAGTGTTTTGTCGTCACGGGTGATTTTGGTTTAAAACAAACTCCCTTCTGGAAAAAGACTCTCACTAATCAGTATGCCACCCTGCTGCTCTGATCTCATTAATTGGTTTACAGTGCGCATAATTTGGACGCATGCCCTGAGGTTGTTCTGTGCTGCTGCTAACAAACAAGATCTGTCTGTGTAGTGATAGTGTTAGATCATAAATCTTCCTCCATAAATGATGAGGCAGAGCTGTGTAAAGTCAGTGCCAAAAGCCTACCGAGTAGTTTACTTCTTGTCGGTGGCTCTATCGGGCTCCTTTATCGAGACCTGTGCGGTTTAAAAAAAAAAGGATTTCCATGAAAGGTGCAGAGTGTCTGGAGTTTCTGTTGGAATACATCTACCAAACGTGTTCAGCTGTGCACCTGTGATGAAACAACCAAATGAAAGCCAGGACAAACTGACGTAGTGTGTTTCCCTACCTAAGAGAAGATCCTAGAAATCAATGGGTGCTAACAAAACAAGAGACCCTTCCTGCCCTAGACCCAATGTCACATATTAATTCTTCTTTCCTGTTGACCCAGTGAAATATTTATCAGTGACTGATGACCACCTGAATGCAAGAACATTTATGACTTGACATTGATCGCCTGAACACACCATTATTTGAGAAGAAGGTGTTTAGTTTAGAGCTGTCGCTGTAGTGTTTGCACTTTAGGCACAATATACAAATCCCCCCACCCTCATAATTAAGCATATATGTTCTGTATATGTGTGTGCGTGTTTGTGTGTCATAGATTGAGGTGATGCACGAGGAAAGCCAAGGAGGCTCCACCCACGTAGTCGTGACCAATGAGACAGAGGAGAGCCTGTCCAACAGACGCAGGTAAGGACAAAAACACACCGCTGCGGCTCCAGGCGAGTGTTTTGCTTCAGTGTGACATCACTATACTGAAAAGTAAACAAGAAGTGAGATCACATCGCACGGCGGTGCTGAATTCACCTCCTCCTCAGAGCTAAAACACCCCCCCCCCCCCCCCCGGGTGTGTTTTTTACAGGCAGTTTGTTACAGGCCGTTTGCCAACTGCGTGCACGGTTTGAAGCGTGTGCGCCTGTAGGATGGTGATTCATAGCGCTTAGCACATGCTGATGTGTATGTGAGGAGCACATTTCAGACACAGGTGGTGTAAGTTAACATCGAGGTGATGGTGCAACTGGTGATGTAGGACTCCAGTGTGGAATTTTTTCCATGTTTAATTTTACCCGGCGTTGTATGGGAGCAGTCAGATCAGAGCGACCTATTCTAACAGCCTCTTTGTTTAAAGAGAAGACATTTATTCAGATATTTAAAAATGCTTTGCTTGGAATAATATTTTGTGTCCGATTGTTTTTGTTTGAACAAAAGTCCATTTTCAGTGCCTGTTCACTGAAGGCCGACATTCATAAAGGTTCTCAATACAAGAAGTGACGAAATTCTAAGAAAACTCTTGACATCCACTCAAAATTCACAGTTCAAGTTAATACCACAGCAAAGCATCTTTTAGCACTTGAGAGTGAGAACAGTGAGTTCAGAAAACACTACCCATTAGGTGGCACAGAGATAATGTTTGTGGTGGAGCTCACACTAACCACCCAGTGACAGCATCAAGTATGGACTGATGTTAGTTCTACATAACCTTAAGCCTCAACGTCTTTTGAACAAAAATTCTGCCTCAATACTCAGAATTGATGTCTTTAGCACTTGGCACTTGGAAATGAAAGTGATCACAAAACTAATGTATCTGTCATTACCTTTATCTGCAGTGATCAGTCTTGTATTGTGGCACAGTTCATTTCATTTTCACTGGATGTTCACCACCACATTCTAATAGAGACTAAATTATAGTAATAATGTTTGTACGTAACATATGTTTTATTTCTGTCTGCTGTGTGATGGGCTGCTGTTATCAGGAAGTCCCATTTCACACATTTCTATTGGCTTATATAATTGTATTTTAACAAATCAATTAGGCCAATCAATTTTATTGTCCATTCTATGCCCCATTATCAGACCATTTAAAAGAATGAGTTTTACCTAGCAACAAGGTCAAACACAATGTAAAATTTCCTTTGCTCTGACAGTTTCTCTATGATACAACCGTTTTCCTACTTTTAGTAGTAAACGGTCACACACACTCAGATGGTAGAGGACTGCTCATCATCCCACTCACACACACTCACTCACTGGTGGCACAGCCTTCGGAGATAATTTAGGGTTCAATATCTTACACAGGGGAACTTCTACATGCATGACTACCTCCTGAGCCACAGCCGCCCTAGTAGTGAATGTTTTCCATCTGTGGGCCCAACAAATATGCTCCCCAAGCAGTAAAAAAAAAAAAGTTCCTTTTAAAAAGGTCAAATAAACCTTCATGAACCCAGTGATTGTTTTCCTTTTCTGAGCCACAGTGAAACAGGATGCAGCAAAGCAGTATGAACAAGAAGTCACAGGAAAAGAGGGGGACAGAGTTGAGAACAGGAAACAGAGCAGAGGAAGCAAAAGACAACAAAAAAGAAAAACATTTTTCTTCCAAACCTGACCGCTGTCTGTACAGTCATCTATCCGGCATGCAGCTTAGCTCAGAGTCTGGACTTTCTTTCTACTTACTGTCTCAATAGGCAATGTCTGATGCACTCTGTCATCCTGAGTCACTCACAGCCAGTAAACACAAATATAGTTTGACAGTCGAAGAACAGAAAGATCAAATAAAAGAGCTTCTGACAGGCCCCCCCCCCAAAAAAAAAAAATGTCAACAATAAATATTAGTAGAACGTTTCAGGCCAAATTCGTCAGTTCCTCACAGAGTACATTTTTATATTGGATTTATTAATGTAAACTTTAGCCACATTTGCTTTCATGTGGCTTCAGTTCGAAAAACGGCCCAGCTGAGTTAAGAATCTCAAGAAATCAAATCACTTGGCGCTCAATACTTATGTTCTTGCCTGTTGAGCTTGTTTTTAAAAAGGTAAAACTGATAAAGACTACAACTATTTATTTAATTGTTGATTAATCAATCTGTCAGGTCAAAAAGTAGAAAAATAACCCTTCACCCTAGTCCATCACAGTTTTGCTGTCTGAGTTATAAAAATGTGTTGATTAATTGTTTCGGGTAATTGAATAATATACTAATCTTGGCGTCTCTAATTGAGATTTACACAATAAAAGGTTTACTCTACTCTTCAGGTTTTACTGATAGGAAGTCAGTTACTCTGATAATGCTAAAGCAAATCTACATATTTTGCTTGAATTTGTTTTACAGAACAATTACCCTTTGTCACAGTGATGTTGACATCTTAAAATGGTTTACACAGATAGATTTAGGCTTCGTTCAAGTGTAATCAGGCAAAGCTGGGTGAGGATTCAACCACACGTCATCCCCGGATAACGTCCTCCTACATTGGGCCTGGCTGTTAAAGCGTTAGGTTATCCATTCAGATGACAATCACAGACTATTCTTGATGACTTAACCACTGAGCGCATTTGTTTGCTTGCAGAACTTCTTTGTTCTTTATTACAAGATAGCAAATACAGTACAGAATGCAATAACCAAACAATGAAACTTGAACACCTATGAGGAAAAAAAAAATGGCGGATTGTCCGTCAAAGGTACCGCTGTTTGGTTGTGTCTGTGTGGCACATGCAGCATTCAGTCGTCTTAAGTGCCTTCATGTAAAAGCTCCTATACAGGAGTAAGTGCTCTGGTAATGCGGCAGACATAACAGCATCACTTTCACTGCTTTGCAGTAAAGATTACCTATAAATCCTCTGGAGTGCCGGTACACTGTAGGGTGTGTTGCCACCTGCCACAGTGAGCGCACGTCCGTGGCGTGGCCGTGTGACGTGATCATGTGTTCGTAGATGCAGGGGTGATATGGAGCCTTGGCCTCCCCCGAAAAGTACACATGCTCTTGGGGGGAGATCCCCATGGCTTTGGCGCAAATCCCCATGAAGACATCGTCGATGTACATGGAGGAGTTCAGCAGCAGAGTTGCGTGGTAGATCTTAGTAGCCACATCCGCTGAAACCACATACCCTGCTCCAGCAGTGTAGTCTGGGTAGGAAGGCCATGGGTACAGCTCTTCAGGAACGTGGTACTTGCTTTCTTTACGGCGAACTGGAGGGGCTCCTCTGTGTACATGCCCCACCCACAGGTCTTTGGCCCCTGACTGCTGCTGCAGGTACTTCACTAAATTGGGCATGTGGACAAAGATGTCGTCATCTGCGGACATGAGGAAGCGCGCATGGGGGCAGTACTTGTGGCCCCAGTGGAACTGCAGAACCAGTTTGGCAGTCAGGTTGTGGAAGGTGTCCAAAAAGTTCTGCTGGATCAGGTCGCCGTAGACTCGGTCCTCCTGAAACAACGCCCTCTGGACACTGGGTCTCCGCTCAGCATCTGGGTGCACGCCGAGGGCGAACAACACCCTCACATTCGCTCCCAGTTCTGACCAAACAAAGCTCTCATTCCCCCAGGTGTCCCTGATGGCCTGGCGGCGCTCAAAGTTCTCTGGTGATGATTTAACAAACAGAAGCAGGAGGATGCTGCTCCGGCTCCTCCTGTCTACACATTTACGTGGGTGGTCGATGAGGTACGGATAGCTTGCCAACCCACCGTCGGCACTCACGGAACCATCCTTTCTCTGAGGATGGTTGGAGGTGACTGCGAAGGAGGAATTGAGAAAGTCGTAGCTGTTGACCAAGTAGCGATATGTATAGGATCTCATGTGGCTGACTACATGGTGGTCCAGCTCCTCCCAGCAGACCATCACCATACACAGCAACAGGCCTGTGGTCAGCAGCTGCACACACTGGCACTTACGGATGCGACGGAAGTTCATGAACATTGTGACTAATGCTTATTTCTGCTGATCTCATAACACTGCCAGCACGTACCCTGCTCTCCTCACGCTCTCTTACCAGTATCTTCTTGTTCTGATAGTGAAAGGAGACGCAGATGAAATAGTACACTCTTGACTTCTCACTTGACTCACTTCTGCCTCTAACACTCCTCTCATCTATGTACTTCTTATCATCTCCTTTGCTTTATTTTCGATCATCCGACACGCCTCACACGTATCTTCTTTCAGTTCTCCTGTCCGACCAACTGGCTTCCCTTCTTAATGTTGTCAAGTCCAGTAGGATTTCGTCAGGCTCTTCAACAGAAAAGGTGCTCCGTAACTGATCTTCCTCCGCTGTGTAAGGCAACAGTCCCTCATAGTGATCAGGCTGCGCACAGCTCCAGGTGTCAGAAAGTCATAGGAATTCACGGCACCTGGGAAAGAAACAAACAATCAAGATCAGATTTAAATTGACAAGATGATGCACTTCGCTTATCCTGAAATGATTAGTTGATTTATTCATGAAATAAATTGCCAGCTATCAGCGCCGGTCCTGGCCACATTTGCCCCCCTCTGCCTTGTCAACCCCCTGCTTACGGGGGTGCCCTCTCCGCTAACTTAATGAGCGGTATCGAAAATTCACGAGGTTTTTTTCTTTTTCGGGCGCTCGTGCACCCCCCGCGGAGACTGCCCCCTGGGCGGCCGCCCACATTGCCCATAGCTAGGACCGGCCCTGCCAGCTATTATGACATTTGATTAATTGTTTTTACTGAACACAAACAGACATATTAATCAAATAACAATAACCATTAGTTGCATTCCGATGCATGTCCTATTTTTCTGAAGCGCCTCATCACTGCCGTGCTAATACATATACTCGTGTAATATTGCTTAATTATGTAACAGTTAGTAAGTAGTTAGTTCTTAAAATGTAACCAGTCTAAAAAAAAAAAAAAATACTCATGACGTCTGGCCTGCAGTAACAGGTAAACTGTTTAGCTCAAAGCTAGCAAGCTAGTGTTCAGGAAAGAGTTCATGTGTTGCTTGGCAACTGCCCAATCGCAGAACTGTTTGTTTTAGCAGAGCTGAATAAACAATGAAATAAAACAAATGACATCTGTTGTCGCTGTAAAATAATACATGGTGCTTGTAGAGCAATAAAAACAATATCACACTGTTACACGTTAAATCTGCAGGCTTTGAAATACAGTAAACCTGACTGGCTAGCTGCAAAATGCTAACCTCTGAACTAGGGGTGGGCGATATATTGTATTTGTATATTGAGTTTTGCCTGTGTCACTCACTCCTGGTGCTCCTCACAGCACACTTCCCCACCCACCCAGAAAAATCCCCTGCACACATGTGTACTTTTTGTATCAAGTGAGGAGAGACAAGGCCCACTGGCCCACTTTTTTTTAGATCTAAAAATCGCCACAAGTGCTAACGTTAACGTTGCTAGGCACTAGCACCAGTTGCTAATGCTAATAACTAGCTTAATTCACTCATACTTCCAGCACAAACACACACACACACACACACACACACACACATCCAGTCCAACATGCACATTCAAATATTATTGTATCCGACCAGATCAAAATGTATAGCACTAAAGTTTACGGTCACCTCAGCTCTTCTAACCCCTGGAGACGGTCAACATAGCGCTCTCTTTTCCGCCTGAAATTCAACGTATGCGCGAACGTAACGCGCGTTGACAGCTTGTGAGCGCGCCCTCTGTTGGCCGTTCACCGTATTAGCACACACACGGGAGGTTAACGTTAAAGGTGTCTGGTTTCTACCTCACACACAAATAACATGAAATACTTTTAATGTTTAGAAGTTTTGAAATAGACGTATTTGACCCTAAAAATCTTGTTTTGTCTATTATTATTATTATTGATAAATAAAAGCATCAAAACTTCACATTTCAGAAGCTGGAATAAAAGAATATTATATGATATTATATATAATATTGTGTTGATTTTTAGACTGCCTAAAACGATCAATCCTTTAATTTTCATCCGTTTATTGATAACTTCCAGATTAATCAAATTATTCCTCGTTGTACAGGCTGTTCGTTGTTATGCAAATCCGCACCATGGAAAACACCCTCACAAATAAATGACCCTGTGGCCGAGACGCAGACCTTTTGTCAATGTAAATACTCACAGTAGTTGAACCGCAAAATGATGGTGACAAAGTACAACCGCTGACACAGCCAGTGTGATTAAAGGTACTGTAAAAGGTTGTCATAAAAGTTCTGTGAGGAGAAAACAGGTGTGTTGGATCCTCTCCCGTCTCAAGCTGAATACAAGCAGTTGGTCGGGGGGAAAAACGGACACAGTTCACTCCTACACGTCCAGCTGTCACTAGTTTAAAAAAAAACAAAAAAAACCAAATCATTTTAAACGGAAGAAAACTTAACCTCTATGAACGCGCGCTAGTCCACCAGCTGGATCACATCAGGCGGAAACCACTCTTTAATTCAGATCGTTCACTCTGTTGTTAATCACACACCTGCAGCGAGGAGGAAACGCACAGCAATGAAAACTGATGCTACCCAGAAAAGTATTACTCACCGGACGTACGTCGAAATCAAAACTGACAACGCCATAAGAGGGACAATGGACTACACCTGACTGCTGAAGTACTCCTATTTCACGTCATCTGGCTGTGCGTCTCTGGATTTGCTGAGGATGGTTCGTCGCTCACCACGTGGTATGTGCGCACAGGTATTTCAGGTGCTATAGTGATTGTTCTTCCCGCAGGGCTTTGTAGTGCGTGGGAGGCGTGTGTGGTATGTAGTCCTGCAGGGTCAGATCATTTTAACGGATTCGATTCATATTGATGTAATTCACAGAGTGATTCTCAGGTTAATCGTCTGGTTCGAGGATTATGGATAGTGTAGGCGTTTCCGCTATCCAAAACATACGAATACATTTCATTTCTCATTTCTCAGAATCAGAAAAAAATCATACTGAGGGCCACAACATGAACCTATCTTATTGCTGAATTATCAGTGACACTTTGATGTGCTTGTGTAGAGAAATGTTAATGATATAATTAAAAGAAATCCTTAAACCAGTGAGGAAAAATACTTCCAGGCAGAAGGTCCTTGGTTCACCAATCAGATTGCGTGATTGGGTTATTATTGGAGTAAATGGACAGCTGTAGCCTCTGCTCTGAGCATCTCTTACCACCGTGGACCACGGGCCTTGAGTTTGACACATGGATGTAGACTCTCAGTGTGGTGGCTCTGGCCGCTGCCATTTTCCCAGTGCTGTCAGTCAAAAAGGGTCAAAAACGTGCAGTGTGGATGAGGCAGAGGTGGGCTGAAGCCTGGTTGCTCAAATAAGCCACCTATGACAACACCCACCTGTCAAGTGGCCAAACTGTTAATTCCATGTTAAATTAGGTATAGAGACCAAAACAGTTTTTTGTACCAGGCTGTAAACATGTTTATTTCTGCTGTGAAGTTGAACATTTTAATTTGGGGACTGACTCTTTTGCAACCAGGCTGAAGTGGCCGTTTGAAGAACTGCAGTTTTCACAATACACATGTACAGCTGTCCATATTTACCACAGCGGTATTGTACTCTGAAACTGTGAGCGCTAAATCACAAATATGCCAATTTCTATGTTGCTTTTAATGATGTTTCAAATATTCGTTTAAGGACTTGGATGTGTCTAAACTCATTACTAAGTCGCTTTCAGTCTGTCTAGAAAAATATTTCCACAGGGCTAGAGTATCCAAACCCAAACTCATATTTTTAAATTTAGTCACTTGTATCAACTTGTCTTTGACTGGCTACTCAGTTTTGAGTATTACACTTTATGGCATTTCTTTTTTCAATATCCTGTAGTTTCATTCTGACAGTCAAATTAGACTAGATCACAGAAGAGCCATGGCACACACATGCAAGGTAAAGTGATTTGCATTTCATTATATTTTATCCCTATAAGATTTGTGTACACATAAAGAAGACAGTGACTGATGCTTTATTTGGATATGAAAAGCTTACAGAACAGGATATGGATCTTATGACTCATTCACTGTTCACCAGTCTACAGGTGATATGATCTGCAAAGTGCTATGTGGACTGGTTTGACTCCATTAACTAGATGTTCCTGATACTCTTAACTGTGCACATACTGTGGTGCAACAGTGCAAGCAAAACACATGACACTTTTGTGCCATAACTCTGTTATACTGTCAGTCAACTAATCAAAAATAAGCTTGAGCTACAATGTTACGGAGGAGAGCTTGGTGCAGATGATTCTGCTATCGCTCACAGTGCTGAACACAGCAAATTGCTTTATCAGCTGTGTGCATGCGACTGCTGACATTACAGGGTAACTTGTTTTTCTCTCTGCTGGGGTTGCGTGCTGTGAATCTGCTCATGTAGGGTGATCTCCCTTCCTCCTCATTTCCTTTATAATCTTTGAGTCGTGTAGTTACCCTGCCTTCCTTCCATTGTTGGGCCATTTACTGGTGTGTGTGTGTGTGTGTGTGTGTGTGTGTGTGTGTGTGTGTGTGTGTGTGTGTGTGTATGTATATATATATATATATATATATATATATATATATATATATATATATAGAAGCAGTGAACTCTTACTCAGTCCAGTCCTGAACAGTTCAAAATATTAAATATGTTAGATAGAATTTACTACCAATGATTAACTTATTGGTAGTTTGCCTGATGTTGATTCTATGATCACATGAAAACTTAAGCAGGGATGATCATGACTCAGATAAAGTTCCAGTGTGTGACATTTAGGTGGGTCCATTGTCAGAAATAAAATATAAAATGCATAAGTATGATTTTATTGGTGAATAATCACCTGATCGTGTCTCTAAAGTAGCCCAAAATGGATGAACAAACACAAATACAAAAACACTAACTTCAGGCCTGATTGGAAGCTAAATAGCGAGCTTAGTAGATAGAAGGTGTCTGGCATGTGAACAGGAAAATCACCATTGTAAGTTGTAAACATCCCAAAACAGCCTGTCCCCTACGTTGGCTGACCGTCTTTAACCCTGTGGAGGACACTGTGAATGCAAGTGCCAACCCAGCACAAAGACCTATAATAGAGGGGCTTTAGCCCCACAGAGCCCTTGAGCAGAGAAGCTGCTGACGTTTGTGCAATGCTGCCGTACAATGGGATGAACACATATCTCCACGGCAGCATATTTTGACTGGACATGGAGGCAGGGAGCTCTGACAACACGCGGCGGTCTTGTGACTGAATATGACATGGGCAGGATTCACCAGCTAGTTTTGTGCACGATGACCTTTAAAGTAGCAATCTCTACACTTTACTATAAAACCATTTAAGTCATGTTTTCAATTCATTCATTCATTCATGTGCTTTTTTGTAGGATAGGATCTGTTGTTCTCTTTTGCATTGTGGACTTATCAAAGAGCAGACAAAAATGTCTAAGCAACCGCTTCCTCTGACATGCCGCCCAAGTGTGAGTTAACACCCTGTTCACATGTCTTTGGGCTCGTACCCTTTGCTTCTCTGCTACTGTTCAGAACGAGAGACCCTTACCTTTAGCTGTACATTAGCTGCTTTTAGTGACACAAGGTATCGGTGTAGTGTGTTGATTCTTTTGTGATGCTGCCCGATGCCATCTTCGAACTGATGGAAGGAATGTAAAAACAAAGAAAGTTCAGAAAAAAGCCTGACTCCCCCATGTTAATACATGCTGCGAAAGCTGTTGCAAATGAACAGGGTCATGTGCTCAATGCCCGACAATGGGGCTTCCTTTGGCAGCTACGGTTGTTCAATAAAATTTTATACACATCTGATGGTGATTAAGATGAGGTGTAACTGATAAGGTGAAACTGGTCTGGTCTCGGTGAGCCAGCTGCTAACCTGATGTGACTTTGCTTCTCTTCTCCATGAACGTGCATGAGCGTCATTTGGACACATTCTTGTGTGCCTATGTGCTGAATATTTCACAGGGTGATGCTCTACAATGTTAACCAGTTGTTGACTGTAAATGCTTTGTCAAATGAGAGATTGCATGGTAGGTCGTTATCTTTCCACTACCATAGACCCCCATTTATCTCTGGAATCCCTGAGAAACATCTCGATAGTCAGACACACCGTTAACAATAATGTGATATAAAAATGATCTGAGGAATTACTTATGCCCATTACTGCTCTGTAATTGTACTTGTTTCTAGGTGGCAGACTTTATTCCCAAGACCAGTTCACCTAGGGACAGATAAATAATCTTGAATCTTTAATGAATATTAATGTTCGGGTGTAGAAATTGACACAGAGCAGTTCTTAATGCTTGAAAAGCTCAAATTACCCAACAAACTTTCGTCTGTCGTACACTACACCTTAAGTTTCTAACCAGCTGGTTAGAACCTAACCTATCCTGAATCTGTGTGTTAACTTTGTTTACGAGCCATGCTTCCCTTGCAAATAAGAAGTTTTGAATGTAAGGAAATGTGCACTGTCCCACTGTGGCTCAGAGCAGAGAGGCTAGATTTACCTGTGCCAGCTAGACAGCAAAATGTCTCCTTACATCATGCTGTGTAACATTTGGATCTGAGTAGTAAATGGTGCTGGTCATTGGGGTGATATATTACAGGAATGCAGCATATTTCTGTTATTTCTGCTGCGGTCAGTTATGTGAGATAGCGCTGGTGACTGCTCTGTGATGCATAGATAAGAAGCTTCTAACTGTCAGAGCACCAAATTTTCCTTGAACCAGATGACTAATTCTTTCCTGAGAAGGTTAAGCAAATTGAGATTTGGAAATGGAAGTCATGTTTTGTCAATGAATCATTTTTCTTTAGTACAACTCTGGTTTCAGTTTTGTAATTCTGACCATCAGTTATTCAGTTATAATAACGTTGTGCACACCAAAGTGATGTGAGGGCATGGTGACATCAAGTCTAATGGGCTGAGAATCATGAGCGGGCAATGAGTTGAAAACAAGCAGATGGTTTATCCGAATGATCTGAAGGAATAAAATTGAAAGTGAGTGCGCCTGAAATGTCGGTACTGATCGTTGTACGGGAAACACGAGGGTGCACAATTCATGTAAAAGTTAAAGTTAGATGTTCAGAATCAGATATTTTTGTAGCAATGATGCAACAATTTTAACTAGTAAAATGTTGTCAAAATTGCTCCAGAATGACATTCAAATATTCGCTCTAAAAAAAACACATAGGTTTGAACCAATCAAATATCTATATTTGCGCATTATGTCAATAGCAGGAGGACAAACTAATACATGTGTGTATATATAAATAAGTAAATGAACTTATGGCCTATACCGTAAAGCTTTTAAGACTTTTTACCCCCAGTCAAATATTCATTTTCACAATTGAATCTCAGATTTTTCTTTAAATATTCAAATATATATTTGAATTTACAATATTCGTTGACAGCCCTAAAAAGTGATGACCAACAGTACATAAATAAGGCCTAAGTTAATTAAGACAACTGGATTCACTGAATGAACTTCTGTCTGGTTGGAGTAAAGACAGAGGGGGAATGATGCTTGCCCTTCAGCAAGCTAAAAGCAGGGAACTAAATGTCATACAAAATGTTAGCAGTCCTGACTGAAAGCAGAACTTATCAACTGACACAACCAGCATTCAGCCTTTACTTCAAGACAGAGCTCAGTGGAATATTCACGGGAGCTGTGACCTAAAACGCACACTGTTATGATGTGCATTCAGTTAATACTGTAAGTTTGTTCTGCTCTATGATGAAGCTTCATTTGAATGCAGCTGAAGCACTAGTTGTTTTTCAAGACTCACTGGACATCATAAAGTAAAGTAAACACACATTTGCATGCTGGGAAAAGGCAAATGAAGAGCCGGAGGCAGTTTTACAGAGGACATGAGGAAACATATCCTCCAACATCCAAACTGGCTCATTGATATCATATATCATATACCAACCTGTTACCTTAATCCAGAGTGAAACTCTATGAAGCTAACATTGAGAAAGTGAGCAACATCGTGTTGAGTGTATGCCAGTTGATATAAGATAAAAAATTAATACAATAATGGTCATTGTATGAAACACAAAAACAGCCTGTGGTTCAGTTTATTTTGAGTTATTCATTATGTACTGTACAGTTATCTGACTTTAAATGTGTCGACTGGGTTCTGGAGGCGTGGTTATTGCAAGTGCACATGGTTATACTTTTTTATGGGGCCTCTGCTTATCAGTCTTGTAGAATTTGAAAGAAATTTAGAAATGTGACATCACACCAGCTAGCCTGAAAGTGAAACTTACAAAAACAGGTCTAACCTGCCTTCTTTTGTAATAAGCACCTTTGGGACATGAGGAAATGATAGTATATGTAACCTCTTTTCTTATCAGTGATAGAGCGTACATCTGCTGTGGGCCTCTACACCGTTATGTGAACAATAAAAATAGGAAACAAAGCTTTCTATAGCCCAGTTCCACTTTGTTGAATTTCTGCCCACAGCTTCAGTTTTTTTTCAGCCATTATAAGATTGGATTGAGGTTTTGTCACATGCAACAAATGGTAGTGACAAACGTGGATGGGATGGGCTACAACTGTACAGACTGTTTTAGATTATATTTCTTTAATCGACACGACAAACATTACGTTAACTGCTTGTAGACTGGACTGTGAGCTGTGACTGTGAGTTTTCAAAGAGGCCAGAAGCACATGACACATGCTGGACCTTATCAGTGATCGCAGTGTAGATGAAACCGGATTATGTTAAAAAACTGAGCATTTTTCAAGGACTAATTCTACAACTTTCTGTCACGGCAGTCCTTCAAGGATTGTTAGCCCTTATATCCTGTTTACTCCCTGCTATTGTAGTCTGTTCAGGCTGTGGCTGATCCATCTCCTTTGCCTTACTGGAACACTCATAAACTCTGGAAACTCCTGATACATCCTGCTTCTTTTTTTCTTTAACTCTGTGTCTGCTACTGCCAGCTGACACCCCAGCCAACACTGGAGTGGTAATACAGACTTCATTTAAAGCAACAGCCTTCAGCACACAAATACACACACATACACAGTATGCTCCTGACTTACCGCTGCTGTTTTGAGTCCAGTCCATGTGTGAAGTAAAGTACAGATAACCCCCTCTCCTCTCCTCTCCTCTCCTCTCCTCTCCTCTCCTCTCCTCTCCTCTCCTCTCCTCTCCTCCTGTAAACTCTCCTCTGCTCTGTCACTCAGTTCGTCTGCCTCACCCTTTTTTTCTTCTCTTTTCCTTCCACCATCTCTGCTTTCTGCTGCAGATCTTTTTTTTTCTTCCCACTTTTTCCCCCTGTCAGACGCAGTACTCCACTTTAGCTCTATGCTGTGCTTAAATGTCACTGAAATGTGGCTGCCCTGATGGCTTTAATGTAGGGGTGAGAGAGAGAGAGAGAGAGAGAGAGAGAGAGAGAGAGAGAGAGAGAGAGAGAAACTGTGTGTGTGTGTGCGTGTGTGTGTGTGCGTGTGTGTGGAATGGGTGGGTGCATCTCTTTCTCCTCCCCCATTGGTTTATCCCACCTCCCTCTCTTCTGTGCTTCCTTCGTCAGTATTTATCATGCACACAAACATCACATGCAACAGTTGCTTATTTTTGTCCAGGAAGTCTGCAATATTTAAAATATAATTTCAATTCATATTTCCTTAAAACTATATATATGTTTGTGTGTGTGTGTGTGTGTGTGTGTGTGTATAGCTTATTACAAGAAGAATGGACAGATATTACTCCTATTTGCCTCTTCCCTCTGGATACTGTCACTTCTGCCTCTCCTAACCTCAGAGAGAGAGAGACACAAACCATTCACCACTATGTCAGTAAGAGCAAAAGCCTCAGCTGTACAGAAGCAGGAAAATTGAATTTCTGAACATTTAGAGTCATTATAGCCCCACTTAAACGTGATGCAATTTAGGGCTGTGCGTCTCAACAATACCTACCATATAAATCACTAATCGGTTAAAGTGAGTGGTATCTGAGCATGATGGTGTACTTTTTGTAGCTCTTGTTGTATTTTGTGTGTGTGTGTGCACTATGTTATATGTCTCATGTGGCAACGTCAAACCACTTTACTTGACACTTAAAGTCATTTTGTAATAACACACAATGTGACCCCGGAGGGTAATGAACTGAACAAAAGTGCAGGCATCATATGTCATGATGACAAATTTTCATTTGGGACAGAAAGAATGGTTTCTTCAATTAAAATTTACAGCTCAGTGAGGACACTCATGTCAGCGTTTTACACATTTATTGCAGCAAGAAGCAGTTTTGTTTGGTGGTAGCTTGCCATCTGGTAGCTTGACACACAAATCTAACCAAATTCTCATGGCTTTTAAATATTGGTGGCATCATGTCTTTGCTGTCCATATCTAAACCAATCCAACATTAAGTCCACAGAATGCATTCTTTTTGGGTTGCATCAGCTGATACACACATCATGTGCAATAAACCTAATTATGGCTTTACATTGGATAAGTCTGTCTGTGTATGAGTGCATGTGTGAAATTGCACAAATCAGTGCCAGCACTCATGTGAGCGCTTTCCAAGATACACACAGTCAGGTTATGAGCAAACAAGACTGGCCCTTTGTGTCCATGTACTTGCGCACATTCTTAGTTATAATGCGGTTAGAGAAAGACACTTCAGTTACAGTGAGCTACAGATGTGCATCAACGACAAAAAAGACCTGTGCAAGCATTTGCACACAACCAAGTCATTTCCTGCATCCTGTGTGTGTGATAGAACAAATGGGATCATCTGATGCATTTGCTTTGAGCTATATTGGCCTGTAATACTGTAATAAACATTAAACAGTCTTTGAACACATCTCTGTGGGTTTGTGGTAGCAACATGAAAAGCACCATTACTGCATGTTCTTTGTCCGTTTTGTTTTAAGGATATAATGAAGGCTTTACAAAAAACCCTTAACTTTTACATCTCATCAACTTCTGCAGTGGATGGAGGATACAGTTTCTAATAGGTTGACCTTTAGTTAATACCTTTTTGAGTCAAACTACTGTCTCAAAAGTTAAGAATGAACATTTACAGTCCGCCTTTAAAACTAGATTTTGTTTTTGGGAGGTGTCCAGTTTGCAGGAGTGCTCTTCAGCCTGTGAGGAGCAGATGTGAAATGCGTTCTGGATCCAAAATTGCACGGAGAACCCAATGACGTCATCTTTGCAATCTTGGCCTGAGACTTAAAATATATCACAGAAAGCCTGTGTTCCAAACTGGAGGCGTGGTTTGAAGAACCACAGTAAAACTACAGTAGCTGCTACTAGCATAACAAGCTCCTGTCTTTGATTGAACTGTCATTGCTCCAGTTGTATTGTGGGTCATGTAAGCACATGGTTTAGATAATGAAGAATATGATGGAGTACTATTTTAGGGCCTTCTTCTTGTTCTTCTTCTTCTTCTTGTTCTTCTTCTTCTTCTTCTTCTTCTTCTTCTTCTTCTTCTTCTTCTTCTTCTTCTTCTTCTTCTTCTTCTTCTTCTTCTTCTTCTTCTTCTTCTTCTTCTTCTTCTTCTTCACACAAACGGTTATGTCTGCTTTTCCCAATGAAGCCATTCCTTACAATGAGTGGCAATAAATTAGGTGACAGAGCATTCTTCCCCAAGAAATCCCAGGGACGATACAATTCCCCAAAGACACTACTAATACTTTGTGTGCTTGTGTGTGCATGAGCAGGATATATGGTGCCTTTGATATATGAATGAATGTTCCTATAGTTGAACTGTAAAAAAAGAAGTAATTCAAAACAAGAAACTAATTTAGATATATGACTGTAATACTGTAACAGCATGTTAAGGTTAATTATTGTTGGAGTCAATCTTGTTTTATGTGCATACGATAGACTAGTATGTGAACACTCACACACAGACACAAAAGCACACGCTAAAACAAAAATTCCTGGCCAGATCCTCACGTCTTAGCTCATCTTGCTCCGAGCCTTCTGATCATACCGTAAAAGGAGATAGCAAAGCATGTGTGTGATTTCAAAATAATAAATAATGAAGTATGGCAGGAAACATCCTGTATCCATCCTGCATTTTGACTGTTAGGAAAAAGGGTGGCACTCAAAAGGTCAGAGGATATAAAATTTCACAACAATCCATGAAACAGGCATGACCTTAGTAGACTTCTTCTGGGTGGACTGATTTCAACAGCATTAGTTTAGTCACGACTCATGAAAACTGGTCATGAATGTTCATCTTCCTGATGACTCACATAGTGATTATCTTCTACTGATTAGGATATGGGTGCAATTACAGCAAAAGGAAACATGAAATAAAAAAAGCACAATTTTGTTTTTGTAATGTTGCCACATTTGTCCATCGGGAGAAGAATCCAGTATTTAAGTTTTCATGTTGTCATCATTAGTCGGTTTGTGGTTCCAAATAGACGGGTTTAGCCACAGTAGCAGAGCCACAGCATTGACTGTAGTCTCACGTGACCACAGAGCACTTCACTGACATACTGATTGCTTTTTACTGATCCATTAGTTTGATTTTATCAGCATGCAAAGATTCCCATTAGACCAGCACTCGATGGATGACTAAATGCATCTTTTTCTCATTATTTTCTGTGTTGATGCCAATCTTTGTTCTTTCTCTGCAGACACATCATGACTGAGCTGATTGAAACAGAGAGGCTGTATGTGGAGGAACTGCAGAGCATTATAGAGGTACAGTATGACCATACCCATTTTACAGTGCCTCATAGCTCACATATGCAATTCTAACTACAGTATGAAGTATGTGATAAAGACGAGAAGTGTAAACAAAATGTGTTTTATATTTGAGATTCTTCATAGTAGTCACCGTTTGCTTTGGTGACAGCTTTGCACACTCTTGGCATTCTCTTAATCAGCTTCATGAGGTTGTCACCTGGAACACAGTCTCCAAGGAGTTCCTTTTAATTAATGAAGGCCTGATTCAGTTCCTGTTGAGATTAACTTATCCTAGCAGAAGTAACTCTTACAGCCAAACCCCACAGGGCATGTCTTCATTACGTCTGTGCGTCACTGTTTTGGTCTGTTTTCTACGTGACATCAAACACCACAGAGAGCATTTTAGAAGCCAAGCATTTTGTCCACAAGACTTTGTTAACTTACTCAGATTTGGTCATTTTCCCTGAGTTTATGTCAAAAAAAGAACAGATGCATATTCCCAGAAGAGCAGAATGGAAACCCCGTTTCTGGGACACTTTTGGACCAGACTGCAGTGCTTCTGGTGGCACTTGAAATGTTGACTCAACGTCTATTTGAATAGCACTATTTACTGTCTGCAAACACTACCTCTGAGCATCATGGCTTACACTAATTAACTTTTGACAAGGCACATCTGTTAATTAAAAAGTATTCCAGGTGACTACCTACCCAGTGAAGCTGAGATTAATAGAATGGCAGGAGTGTGCAAAGCTGTCACAAGCTGGCTACTTTTTTGTTTACTACAAACTTCCATCCAGCCATTATCTGTAAGCGAGTATTTTCATCAGGGTCATAGTGGAGCTGGAGCCTATCCCAGCTGACTTTGGGTGAGAGGCGGAGTACACCCTGGACAGGTCGCCAGTTCATCACAGGGCACGTAGAGACAGACAACCATTCACACTCACATTCACACCTACGGACAACTTAGAGTCACTACAGTGTTCTTTTTGCTGTAAGGCAACAGTGCTAACCCCTGTACCGCCCACCACTTACTTTCATATGTGTTTTTTCAGTTTTGCTGTCGTCAATGTTAATCTATGATGTGTTTTGACTGGTGCTGTACATGCACGCTATATCCCTGTTGTCAGATCTAATCTTCTGATACAGGATCCATGCACTCTGTCACTTTTAATAGTAATCATTAGTATAGGAAAATGTACTCTGTATTAGGCACACTGCACACCATTAGTTTGGAGTTATTAGTCAATTGATTTTCTTTTTTTCTGACTCTGATGGAGTTCCTTGATATTGGATTTTATCATTTCAGTGGGGGAAAGCCTTAAAGGCAAATAGTCTCCAAGCTAGACGTTCAATAGCACTACGACTACTGGTGCATCCCCATGCTTGGTAACAACATTGATTTCCATTTAGTAGAAAGAACACAGCTGCTTCTCCTCATAAATCCAACCTTCAGAATCCACTCAGTGTGTGAACATCATATGATCTTCTGGGTTGAATATGTCGAATCAATTTTCTGCTGTATCACACATGCACACATAGGTTGAACACTGATCGTACAGTATATTGATTCCATAGAACAGAGCATGCTGTGTTGGTGTATATTAGCCTATAATTCATTCTTATCACCTACAGGTGTCGGTCTGTGGGTTGACTCTGCAGATGCACAGAGGTTGCATTTCTCTGATTGTCTTGGGTTAAAATGATGAGCTGTTTTTAGATGTTTTGCTGACGTGCCAGTTAATTTTACTACCCGCTTCCTTTTTCTTCTTCTCTGTCTCATTTTTCTCCTCCTCCTCAGGGTTATTTTGCTGAGCTGGATAACTCAGAACTTAGCCACCTCATCCCCCCTTCCCTGGAGAACAAAAGGGACGTGCTGTTCGGCAACATGCCAGAGATTTATGAATTCCACAACAGGTAAGTGGAATGCACCTGTACATTACCATATACAACACATATAAAAACATACAGTATATGAAGGAAACATACATATAGATATGGAAGATATTTTATATATGGCAAACAAAAAATCTTTTGTGACTTCCAGTTAAGGCCAAATGATTTCCCGCCAGCTGATGTGTAGACTTTGACTCCCATAGAGACAGGTTGTTCTTTAACCTGGTAACCACAGCTAACAGCACTGATAATATATCATAAACTTGCATTACATAATGAGACAAAGACAGTATTCACACTGTTGCTGTGGTGGTTGTGTACCCGGTTCAAGTAAGTGTGCACCTCTACACTTCTATTCTAAAATCATTTTATTGCCATATATCATATCAAGTCAGGATTTTCATACTCACAAACTGGTTCCATCATCAAGTGGTATAGGATTTAATTACCTTATTAATTTGGGGATCTAGATCTTGTTTTACCGTTTTTTTCAATGCTTTGAAGACAAGTCTTCCCATTACTATATCCTGTCCCTATCATGTTCCTGTTACACTGTCATTTTTATTGGTACTTAGTAATTTACTCATGTATTTCCCATCACAGCTCCACCTAAGCCTTGGCCCTTGTACTGATAAGTAGGTAGGTAGATGGACAGATAGATGGATCGATAGACAGATACCTTATTGATTCAGAGGGAAATTTATTGTTGCTGCACCTGTCAACCTGTCCACTCTAGAACAGGCACATAATCTGTTCACATTGCTAACAGTGGCAGCTGAAGCACCCAGAAGCCTGTTGACTTTTCCAGCTGGAGTGTTGCAAGCATATTATCAGCTATAACAAGCTAGCTGAACTTGACTATGAGATTTAGCTGAAACCTCCACCCCCAGATGATGTTTTATCAATTCCAGCTGACTTTTAGCTGATATTAGCCAATATTTGAGCAGTGCAACATATTTTATTTATCTATTCTTTACATATTTGTTCTTCAGCAAGTGTGCATAGGTCAGATCTATCTAACTTCTGGGCCATGCAAATCAGAATGTTGAGGAATCTGAAGCATGACAGACCAGCTGTGCATTCTGGTTGCTTAGCTATGTGAAGACCTAAACCAGAGTTGTTCCTTTCCTTTCCATCTTTTTTTCCCCTCTCTTTTTTTCTTACAATTCCTTTCCCTTCTTCCTTGATTCCTGTTTTGTCTTACTTCCTTTCTCTTTCCACACATCTTTTTTTACACAATTTCCCTGCGGGGATTAATAAAGTACTTCTGTACTTCTGATTCTGATTTCCTCTATCTCTATCCCTCTATATTTTTTTCCGTCCTAGTCTCCTTGTTAGCACTGCTTCTCATCTCTTTGCACTGTAACTGGTAAATGTTTGGCGTGGAGCCATTGTTAGGCTGCCTGGAATTATTTCCACTGGACTCATTTGTTTTGCATTTCATAAACTCAGGCTGCCAAGAATCAAATAGTTGTGTGATCACTTCTTTAAAGTCCTACTCCAGCTTCTATGAAGCTGGAAGACTTAAGAGAGGCAAATTAAAAGAGAATGTTACAAAGGCAACAAAAATTGAAATATCCTCACTTTAGTCACTACTATGGGTCAGGCTGGGTCAAAAACAATGGATCCTGCACTTTCCATAATGCAAATCAGGAGCATATTTGTCTTAGACCCTCTCTGCCTGATAAATGCCAAGATCTTTCAAACTCCACACCCACACTTTGTAACTGGCTTTGTGATAATACTTTGTGGTCTTCAGGTCCAAGTGAAGATGACATAATCACAGTTATTTTCTCTGACTTGACAAAGCTCCTCTAGAGCCACAGAACACATTATACAACTGTTCTCATAGGCTCAGTAGCTCTGGCTTCATGTGAGAATTTAATTTTATTTAATTTGCCAAAATATTTCATTGACACAAATAATGGCACTATGAATTGATGTATGAAGAAGCTTACAAAATAATATTATGTTTGATAATGAGACGAGTAGAGTTGGAGGCCAACTTTCTCAAGAAGATTCTAATAAATGACTAAAGTAACTGGACTGAAGAAATATCTTTAAAAAAAACTATAAAAGTCGTTGGAATGCTATTTTAATGGCTTGGACATGTTAAGCATTATCCAATTTGGCCTAAAGTCCAATTACAATGTCTATTGTTTTCTGATTATTTTCTTTGTTCTTAAACTGCCTGCAGGACATTTCTGAGGGAACTGGAGAACTGTGCGGAGAAACCAGAGCTGGTGGGAACCTGTTTTCTGAAAAGGGTGAGTAGCTTAGAAGACTTAGTTTACACTTTTCCAGTATAATTAAAAAAAACAAGGATGTTAATTTATTGACACAATGCACAACAGTAAAAAAAATTGGAAGTTTCTCAGAATTTAAGAGGATACTTTCAGTCAGTATGCAGGTCAGGTCCTTGGTGATGTGGACACAAGGTTAGGACCTGAGGACCTGCCCTAGTTTATCAGCATAAACTCTGAGGACCTGCTTAGTGATATCACCTGGTCTTTCTGCCTTTGTGGTGTTGTACTTCCTTCCATTGGGTTCATCCTCTGCTTCAGCTAGTTTTGCTTGTTGGCCTCAAAACAAGCATACAATTTAGTTCACCTGCTAGAAACTCATCAACACTTGACAAGGAGTAGGGGTGGTCTTGAAGTTGTTGAATCTTTAAGGATCCCAACCACTCTGATAACCCAGCTTTTTCTCTATGCTGTGATCAGGAAGAACACGCTAACATGTCAGCAATTGGGGGAACTGAATTGCAGTATATGAGCTGCAATGACCAGATATGTGTAATGTGCAATGATCTGAATGATTTAACATGACCAGGATAGCAGGAATGTAATGCCAAGATCAGTCATGGCTGCAAATATCTCATAAAATCAAATCAAAAGGAGCAGTGAGCAGCAGAATGGCTGTAAACACTAAAACACCACTGCTGGTTTTACCGATAATGCATGTACAAGGAATGCCACATTTAAATACTTAAGACGCTGCAATGCTAAATCAAAAATAGTTATCTCTATAAGACAAATTAGCCTTATGATGGTGATCAGTTTGCTGCCTGCAGAGGACTCTTGTGGAGTAGCAGATGAGACTGACTGAACAGGAGAATGAGGATTAGAAAAGACGTTTTTCCTCTTAGGCAGAGGTGTTGATACAACCAACAAGAACTGAACCAACAACATAGTTTAAATGTGAGCATTGTCAACTCACACTAGAACAGCAGTAATTAAACTATGACAGCAATAAGATGTTTGCGACTGCTCTAACTAAAAGACTGAAGGGCCTCACTCAACTGATCCAAGAGACTAAATGAGTAAGTTCTCTACAATATGTATTGACTGAATTGACTTACCATCAGCTCTGATCATATGTTCCTTAATTATCACATTAAAAGAAATTAGATTTTTTTTCTGAGAGACTTAGCAATTCCCACCAGCAAGCACTTGGTGACAGTGGCAAGAAAAAAAATAGATCATGGTGGATTAACATTTGTCATGACTGGTTGAGTATAGAGAGGGGGAGGAAAAATTGCAGCAGCATAATAATAATGATAACTACAAATACCCCAATTCCCTGCAATAAATTGAACACTATGCTTCTGTCTGTGTTGGTGTTCCTTTTTTTTAAAAATTGAGTAAGTATATTTGAGTCTATTCAGATCATGTCTGTCTGCCCTCAGGCCCCTTTCATGACTGCATGTCATATTCGGGTAATGGTTATGCCAAGGTGTCTGTTTCTGATCAGTTGCCCTGTGCTTCACAAATCTTAACATTTGAAAGAAAAATGTCAGCTGTTACTGTACAGTACATTTCCTCCCACACGTACAGTTTTTGATTAAACAAATTAGATTAGTAGAACATTTCATATTCCTGCATCAATTGAAACTGACCGAGGAAAAACCCTCTCTTCAGTAATGCATGTAATCTTTGTGTTGACAGAAAGAAGAGCTTCAGGTGTATGAAAAGTACTGTCAGAATAAACCCCGCTCTGAAGTCCTCTGGAGACAGTGTGGAGACAGCCTCTTCTTTCAGGTAACACACACACAAATACACACAATATCAGAAGACAGCAGATGCATTAATTCATTCTATCCTATACTATATATTATAATATATTCTAAACTATAATAAATAAAATGCTTAATGAAATGTACTGTAATTTGTATATTACAGCAGTTATATTCCCTAAAACGCCTAAAAGTAACATCTACCGAGGCCAGCAGACATTTTACTCACTGCAGCTTTAACACTAGGTTAAATAAAACTTGCATGTGTCACTTCCTGATGGAGATTATTTTGGTGTTTGTGACAACAGGAGTGCCAGAAGAAACTGGACCACAAACTGTCTCTGGATGCTTACCTGCTGAAGCCTGTCCAAAGGATCACCAAATACCAACTCATGCTTAAGGTAATTAACTGCACACATGTGGACACACTCATCCTTGTGTTTGTGGCATTGTAAAGACAACATTTGAGAATATGCCCTCCAGGGACCACCCTTTCTAAAGCCAAAATAAAATCAGACAGTGTCCTGGAGTGTAAATGAGATACCAAGTTGGTATTAAATTATCAGTCAGACAAAGTAGAGTTCCCTGACTTGAAAATGGTGGACTGGGAACAGCTGTCAGGGACTTGTCAGATATTTAGTTAAAAAATGTTGAATGACTGTTTTTTCTTTTGCTCGCATACCACTTGAAAGCCCAGTGTGTAGGATTTAGTGGTATCTCACCTTAACCTGCCTTGACACCTGCATTTATATAGAGTGCTTAGTGTCCCAGAAGTGTCACTCTCATAAGTGAAGCATTTCCACACTGCTTTAGTCAGAATGGTTAGTCAGGTTGGTTTCTCTAGCATGTCTGAGTTTGTTGTGTTCTTACAACACAAATCTAGAAAATTTGCAACAGTTTACCCTTTTTTTTCAGAGACAGTAGATATAGTATTTAAGATATAGATATAAGTATAGTATTTTACATCTTTTGGTCAAATTGTGGGAATGAATGGATGAAAAATGATGGCGATAACCATTGTGATTTGACTTGCTCATTAAAGCTTTTTTGTAAGTTGATTTAAATTAATCAGAATCTGCTACTTTATAGGTCCTAGTATTAAGTGCACAGTGTTATCACTATTTAAAGGTATTTTGACAGGACAAAAAAAAAAAGCCAGACAAAGATCAGTACAAAACATCACAACTGCTTACCCCTGGTAACAGGTCAAAGGTTAGCCACAAAGCAGTTAAACGCTGATAAGCTGTCACAGAATTTATCTGATTTGTTGCCTCAGCTGTGGTTAAAATTCCACAGACCTCAAAGGAGTGGCATTAGAATAGTTTGAGACACTAATATTTGCTTGCTTGTTTTGTTTGATTTGGCTTCATGATCTCATTAAAACACTCCAAATTTAGTTTAACTATGATTAGTACATCAATAACAGGCCACTGTTTTCTGACTAATTAGTTTAGCCTGCTTCACCTAACCCCCCACAGGAGTTCCTAAAAGCTCTTTTTGAGCCTGGAGCCACAGTGAGGATTTACTGCAGTCTCTCACCATGTCACCTTGAACATATATTCTGCTACACTCCTCACGGTGGACTATAGAGGTTAATGATCCATTCTTTCACCAATCAAAAAGACTGCAGACTTTGCTTGATCATATGGAATGAGTATGAAGCCTCTAACCTTTCAGCAAATCTGATCAAACCAAGTTTGATGGAGGTTCTGCACTTGCCCACTCACTATTCCCCTTCTCATGTCAACTTAAGATTGGACATGATTTTTTGATGAACTGAAGGATCTGTGTGTTTCTTTCTTGACTTTATTCTTTGGCCAGCTTCACCAGCACCAGCTGGAATTTCCTCACACTTATTGGTTTATTACTCAGTGTTTCTGACGTTCTGCTACGTCGGATCAACATGCATCTCAAAACAAATGAAAATAAAATATTTTAATGAAAGATGAAGGAAAATTTATTAAACAGGGTCATAGGAAAAGGAAAAGTATGTAGAAAGAGCTCCAAACACGAAACAAATCTGCCTCAGTGTGCTTCCGTTTAACTTTCACACTTGCACATACGTCTATTTCTTGCTTCTTGAAAGCTCCTGAGAATACTTCACTGTTTAATTAGATATTGCTTCAATAAAAGATTCTTTCATTCAATTATTTTTAAAATTAATTAACTCTTAAAATCTCTCCACATACACTTCCTTGTTCATTACAGCCAGTTAAATGTCACTAATAACATACTAGAAGAGCTGTTACCACAATAATTGTGTCAAGGCATCCTCAACATAATAAACCTGTTACCTCAGCCTGTTGGAGTTAATGATTAACTCTGGCTGGCGCTCCTCCCTTCTCTTATCTTGTCTCATCTTGTAAGCAGGATTTTAGAAAGACATGAGTTCCCACAAGTTTTTCAAACTGCTAATTTCTAGATAATTAGATTTTTTTCCTGAAAGAAATACAAAGGGCCTGACCTCACTTCCCTCTGTCCTTCATCCTGCTTTATTCAATCATTCTCAGTCTGTTCTTTCTTTGTCTTTCAGGAGATGTTAAAGTGCAGTAAGGGTGAGGGGACGGCTGAGCTGGAGGAGGCTTTAGCCACCATGCTGGACATCATCAAGTCTGTCAATGACTCCATGCACCAGATAGCCATCACTGGCTTTGAGGTCAGTATGAGAAATTAATTCATCATCATCATCGTCACAACTGCATGTACACTGCATGTGAAAATAAAGAGGTTGAGAATTATGAGAAATAAGGCAACCACCAAGTCACTTCACTTTTCTTTTTTTATTCATTTAGACAATACATGCAACATATAATATAGTCAATACAGTACATACATATATGCACACATATCTAAAGGTCACGTGGTATGGCCACCACCACTCTTTGGCCACTAAACTCAACCCTACAGTCCTGGAAATCTTATGACTGTCTCTTAATTATTATCAAGTTTTGAAACAACAACATGTCAACAGTCAATCTGTCATACTGTAGGCTCATCTACAGACCACCCACCCCCCGAGAAAGTTTAGAAACTAAGCTGAGCTAACTGTTTAGTTACATTCCTAAGTTAGACTTGACTAACAGTCAAGTGTTTGGGCAGTGGTAGTCAGTAAGTGAGCTTGTGGACCGGCAGGATAAATCTTGGTAAAAAGTGAAAAGCACTGTAATTCACCCAAATCCAAACATGGATGAGTGGATCACGGTTTGAACATCTGTGACTCAAATATGTTAAGATAAAAGCGTTTGCATTGTTTTAATGTTGACTCATGTGAGACCCAAGTTTAAGGGAGGAGGATTTCTGGAGAATTTGATGAAGTGCATAATAAAAAATTCATAGTTCACTGTATTTTTGTGAGTTAAGGGAGCAATTAGAATATTTATTCCTCTCAGGCTCATACTTTCTGTACTAAAGTTCTGAAATGGTTTCACAACATTGTCCAGATGTTCTGCATAGGTTTCCATTTTTCCGTTTTCAGCTTGAATTCATCCAAAAGAGAAACAAATGCAGATGGATGTAATGGTATTTTAATGAATGGAATAGATTTGTTTTAAACAGTTTCCCAAAATGCTCCTGTCATACATATCCAGTAGAATACACAAGCATTAAGTTTCATCTGGTCAATTTTTGTTCCAACAGTTCATAAACATCAGATTACTGTAACATGCTAGCCTCTGACTCAGACAGCTGTGTTGCAGCTGTCTCAGCTCTGCCTCCAAGCGATGAGTCAGTGGACACGAGGAATGTAATGCATCTTTTCCTTCCCTCACTTTTCTTTGCTTCAAAGAGACCAGAAGTGGCGTAATCATCACACTGTGTGTGTGACTCCACACTCATGTGATCAAAGTGTGTAATGAAGCTGGAGCTTTCAGTAAACCAGCATTTTCTTTAACCTTGAATAACTGTGGTGTGTGTGGTTTCTGACTTAAACATTTACTTGAGTATGTGATATAAACACTGTTGTAGTCCAAGCAGCTGTGTTGAAAGATCTCTCACTGATATCAAGTTCAGTTCCTTTTCCTCATTCCACAATCTCTTCAGTTTAATTTCCTATTCATTCACTGTGTGAGAAGGCACGCAAGTACACAACTCTGACTCTGTGACCAGAGTTTTGAGAACAGATCTTTTGGAGATTGAAACTACACAAATAACAATTCCTCTTGGTTCCTGGCAGCCCTGGAAATTCTGAAAAAGTCTGTCTACCCAGCCTAAACCCCAGATCATTGATTAACCTAACCCTCTCAAGAATGACCTGTTATTGTTAAGGTCAGAAAGTAAGCAAGAGTAAGTAACCAGAAAGCATACTTTCTTATTATTAATTATCAAAAGGTTAAGAGCAGATGAGATGTTGTAGTAGTAGCAGTAGTAATATAATAATGATAATAATAATAATAATAATAATAATAATAATAATAATAATAATAATAATAATAATGATAATAATAATAATAATGAACAATAATAACAATAAACAATGAAGTTACAAACTGCATTAACCACGATTAAAATATTAAAATATTTCAACACTATATATAAAATCAGGCAATTAAATACAATTAAATACTACTTAAAAGTGAAATAAAACTCAACAATACCGATAAATACTAATAATAAAACTGATAAGTGATAATAAGACACACTGGCGTCTGTTTTGATAATAATCTCTGATAATAATCTCTTGATTTCCTTTCTTTGATCCGGTCATAAATAATATGACCACTAGAGGGTGCTGTCACTTGAACATAAACATGTAATTTTGGGGCACTTGCTGACAACCTCCAAAAATGTACAGTGTAGTCCCCGCTCATTTTAATGTAAAGAATGGACCCTATTGGTGTGAAAAAAGACTATCCTGTTTTTATGTTTTGAAAAAAAAAAATATCCAGAGTTGAGACATTTACTGTATGTTTTCACAGAATCACATATTTGGCGTCAGTGATCCAAGTCAGATAGAACAAATTCTTTTACTATGAACTCCTTTTGTTCATGATTATCTGCTCCTTTGTGAGATTTGATCATGAGAATAACCAACGGCCCTAAACTGCTTTTCTGTTCAGGGCCTGGCTCCATGTGTGGGTTTATTGTCAAAAGTGCCTTGCAGAAAAGAGAACTAAACTGTCATTATACTCGTTTACTCATGCATGCTATATATAGCAACAGGAAGCACATAAAATAACCGCTTCCGTGAATTCTTTGACTGGTGCTATAAAGCCTGACCGTGTTTATGTTGACGTTGACAGGGAAACCTGAGTGAACTTGGGAAGCTGCTGATGCAGGGATCCTTTAATGTGTGGACTGACCACAAGAAAGGCCACAGCAAGGTAACAACCTCACACTCCTGTACATATCATGACTGTCTCTTTATTATCAGAGGTCTGGAACAGAATTATTAGTCATTTCAACATGAGTCAAACACAAGAGCTTCAAAGAACCACAGGTTCTACATAACTCCTTAAAGGACCAGTGTGTAGGATTTAGTGGCATCTAGTGGTCTAACACTTATAAGTACTGTTTCTTGCTTCAAAATGAAGATGCAATAATGAACAGAACATATGCAGGTTTTTGGTTTGACTGGTTTTATTGGTAACATTCTGACCTATTTGAAGGAATGTCAACAATGTCACAGTGTTGTTCAGTTGACGTTAACAAGCGTGTTCGCACATCTCAGTCTTAGATTTAGCGTTCCAGAGATTGGTGTGTGACTATACTTGGCTTTGTTTGAGTGAGCGTCCTCCTGGACATCAGCCAAAAGTGACGAAGACAGAACACTGGGGAAAGGAATTACAATCATGTGTAGACTAACATCACTGTAGTGTTCATATACTTTATTAGGACCATTGGTAACCAGCTTACTGTTTGCAAATCAGCCAACGCCATGATTCAACCACAGCACACAACCGAGCCACAGCCAGCCAGCCAACTGGTGTTGCCAACTTTTTTGCTGTGAAAGTAGCCAACAGTAGCTTTAAGATCCTCCAGTTCCTTTGTTAGTTTGTGTGCACAAACACAATAATTTGCAACTTCAGAGAATTGATTATGATTTCTCCACTACACCTGTGGGGCTCTATTGGCAAACTTGACATCACAGACACTGGAAAAGAATACCTACCGGGAGACTACCTACCCGAGAGATCCACTGCAATGGAATAACCAGGTCAAGCAAGTTAAGAGAGAGCTGATAGATTTTCAGATTGTTTGGAAATGAAAACACAGTCTGGAGCATCAGGGAGGAGTTATCAGACCGGTAAATGATGAATTACAGTGAATGAGCATAGTTTTTTATATAGTTATCAAAGAAAGAACATAACCAACAACAACACTGATAAAAACAATGACACATTTGTGTCATTAGGTTAGGATTGATGTTGAAGCAGCTGATGTTACATGTCATCTATCATGACCTCAACAAAACACTTATCAACATGAATATAATAGTTGGCAGACAATACAGTGACTGACTGATTATGATTGCAGGTGAAGGACCTGGCCAGGTTTAAGCCCATGCAGAGGCACCTGTTCCTGTATGACAAGATGCTGCTGTTCTGTAAGAAACGAGAGGAGACCACCGACGGACACGAGAAGACCCCGTCCTACAGCTTCAAACACTCGCTCAAGGTCAGTATCTAAACTGGTGCTGTGCGTGTGTCTTGTAGCAGCTGTGGAGCTGTGTTTCTTGACTGTGGTTTATCACACACCATTAAACCAGTTGCAGTTGCGGTGTTGCAGCAAAACAAAGAAAACACATTGTGTTTTGGTGAGTAACAATGGAAACATAACTCGAGACACATTCAGGATATTTAAAACAATGAATTGGCTTGGCAAAAGTAATGTATTTTAGTTTTATCCATTTATTGCAGTCAGAAAGATTAATTATAAAAACATAAAATGAAATAAACTTGTGTTTAAAGCTTCATTAATTGATTATTTGGCAACTTTTGGGCAGTGGAACAGAACACTAATGAAATATCACTGCAGAAAGTTATGATCCATGTGTCATATACTGTACACTGTACACATCCATGCATGCATGCACACAAATACCACAACTACCTCAGTATTTTATTGTATTAAAATACCGGACTGCTGCTATGACGACCATCTGTGTTCACTTCCAAACAAGTTCCACAGCGCACAAGTCTCAATGGAGTATGAGAGAAATTCAATCACTCCTCCCAACAGCTGAGCGAGTCACGTTTGTGTTTCTCTGCGTTGCGGTGAACTGTACCAGGTTTGCGTTCATACAGGCTGAGGACCTCATACCACATGCACTGAAACGGAAACATCCCGTGGTAGAGCACAAGCAGTAATGAAAATGCAGCACGACTGACAAAGCTCCTTCCACATGCTCAACGTGGTAGTGACATTTTGGACCTCAAGTGAGCCAGTCTGTATCTGAAGATATGTTCAGGTCATTTAGAGTTGTCGTTGGTGATGCAAGACAAGATATTCAAGGACTTGTCATCGTACTGACCAAATGCTGATCTGTAAAGGCTTTACACGTACAGTATTTGATTCACATTAATCGTGCAAAGCATGTCAACTTGTTGAACATAATGTCATTAATTGCAAGTTTCTTTTAGAATTTGTACACTAATTAAGACGGGTCTTGCATTATTACCTAATCTTGTGGCCCTACACTGCAGAGGAGCTCTTGGTGAGCAGTTCTGTCCCTTTTTTTAAATTTATTTTTACATCAGCTATGGACTTAAATATTTAAAAACAGCCATCAAAATCAAAGTACATGTGAAATATACTGATGTGTGTTCAATATCCAAAATATTTTGGCTTCATTGTTGTACAGTGGATGGAGACGTGTCAAACATCAGGTGCAATGTCTTTTTTGTCTTGGTCTTTTCATGGGAATTTCTGACCAAAAGCAAAAATGTAGAATCTAGCAAGCTTTATCATTCATTGAAAGGGACACACCAACATTTGCATCTCACACTATGTCTTTGTCCTCCTGTCTCTGCCCAGATGAGCTCTGTGGGCATCACGGAGAACGTCAAAGGTGACAGCAAGAAGTTTGAAGTGTGGTACAATGGCAGAGAGGAAGTTTACATCATCCAGGTATGTTAATGAGGGAGAATGAGACAAAGCAGCTTGTCAGTTTACTCAAGTCTTTTCTTAAAGAAAATACTGAGGATGTGTGCTTCAGTCTATCTATTTTAGTCCACACCACTACACCACTGCATTTGTTTGTCAGATGCAGTCAAAATTGCAAAAACAGGCGATAAACTTGCACACACTGTTTATTTGCAAACATTCAATAATTTTAGCTTTTCCGATGTTTTCATTTCAAAACTGTTGAGACCAAAATTAGTATTTCTATAGAAAGAAATCCTCCTGTTATTAAAGAAAGATGTTAAACAGATTTGTGCTTTGGAACTTTTCGACTTTCTTACCCCCAAAATCCGACGAACCCTCCAATTTATTTGGTGACCCAACCTGAGGATTTGGAGAGACTAAAATACATCTAAAGAAGACAGACCACAGTCCTCCTCTTGGGGGCAGTGTTGCACCACATAGCTCATCTGAGTCTCTCATTGAGGAAAACAGCATTAGTTCTGAAAAGCTTTTGTTGTACATGTTGCTTGATGTGTGCGTGTGTGTGTTTGTGTGTGTGTGTGTGTGTTTGCATGTATGTCCCTCCCCAGGCTCCTTCCATGGACGTGAAAAATATGTGGGTGTCGGAGATTCGGAAAGTTCTTACAGGCCAGCTGGAGGCATGCAGAGGTACACACACACACACACACACACACACACACACACACACACACACACACACACACACACACACACACACACACACACACACACACGTGACATCATACAAACATAGCATGGACACGGAAACACTGGATTTCTTATCATTGGTTGCTGTTGTTGTCATTTTAATGTATCCTCACAGTTTTACAGCGTATCTCATGCGAACATTCCGCTTTATTATTCTTATTCACATACTGTTTGATTTCCAATTCCATCTTAGTGGCTCTGTCATCATTTCCTCCTGCAACAACTCAGTTTCTTCCCGTTATCAGGAAGATTTTCGACTTAACAGCAGTATCTATCAACACATCTAGGAGTCATCTTTGGCTGGAGATAGGCTTGTCACTCTTGGACTGACTGCCAAGTCGTGGAAACATCCTCTTTCTAATACTTGGAACTGCAGACTGAAGGGGAAAAAAGTAATTTACAAATACAATCACAGTCTGTTTAGCTGACACAAATGCATTGCAATAATTCCGATATATAATAATACTCAAACAGAACAATGTGACTCTCATGTAATTTAACTCCTGAGTTTAAGTCATTCTGATTAAAAATCATCTTTTTTTTCACTCTGGTACATTTCCTGCATCCAGATCACTGCTGCACACACACACAGGAAGTGATGCATTAACAGATTTGTTCTCCTTGTAACTTTTATGAGCAGTGACCTTTAAGAAGTACTGCAGAACAAAAAAAATCACTGATGAACAGCATGTACAGTACAGCTGACTCTGTCACTAAGAAATTACATTTAGGTGGTAATAATTTATTTCCCTATTTATAATACTGCAGTCACGATGAGTGTGTGCTGTATTGCACCACTGGCTATTTTGGCACAAAACGAATGAAATACTTCTAACTGATACGTTCAGTATGAACCTTTTGATTGCAGACTGCAGTCCATCACTTGGTCTGTATGTTTGGGCGAAGATTTTCAGAAAGTAATGCATCACAATCTCCGCCAATCATATGAAACGGTATACACTTCCTGACACCTAAGCAGTGGTGGTGTCCTCGTTTAGAAGTGTTGCGAACGTTGTGTGGATGAATGAAAACAGATCGTGTTGTACCTGAGACGGTTGAGAAAGGTTTCATTTGTCGTCTTTGGTGAAACCAGGCCGACGATTCAGCCCCAGACAAAACAACCCATTTGAAAACATGATTTCAGCGACAGGATTGATATTTTACAGATTAAAGAATCCATCAGTGACGAACATAGAAAAGTAATAATGTCATTAATAGTTGTGGCTCTGGTGTAAAGATGAAGCATGAAAACAGAATGCGCTGACATACACTCCCCCCGCCCCCCCTTGTGTTCCTGCCTCTCTCGGCCCTCTCTGTACCAGTGAGCATCAGTTGTCCACAGTTCCACTCTGTGGTCCTGACTGACAGGAAAACCACCCTGTGTGAGCCGCACACACTGCCTATCTGACAACCCGTCTAGGAGTGTGTGTGTGTGTGTGTGTGTGTGTGTGTGTGTGTGTGTGTGTGTGTGTGTGTGTGTGTGTGTGTGTGTGTGTGTGTGTGTGTGTGTGTGTGTGTGTGTGTGTGTGTGTGTGTGTGAGCAGAGTAATAACAGCAGCCCTGTCATGAAGCCTGGAGAGCAGAGGCTGTAGTAGACTCTGACGGCCGTGTGTGTGTGTGAGGAGGACTGAAAGAGAGAATAAAATTGGTCTGGGAAAAGGAGAGGGAGGAGATTGAAAGTGATGGGGAGCGAAGAGAAGAGATTTTCAGGATGGAGACGGAGGCAGCACGGAGGGAACTAAGGGAGGGCTTGAAGGGATGAACATGAAAGGAAGGAGGGCAGGTGTGAAGAGGAAGATGAGGAAGAGGAAGTGCGGTCATTTCAGCTCGGAGAAGGAGAAAGGGAAAAAGAGTGAGATGGATCATAAGAGATGATTGTGAGAAATGCTTCAAGGAAAATGTCTGTTTATTACGAGCTGAGCCTTGTGATGAAAGGTTTTTCTGGAACTTTTCAGCCACATCTCACTCTTTTTCTCTCTTTGTTTCTTTTTATTGTTGAATTGCTGGGTCAAATGTAAAAAAAAAATAATAATAATAATACAAAAACTCATCGCCATGACAACTGCCTATGAGATATTAAAAGTTTGTCCTTGATCTATTTCCATAGTCAAGTCAGTCAATCTCCATCAGTAATAATACTATTGTTCTCACCAAATTAACCTGCTGAGATCTGCTGTGTAGCATTACAAAGAAGTGAGGCAGAGGTCAGAGAAGGAAGCCTGTGAATGGGATGTTGTTATCAGATCAATACTTGAACAAATCTGGGTGGTCGCAGTGCTAACAACCACTCAGGTGTCCATGTCTTCTTGATAGTTAAGTCTGCAGGGGCAGGACCAAAAAGTGTGTGTCGTAATCACGATTAACTAAGAATTGCTTCTTTGTGAATTCATGTTTGTGGCCATAAAGAGAGAAATACTAAGTGCACACACATGGCAGTGAGCAAATGTACAAGAAACTCGACTTTATTTGGAAGTCACAGGCAAACAGACAGCTAAGTTAACACGCGACATTCAGAGATTAAACTGTGACAGCCCGTCTCACACCGAGGTGGTAAGGTATTTTTATTCATGTCATTTTGATGAACCAGACCTCACTGCCACATATGTATCTGACCTCAGACTATCCTCCTTGAGCCTCTGAACTAATACTAACTAAAGATGGAACTAACTAATGGAAATGTTTAAAGAACAACAAGAATCCTACCAACCTACGCTCCATGTTCGCTGCCTCCAGACTGTCTGCACTGCTCGATTCAGAGATCTCGAGGCTGCATGGGGAAAAAAAAGACATGACACAGCCTGAGAGGGAACATGCCACAAAATATTCAGCAGTTTTCTGTTCACCAGCTTACAAACTTATGAAGCACCTTCTTTGCAGAGCAATAGGAAAATTAGACAAGATGAGATCTTATTGGTTTATTGATCTCTCCTGGAGGAGATTGGCCCTCGGAGCAGAATAATTGAAATGATTCAGCAATAAAATGGAAAAGAAAATATGATGTAAACACAAAAATACAGTTGTACAAATAATTTCTATGAGGCATTACTTATTCAGTCCACTAATTCATGTGCTAAGTTGGCTGTGTAAGTTAAACGTAGGAATTGCTTACACGTATGGATTTATTATAATTTCTCAAATAATAGCCTGGAGGCATGAAGGAGGCGTGGAATTACCTGTACTCTATTTCTCATGATTAATTTCACAGAATTTAGTCCGTCAGAACAAAAATGGTCCTGTCATACTAACCACTGTGCTGCTCTGTTTTTTCACTGAAGGCATAAGTGCTGTGAAAATGTACGTTATGCTTACATGATTGCGCACATTAAATCCTGAATTTGTCCGTTAAACGTGCAGGTGATGTGGAATGTGCATTAACAGGAAATGAATCTGAGCAGATCAGAAGAAATAAAGAACTGTTTTCACACTGATTTGCTTGCTAATTCCAAGGCCAGTTTCTCTCTGCAGTTAAATAAAGGCACTGGGCATGCAATTTTGATAGTTTACTTACAGTGCCCGGAAAAAGCATGCCAAGGTCCTCACCTCGCCCGCCACCTGGCTGACGGTGCACCTGACCCTTATGCCTCTCCCTGCGGGTGATGGCCCTATGTTGTTTTTTTGGGCTGGGCCAGGTCCCGTGGGCTAAGGCCTGACCATCAGGCACTGGCCGGCAAAATACCCTCTCGGCTCTGGCTACAGAAGGAGGCTCCTGCAACTTTTCATGTTCCGTCTCATACTGTAACTCTAATTTGCCGGAGGGACTTCATAGCCCATCTAGCCTGGGAACGCCTCGGGATCTCCCAGAAGGAACGAGAATGTGTTGCTTGGGAGAAGGTCGTCTAGAGCGCCCTGCTAAACCTGCTGCCACTGCAATCCGAAGTGGAAGTGAATAGATGGACAGTTTACTTGCTGTACATTTTTTCTGTTTACATGAGGGGATCCAAACCTTTTTGGTGTGTGACCCCTAAAATCAAAGGAGTGTCTATCTGCTGCTGCCTGTCACAGATTGTTTGCAAGTTGTCCTTCTCAGATGAATTGATTTGGATCATTTTTAGAGGCCTGAGGAGGTAAAATTATTCAGTACTTCTCATGGAAAAAGAAAATATCCCGTTAATCATCTCACGACCCCTGGGAGTTGTCTTGCATCTCCTTTGGAGGTGATCCAACTCCCTGGTTGGTTTTGTAGATTCCGATTTTTTTTTTTAAAAGAAGCGGGAAGTGAAAAAAGCAGTGAAACGTGAGTTAAATGTGTACACGTAAGCTCGGATGCACTGATTTGAAAAGAACGGCGAGCCTTTGTCTGCAGCTGTGCACGAAGAGTCTCCTCACTTCGACTCCTTGCTGCTGCTCTCTGCTAACGTTCTCCTCTCACACCTCAATGGGACCAGCCTTTATGAATAAAACATTGCTAGATCCATGATGAAAAAACATATCCCTTTTGCTGAGTACAATATTTGGAGCATGTGGAATAGCTCTGTGCTGAGTCTGCATTTCTGCGACAGGTTCATTGGTCGCTTGGAACAGGAGGTGACAAGCCAGATCATTCACAGAGCTTGGTATTTCACTTATGTGAGCTATGCGTTTGGCCGGGGCTGCGGCTCACTGTCTGCAGTTATTTTACTAGGTCCTTCTCTAGAGGTTTCTTGTCACACAGCAGAATCCCACTGAAGGCCAGATTTGTTAACGCTGCATTTATGAAGCTTCTTGTTTAGATATGGGTTGATATCCAAAGCTGTATCCCGGTGACTTCAGTGTCGATGTTTCTTTCTTTCTTTCTTTCTTTCTTTCTTTCTTTCTTTCTTTCTTTCTTTCTTTCTTTCTTTCTTTCTTTCTTTCTTTCTTTCTTTCTTTCTTTCTTTCTTTCTTTCTTTCTTTCTTTCTTTCTTTCTTTCTTTCTTTCTTTCTTTCTTTCTTTCTTTCTTTCTTTCTTTCTTTCTTGCACCACAAAGTGATTTCTATCAGGCCAATAAAAGCAGCCCAGTTGACGCAGCAGTTCTGGTGGATTTTAAGCATGAAGATAACTCTGAAAGAGTCAGAGGAGCTTTTTGGTGTAAAAGATGTCATCGTTTAACACTGCTCTGGAGGTCAGACACTCCACCTGAAACCAGAACCTTCCATTTCACAGCTAATCAGAAAACCAGCGGGGTTAGATCGTTTCACATCCCGTCCTGCACTATTTGTTCTCTTCTATGATTTAATATCTTAACCTTTTTAATGAGGACTCACCTTGTACTATTGTCGCCACTAGCTACCATCCTGTCCTACTATCCTTTCTGTCCAGACCAGACACCAATATAAGGGCACAGAGGACTACAAACAGGACACAGTAGCCACCTCAAGGCCCCTATGACACACTTAGACACACTGCACGGGACAGGACAAAAAAAAAGTGCCCTTGAAGGGTACTGATCCCACAGCTACTCTCACAGAGCTGTTAAGAGGCAAATAGTAAAAGAGTGTTGCTGCACAGGACAGCGTGAAGGATGGAGTCTGTCCTCACTAGAAAAACAACAGCGTTCAAACACTGAAGATGACCTGAGTTCATGTTTTACTGTAGAGTAACTTGGACTCGTCAGTTCAGGAGATTTTTTTTCTAGATGGAGGGCATCAGACTATTCTAAATATTTGAGAGACAGGTGTCATGTTGTAGGTTCTTGTCATACTTAATCACATGAAGAAAATTCAGCTACTTTATAATATTGTCGCTAGGAGTTGATTGTAAACTGGAAGGAGTTAGAGACCATGACACAGACTAGGGATGTGGGGAAGACTGTAGTCAGGTGACAAATTAAAGGAAACACCTGGATACATGAGTGGAGAAACAATGCAGATGCCATCCACAAAATCATTGAATTCTATGAAGCAAAGATCTCAAACCAATTGAACACCCGTGAACCAAATTCTGGACCAACCTGTTAGACAGTGCTCTCTGTCACCCCCAATAAAGATCTTTTGGAAGAATGGTGTGCATCCCTCCAGTAGAGATCCAGAGACGTATAGTGTCAATGCCAAAGGAGCACTGAAGCTGTTCTCACAACTCGTGGTGGCTTATAAAGACACTTTGTGTTGGTTTTTCCTTTCATTTCTCACCCATCTGATACAATTGTTCCCGCTGTTAGGGAAGCGGCTTTGTGTATGATTCACTGTCACTGCAGATTTAGTTTATGTTGATTTATATTCATTCTGGAGAGAAGATGTTATAGTCTGGTTAGGCAGTGAACGGTATGTAACACAGTTATGTGATGGTTTTGTGCATCTGCCAACAAAGGATCAGAAGCAGAACTACTGTAATGTTTCAACCCTCCTGCATGTCTATGTACACACAGTGAACACCTGCGACACCAGAGCCTGCAGTTCACGTGTAATCTCAATGTTGATTCTTTTAACTGTATCCACATGATCTGAAAAGCACGCTGTCAAAATGTGAAAAACCATGAAAGTAAAAGACTGTAAAATATGCCATGAAATATAATGTTTATTGTATACAGTAAAAGACAGTCACTTCAAAACCTTTATATATATGGCATTTTAAGATAATTTATACAGAATAAAGTATTTCATATTAGAAAAAAGACGATAAAACACTGTAATATTTCATGAAAACACCTTTATTTATACAGCATTCATACGATATTTTCATATAAGTTGTATGGCAAAACAATGTTAGGTGTAGGCTAAAAGGCCAACCTTAAATGTGAAATCAACAGTACATTTTACTGTAATATTAGGGAAAAGCTATACCGTATTTATTATGGTAAAACTGCCTTCTTTTTTAACTGTAAAGGTTTTTGTGCAATTCAGTGTTGTCATTTAAAGAATAGTAAAACATAATGTCTCTCTTGTGTTTACAGAAGCCAGCCAGCTCAACATCTTCGGGGCCCCCATGAGGTGAGCAACAACAACAACAATCCACAAAGTGAATCATCTCAGCATAATAACTAAAAGTTCTAAACTGCCATGATGCAGATTTTGCACGGGATTTGAAGCCTTGCACTTTGTTGTCAGAACATCCCGGGGAACATAAAGACAGGGGGGAATTAAGATTCAGACATTTAATTGGTTCACACTAGTTCTACCTGTGTCTCTAATCCAATAGGAACGTCCGTAAGATGGCACTGAGACAATCGGATTCATCAAGTCCAGAGTCTGGCTTCAGGAGGAGCAACCCCAGCCCTAACATGAGGCAGAAGAGAGGTAAGAGGTCACTTGTTACCTGAGAGTGTAAACCCTTTGGCTTGCCGCCAGTGTTGACTGTGGCAACAGCACATGCTGTCACACACACACACACACACTGTTGTCAACCATAGTTGGGGATAAGATAACAGGTACGATTTCACGCTTGTGAGAAAGCCCTCTGTGTTACTTTCCAGTGAATATCAACAGTCTAACAACGTTTGTGTTGACCAGAGCTGTGTGTGTGTGTGTGTGTGTGTGTGTGTGTGTGTGTGTGTGTGTGTGTGTGTGTGTGTGTGTGTGTGTGTGTGTGTGTGTGTGTGTGTGTGTGTGTGTGTGTGTGTGTGTGTGTGTTTGTGTGTGTGTGTGTGTGTGTGTGTGTGTGTGTGTGTGTGTGGTGAATCTAAGACTAAGTCAAGCTGACAGGAGGGCTTCGCAACATCATCAAGAATCCACTTCATCTCCCTGTGTCTTTTTAGGTTCCTTCAGTCAATTCAAACTGTACTTTTAATTATGTAGCGAGAATCCTGTGTTTTTACCAAACTGTGAACTGTGTTGTTACAGACTCTAGATATTCTTACCTTAAATTTACACCACAGTTAAAACATTGGAGGCAAGCGTGCATCTGTTTGATCTACACAGACTCCAGCATCCTTTCCCCTGAGGTCTTGTGTAAGGAATCAGCAGCCGGTGTCAGCCTCAGTGTTTTTTACCAGGGTGACTAATGTCAGAAATACCATCACGACCACCCGTCTGTTCAGTTGACAAGACAGTTATGAGCTGACTGTGTGAGAAATAGACAGGAAGCAAACATTTTGGTGTTTTTACTTTCACAGAGCTCCAGGCGGCCACAGTGAAACCGGAAAAGCTTGATCGATCATTATAGATCAAGTCCACAACCGTACAGAGACAGTGCAGGGCTAAGCTGCAATTTTATGTCTTCATTGGAAAGTGACAGTGGAGTGAGGGGATGACGGGTCTTTTAAACTGTCTTCAGATTGAACCGCTCCTGAGGGGGAGTCGGTTTCTGTGCCTTATATGAATCCTAAACAGGGATATAGTTGCCTTAACTTCAACCTGTTCTGTCCTGTGACAACTGGTTAAAACGATCTTTAAGGTCAGACATTCCAGATCTATCCAGATCATTTTTAAAACTTCCAGTAGTTTAACAATATTATAAAAATGTCATGACCTGAAGGCAGCTACAGTTAAAAAAATACAAACAGTTCAAAAATCCAAGATGAACCAGTCTAACGAAAGTCCAACAAACACAATCCAGGGTGCAAATCAGGGTGCAACTGAATTTAAAAGAAAATGTGGGAAAACACAAAGACAGGAAGTAGAAACACAAGACACAGAGGAGGGAGGGTTACAAAATAAAACAGGAAACTCAGAACAACAAACTGAAAACCTTGACACATAAGTGTCAAACTAATTTAAAACATTTCAGCCTCAACAGACAGACTTAATTCAACATGTATTATGGTTAGATATAAGTGAAAAGTATTTATGTAAAAAAAAGTATTTCTAGTGTAATTTTAATGTAAGATATATGATTTTATAGTTTATTTACATCATTGTCGAGGCAGAATATTTGTTAATATGATGTAGTATACAGTATATAATGAAAGGTATACACACAAACTTCTTCTCAAATGTTATTGATAATGACAGAGATATTTAAAAAATGAAATATTGATATGTTAATAACACACATATGATGATACTGTGTCCAGAGCCTTTTCAGTCCACTTGCATTTCTTTCTGTTCAGTTCAGTCAGAGTTGATTTGTCAGGGGAAGCACGTTCTATGAGACAGACGTCTAAGACGTGTTAGAACACTGATGGCGTGGATTGTCCTTCAGCTTTCAGCCCTATTTTTAGTTGAAAAGAAGCTCTGAGTAGACACACACACACACACACACACACACACACACACATTTCTCTTCCAATCCCCACAGCTAGTACGAAGCCAAAGGTTAGGGACAGTTGACAGCGGCTGTTGTTTTTGGTGTCACCCCTCAAAATGGGTGTCTGGCCACTCTTATAAAAACCAACTGTCCAAACCCATACCTGTCTCCTCGCATCCATTCACACCTTCTCCTCCTTCCTCTCCCTCTCTCCTCTGTCATCTCTCCTGACACTTTTCCCCCCTCTCTCTGTTCTCTTTATCTCTAATGCACCCACTGCACTCCTTTTTAATATTCTATTCATCCTCCACTCTCTCTTTCCTTTCTAAAAAAACGACTCAACACCATCTCATCCGTTCCCTCGCTCCACTCTGCCTCCTCGCTATTTGTTTTCTCTCGATGATGCATTATTGGTCCAAAATTACCTCGCCGAGCAGACATAAGCACTTTTTACTTCCATCTCAGCGCTGATCAGCTGCTTCCCGCCTAATGATTAACACACAGACACACACGTTTGTGCGAAGGGTGTTAATTTCCCACTGGTTGGAAGAGCGGAATCTTTCATTTGCACCCGATCACCTGATGTTTAACTGTGAGCAGCATTTTGGCACATTAGCACAACTAAGTGCCGAATTATTTCCTGTGACAGCTATCACTCTATCACTCTGTGTTACTTTCTTTTACTTTACTTTATAATGCTAAAGAAAGAAAGAGACTTGAAAATGTCATAACTCTCAGGCAAGTTTTGGAGTTTTGAGGATCAACTTTTTTTCTATGATCTCTAGAATGATTTCTGGATGTTTATTCATGATCATAGTGCTGAAGTGTTAATCACACTAAATGCACATTTAAATTGTCTGCAGAGATGTTAACAGTAGGGGTGCAGTTGGCTTTGCTGCACCAAACCGGCATATCTTACAGTAAGGCAGGTGTAGCAAGTGGTATCAACCATCATCACCTCCCCCCGCCCCTACAAGTGGATCCATCCATAGTGTCAGAGGTCAACAGAAAAAGCAGAGTCAAAAATAATAATGAAATGACCGTAAACTGCAAACACCTTTTGTTGGCTGCCGTTGTTATTATTGGGTTACAATAAATATTAAGGCTCTCAAAGACATACCATTGCCATTAGCACAGAAGTGATGTGTATTTGCACATTTGATCCAAAGTAAAGCAGCTGTGGAAAATGAACTGGGTTATACAAACAATTCTTTGTGGACATTCACTTTTTAGCACTCGAAAGGAAATGAGTGACTAAGATGATGCAAGAAAAAAAAAAGGTTCAGACTTTGACACAAATTATTTGAACTGGGCCCTAAATCAGTTGCCCTTATCAGGTGTGTGTCACAGCCACTGCTGCTGCTTACTGTTGTCTGTATGGTAAGTGGGTCAAATGGTTGGGCTGGACTAGAATAAATAACTGTAACCCTTTTGTAAGGAAAATTAATCGTACATGCACATGAAGGAGTGTCAGCCCCTTTGTCCAAGGACAAGACAGATATAACCTGCACATCATGCAAACAGTGAACCAGGCTGACAGACTCAGTGATCTCCCACAGTGAGGTCACTATGGCCTTCAGCCCTAAGAGACAGAAGACAGAAAGACAGAGAGACAGAGAGCAGAAATAGAAGAGTCACTTTGATGTACAGATCAGAGCAGTGGAAGGCTGAGAGTATTTTACAGTGGCTGCATATTGAGGAACTTTTTCATTGATGAGCAGGACGTTTCAATGGATGAATCATTTGTGTAAGCGTCTTTCTTCTGCGCTGGTGTTTTTTTCCTGCTGACAGGCCGTACTTTTGCTTCCATTCATATATATGTTCTTACTATCTACTTTTTTTATTTTGCACCAGAACTCTGGTTCATTCTCTCTTTGTCGTCCAACAATTGAGCATTATTGAGCAGCTCCACTCGAGATGTTCAGAGATGACTGGCTTTACTCAAGGGCATTTTAGCTACATTTATTAAGCAAAGGTGAAGTTGTTCACAATACTTCATTTCAGACGGATCCAGGGTCTGTTATGTGTTTGTGATAATACTGTAGTATTTACATGTGACCCGGGCCTAGACAGAAAGACAGAAGGAAATGTTGTGCAATCAAAAGCTGTTCTCGGCAATAAGCAAGACGGCATGCTGTGTTTCTCAAGTTGTACCTTCCTCCTACGCGCACATTCGGGTGGGTTTGGTTTTGAAGGATTTATACGCACAAGAAGTTTTTATTATAACATCATGTTACATCATCATCTTGCGTATGAATCTACTGATAGAGAAATTCAAGCTTCAGTGAAACGTCCACAGAAATAGTGACTTTCTATACATTGTGATCATAAATTTAAAAACTTAATGTTCGTCAAATATGTGTTAAATATATTCAGAGTAAAAACAACTACCAAGCATAGCACACAATTCTTCTTCTTCTTCTCCTACTTCTTCTTCTTCATCCCCTGCTGTACTAACTCCTGCTTCCTCTTGCTTTCCCACTCAGTTGATGCTTCAGCCAGCCATTCGGCTGCTAACGCTAGGAAACGCTTCACGTTGCAGGGACTTTCAAACAGGAGGTCTCTTCCAGCAGGTAACAACATCCAGTGCTCGCTTGTGCCACCTTCATCAAGCTCATTACCATCACTAGCACACCCTCGTCCTCATCGTGTGGTCTTGCACTGCTCGTACTGTGGCTGTCTTCATTGTCGCCCTGAACAGGAGTGGCAGCAGCAGCAGCATCTGCCTTGCTTCAGTCCTTTCCAGTTCAGTCCTCCACTCTCCAGCGACACAACTGCTTCTTTTTTGTCCCTCTAATGTTATATAAATTTTTGTGTCCGTATCGTCGGGCAAATCTCTCCGTGTGCCTGCGGTGTCTTGGCATAATAAAGGCCACGTCTCCTCTCTGCTCTCCTTTTTATCTGCTCATGTCGGTATCGTCTGCATCTGGCTGCCCTACAACGACGAAACTGTGATTTAGGACAGAGACATCGGGTACTGTTGAGGAGACAGACAGCACTGACAGCACAGGGAGACTGCAGGAGATAGACGTATGGATCAAAAGAGATAGAATCTCCCTCTAGAGTCTTGGCAGTGGTGACACCACAGCAAGGCTAAGTTCGGTGGTGCAGCGCTGCGCTAAATGTCACCCTCTAATATTCAAGGCCTCTTGACATTTGGAAGCATATTAACATTTTTGCAGGAGGACGGGCATGGATTTCAGCTTCTGCTTTCTATGTCAAAGCAGTTCAGCCAGTCTGAAAGCCACACGTGGTCCTAATGAGACTGATAAGTGAGTAATTGAGGAAGTGGTGGGGGGTTATGAAGTAATAGAGTCAGTTCACCAGTCAAGCAAATCTCCAGCAATCAAACAACCTCATGAGGAAAGAAAGTGAAAATGAAACTTGTTTTATAGTATTTTATAACCTACTTCCAGCTATAAAGAGATCAAAGAAGAATTACTATAAATTCTCAAACAGGAGCTTTTATTTACCTTAACTGCAGCCTTCATTGGAATCAGACAGGCCTTTATTACTGATATTTTGGTGAGAATCCAATAATAGTTTTCTGTGTTAAGCTACTGTCAATGAAATTTAAAACTTAATTTCTAGTGGTTGGTTTTAAATATGAAACATCTGCAAAATAGGTATCTCCTAACACCAAGTGACAGACCTGCAAAGACATAACAATCAAAGTTCAGTATTTTCACTGTAAAAGTGAGTATGCCATTACTGATTGAATCAAGGTGAATGCACAGGAGGTAGACTACATGGACATCGCTACCTTTTACAGTTTCAGTAGGAAGACATTCTCAGAGAGTGCCCAGAGTCCATCCAGCACATTTTTTTGTGAACTGGAACCGAGTGTGACCTTATCATCAACATTAGTATTGGACCTTACTGATGCTCTTGTACCTGAATGGTAGCAAATCCCTGCATCCAGGTCCCAAAATCTGGTGAAACCAGAAGAGTGGAGGCTGCCAGAACTTGCAATGAATTCATAATGCTGTCTTCTGTTGGTGTAGTTGTGCCATGGCAGTCAATAACCAGGACATACAGAACAGCAAAAAAACCAACAAAGCAGAACACACAGTACTTTGCTTGTTGCTGTAACTTCATCCTGAATTTCAAGTATGAATTCAATCCTTGTAAAAAATAAAATAAATAAAAAAGTTATACTTGGTACTTGTACACTCAATACAATTACCACTTTAAACACCCGCAGTCATGCACTGCCTTGTGCAATGAATGTGCTGTCTCCTGTATGAGATGGAAATCAATGCACAGTCGATGACAGGTGTCCTCCTGCTGAATAGACTCACCATTAACAGGAGTGCTCTCTGCAGCTCCCTGTGCTTCACTGTCGTGTATGTCCACTCAATAAGCCTGACGTGTTGTACCACTGAAGAGAGGACTGAAATTGAGACCACTCTGTCTGCTCCATTCACTGACACTCACTCCATTGCTTGGCTGTTATTCTCCAGTGACACAACATCCCAACTGAGCAGTAGGAAGGAGGTGGAGTTCAACCTGTAGATGGTTACCATCAGTCATTTACATTGAAGTCACTGTGTGTGCATGTCAATGGATGGAAAACGACCTTTGAAATAACTGAAAGCTGTTCCACAGTTGTGTTCCATCCATCGTGTTTAATTAGACATCAGTGCTGAAAAGTCACTTTTGTCCAATTAATGATGGCTGACAGGTATTTATGTGAAGTCTGGCATTTCAATGTCAATCTTTGACTCATCCTTTTAAAGATCAACGTGCCAATGGGACTTGTTTAGATTGACAGGTTGTTTAAAGTGTAAGTGCATAGTTCAAGCACATGGACAGACAGACATGTTGATCTTGTGCTGAAGTTGTGACAAATGTAATAGGTGTCATTTTATCATGCAACGTTACAGCTAAAAATAACAATATAGGTCAGTTTGAAAAAAAAAAGGTTTTCTTACATATTCCTTGTAGGATCGAGGTTTTAAAACATCTATCCCCGAGGTTCTTGCTGCTACCTCAGTACAATAGAAGTGGATGGAATTTCCTTTGTGCTTTAAGAATGACATATAAAAAATGTACAACTGATCAGCCTTAACATTATGACCACTGATGGTGGCGGTGTGAAAGGAAAAATGGGAAAGGGTAAAGATTTCAGCAACTTTGACAAGGACCAAATTGTAAGGGCTAGACGATTGGGTCAGAACATCTCCTAAACTGCAGTTCTTGTGGGGTGTTCCCGGTCTGCACTGCGTATCAAAAGTGGTCGAAGGAAGTAAAAAGTGATGAACCACTCATGTCAAGCAAAGGCTGGCCCATGTGGTCTGATCCAACAGACAAGCTACTGTAGCTCAAATTGATGAACAAGTTAATGCTGGTGCATTTATTGCATTGCCACGTTGTGGGACCAGTCAGGGTTCCCATGCTGACCACTATCGACTGCTGAAACCACCATCAATTAGCTTGTGAGCATCAGAACTGAACCACAGTGCAATGGAAAGAAGTGGCTTGGTCTAATGAATCATGTTTTCTTTTACATCACATGGATGGCTAAATGCTTACCTGGAGAACACATGGCACCAGGATGCACTATGGGAAGAAGGCAAGCCGGCAGAGGAAGTGTGATGCTTTTGACAACATTCTGCCCGAAAACCTTGTGTCCTGTCATTCATGTGCATGTTACTTTGACACATACCACCCACCTAAAGAATGTTGCAGACCATTGTCACCCTTTTACGGAAACGGTGTTCCCTCTTGGCAGTGACCTCTTTGAGCAAACGGTTCAGGAATGGTTTGAGGAACACAAATTCAAAGTGTTGACTTAGCCTCCAAATTCCTCAGATATCAATCCAGTCAAGCATCTGTGGGATGTGCTGGACAAACAAGTCCAATCCACTGACAGGACTTGAAGAATCTGCTGCTAACGTCTTGGTCGCAGATACCACAGCACACCTTTAAAAGTCTAGTGGAGTCCATGCCTCGATGGGTCAGGGCTGTTTTATTGGAAAACGGGGGAACTACACAATATTAGGCAGGTGGCCATGTGTGAGTACAATGTAATGATCGGCGTGTGTGTGTGTGTTAACAGAAACAATGTCCGAAAACCTGTCCAGAAAAGGAAATCCATTCACCTCCATTGTATTGTACGGTTGAATTGATTGTTTATTGCTTTTTATCTGGATGATTTGATTCTTTAATGTTTTTCAAGTATCATCTTTATAAATATGTATGAAGGTTAAATGCCTTGTGTTTTGACATGAAGATGGGTGTGAGGAATGTTAAACCAGTAATATTTTCCCTTCTTTATAGCGCTGTAACCTTGTTTTTTCTTTGTTTTGCATTCCATGTAACGCCTCCTCTCTCTGTCCATCCTCCTTTGCTCTTTCACTTCTTCTCCCTTCCCCTTCTTTTACTCGCTCGCTCTGTCACTTCTTCCCGGCCTCTTCCACCTCCTCCTTTCTGACCCCTGTCCGGCTATAGAGCCAGCTGCTAAGGAGACACAGGTCACCCGCCGCTTCTCTCTTACCTCCTCTCTCGCCTCATCCTCCTCCTCCTCTTCCTTCACCACGAGACGCACAAAAGGTACCTGATTAGCTGTCCAAGCTGCTCCTGCCTCTAACTATTCCTATATTATCTTGCTCTTTTACGCTCTGTCTTTCTCTGTTCTGTTCACACTCCGAGCTCTGACACAGTCACACACATGGCACACTGTTCACAGAAGAAGCCTAATTATAACACGGCTCTTTCAGCGTTGAATGAAAAGGTCAATAAATTAAAAATTATAATGTAAAGAAAGGGCAATATAAACAAAAAAAGCCTTGATGTTATTTTATAGACCAACTGGAATTACATTGCATATGTTATACCTGCTACATCACACACATCTGTGCTCAAAATCTGCTTTCGAAAGGAACATTGATTGAAGGATTGTTTTTTGGTTTAATAATACTAACTGTATGTTTTTCTGTGTATTATTTCGCACATTTAAGTACACATACATAGATTCACCATCTCAGGGTGGCATCTCAGGGTTTACCAAAGTTACTGCAATGATCTAGACAGGCCAGTATTTATTGTGCATGCTGTACATCATAGTAATGAAATGTGAGTATATACAGTACGTACAGTAGAAGCAAAGCCATGACAAACCAAGGTTGGGAAATACACTAGTCACTAAGAGAGGTTGTGAGATGTGATTGAATCATTTTTCGACAGATCCAAAATGCAGTTTTCACTAATATACACAGAATAATCAAGCTAGAATCAAATCAGTTCCATGGCATTTTACTATGTATTTGGGGGAAAATAACATAATATTTCAAATATCTTGTGTCTCGTAGAAACATAAAACTTTAAAGGATTTAGTGGCATCTAGCGGTGTAGTTGAAGATTGCAAAGCCTTATTTAGAGCCTGTGTTTGGTTCTGGGCTGTCTGAAACATGATGGTTCCACATGATGGACATGGAAGAGGACTTGCAGGGTAGATATTCTTAGTTTTTATCTATATATATATTTTATATTCATGGTTCTTTGGTATTTTGAGGTATAAACATGTTAACAGCATACTTCTTAAAAACATGAGAAAAGTGCGCTTGTACCTGATTATTGTATTTCAACAAACTCTTTGAAATTTCGTACATTCTCAGGTCAGTGGTCGCAAAACACATTCAACTCAAATTGAATGTGTAAGCGTGTGCATGTATAGAGTGGGGGCAAAAAAAAGCTATTTTCTTATTACCTTCTCCCCATTTGCTGCTCTCTTGAAATTTATGAGATGCAGAGAGAAAGTCAAACCTATGCTGAGAATGAAAACAATGTTAAAGGGGAAAAAAGCTGCAAATGAGTAGACATACATATTCTTTTTAAAAAGTGACGGTAAGGAAATAATAATTTTGATAAGCTGACATTTGGAATGTAGGGTGACATTCAAAATGGCAGTAGAAGTGCAATTTACTGCGGGAATATAGATGAGACGTTCATTTTCAACCAGGCGGAGGCAGGAGAGGAATTAAAAACACCAGGAGAGAGTTATTGAAGTTGTCCCTTGAACTATTTCCACGCAGTCTGTCCTCAGCTTTTATTCTATTTCGTTTTCCCTGAAAACAGTTGAGTGTTTCTGTAATGTACGACCGATGAAAGCACTGTGGGAGCTTGGTAGAATGTCGCTGCAGCTTTTTAGCCTGTGATTTTAATTCTCAGCCACCAAAAAATTTTGCCTAACATTTCTAATGCTAATAAAATATTATCTTTACCAAGACACTTTGAGCATATCACAGTAGGAAAAACAGGTGTATTATTAATAATGACATCTATGCTTATTTTACCATGGTAGTCAAAAAAAAAGTTTGATGGGACAAGTAGCAAGTGACTAATTTATCTGACTCAATACATCGGGACACGTCCACATATTCATACAATATGACTTAAAAAAAGATGCTGTTGAGCCAGTTTGAAGTTCACACCATCACACTCAGTGAGCCTCAAAAATGTGTTTGTTTATTTTTGTCCTTGCAAAGAAGAAAAAAGGATTCAACTTTCACGTATGCCAAATTCTTACAGTATTAATATCCAGCAGTTGCTTTATTTACAGCATGTGAGAAATTATTAGCACCTTTACATTTTTTTACTTTATTTTGCTACAGTAAGACTATATGAAGCAGTCTAGATCATGAGTTACATATTATATTTATTAAAACAATGCAATTAATGTGAATATGGAGAGAATAGTCAGAATTTGTGATGTGACTCTCATGATGGTCAATAATTAAAGGGGCGGTAGGGGGCAGCATTTTACCTCCTTCTACCCTTCCACCCATTTGGATAACACTGTTCAAGATTGTTTATAGTTAGATGTGTGTATTAAAACTTGCAATGTATTCAATAAAATAACTTACAAATACATAAAGTTCTTCTACACATCAGTAAACTCCAGATCAGAACAGAGTCTTCACGTCATGGTAGTGTGCACTTATGTCTGTCTGTCAACTAGCAGCTGCACTGTCCCTCCACCCTACTGGTTTCTTTATTTTCTATTTCTTCATCCTCACGTTCAACTGAGGACAGATTGGATATTACAGTTACTCACTGCTGCCTCTTGGGGCACAAGTAGTATTACATATACAAGAAAGAACGGACCCAAGTAGGTTGGATAGGATGGTAATATCTGTAGATATACGTATGAAGCACCACACTGACATTAACATTAATAAATTATAAATATGGCCATATCTTATATATTGTTCATTTAAGCTACAGAGGTGAACAGTCAGTCAAATGCAAAAAACACTTGAAAGACGTTGAATATAATTCTTCAGCTTACTCTTCGTCTGTGCCACAGCGTCCCATAAGAACCAACAACTATGTCTATAGCAAAAAGTCTTTACTTTAACAGATGGAAGCTCAGCTCATGTCAAAAAGGGACTTAAAGATTGTGTTTCAGGGATCTCTTTTTGGGGGGGGGGTTGTGTGCTGTGTGCTTTTAAAATGTTAGCGTCTAATCCGAAGTCTGGTTGGTTATTTTCCCCCGGCCAGGTCCCCTCTCTGCTAGCATAAAGAGCAAGAGACATGAGATAAAGAGTGATCCCACTCCATTTGGTTATGAAGGTACATGTCCATGCCAATATATCTATGTAATGTACAAACTCTGAGCATGCTGTGCCTTACAATGTATTATTATAACAATGTGTGATGTTGTGCGGTGTGTGTGTTTATGTGTGCACGTATATGTGTGTTTGTTCACTTTCTGTGTTTCCATTTCTTGCCTGCTCTGTTGACTTGCGTTATGTGTTATTGGTGATGTTTGTGACGTTTCAAAATGCATGACCATCGAATGAAGAGAATTAGGTGAAATATTCTGTTGTAGTTTTTGTGTGGTGAGGAGGTTTGTTGGTTTTTAGATCACTTGTTTGATTTCTGCATGAGTGGAGCTGCACTGCTCCCTTCACTTGACAGATTGTCCCTCAGGACATTAACATTTTAATATTGTTGAGTGGCAGTGGTCTTGAAAATGGTAGATGGTATAAAGCTTTTGGATTCCCTCCAGATACTTTGCGCGGTGCTATGGCTGCAGTCAAGAAACGTCAGAGCATGGCTAGCAGCACTGCTCCTGCTGCTGGTGGCATCCCAGCTGTCCCTAGATCCACCTCCCAACCAGGTAACCGCAGAGGAAGACTCATCTCCTGTAGTCATTTGTGTGGCTGTTTTTTTGGTGGAATTGATTTCAGTTTTCTGTGTTGATAAGTTGGTGAGCAATCGAGTTTGTTTTGGTTAATTATTTGGTGTTGGTCTTTTGTTTCATATTATTATTTTCCCTGGTTTTACGGTCTATAACCTCATCGTCTTTCTGCAGCAAACTTGACTTTTATCCGCCAGTTGGTCATAGAAAACTCAGCTGGAACTCAACCTCAACCTCTGGTTCCATCACCTTTTTACCAGCCTCTTCCATCAACGTGCATACATACTTTATGTTCTTATACTTGGATAAAAAAATTGACTGTTATAAACCAAAGGTTAAGTTTAGGAAACTAAAGCTAGTTGAATAAGGTTGGAGAAAGATTGTGGTCATCTTGGTTAAAAGACAGCTGTTGGTATGAGATGGGATTCAAATTGCAATTTCAGGCACTATCAACCAGTGGTGGCTGGTCATATTTTCCTGGATTGGGCTATAGGCGCTGATGGCTTCTCCTTACACGTTAGCAAAGTGGCTTGGTGCAGTGAGCTTCAATTCAGTGTCAAAGATGGCTACATTTATTCAAGAACTAAATCAGCAAACACACCCCACCCATCAGCTCTGCTTGGCTACTTCATTAATCTAACTTGTTTCTCACTGAGCAGTAGAATCTTCAAGATAATCTGGGACTGTATTTTTAAACATTTAAATTCAAAATCTTTGTTACTCAGCCAACCAGGCATGAGTCCAACTGTGATTCTATGCCACCGTCTCCTAAACCCTACACCCACTATATAGATGAAGCTAGATTCAGAACAAAGTAAACTTCACACTACCTCCACCATTGATTCAGATGACCATGAGAGGTTGCGCTGTTGTATTTGTCTTCTGTTCCAAGCAAAGAGTGTGTTTCAGTAACCAGCAAGTCGTCAATGGAGATTTAAGCTTAGATAGAACTTTACTTTTGACGTGGACTCTTCTTTTATATTCTAATCTGAAAATTCTGCAGGACCATGTCCCTGTCGCACAATTAGCAGTTTTTCAGCTTGTTCAGAGTCACTCTGTGTGATAAGCTTTGCTGGAAGTTTAATTATTGCACAATGACTCGCCAAGCTTTCATGATAATGTAAGACAAATTACTTAACTACACAGCAACAGTACTTCCCTGTCAGCGAAGCACCATCACCTGCCAAGTGGAATAATAACACCCCCCTTTGTTTATGGGTAAATGTTGTTGTTAAAAATGTGTATTGATTTTTGGTCAGGCTGGGGCCAGCGGCGTCTCCCTTCCATGGACACTGACGACTTCGAGACGATCCCGTCCAGTGCAGAGGAATCCTCCAACTCTTCAGAAGAGGAAGGCAACAATAAAAATGTAGGTTACAAATATATAATTTTATTCAGAATTCAAATGAAATAGTAGCACTCAACATTGTCAAACATTCATCCTTGTGAAAAATGTAACTCAACCTCTCTCCTCGTTCTGGCCCTGCTGGGTCCGGTCAGCTTTCACCATTAATCTTCACATTCTATGATCACTCACCGTCCCTCGACATCTCTCCATTCATCCCTCGTTTCCTCTCCACTCATCCTTCACTTTCTCCTGTTTTCTACTAAATCCCCTTCTGATCCGGCTGAAAGAGAGCCCCTCCGCTGCTTAATTATTTTCCTTGGACATGTGTCTCATTAGCTGCGGGAACCAATGACTTGACATTTAAGAAATGAGGGGGGAGAGACGAAAGATGGGGAGGGTTATAGCTGCACAGGTCTGCTGGGTACGGCAGTCTTTCCATCCATTATGATCTGTGTGATTTACAGTACGGCACCACACATGGATCACACACACACTGAGCCTATCAGTGGCGCCCACGTGCATGCATTCTTTCGAGGAATTGACATTTTTGTATCGGGCGACAGATGGCAAATTAAATTATTTGTTTTTATCAACATGGGGAAAAAAACTGTGAATGCCTCCTGTGGATGCTACTTATAGACAACAAAGAATAATAAGGAAGATATCCAACTCTCTGTGGTGTCTTAAATCCATATATTTAACTATACTCATCTACAATCATCAAAGGCAGGTTGCACTCAGAAAAATCCAGAGTCCCTTAAAGCTGTACTGGTCATTATTTTTAGATTCATAATTTCAGTACAATCAACAAAAGAGAATGAATATTGCACTTGTGTTGTTGACTGGACTCAAATGTGTGTGTTCAGCCCCCCAAAAACATAATTACTACAGCTATAATGAAGTTGTAAGGTTCAGGGTTTAACATTAAAGGAGGTGTGGGGCAGTCGGTAGCAAAGTGGTTAGCGTGGCTGCCTCGTGCATAGAGGCCACAGTCCTCGCCACAGCCGGCCCCGGTTCGAATCCTGCATCGGACAGCCCTTTGCTGCATGTCATTCCCCCTCTCTCTGCTCCCTGCTTCCTGTCTATCTTCAGCTGTCCTATCATTTAAAAAAAAAAAGGCATAAAGGCCCCCCCCAAAAAATGTAAGGAGGTGTATAGGAAGAAATGAATATAATAAGCATAACTAAGTTTTCATGTGTTCATATTAACCTAAAAATAAGAATCATCATGTTTTTATTTGCTTCGAATGAACCGCCACATTTCTACAAATGCAGAATGGGTTTGGCAAATGATATTCAGTTGGTTGCAATCTGCAACTTCACCATGAAAGGGTCACAAAATTTTACACACTGCCCCTTTAAAAAGCAACAGGTTTGATTGGTAACCTGTTGCTTACAACCTGAACATGAAATGAGCAGCAAATATAAAATGACAGCAGATCTGACACTCTGTTTTTCACATCTTATTCTAGTTACTTCCTCCAGACACTGGAGGTCCTGATTCTGAACTATTCTGTACATTGCTAAGATTGAAATATGACAGATACTGTACTTTCTGCAGGGTGATGCCGGTCGCTTTCGGGTGCAGCTGACCTATGAGTCTCACGAAGCGCGAGACCTCTCTCTGGAGTCAGGCGACCTGGTCCAGTTCCTGGAGGAAGCGGAGAACGGACACTGGTGAGTTCCTGTTGGAAGCCATTCATCTTGTTCCTGCTGGTTTCTCTGGTTTAGTTGCAGCTTCCCCTGGTTTAGCTCTATATTTGATATCTCTGGATAAGTGGGTCCCCATCTGCCAGTTCAAACACTTCTTGTCCCTAAATAAGGGTGCGAGAACATGAACTCGCCACTTTGAACGTGGATTTCACAAATAGGGGCAAAAATACACGGGCTGACATCACGTTATGTTTTATTTAGGGCACTCGTGTTAAGTGTCTCTTCCCTCTGTGTGCCCTCAGTAAACTATAATTGCCGTGTGAGTCGTTTGTTTCCACTCTCATTCGTAGAATGCTTTATTTTTCCGTTCTCCTAAGGAGTTTATATTTTTGGCTCAGCATTCTTTGCAGAAGACTTCTATTGTTGAAGCACATTCGCAACAGCAACAAAAGGATCATAGTTTGCCTTTTACAGAGTCTTTTCATTATGATTTCTGCTTACGTTTAGATTTGGTCTTTAGCCTCTGTATACTCAGCATTTCATTGTGGAAAACACTGCATAGCTGATTCGTATGACTGGCTGTTGATTGCCTTTTTCTCATCAACATGGAGCTTGAAATGAAAATAGAATGAGGAGACAGAGGTCAGTTGGGAGCAGCAGGACAAGGCAGTCTTCAGGTAGTATTACACCAGTACTCCTGCTGCACAGCTGCTTGATATTGGGAATGACATTACAAGTCATGCGGCCTGAAAAGTAATATTGCCAGTTCTGTACAAAAAATAATACCAACCGCTATTTTAGAGCAGAATTTATAGTGTAGACATGCACTATGCTGTCATTGTATTGTCCTTGCAACTCTATGCCAACACTGCATACTGATCTATCATTCAGAGCAAAATAGCCCTTTGTTTACAATCTAAAAATGCCAGTAGGTGGTTCGTAATAGGTCACAAGTTTTAAAAGTCATCACATGGTGAAGCAATCACTGACTCATTGGCATTCATCAACGGCCCTATCAACCACCTGCAGCTGTGTTATGGTCATTTGCTGCTGTGGGACAACTCGATGGGCCATATTTGTGTCAATGTTTCAAAAGAAATCTGCTCAAATGACCCTAATAGCAGTGAGTGTGCTACCTTCCAGTCTGTTATTTAGAATGCACTAATCTTCCTGCTATCAGCTCAGTGAAAACATGCATCATTGTGTAATTTAATTCATGCACCTTTTTGCTCTAAAATGATGCAATAGATTGCAGCAATCTTTGGTGCCAACACATTTCTACAAAGCTTTAATTGAAATTCTCAGACAGTAGCAATACCAGTGACTTTGAGGTGACGTGTCACCCAAAGCAATATGTTTTCATAATCCTCTGATCGTGTGTCTGAGAAATAACACAGTTTTGATTAGATACAGAGTTGTATGGCCAATTCAAGATAATTTTTCAATGTTAAACTATTAGCACACAGGCTGGTCAGCGTTGCAGGATGATACTCATTGACAGCGTATACACTACAAGGTGAAGGTTAGGTGGATTTGTGAATTGTAAGCTATGCAAACCCATTCACATCTATGTCAAATCCATCCACATGTGGAAGTAATTGTATCTATGTTGAGATTTAGAAAAGCAGCAGCAATCATTCAGGTCCTTGAGACAACAGCACTGGTATTTGAAACATGAATTAACGCTTGCAGAGCAAACAGAAGTTGTGCTGCTTACAGTCGAGGATGTTTGTTTGTGAGGATCAACTCAGGGCAAAAATATTGTTTGGAATAATGCAATCAAAGAAAACCCAATTCAGTTTTGTTTCTCACAACACCTACAGTATAATACGTGCTAAACCTTTATTCATATACTCTAGTACCATTACTCTGAATTTCAACTTTAGTCCCCTCCACTGCAAAAAGGTATATTTTATTCTTATTCTAAACAATTGAAGCTAAGGCAGAGAAAATCAAGGAGTAGTGAAAGAAGCAAAATCCAGAGCGTCACAGAAAAAAAAGGTTGAATCCAAATTCCGATTATGGAGGCAGAGCTAAATCAATTCAATGATTTAATCAAAATACAAGCGACAGAATATACGGTCCACGGGAAGAGGCAAAATTCAAAGTCAGAGAAAATACAGAAGATCCAAGGACCTCACAGGGAAAACAAGTGATGGGCTGTGGCACTTCACACAGGGACAAAGAATGAAGACGTCCTAACACCAAGACATGAAGACTGGGCAGAATAATGAGTAAAGTAAAAAAGGAGGAAAATCAGGAACAAGTCAAACTAATCAGGGCTTGGCATACAGGCAGAAAGTTATACAAAACATATAAAATATCTTGAAGATAAAACTGGAAATATCTAAACATTTTAGTTTTAACCGTCTGTTATCTATATTCCTATGTAGATATCTGTTCGTAGAGATAAGCAGAAATGTGTCTTTGTCGTCTTTCTCATGTATCAAGTTGCTAATCGGACTGCAGAGGGAATCTTGGGCCAGATATCTGTTTTCCAGATATCCACTGGCCACACAGGAAGCCTAAAAACATTGGACGTTTGCCCCAGGAGCTAAATCACTGTCAGACGATAGCTGATGGGTTCTGAGATTGTCCTAATACATACTGGCCCCCCATGACCCTGAAGAGCATCAATGGATATAGAAAATGGATGGATGGGCCTTACTATATAATGCAGTGCAATACAACAAAACCATAAACTTCAGCCCCAGATATTAAGTTGAATCCATCCTCTCTGACAGGGTATCAAGAAAAATTGAACGTTAAGCTTCAGAAAGGCACCCGCTTGATGCAGAGCTGTTATGCTGCATTGTGTTATATTGTATCACCGTTGATGATATTATGTCGTTTTGCCATTTTTTTTTAAATTCCTCCATTGCTATCTGTAATCATTACCCATACCATGGCTTCCCCGGTTAAAAGTCCACATTAATCAACCAAGCCAGAGAACGGAAATGAGAGTGGTGCAACAGCTGCTCCTCAGCCCCCCTGTTCTCTCTCTACAAGGATTAAAGGCTCAGTGTGGCTCGTTCCGAATTAAAATTTTATTCACTATAACATTACCCCAATGAACCAGCGGGAGATACAACAGCAAAATGTGTGACTAATGGTCTATTGCCAAATCAAAGGAGACGACTGAAAACACAATGGCTTCAGATGAATAATAAATCTCTGTTTCATTCACCGCTCCAGCACCATCTATCCTTTCAACTCGCCAGAAAAACAGAGGCTGCCTCGTCCATAAAGGCGGTAGGCAGCTGCCGAAAGAACGCGTTTCGATCTCATGCAAGCTCTCTGCATTTGGAAGTGACTTGTACTCTGTTAGATAAAAGCTCAACTTGCTTGGGATATGCTCATTTTTTCATCAGCTCATGCATATTTCAGCCCTAAAAAAACATCTCCTGTCTTCTGCATTTCTGGGTTCTCTGCTGCTAAGAGGTCTCACTCGCTCACACTTGTCTGTCCTCCTTACTTGAGGAAAATGAAGAAACATTTTTTTCTCAACCTTTTTTTTGGGGGGGGGTGGATCAAAGTTAATGTACAAATGTAGAACTTCACAGGATGTGACCGATGAACTGTGTGCTGGCTATTTTTGTGTGTCTGTGGATTTGGGTACAGGCTTTTTGTGTGTGCTCATTGACTTCTGGGACGTGTGTGTGTGTGTGTGTGTGTGTGTGTGTGTGTGCGTGTGCGTGTGTGTGTGTGTGTGTGTGTGTGTACACTGTTGAAAGTCACACTGCTCCAACACAAGGAGTAATATACTCGCTAATTTAGCCTTCCCGAGAGTGTGTTGTACCCTTTCAGATTTAGGCTTTCTTTTCACACACACAGCACACACACTGTCCCTGTTCCAGGCCCTGTAGGCTTGCTGTTGGCAATGTGTGGTATATTTATATATGGTCTGAGAACACATTAGCACATCCTGTCAACACTAAGTCACAGTACGAGCAGAATAAAGAGTAAATTACTTCATTGTGATGTTCAGTGCGATGTGTGATACGATGAGTCTTGAAGAAACTTCTTAAAGTCAACTTTTTAGAAGGCAGTGGGGTGCTGGTGACTCAGCTCGAAAAAGAGGCAGATTGCAGTTATGATCTGGGAGTCAGGGCTTATCCTGCGGACCTGGACAGAGAACGTTTAAGTCTGGGCCAGGTACTGTTGTTGCTGACAAAGTCACTGGTCACGTTTTGTGTCCAGTACCGATGTTCAGTGCTAATGCTAATGGGGGGTTGTGTGACCTTTCAGCCCGTTCTCACTACCAACTCATCAAATACTGCAGCTTGGTCATATGCTTCAAAACCTACAGTGTCATGTAGGTCCCACTATAGGGTCATGTCATGTCTGGACACACCCTTGTAGCTTAATGATTTAAAGCAGCATTAAAGCCCGGTGACGTGGAACAAAGAACAAGAAACTGCATATGATGCGTTGTGGCTGATGGATGGGTCAAAGAAACACAGGACATTCACCCAGGATAACAAAACCTATGCCCCCAGCACTGTCCACCTCGATCCACCATCTGGGAAGGCTACAATCCGTTGCCTGTGGTTGGCGCGGACAGCTAATCAATAAGACTTTGAGTTGCCTTGATTCCAAGATTGTGAAATATGACTCCCTGCTCCCTCTCTCTGATTGTGGGTGCGTGGTCTGGAACCAAGCGATGCGAAACTAATTATGTCTCAATAAGACGTTCCCCAGCATCTATCTGACAGATCACTCACATTAAGCCTCAATTATAACTGTCACAATTACATTTCCCTTTCGTGTTTCAGGAAACGTGAGACTTCCATTGCACCAGTGTTATTAGTCAGTCACATGGAGCTTCTCTATAGACTGTCAGGCTGTTCTATTTTCAGAGGCTGTTTCTTGAGAGCAATCACATCAAGGCTTACGCCAGTGGTTCTGGTGTAAACTGGGGCAGGAGGCATAGAGCCTCTGCGGGCAGTTGTTTCACCTTCGCCATTAACTTTTTGGCCTCTTGAAGGGAGGCATAACAGAAAAAGGTTTGAGGCCCACTGACTTACTCTATGGAAGTTATCTTTTCTACTCTGAGTGCTTGTCATTTTAGTTTTAATTTAATGTTGCCATTTTTACTACCACTACACAGGAAGGAGGAGGATTTCACTATTAAGAAATCTCTATCATCAGAATACATTGTTACTTTTGATTCTATATTATTAATAGTAAATCCCTCTGTGTAACTGTTTTGCACTCACTAAAATGTCACTAGCTAATGAGAAAAAGTAAGGAGAAACAGGATAACTTTCGTTCTGACTCCTTTGCAGCAGTAGTATCTGACGATTTGTGAAAATCAAGCATTGGTTATTTTGCCTCCTGAATTATTATATAATGTTTTTATCATTAGTCATTTACTCACAACTTCCTTTCTCATGAGGTTGGTGTTGATCCCCAAAAGTAACTCTGGTTCAAACTAGGGCTGCCACAAACGATTTTGATAGTCGACTAATCACCGATTATTTTTTTGATTAGTCGACTAATCGGATCATACGTAAATTGACTGTAAAACATACAGTTTATCGCACCAGCATGCGGCTGATCAGATCATTAGCTTTCAGCTTGAAGTATGAGCTAACAGAAAATAAAAACAATTAAGATGATAGCTCATTAACCCTTTAATGAGAGTCCACGACCCCGAAAACGGCGAGGTCAGGGCCGGCGGGCGCTTCACCTTCGCCCCAGAGTCTTTCCATGCCGACCCAGAGCCGCCGCGGAGGAAATGCGCCCGGCAGGGGCCAGCCAGCATCGGGGAGAGATCCCACGAGGGGATCCTCCTGCACCATGCGGGCGTCCCTGACCCACTGAGTTTAATCCCCCGTGCAGGGATTCACTGACGTTGCATTGAAGTTGCAAATCGCAACATTGTGAATTCCTGGAGGGTCTGTGTTATGGTATCATTTACGATACAGTCAGGCCTGACGCCGAATACCACTACTGCGCATGTGCGTAGGTGTGTGTGTGTGTGTGTATGTGACAGAAAGGCAGCGAGGCAGTGGAAGCTGCAGCCGCAGTTTCAAGAGAAAAGCAAAGTTTAAAAAAAACAAAAAAGCGATGCGTCGACTACTAAATTACTACTAGATTTCATTCGTCGACATAATCGTGACTAACCGACTAATCGTGGCAGCCCTAGTTCAAACAGTTACTTTTACCTTCCTATGTATGAAATAATGAAAATGAGATGTGTGAAATAAAGCGTGACTGTATTTACTTTCCTGCTGTGAGCAAGTGAAGACCCTGCCCTGCATTGTGTTTCATGTTCTAGGCTAGTCAAGAACCTTTTAACAGAGGAGACAGGGCTGGTCCCATCCAGTATACTGCAAACCGCATCTGAAGGAGGTCACTCATTACGTAACAACACTGCTACTTCTGACTAACACTGGCAACCTTGCTGTGACACACTCACTCACCCACCTACCAATCCCCCCCCCACCTCCTTTACTCCAACGTCTTCAATTGCTCCCTCACTCTCTCACATGGCAGTTGGACCAAGAGGGATTGGGTGGGCTGCTGCTCTGGGAGAGGGAGGGACTGTTGGATAGGGTTTAGGTTGGATGGAATGATGGAGCAGATGGGGATGGAAAAGCTTTGGCTTGTTGAGTTCAAAATCAGAGCATGATGTCACTGATTGCACCACATTGCCTCAACTACACCTTTTTCATGACTTCTCTTCCTCTCTCTCTCTCTCTCTCTCTCTCTCTCTCTCTCTCTCTCTCTCTCTCTCTCTCTCTGTCTCTCTCTCTCTCTCTCTCTCGAAAGTCTGGGAGTGGACACAGTAAGAAAAAAGATATTTTGAAGCCAAGATTTATCTTACTGGCTTAATTGTCCATGACACATGTCTTGTTTCTCCATTTTGTAGAAATGTGTGCTCAAAACAATTCTTTTCTTTTCTTTTTCTTTTTTTGGGGGGGGGTCAAATCGGGTTAGAAAACTGTGACATATTTGGGGCTCCAGAAGTAAGAACATTTTTTAGTTGATTTAGCATGATGTAGCATTTGGATTGGAAAACAAATCGGGCTCTTTGATTATAAGTCAAAACTACAAAAGCTACATTTAAAAACAAAAGAGTCAAGTACTTAGTATTTGAGTATTTTGAGTCTTCAGCTATGAAATACTGAAAAAACATGAATCCTGAGAAACATTCACATGTTCACATGAAAAGAATGTATTCAAACCCAGAAACAGCCCCACCCTGTCCACCACCTCCCTGTCCCAGAGGAGATGCTTGTATGAGTGTTTGAGTGATTAGACAGAGTCTTCTGAAAGTTAAATATGTTTTAACTTGACTACATTACCAACTCTGGAAAAAAGTTGTACTGCCTGTCTAATTAGTGTACCTCCCCTGTCTATGCAAAATGTATTGTATCCCACCAAGAAAGGACTAGACCAAGACCAAGACCACACACTGTATAGCCAAGTTAGACAACTAATATTCACCAAATATCTTTGGGTGAGGCATGGTTCCATATGTCTCAGTCTTCTCTTACATTAACTTTTAGTGTTTTAGTGTAGACATTTAACCGTTTAGTGATTTCCCTGCAGTCGCTTAACAAATTTTGAAATCCTGAATCCCATTAAGTCCTGAGTCCACTTTGTCAGAGACAAGACAAGAGTAAAGATGTCGTAGATTCTGAGATGGGATCCTCGTAAAGTGGTCAACACTGGTGGAAGCAATCATAGAACATGTTGGTGCCACTTGTTTTTTTAGTTTTTTTTTGGAAAAAGGTAAAAAAAACTACCAATGCATTCAACACTGAAGACTAGAACCAAAATCAATGCTCTATCAAAGTCACTATACATTCAGTTTATTGATTCAAAAATAGGATTTACAGTTGAGTTACTCTTGAAATTATCCAGGAAATAAACATTTCTATGCGGAGAAACAGTGACAATGTCATTTAAAGACATTTAGGGTAAATACGTCCACATATTGTACACACAGTCTTCTCAGTCTAAGCCTCACATGAAACTTGAGCACAGATTGTACTTCACAATCCTGAATTGATAAGTCCCTACTTTGGTGCCACAAAAAAAATGTTTTTCTTACAGGACAGCCACTCCTTGGTCTCTTTGCTCTTTCTTACTCTCTATTCTCTCACTTTCACTTGTCCTCCATCCATCTCTTCACCACCTCCTCCCGTTCATGCCGGCTTGAAGGCTGGCCCTTGAAGTGTTTGCCGTGGCCTCGCTTGTTTTGTTACGGAGCTCTGTCCGCCCCTCTTCAAAAACAACTATCTCTCCCTTCTTCTGCTCATTCAACCTCATTTTTCCCTCCTTTTATCTTTTCTTTTTCTCCTTCCAAGTTTTTTTTCCATACTTGAGGAGGACAGAACTCCATGCTCTAGCAGTTGACCTTCAGTATTTTGGTTAAGTGGAGCCCATTTCCAAAAAGACCTCTTCACCTGTCTGTGTTGATTGCCCATTTCTGCCTTCCCTATAATTCTTTATGCACTCTACTGGCTGATATTGTCGCAGATATTGAACGCCTCACTATTATGTCCCCTTGTTTTACACTCCTATTAAAGCTGCATTGTTTGGTGTGTTATGTTTTATTGGCACTGCAGTCCAGGCTGTGCATCCGTCTTCTTAAACACTGTGTTTGAATGCCACAGTATGCCCCCCCCCCATGCTTTTTTGTATATTTTTTTATAATAAGTTAACAGATTGTATATAAAGTTGAATCTGACTTGAATTTCTCTTGTTTTTTCAGATATCTTCAGTGATCTGTGTACAGCAGCACTCTCTGACTCGGATGAAAATGAAGCCAGTACATGGGGAGACGTGTCTCAGGACAGCATATAAACATGGCCAACTGTTGTAGTTCAATATGTTGGACTACAAAAAAAAATTGTTGGACCGCAAACATGACTGATAACTCCAACAGTGGTTTTTCAACTGTAATTTCCTAAGCTGGACTTTAGATATCAACAACTGTTATTTTTTTTCTACTTGTAGTTCTTCGTGTTCTACTACAAACATGGCCTGCTCTTGCATTTCAACTGTAGTTTTTTTTTTTTTTACATGTCTGAGTCATTGAAGTTTCTCTAAAGCCTCTGGAAAAAGCTGGAACCTTAACATGCCTGAATGCCACAGTCGGAAACCCATATGCGAGAAGTACCAGCTGACCATCTGTGGAGGCATGAAGAAGAAGATGGATGTGGCCACTGAACTCTATATCCAAAGTTGGATGAATTTATATTACATATTGTAGAAAAATGCAATTCCTGAGTGAGTGGGCTAGATACCTGAAAAACTTAAATCACATTTTTGACTCTCCATCTTCCATATTCTGGTTGTGAGTAGGCCTTGGCAAGTTGCCCTGTTTTGCTGCTATGCTGTGCTGAAGCAAAACTCTCTCAGACCAGGTTCTGCCTCTGCTGACCCACTTTAGCTGCTTCTACGACATTAGCATCAGCCTCCTGATCTAGTAGTTGTCTTTACTTGCCTTTCTTTCTCCTGGTAGAGTACTCACATAATGAAGTGCTCAACACTGCATTACTATCATTACATTATTATCAGATGTATTATCTCAACATGCCCATTCTCACGCCCTGTAAAATAGCGAAATTATCTGTATAAATTGCTCTAAGAGGTTGAAGGAATCTACTTTTCATATTTCAATTTATAACCCAGTCAGTTTGGAAGAAAACCTGTTATATACTTGGATATAAGGATGGTTTGTTTTGACAGAAACTGTTTGGAGATCTGTCAATGAAGTCATTGTCTTGATGATGATGAAATCCTTTTATGTTTGCTATATCCATTTATATATGAATCTATAGCAATTAACTACAAAAACAATAACAATATAGGTGACATAGGAATATACACTGTTTGCTTTTTGTTACTTAGGGGCAGAAACGTTCTTATAAAGTTAATGTGGCTTACGTGTTATTTAGGGGTTATCTTTCTACTGAACTGACTTCTGTAAGTCAAACATGGACTCTTCTCGCTGTGTTTTGGTTTTCACCAACTTTTAAGAAGGTATATTTTCTGTATCTGGACCAGGTCATCGCTAACTTTGTCTGTAGGCCTTCTGGTGCTAAGCAAGGAAACTTGTTTGCCTAAAGCAGCTTTCTGATGTTTCTGGAAACAATGTTAATGAGAGTGATATGACCAAAACAGTAAGTCCAGGCTGTGGAGCTAAAGCGGTGAGCTAAGAGTCCACAAAGATCTGTGGAGTTGAGCAGATTTGCAAAGTTATGTGATAATACTCTGTCTGTTTGCTACGTCAGGGGTGCAACAAATGCAACAACTTGAAATTCTAAAAGAATTTCCTTCATCAGTTCATGATGGCTTAATTACTTTCAATCAGAAAATGCATGTGAGAAATGAACCAATCATAATGTGTTTTCTAATTTATTCATTTTACACACACAGTGAATAGCAGACAGAAGCCGTCAAATAGCTTTTGATGCAAATTAAACATTACTGCAGCATCTCCTTAGATGAGTGGGGTAGTTTTAGAAAGAGATTTATGTTGCGCTACTTGTACTCATTTCTACATAATTCGATTTTCGCTGTCAAGTGTCTTGAGAACATTTCACACTTTGTTTTGCTGCGTGCCAGCTTCTATCCATAGGCCGATCATATTTAAGCATTGCGTTTCAGATTTGTGTGCATGTAAAGACTTCATGAACAATAACTCAGATGCTATTCAGGCAACTGGAAAGAGGCAACCAGACATGACTTTGCAAGAATGCTGAAGAATGTGTCGACTCTTATATTATTGTAAGGACGCTCATTTACAATGGATAATATTCCGAATATTCTATTAATTCATGAACCAGGATCTCGTCCTGCTGATTCATCTCCACATCCATATAATGGCTCATGACGAGCTGCATTCAGACACGTACTCGAGCAGAGACCATATTGATTGTATTCTAACCTTGAAATTCCTTTTATGGATCTGAGCGCCAGGTTGTTTTTGCTGAAGCCAAGCAATAGTTCAGCAGTGCAACAACATTATCAGATTTATGATGAGTCTTTTGAAGTCCATGTCAAAGCACTTACATGTGTTTTTGTTTGTTTTTACTGAATTATGAACCTTTGTTAGCAATCTGTGAGGGTCACCACCATAAGCCAGGTAGCCTGAAAAATGTTCCTATGACACATCACACTTTTTATCTAAAGTAAATTACAGTATGTTGGGAAAAGTCAGGGAACATTTAGGCTATTTGCTGCAAGTGATTTTTCAGGGAAATGTTTTATTAGCAAGTAGCACCTGGGCTGTTTCCTAACATCAGCTGTGTAGGTTTCACCATTTCAGAGAAGAAAATAGTACTGTACACTCACTGTTCATTTATGGTGGAAAATTGTAAATAAACATTAGTGCTAGGCTAATGCTGCATATTTTGGGCAAGTAAAGATCCATGTGTTCTGTATGACTGCTGTATTGTTGAACACCATTCTCCATCTGAGTTTTTTTCATTGCATTGTATTGCATTTCTACTGACAGATTGAATTATATGAACTATTCGTTGAGAAATACGAAACGGCACCGCTTATTTACAAATAGATGACACGTTGCGTCGCAGAATGGAGCCCATTTGAAACAATTTAGATGATCGGTCATTTGATTTACATTTACAGTACCTGCAACTTAATGAAAATGCAGAGAAGAAACCAAAAGGGTGTCGAAAGGCTGAATATTCACCCAATGACTGAATACGTGTCAGAATGTAACACTGAGTTACTCTGCTAGAAGGCTACAGTAAGTTACTGGGCTCAGTCTTTGAAATAGTGATTGGGACTGAAATAGTTTAAGCACCAAGACCATGACAAGCAATTAATGGCTGGATAATGCATGGATGAGTAAGTGGATGGATAAATGGATGGATGGATGGATGGATGGATGGATGGATGGATGGATGGATGGTCTATAAGAGGAAAAGTTAACTATATGGACAGATGGATGGATGATGCAAAGATGGACAGGTGCAGTAGATAGGTAAATTAATAGTCAGACAGATGAATATTTTGACACTGTAACTGGGTTACAATCTGTACCAGAAGGCCAAAATTTATTAAAGGTCATATACATTCATATTTGTCCAATTGTAAAGAAATCTACTCATCTTGAACATGCTGTATATTTTGTTTATCATATGTTAAATGACAAATATTGTATCTTTGTAAAGGAAATATTTATATTGTACTGCATCCTGCTGCAATGTAATTGCCATTTCACTCTATTATGGAATGTATCAAGTCTGTATATTGTACAATCTGTCATTGTAATGTACATATTGGTTCATTGTGATAATATGCATTTACAATCTGAATTTTGTCACCCTGTTTTGTTTTTTTTGTTTGTTTTTTTGTATTTTTAACTTATTCTTAAAAATGCATGGAAGGGTCAGATTTCATACATAGAGGTGAGAGATTTGAAATTCAGGCCACATTCAGGCCATGTTGCTTCCTGTGGAATTAGGACTGTTCCCATCAGAGCAAGAAGATCACATGGATACATACAAACAGACAACATCCTTTGATATCTGCTGCTATGCAAATGATTATAAAATTGTGCACTTATTATACATACAAGAACAGGAACAGGAAAAACTTCAAGTATTTTTTGTGGCTTTTCAGGCTTTCAGCATCCCACCCACCTACTTTTTGGTGCTATAAAGTAACATATCATAAGTTTCCCAAATTTGACCTGTTCTTGTGATTTCAGTGAGAGCAGAAGTCATCGGTCATCTCACTGATGGTAGTGGTTTACTGGTTTATATGGACACCATCAGGGGACATATTTTTAAATTTTATGTGCAATTGGTAAAATGCTCTTGAATTTTGATCCATACAAAATGTATAATATATTACATTGAAAGAAAACTACTCTTATTAACTACGACTTATTGAAGTCGGGTTGTATTATGCTTATCTATAGTCAGCATGTTACCTAAAGTTATAGACAGGAGTACCAGAACAGAGGTTAAGCAATACACAATATGGATCAGAACTTAATTACATAGTCACACAATAATACAAACAAACTGTTTCAGGCAGCAGTGAACCAGCAACTCCTGTGTTTTGCAAGATTAAATTGGTGTTTTGTCAATGAAGTCTGGTGGCTTTAAAGAGAGCAAAGATCAATATAAAAAAATGTTGTTTCCGGTTGTTTGGCTGCAAGATAAAGGAGTGAAATTACTCTAAATATAGGGTACACATAAAGTGATACTGATTTTTTGTTTTCATGTTTGGCTTCTTTTTGTAGCTTAAATATGTTTTGATGTTGACAGAGTCCACAGCGAAGCATTGCTTAGCTTACATGTCCTGTACTATTTTCTTCTTCTCAAAACCTGGGACCTGCTGACCACTGTCTACTGTAGGTAATACACTGATTATGGACCGGTACCTCATACAGTCTCACTTCAGTAAATCCGAGCTAACCCTTCAACAATCCATAATTCACTGGAAGTTTAGGAAATCCGTGATATACTGTAGGTAATACATTCACTATGGATTAGTACTTCTAACAACTTCAGAAGAATCTGAACCAACTCCTTAACACAGAGGTGTGCTTACTTTCCAATATAGCATCAAATACAATAGTAGCTCATCTGACCAGTTGAGTTTCTAACCTTATTTGACATATTCTTACATTCTATCATGTTGTTCCTGGATTTTCACAGTTGATTTGATGAGTACAGTAGTATTATAACCAGTAGAATCATGACCAGACCTACAAAATGAAACCTAAAGTGTAATAAACCTTTATTTTCCTACAATCAAGAAGAATTCAACGGTACTAATTGTTAATATCACCAGAACTCAATCTCCAATTTGAAGACCCACAATTAGAATCAACATGTAAGGTTCTCAAGGCTGGGGACTGCTTCTAGGCTTTGTAGTGTTGGCCAGCTGTCTAAATTTGAAAACAAATTTGTGGTGTCCGTTCAGTCACAAACACTATTTGCTGCTTCACGAATCCAAACCAAAAGGTTTTAAAAACGCTGGCAAAATCATTCTATTGCAAACACCTCTTTCTTTTTATGAGTAAGACTACAATCATGCAATAATTTCTTCACATCTTCCTTAAATTTCTCTGTACATCTGTTGTCACTGTAGGACCAAGAACACAATGCAAACACAAACCTTGTGTTATAACAGAATCTGGCGTGCCTGCAGGACAAAATATTGTCTCTTTGCTATCTGCTGAACAGGAGATTGTTCTATATAAAATACTATACTCAGCAAGCACAGGTCCCGACACTGAGAGAGAAAAAAAGCAGCAGAGTGAGAATGGAAGAGATGTGATCTTTCTCCAACACCTCACTGTGTTCTCTATCTCCCAGACCAGACTTGTGTCAAGAAAAGATGAGTGTTCAAACGAGATGTTATTAAAGTCTGTGCCAGTAGGCGGTGAATTCACTCGCTGTCTGAAAAGAATCCTCTCTGCACGTCATTGCAGCTTGTTTTATTATGATTTAAGACTGTATTAAAATGAAGTGTAATTATTGTGAGTTGGGCAGTGAAAGGGAAAGAAATAGTAGGGCAAGAGGTAAAAAGAAAACAGCCTCTATCTTTACCTTTTTTGCTACATGGCTGTCAAAGTGATAAGTGTAAATAGCTTTTCTGTATGTTGGAACATGTGATGAAATACAGGCGTCATGAAAAGCCCTGGTGTATTTCTGTTTTTTTTTTTCAGTGAGCAATGGCTCCTCAGGTACGCTGGAGTGGCGCCTCTGCATCATTACCATTCTAGCCGGCCTCTGCTCCCCCATCAAGGGGAAGAGAACACGCTATTAATGTAAGACTTAAAGCATAATGTATTCTCTCTGTCTGACTGGTGCTAACATTTTTATCTGCTTTCCACTGCCCCCAGATGAAAACATAATTTAAAAGAGGAAATGTGAGTTATAAAGTCCTAAATGCTCCAGATTGTCTATCTGGCCTCAGACTAACTCTAACCCTTGGAGATGAGTTAAGGCTTCCATTTGTACCAGGATGCTGTCTCTTAAAATATGTTAATTACTATACAATATATAATTTCTATTAAAATGCACTGGATTTAAACTACATTAAATCCAGTCATTCGGTCACTTTGATCCTGACTGAAGGAGTCCTCCCCCATGAGTTTCAGACACACTGCATTCTGGTGAATGACTAATAACTAACCCTGTCAATCATGCCTTTTATGTATCAATTTCAAAGTCCTATGTTACTCTCAGCATAATTGTAAAGCAAATACTGTAGTCAGCTGGTTGTATCCTGCAGATTGCTGGTTGCTATGCACACATGATCCATGGGGTAACCATTAGGCAAGCAAGTATATTATTATAAATAAGTCCAATGGGGAAACAAATACTAGTGCAGATATTTTTGGAGATCACTTTGAGTGCACTTGAAATGTTGCTAATAACTCCATATTTCACAGGGAAACTGTACACAAGTACAACAAGAACTGCAAATCAACATTCAACCACTGCAATCTGTAAGCTGTGATGGATTTTCACAATTTAGGTAATAATAATAAACCAGTTTGAGTAAGAATTTCACTCTTTGGCTACAATTTCCAAATAAATGACTGATCTGCTGCGTTGATTTTCTATTCCATTGTTACATTCCAAGATCTCAACGATAGAGTACAATGTTATCATTAGCAGGTGAACAGGAGAAACCAAACTTGTGATCAATTGTAGCCTCCTTTATGTCTGATGAAGAGTTAATCTTCACCTTTTTATTAGAGATACATTCTCTTTGGTTTCTTTGACAATATCCTTTGATTTCTGAATCAACTGAGCAAAGTATTCAACTCGTTTTCACACTTTACAAGTCCAAAACAACCCTTACAGACCTGATGGGGGTGCAATAGTGGGATGAGATGATTAGAAGATTGTTGTGTGATTTGTGATTTTGTTTCCTTACATTGGCGTACACTATTTTACACCATAAAGACATCCTCAAAAAATGGTAGAACTGCCAGAAAAGCAGTTGGTCAAAGCGCTTGGCTGGTTTTACTGATACTACTGGTTTTATCTGTATGTTTAGTCTTCCCCTACCTTTGTGTGTATTTATATTTATGTGTTTGGTGACTGAGCGTCAGCGAGCAGAGGCCTGAGCTAGAAATATAAAGGTTTGAGGAAGTGTAGGGAGGACAAAGCTGGTAGAAGGAAGATAAGGTCTTGACAAAGCTTTGTTCCGCACAGTGAAACTCCTGAGGGCTGAATACAGAAAGACAGAAAGAGATTGTGTGTGCGTGTGTCAGTAAGATGACTGGAGGAGCGGTCCGACAGCCCAAGGAATGGGACAAGCATACTAAGGACTTCACAAAAGTCAAAAAGGAAGAAGCAAGACAAATAAATAGCTGGAAGTGAATGTCTTCACTGTCCTCCAGACTGCATACTGCTACCTAAAGGGCCACAGTGTCTGTGTCTGTTTGCATCACTATGCGTGTGTGTGCATGCTATGGTGTGTAGTTCAGTGCATAATGTGGAAGATTGTTGTATTCATATTTTTGTTGAAGTCAGTACCTTCACAAGGACAGTTGGTAGTTTTCCAAAAACAATCCAGCAAGTGTTTTGCATCATCATGTGGCTACATTCGAAGATAGACAGAAAAGATAGCCAGATATATAGATAGTCATCCAACCATCTAGTTACTCCATTTGATGGCATCTGCATTGACTTTGTTTCTCCACTCATTTATTCATTTTTTTCTTTGATTTGTCACAGTCTGTATGTCGGACTGCTGTAGGTATTGCATTGTTATGACTGTAGGACTTCCCTGTCATTCAAGCTCTTCATCTCCAGGTCCAGATCAGATCATCATCATCATGTTTGTGTGAAATAAATAACAAATCAAGCATTTATTTTTTATGCTTTTTAAGTGATTTGTTTTTGTTTGATTACATTTATTTCACTGAATATCAATAATTATGATACAAATTCAATTCATTTGCATATTCTATTGATGTTATCAAACATTTCATGAAGACCAGATGGCAGGGATAACTGCAGTATCTAGGGTGGGGAAAATTACATGGTTGGGACTTGATTTGCTTTATTATGGACTCAACTTGACTTGGACTTGACATGATTTGACCAAGACTAAATGACTGGGGAGTTACTTTGACTTAACAACCCATAAATATAATCTGTGTTAAGGTCATTTAAGAAATGTATTGTTTCCTCTATCTATGGAGGCCTCCTGACTTAACTCTATTATTATTCATGACTTCCACGCAGTGAGGTATATAGATTTTAAATTTAAGTAAAACAAGGACTGGTATTGGATGGAGAATTGCTATCAGTAGATAGCAGGTAGAGTTGAAATATTGGTATTATAATCCTTATTGTACAGACGGGCATTGCAAACTAACTTAGGCTGTAGATGACGTGGTATTTGGCACTCATTTATGTCATATTCATGTCCCTGTACAAATAAACATAGCCAAATCACAAGAGAAAAGGTTCAATTCTGCATTCCCAGTGTAGTTATAGTGCATATGTGTGTATATGCCTAATCTAAAGCAGAGTGCTTGTTGTGTGTCTGACAGGAATTCATTTTCTGTGTGTGTGTGTGTGTGTGTGTGTGTGTGTGTGCTCACCTTTTTCCCTGTGGGAACAAAAGCCAGTTTACAAAGCTCTGGGATTTTCATTCTTTACCCTTTCATGCAACCCTCCCCTGTGAAAATGTGCCCCTCACCTCAGCTTTAGTCTGAAAGGTGACACACTTTACTTCGATGGTGTACAGGTACGTGATTTTAGCAGGTATTAGACAAAGACTGTAGTGATGCTGTGACACATTTTCCAAGTATGTCTTTCAGTAATCAGTTCAAATGAATGCAAATAAATAACACCTGCAGGAGCGACAAGCATGAAGTACCACACAGTCTCTCTGGCTATGTTGTACATACACACAATAACACCATATGCAAATGTGAAATCAATGTAAAAGCAACTAATCGGTATGGTAGTCTATGAATACCTTATTATTGGAATACTTTTGTATATTTTATTTTATTTATATATGTATATTTTCAGGGTCAGCAATATGATGCATAGCTTATCCTGTGTATGAAATTAACAAATGCAGGGAGGAAAAATAGCAGTTTTTTGAAAGCAGGGATTCAGCTTCACTTCTGGAATCAGAAATCTGCCCTTTGCTAATAATACTTTTTTCATCATATTCTGGAGTTCTTAAGTATCTGGAATGTAACAGTCAAAGGTTGTGACAGGAAATATAGGGGAGAGAGACAGAGAAGGGACATGCAGCAAAGCACACGGTGGACTCAGCCTAGATATGTAGTACACGGTCCTTCAGGTGAACTACCGGGGCGCCCAGGTCCCATGTATCTCTGTTGCCTTCAGGAACTCCTCGTAAAATTTATAATTTCACCTCACTATTTATAAATGTCCCTTGAGCTTGACATACGTATTCAGTTCAGGTACTTTTGTTCGGGAAATTGGAAAATGTTGCTTTTATCGTTAGGTCGGACAAATAGCCTGGTAGGCTTATATTTGCCCACTTGTTTATGACAGCAGCAGAATAAAAAGCGTTATCTTGTAAATTTGTTAGGCTTAAAGTATACATATACACATTGTGAAATACAATAGGACGTAAAATAAATATTTAAATTGCATTTCATAGCAAGTGATGAAGTTAAAAAAACACTTTGTTAATCATTAGGTCGAGACGTGTCGTTGAAATTGACACACTGTTGAATTATGCTGTCAGAAATACTTTATGTAAAATAATTTTCTTTATAATATAATCTTTATTATATTTCTATTACTTCTACACGTTGTCTCTTTGTCTCGGAAAGTACGGAAATATTTCCCACAGTGCTTGAATGTTGCAGTGCTCACAGAGTGCGCGTTGTGATTTGAATGAACGAACCAATCAGCGTTCACGCCGGGCGGAGGCCGCCAAGGCTTTGCGTCAGTCTCGGCCAATCAGCGCGCGGCCCCGTTGTTTGCCTTGCTTTTTGAATTGAGCTCTAACAGCAGGCTGACACCTCCTCTGGACTGCCGTGAAGCAACTGTCAACAAACTACAGCAGACACTTTTCGATCATTTGGACTATTCTCACGCTTGAACGCCAACATGCGTCGATATCAGACTAAGGCCTGAGAGATGTTACACATATTTTAAACAGGGTTTCGGACCGAAGAAGAACTCCAAAGAACTCTTCATTGTGTTGTTGACTTACTAGCGCAGTAGCTAGCAAAGTTAGCCGGGGAGCTTATTGAATTAAGCTGGTTGAACAGCCAGTCAGCTCATCTCTCGGTTTTTTTTTAAAGCTAAAGTAGCAGCCACAGGAACAGTCGGTAAGTTTGGCTAACTGCGTTTATTCATGTTGCACTTTTGGAAAAAACACCACAGTGAGCACTTTATGTTAGCTGCTGACGTTAAGCAAAGGGAATGTGCTGTCTCGGTGAAAGCGACGTTGAATTGACGTCAACCGTAAACGTTAGCTGGACTTGCTGTGTTAGTTCATTCTCCTTCTGGGTTCATGTTTTAAGGCTCTTCAGCAGGGGTCACTGGCTATTTGGGGAGGGGAGGGCTATTTTGTCAAGCTATGAGGGAGAGAGAGCTTACTTAAATGAATAAAAATACAATGAATTAGCCTCCATATTAATATGCGACCAATAAGAATAATACTGATGTTTCAGGTAGTAAGAAACATTCAAATGTAACACTGCAAACCCTGGGAGTGGTATGTAGAGAAAAAAAGCTATTAACATGAATAAAAATACAAGAAACCTGCATCTGTTTTAAAGTGCGAGCAATGAAAACAAACCCACAATAAGAATAATAGTTATGTTGAAAGTTTGGATATGATCACAGCCTTACGTTTCCATTATCCTCCTCAAAAAAAGATAAAGCAGACCTGGCTTTGCTGCTCAAACTATATTTTATTCTATATTATCAATATATTTTGGGAGAATTACAAGTTTTTATTTGTATTTGTTGTGCTTAATAAAGCCTTTTTTATATAGGTTATAAGCAAATCTAAGCTGCTGTGATAGGAAAGCCGTGACTTGTGTTTGCGCCGTCTACAAATAAAGACTATACTTTTAATTCTCCCGAAATATATCAAGAGGCTGCGTGGCCCTGTGCAGCATACAGCAAGAAACCAGTAGTTAAAAGTAACAGTAGCTACATGTTGATATCTGACCTAATTATTTTGTTTGCTTATGTGACGTTGTCCTCTGTTTTAGCCATAAACCTAAACCAATGTAACTGCTTTTATTTGTTGTATTCTTTACACGCACCACTTTATCTGCTCTGACAAGTAGTTATCATTTTTCATTATGGAAGCTGTTGTAACGTTCTGGCTGCTGTTATGTAAACAACCGAACAAATGTAGCTCAAAGTTTCGGTGTTAACTTTTTTTTTTTCACAAAGTTCACAAATGTGTTGCTTTCCCTCCAGTTGAATTGTCAAACTCTGGCCGTCTTTGTGTTTGAAGTCGTGCCAGCTCGTGTCTCCTGCCTTTAGTTTGACAGTTGTCACCCTTCTCCTCTTCTTTACTTTCTCCCTCCTCCCTGTTCTCCTCTGTGTCTCTCCCTCTGTTCGTTCCCTGTAACTTTTGATAGTTTGGACAGTTTGGTGCCTCCTTAAGTTCCTGCCATGGCTGACAGCAGCATAGTGACTTTGGGGACGGCTCGGAGTCTGCTGGTGGATTCATCGGTCTATGATTCGAGGATCGCTGAAACCACCAAGGACCATGTATTTCTGGGCATGGGTTGTGAAGACGGGGAAGGTCAGTCTGCGGGGGGTCAACCCTCTTCCTTTTCTCTAAATATCTTTAAATACCCAGAACAAAAGCCAAACGCAGCCATGTCCCAGATTCAAAAGAGCTGTAAAGAAACAAGGCGGTAAAACCTGAAAAAAGTAACCGACACTGTAAACTAAGTCTCTGCTTCAACACACACTCTGCTGCCCGTTCATTAGGACAACATAGAAGCACCACTCACTATAATTAAACACAAACCACAGCCTCCAAAATAACCACAAAGTTGATTATCACTCTCTGAACATTCTCACCTAAATGAAGGAATGCATTGTGTTTAAACCTGTCTGTGTGGCGACCTGGTTACCTCTTTGTGTGTATGTTGCATTGTGCAGCATGATCAATTTTGAGAGGCATGTGCTTGGTCCACACACGGGCCTCAGTTACCTGACTGGAGGTTTACCAACATGTGAGCGTTTGTGGAAGTTACTTCAGTTAGGTGGACCTTCTTAATACAGTCTTTGATCCAGGATTGTCTGGGAGCGGTGCCAAATGATTTATTAGTAATTTTCACTGCTCCATCCAAGGAAGACAATCCAGTGAAACGTGTACACCTGGAGAGTGATGACAAATGTTATTGTCATTTTTGGGAAATTACAAAATAATACTTGACCAGGGCTCATCATTTTGGTCTTAGTATTGTCCTTTTAAAAATTAATTTCAATTATAAGTTTTCATAGTCATAACAATTATCTCACATTTACTAATAAGGTTTACACAATTAGGATAATTAAAACTTGTGTGCAGTTTTCAGAAACAATAAAACGTTGGAGCATAATTAGTGCTTTTGAGTTTTCGGCTTCTACTCTGATGGAAGGTGTTGACAGCAGGTTTGATTATGTCGACTGTTGCATCTCACGGATTGATATCACCTCAGCAACACTTGAAAGATATCAATTTTAATAATGTTACTACTCTCACTCATACTGCTTATTGATCTGGCACTTTGGCATACACCTGTCAGTTCTAGAGATTAAAATTATGAAGCAATTAAAGAAAAAAAACATGCAGACTGTAAATTACCTTGTTTACTTCATGTGCTCTGTGATGTTCGCTAACATCTGGCGCGACTGTTCACATATTGCGCTGACCGATTCAGACTGAATTTCTGAGCGCACCCATATTTATATGACCATGAGCATTGTCCTCATCACCTCACTGAGTGGAACCAGACTTTAGAGCTGTTTACCTCTCTCCACTGTTGTCACAAAGAGAGAAGGCCAGAGCTGAGTCCAGTCTGTGACAGACTGACTCAACAAGATGCTTTTCCACATGTACTCACTGTCTTTGTATCAAAGTGAGTTCTCTGGTAGAATTCATCCACATTTACCACATGACAGCTCCTACTATCGAAACATTTCTTCAGTTGTGTTGTACTTTGCGCTCGGGACGGAGAATGTTCAATAAAATTTCAATTCAATAAAAGTTAATAAGCTGTGATTGCTTCCACTGTTGTGGACTCTCCTGGTTAGCTTCCTTAAAGTTCAGCATCGTTGTGTGGGTCACAGCTGACAGGAGTTGAACTTAACACACAAAATTCAATAATCGCTGCGCTTTCATCGCAATGGAAATATTTTTTAATGCTGCTGTGACCTGTCCAATGTCCTAGAGGACAGCTCTAATGATGAGAGCCTGCAAACATCATTGGTTTTTCACTTGAAGGGAGGTCTGGTGCTCTGGATCAAACAATGCCAATAAACTGGCAGTTCATTTTAAGGGCTATTTTATATTTATGCTGTCCTCTCATAATGCCAACAATATCGAGTCTCTCGGTTGTCAGTATGGACTAATGAGAAACTCTTTGTGAAGCTTGGCTGGTGGCAGCAGCTAACATGCTGTTGAATACAGTGATGACCCGTATCTTCCTGTTTGAATTCAAATGAGCTCTCACGTTCCACTGAAAGGAAAATATGTATGTTGGCTGTCAGTCAAATTGAGAAAAAACTTACATCACCTCAGAGAGTTGACCTACTCCTTGATTTGTCTCTCTCCTAATTCGTGTCTGTGTGTATCATTCCCGGTCTCCCTCCTTGTTCAATCCTGTTTCTCTTCATCTGTCTCAGATATGCTGCCAAAAGTGGAGACGAGGGTTGTTCTGGTGGGAGAGGCGGGCAGAAATGGAGCGCTGGTGAAAGCACTGCAGGTACATTATTCCTTTATTAATCCTAAAGATCCACCGTGCTCCTCCGGCTTCTATTAAGTTGGCAGGCCTCCTTGATCTGAGCTGGTCAACATCACTGCTGTTCTTGGTTTGATAAGTAGGACACAGAAACTCTGTTTTGAGGGATGATGCTGATGCTTCTGGTTTAAAACTTTCAATAGGAACTTTTTTTATACTTTTAATAACTTTTTTGCAATTGTTTAGAGGTTAAACTTGTTACGTGTGTGTCTGTGTGTGTGTCTGTTTGTCTGTTGCCCAGATGTTGTCTCAGGTGTGAAATGACACATCAAAAAATCTCTGATGGATGTCGATGCACACTGTAATGACAATACAAATATTTATGAATAATTACTGTTTATTTTAAATGAACATTTCAATTTTTGCAGTTTACCATCCAGCCAACATTACTTACTAGTCCAATAGCTAGAAGCCCAGCTTGGCGTCAGTCATTTTCTACTTTTCTCCTCCTAGCTTCCTCTGTCGATGTCTTTGGCTCTGCCATTATGTCCAAAGATGCCGTGAAAATAACCAGTTGCAGCCCTAATTTAAATCAGTTCAAGACCTTTTTCTCATTGTGTTACTGGAGTCTCATAAAGCAATGACATCAATAATATCACCAGTGACTACTGGGTTTGTATCACTGTATCACGGGCTGAATCACTGGTGATGTCTTAGGAAAGACAGGGTTTCCCCCAAATAATGGCTCCAGAAAAAAAATCTTCAGTTGTTATAATGTCGCACTTGGTGTTTTTTAAGCTACTTCACGCAGAAAGTCTGTTAATAGCTGCTGTACTTGCATTACTGCACTGGGAGACATGTTTCCACTTTTGTATATTCATTAATTGGGTAACATTGTCAAGAATAATATTAGAGAGAGTTTATTTAAAGAAGGAGCGCACACACCTCCCTCCAATATCTCTCTCACACACACCTGTCTGTCTTTGGAGATAAGGCATGCTAATACAGGAGTCTGGGTGTAATATTTGGCAGCCTGCAGAGCCATCACAACCTACAGTATTAAAGTGTAGCTTCTGCATAGAAATGAGTGACTTGTGATTTTTGGTAACAGCCGCTGCTTGGGGATGTAAACACACACCAGCCACACTCTCCTCACTGCCATGACCATATCAGCCCAACAGATTATCAGCTTACTACACAGCCCCGCTAAGCTTCGAGAGCTTTTCATGAAGTATTTGTGTGTGCTTAACAAGTGACGGGCAAAAGCAAATTATCTCATCCAGTTTCCATATAATCTTTAACAAGGAGGGTGTCAGATGAATGAGGAGATTAATTGATCTAATTATAGGCAGGACACCAACACAGGACTATGAAAATGGAAATCTGATCTGTGTCTTGGGTTGGCATCTATTATCTGTTCACGGGAGGGATTTAATTCCATCTCTACACTGAAGAGAAGACATGATTTGGTATTTGATTAACAATCTAATCACCAGGCCCATTAGTAGCTGCTCTGGAGCTTTCAACTGAATCACAATCAGTACATCGAGCCCAGTTTATACGTTTCGATCTGGTCAGGGTTACACATGAACATTTTTCTTTATGGAGTGTTGCATGATAGGCAGGGTTCAATATTTTTTCTATTTTTTTTCTCTTTTTTTTTTTGCCCAGGTGGCTATCACAATAACGGCAAAGCTTCGTACAAGCAAGATGCTGTTTGCTCTTGTCCATGACCAAGCAGCATCCTTCATGGTTGTAAAATGAAGCTAATGCTGAAATATTGTAAGTTATTAGTATAACTACAGAAATGGCTTACTGTCAAATAATGTGTGACGCATGATAACTGTAACTTAGAGCCGCAATAAGCTTGTTGTACTGACCTCAGAATAGGGGTGGGCGATATATCGAATATACTCGATATATCGCGGCTTGTTCTCCGTGAGATGTATGAAATGACTATATCGCGACCATCGAGTACTTGTCATGTAAATGTTTTAAGCCGTCGGCATTTAATTCTCCAGAGTTTTACCTGTGTCACTCACTCCTGCACACCCAGCACACTGCCCCGCCCACCCATAAAAATCCCCTGCACGCATGCGTACTTTTTGTATCAAGTGAGGAGAGAAGTGAAGAGCGAGTTAATCAAAGATGGAGACGGACGACTTGGTTCCGAAGAAAAACAGCTGCGGTCACGTCTCTCGTTTTCGCGTGGTCACGTCAGCTGCTCCAATATTTTCACGTGCGCCCTTATTGCCGACTTTATGGCAAATACTTTGAGAAAACTGGGAAAGTCAGCGCTAGCTTGCTGCAGCGTGTGGACACTTCCGGTTTTCAAAATAAGACGTGGGTGTTAAATGTATTAAACGTTTATTTATAAAATATGAAGAATGGTTAAAATTTGATTTAAAAAAGTGTCTCATAAGCCAAGTATGACCCTGCACTGCTTCAATTGCCATATGTACATTATGAAATATATTAAAAACTTATTTAAAAAAATATGACAAGTGTTAAAATGCTATAAAAAGAGTCTGTGTCGTATAGCTGGTGTAGATCGACCTTTTTACACTGATTTTGAGCCAATAGGTAACATGACCTGGAAGTTATTGAGCTTTAAAGCTCATATTTACATCATGAAATGTATTAAAATTCATAAAAAAATATGACAAGTGTTAAAATGCTATAAAGAGAGGTGTGTCTCATACAGCAAGTATGCATCTACTGTTCTACATTGATTCTGAGCAATTACAATGCTATCAAGGTAATAATGACATTATTTATTAGAAATAAACAATACAAAAATATCGAGATATATATCGGTATCGCGATATAGCTTAAAAATATCGAGATATTGGTTACAGGCCATATCGTGCAGCCCTACCTCAGAACATGCTGCCAACTGCGTACGGTTAAAAGAGTCCACATAGAACTTACCCTCATAAACTAAATGACAGGTCATCGTAAAGCCATGAACAATTTGAGCCCAAGTGCCTACAGTATATGATGATAGTATGACAACAGTCTTGTGAGTCATTGCAATTGAGATGGATCCAAACAAGTCTTGGTCTCCATCTGTATTAGACTGTATCATATCCATTTGGAGTTTGACAGCCCAGTGATGCAACCTTGGCCATAGAGATGATCATGGTCATGCTTCTGTGTATCGGAAAAGCTAAAGGAAAAAAAACCCTCAGGTCTTTTTCTGAAGGTGGGTACATGAGGCGTGTAGCAGTACTGACATTAAAAGGTTTTGGTCCTAAACTTTTGTCAGAATTTCGACGCAGGCTCTGTTTAGTCTGAAAAGCTCCAAATCAGATCTAGGAGCAGTGGTTTTGATTGACCAAAGACTCCACCATGATTGTTTTGCTATTTTTAAATCATTGCATGATTTATGAACAAAGAAATAATATTAATCTCTAGTTTCCTTTTTAACAACAGAAATGGAACTGATTGAGCTGCAGCATAACATCCGTTAAAAAGGTGTTGATTTTTTTTCCACAGGGATATTTATGTGTCTATCAGCGAGTGTTTGTGCCTGCTCCAGTGAGCAGCACAGTTTTGTGTCTTTGAGTAGCGCCATGTGAAGGTGATTTGGAGGCGTGGCGGCCGACTAAGTGCCGCTAGAATGACTTCCTTCCCAGGTCTCCTGAGTCCTGTCACTTCTGAAGGCTTCCTGCTTAAATCATCTATTTCTCCCTGCCAATCTGCAGTGCAGCCACATCCAAAGACATCTGCCGACAGCTCCATCAGAACGCTCCCGATTGCCTGCCTGACCACCCACCGCCAGCTCTCATGCAACCCACAGAAAACGCGGGCCCCCCCACCATTTCTTCTTCATGTCCCCTTTTCTTTCTGTCCTCTTCTTTTCCTCTCCTCCCCCCTCCTGAATGAGGGCTTTAAACTTGGACTACCAAGCTTGATATTTGTTTGAAGTCACTGTCTTTAGACTTTGCAAGGACACGGACCCCGCCCCATCTCTTACTCGCCTCCTCCGTCCTGCATCCCTAAAGCCAGACATTCTCTCCTTTGTCCTAATCTGGGGTTCATTCATATGAATTTATCTCTGTTGTTTTTTACTCTTTCATTGTTTCTCATTTTCTCTCAACCTCCTGTCCTTCCTACCACTTTTTTTTCCTGTTTTCCCTCCTCTCAAATACCGGTGTTTGACATCCACTTCCTGCTGGTTGGTTTTTACAGGCCGTCAGAGTAATGGAGGTACCGGTGGTAAAGATAAAAGAAGCAGAGGCGGGTGCTGAGGAGAAAATGATGATAAAATCTATAGTCAATATGGTACAGTACAGCGTCTGCCTCTCTGTGTGACTCTCTGACATTTTGGGGACGTGCTGCATGAACCTTAATTCACGCGGAGTACTCACTCAATCAATGTGCATGGCCAAGTCACTGATGGTGAATTGATTTGTGGATGAATATTTAAATATGTGTGATGTAATACTTGATATCTGAACTGCTCCCTAACAGAGATTTGCACTCAAATGTCAATGCAGGTTTCTATGCTCAGGAGTGATATGAAAGTCAATTACAGAGTTTTCTCTTTAACTTCATGGCATTTGAAAATGGCCAGTTTCCAGCTGTTAACACAGAGGCTAAAGTGTTTGCACACAAAAGATCCGATTAGACAGGACTTGGTGTGCGATCATCATCTAAGAAGCTTTGATTTTTGAGTGTGATCTCCTGTTAAAGAAATGATTTAACATTTTGAGAAATTGGCTTCCTCTCAGAGAGTGAGATGAGAAGATAGATTACAGATTGACTTAGCAGCAGCTACAGTACCAACACCACTTAAGTTCATCATGTTTTGCTTTTGTATTCCAAATTATATGTTGGAACTATCTCTAAACAAAGAACTTATCCCCTTTTATGCAGCAGATTGCACAGTCTCATATGGACACGAAAGCACCAAATCTGGCAACCCACAAGACATTATGATGCTGCATTCTCACATTTGTGTTCGCGTTTGATTCATGTTTCTAACATCATAGGCTTGAATTTACTTGGGTTTATTGCCGGATACCTACAAAACCAATGAGATTCCCATTAGACTCTGCTCTACTTTGTGTGTAGTGTTCAAGTATGTATAAGTGTTGACTCGTTAGCTGATTCCTGAGCCAGGCAAGCTGTTTCTAGTTCCATGTCCTTAAACTAAGCTCAGGTGTAGTATTCGTGTTGATCTGCCCATTTCACATTTTTTAAACAAAGCTAATGAGTGTATTTCTCAAAATATTAAATTGTTCCTTTAACACACTGGTGTTAAAGCATTGTTGATTCTCACAATATGATGTCAAACGTAATCCTAACTGTGTATGTCATTCCGCCGATGCTTCTCCACTTCTTCTGCTTTTGTCCTGTGTCAAGTACTGGAGCTAACTTCACAGAATCATTGACTCCGTCCTCTTTTTGGTCTGTATTAAAACCATCCAAATATTTGGTCTTGTAGCACTTGGAGACAAAACCGAGCGAAAACACTGGTCGGCACAGCGACTTAATAAGGTCATAACACAGTAGATCAAACATGTTGAAGTTTAGGTTGTTAAGTTGTGCTGCTTAATATTGATTATTGACAATAACTTTATTTATATAGCACTTTTAAAAAACCGATGTCATGGACAGTGACGGTCAGAATTAAAACGACATATTTATGACCCTGGGGAGGGAAGTTGTAAAATATTAAGAAATGGACTAGCAGTTGTTTTTTGTCTTTAACATTAAAAATCCAAAATACTTCCTGTTTAATACGCAGCTTTTTTTGTCCAATTTCTTTTAAAGAGAACATCTGCTAATAGTGAATCAACTAATTAACCCAACATCCAGCAGCCTCACTAACAAGGCTAACGTTCACTTATCCTCACAATGATAATTCGATGATTAATTGTGCACTTGTGAATGTTATATTTACTTCAGCGGCCTGTCATGCACTGCTCCATTACTCCACATTGTGATTCTTCCCATTCAGGACATCAGCTGCCCGTGCATAATTACAGACAGCGTCCAGGAGTTCGGGGATGGAGAGAATACTGATTATGAGACGGTGTTCGTCCTCACAGACTTCGATTCTCCTGACTACAGCTACCTCTACAAACGCGACAACCGCATCATTGGGCCTCCTGTTGTGCTGCACTGTGCTGCGAAGGAGGAAGTAAGTTATTGATTTTTTTCAAGATGTCACAAACTAGATCCACAGACATAATGATTTAATCAAGAAGTAATTGAATTAATATAGTGTCTCAAATACATTTCCTGGTCTTGGTCTGAAGTATGGCGGTTTAAACCTTTTCAACCTGAACGTCAAATAAAAGAAATGTACAGCTTCACTCTGAAATTCTAGACCAGGGAACTATGCTTTAGTCTTTTTGTCGTGTGGTGAGGACCCACCAGAGGGCCTGAGATGAATGTTGATTTCAGAGAAACCGAAAACAGAATGCAAAAAATACATTACGGCCCCTGAATGATGATAAACACGAGCTCCCTCCGCCTGCTGTGCTGTCAGTCTGACAGAGACTTCACATAGGATGCAAATGCCTAACTTGAACAATATGCCCTGACTGTGGCTGCTATTAACAAGACGGAGCGCTGCACATTTGTCAGCTGAAGACAGCACATGCATACACGCAGGTTCAGACTGCACTGCAGAGCATCATAAAGATGTGTATCTCTTGATAACAGGGAAAACTGTGTTTTTTCACCCTCGTCAGGCCTTTATCTGCTCTGAAAAAAGAATTTATGTTTCAGGCCCAACAATAATGTTTTTGTCCCAGTCAGCCAAGAGGGTCACAATTTACTGCAGTGAACAAAATCTCTACTAACGAAATATATATACGTCCATCAGCCAAAGCTTTTTGTTGCACACTGAGTTGTTATAGTCATATCACAAATTAATGCATTTTAAATATAGTGCTGTAGTATTTGTAGTGAAGAAAGAGAAGGACTAGTGTGTGGAGTTTGATTGAGAGTGTGATTTATTTGCAACTAGCAATGTGGTTGCAAGTGTAAAGCAATCAATTTTTATAATTTTTGCGAGGCTGGCGCTCGCTCACTCTCATTGCCTCAGAGACATTTCAGGGCTTTGTCGAGGTTTTGCTGTCAGCATCTGATTGGTGACTGCAGTGTGACGTTGGGCTGCGTTGAATCCAGCTCAACTTCACCACAGGTCCCTGCGTTTTTTGATGCGACCTGAGAGTGTTTAGCTTACTGTAGAACGTGGCACATTAACATAGTGGACATGTAGGAGGTCTGTTCTATGAAACAAAAACACGATTCGAAGTGAACATACACTAATAAAAACTCAGTAATATTCTATTCCATTTTTGCCATGTTCTCTGACACAGTTGACCTCTTTAGAATAGTTCAATCCAATGTTCTTCATTGAGCGTTTTTATTGCTCTGATTTTAGTTTTTTTGTTCCTTCCCCACAGCCTCTACAGTTCTCATGTCGTCCTCTCTACTCCACCACAATGCTGAACCTGTCGCTGTGTTTTACCGGCTTCAGGAACAAAGAGGAAATGGTGAGTTCATTAAGTATCACCGCTTTTCATGTGAGGATTACAACTCAAAAGATCTGTGTTCACATTACTGAAGCTTTTCTGGTTGCACTGACACGGCGCTTCTTTTAGTATGCATTTTGCAGTCTGATCATTTCTCCAGAGGCGGCTGCCAGCAGCTTTTCATTCAGCATCTCACGGTTACCATTCCTGCTTGTGCTTTTCTTCCCTGCAATATTTAAAATGGAGCCGCTGATGTTGCCAATTATATCTTGTCCTGCTGAGCTGTTTTTATTTAAGAATAGTAAAGCTACCTGTAAATAAATAAATAAATGCGAGCATCCTGAGTAAGTGTGTAATGCGCCATTCTTTAAAACTGTTTTAGAAATATGATTTCATTCTGTCTTCTTGGCTTAAGTTACAGCTACAGATGATATTGTGTTATAACTGCAGATACCTCACCAACCCGTGGGTCCATCTCAAGCCTCCCATCACTCATGAACAAGACCCTACTTGAAACGTGTTCAGATTTACTAGAAGCCAGTATGACGTTCTTTTTTTCACGTGAAACATCTCTTGGTTTGAGCCTCCGACACTTCAGTTGGGTTGCAGTCGTAACGTTTTTGCCATTTGTCACAAAGTAGTTCAGTGCTCAGAGTCATGCTGTATCTGCTTATTTCTGTATAATGTTATCGTGACATATTTCCACCCAATGCATACATGGTATTTGGAAATGGTATTTGTTGATGTACTGTGCTTGCTGACACCATCTAATCAGGGACCATAATAGTCTTAGTTATGCAGACTGATGAAAAAGATAAATAGCAATAGACTAAAAAAAACACTGTTGGGTCTATTCCATCCTGATTTATTTTCCCTCCTTGTGGTAAAGCCTGTGTTTGTGTATTTCTGTGTTCCATGTAGAAGAACTTAGTGAATCTGGTTCATCACATGGGTGGGACCATCCGGAAAGACTTCAGCACCAAGGTTACTCATCTCATCGCCTACTCCACTCATGGAGAGAAATACAGGGTTTGTACATGCTTACTTTTTTGTTTCATGGAGTCTTTTTACTCTGTGTGTATGTGACATTAAAAGCCCAAATCATAATCCTTAATATTTCTTTATCCTAGTCCTAATGTACACAATTCCAATGTTCCAATATTTGATGGAATCAGTGAAATAGCAGGCTTTTCTCGCTCATATCCTTCGTTTGTATTTGTGTGCAAAATATGATGATGCATCTGCCCTTTTTTCCTAAAGACATTCGATCGATTTAAGAACGGCAACAGTAAGGGCAGAAAATAACTGCATCAATGTTTGCTTGAGTTCTAAATGTTTCAGCCGCATTCACACATTATCGATGGGCATGAAAAATAAATGGCAGCGCTGGCCAAATCCTCACCAACCCATTAATATCAAAACAGTGCCGGCACAGAAGTGCCTACCAGAACCGGAAACAGATGTCACCATGCAACCGAATTAAAGGAGCCAAAGTGAAAATGAAACCAACTCAAAAAATACTAAAATGACAGAATGCATCATTTTGTGATATTCTGACAGCGAGAAGTACAAACGCCCGTCCACCACTCCTCCTGAATGTGCTGCGCATTTCCTCTTAACAACCAGAACAAGCTGGAAATGATGTGAAGTTCCTCCCAGCCTGGCTTGAATCTGATGTCAGAAAGTGATCATTTTATTTCCAATTAGATCGTTTTTAAACTGTTCAATACACGGCCTCCTCCATATGGATACAAAGAGCTAGATAGATGGGTGGATGAATAGATTGGCACTCGTCATTTTCTTGGCATCTCTCAGGACACATTAACAGATGCTTGATGCCGTACTTCTTTCAGTCATCTCTGGCATGTCTAATCTTGTCTTCCTCTCTCTTTTCACCACCTCCTATTTTGTTTCTCAAAGTCTTGCGGAGGCTGTATTTTGTTCAACATGACAAAATGTAGTAAGGACTTGTTGGCTTGGTGACAGGCATCCAAGGCTGTTTTCCATTTGAAAGTAAGATGCTAACTAAAAAGGGACAAAAGGAACTGTTTTAACGATGGAGCCTCTCAAACTTGTTTTGTATTGTGCCTGAAGTGGAAACACTTTGTGTTGTGACTGAGTGACAGGAAGATCAGGAGAAATGAAAACAGACTGTGGGATTGTTGTGCTGCAATAATGGAACTATTTGAAGGTTTTTTTGTTTTTTTTTTCAAATTGTGCATAGATAAATGTCATGGTATCCTTTTTCCTCTGTCTAGCTCATCTCTTGGTTGCACATTTACTAATTTGTTCTTTGTTTTCTTTGTTGTCTTAACTGTCTTATTGTGCCCTCATCTCTCAGCTGGCAGTGTGCATGGGGACACCCATCCTCACTCCATCATGGATTCTCAGGGCCTGGGAAAGAAGAGATGATGTGTAAGTTGAAAATTGTCCAAGGAATGCCTAATGCTTTTCAATTTTCTCAATTTAGGAAAGTTACTTTGTAGTAAAAAAAAGAAATATTCTGCATCTTTCATAAGACCTAAATTGCTCCAATGGGATACATTGTCTCAGTGCATATTTACAATGATTGTTTAATCTATACCAGATATTATAAAGTCTAATAAAATGTGCAACATATTTTCAGGAAACTGAACTTGACCTTCCACTTTAACTGTTCTTTATGTGATTTCATTTACATTATGTAGAAATTTGTCATTTTGTGATTTAACGCCCCCAGAGTTTAATAACACTATAAATTTGGACAGCTGAACACATATATTTGTTACGCCCCAGTCCACAGCTTTGCTAACAGTCAAACATGAGGCAAGGTCAACAACACAAGACATAGCAGCCAGCTAATATTAATTTCTAGTCCAACAGCAGTCAGCCCAGCTCCGCGTCTGTCTTTCAGCCTTTTATTCCACCAAGCTCTCACCAACGACTCAAAGTCAGTCCCAAATTTACTCTAGTCCTTGCTCAGTCACTCTCTCACTTAATCTCTCAGTTATGTTCTCTTCGGTCATTTGACCTCTGCCATTATGTCCTTGGACATTGCTGATCCTGGTTACGTTGCCGCTTGCAAGGAGAATTATTATTATATATTTTTTTTCAAATGGTTATTTCATGGTAGAAAAGTTACACAATGTTGCTTCAAAGTGTTTGAACAGAAACATAACTGTAGAAACGATGGCACGTTTTAATAATATTTGTTATATATATATATATATATAATATTATTTGTGTTTTTATGTGTTAAGGTACTTCCATGCAGGAGAAGAGGAGTTTCGAACAGAGTTCAAGGTGCCTCCGTTTCAGGACTGCGTCCTCAGTTTTTTGGGTTTCTCAGATGAAGAGAAGGCCAACATGGAAGAGAGGACTCTCAAACATGGTCAGTGCTGCAGCCCTGGGAGTCGCTCTGCCTGTAGCGAGCTAGGCACTGAGACACAGTGTTGATAGTGTGTATGAAGTGTTTCCAGTTATTGTGTGTCCAAAGCTGACCTGTCTTGCTGCTACTAATTCCAGTTTCTAAGCTGTGGTTTAACTAAGAGTCAGTTCTGATTTATACCTACATTAAAATAAGTAAAGCTGATCAATTTAACAAAAGGTACTCACTTAAATTTGTATCCATTTCATCACAGTCTCCGTGTTTTTCTCTCTTTAAGGTGGCAGTTATCGTGAAGTTGGAGATGAGAGGTGTACACACATGGTGGTGGAGGAAAACTCAGTGAAGGAGCTGCCGTTCTGTCCCTCAAAGAAACTCTTTGCGGTCAAACAGGAGGTGGGTCTGTCTGTCTAGGGAAACGTGAAAGAGTGATTTGAGTGTCGCTTCTAAAGACAAACGGGTCTGACGCCTCTGTGATGCTGGTCAAGTCTTATCCTGACATAGCTTAATAATCAATATACGCTGAGATACCGGAGTGAAATAATACTCCGCTCAGTTTGTTCCTCCTAAACAGAATTCCAAATGATCATCTGATCAGGATTCCTTTAGATTAAACCTCAATTGATGCTTTCTCTGCTCTCTCTCACTCTCTCTGTCTGTGTTGCCAGAGGGAGGGATCAATAACAGATTTCCTCTTCCAGCAGATGAATAATTTGGACCAGTAATACCCTGATCAATGCAGCCTTTTCTTTACTGTGCCACTATCATTGGTTTTAAAAGGAAAGTGTATCAAATCTTTGTCTACCTACCTCTGTTCAAATCCAGGGTTCAGTAAATAGTTTTCTGTCCTCCTCTCTGTAGTGGTTCTGGGGAAGTATTCAGATGGACGCTCGGGCGGGAGAGTCTATGTACCTCTATGAAAAGGTGAGTGAGTAATGTTTGTGTGTGTGTGTGTGTGTGTGTATGTTAAGCATGCTGTACACTGAAAAACAACAGAGGTTTTCTCTTTACAAATAGAGTAAAGGCAAAGAATTCTCTGTCAGATTAATCTTTTTTTAAATTTTTTTTTTATACCAAGCACTGCATTTACATTGCTCGTATTCCTGTTTCACTACTTTTATCCTCCATTACCTTGTACTTTATTCTCCTTTCTTTTTTTTAAATTTGAAATTGCATATTTTAAAAGTTTAGTTGACCTTTTCGCCTTCCACCTATGTTCCAACCCTATGAGACAACCATCTATGATCAGGTTTTAGGAACATGATTATTCTGTCACTATAGCACAGTCAGAAGACCTGATTGAAGCTGACTTGTGCTTTGATTTGGTAAGAGTCAGCCCGAGACATTTGCCTCTCAGAGTATCCTCCTCGTCTCACTGCAGGGAATGCTGGGAGTACTTCCTGATCAACTTTAATGATCCCACACTGGGGAAATTCACTTGTCACACAAGGCTGATGACAAAATACAAGCAAGAAATGTATAGGGAAAAAAGTAAAGCTGAAGAGAGTTAAAGAGTCTGACAGCAGAATGAAGGATCTGTGGTAGATCTTCTAACATGGTGGGAGTAGGTGGGAGTCTGTGGGGGTTTAAGCAGCTGCTTCAGTAACAGTCTCATGCAGTGGGTGAGAGGAGTTGTTCATGATGTATGTCAGCTTCTTCTGTGCAGTCTAGATGGAAGTCCAGTACAGAGCTGGACCTCTTGTCCTCTTGGATGTTCACCGGTGGTCTGAGCCGTCTTCCTCCATCAACATCTTCTTTGTTTTAACAAACAAAGTTAACTAGCTCACTCCAGATATGACTATGTAGAGTAGCAGAGTGTGCACAGTTGTCATCAAAGCAAAACTGGCTACTCCGTTACTGTAATCTACAATATAGAAAAGCCATTGTGTATTGAGGGTGTCCAAACCTTCCACTTGTACTGTTTTACTTATCTTTCTTTACTCATCTTGTATTAATCTAGTCTTATACTTTTTTTTTCATCCCACCGTACTTCAGAATGACAGCCCAGCCATGAAGAAGGCAGTTTCCCTCCTGTCCATCACCACCCCCAATAGTAACCGTAAACGCAGGCGTCTAAGGGACACCTTGGCTCAGCTCACCAAGGAGACGGAGATCTCACCATTCCCCCCACCACGCAAGAGGGCATCAGCAGAGCACAACCTGTCCTTGGCCTCACTGCTGGACATATCAAACACCCCCGAGGCTTGCAAAGCTTTGGCAGGTAAGAGAGGAAGAATGTAGGCCCGGAAAACTCCAAATGTTAAACAATGTTTGACCATTATACGTTTCTTATTTATGGAAGAATGACCCAAGAGGATATTTTAAGGTTCTCTAAATACTTCGTTCTTCATAAGAAAACAGTAACAAGATGAACCCATCTTCATTCCAGAAGATAGAATAGGGTACAGTTCAAAGAGCAAAGCAGCCAACACTGTGACCAGAAATAGGAGGAGGAGAACCAGGGAAAAGAGGACTAGGACAGACAGTGAAGGGAGGAGGAAAAGGTCCCTTCGACAACCACAGGAGGGACAGCAGCAGCCAGGAACTTCTACAGGTCAGGTTTTCCTTCAAGAGCAGGGCCATACTCATGTTTTTAGCAGACATCAGGCCAATACAGGACGAATACAACATTGGACATCTAAAATAATACAGATATATATTCTGTGATAGGCCAATGTTGGCTGAAAATCAAGCTACTGATATGTAGGTGGAGCTCCAGAAGCTGTGTGTCAGAGTTGGGTTCTCATAACTGGTTCCACTTTTGTCCATATTGTAACAAATTATTGGAAGCTTACATGCTACTCTTTTTTTCTTAAAGCAGTAATGTGATGTAGAAAACTCTTTCATAGCACCATTTTTGGCCTGCAGACACGCTGCTTTGACTGGTCGTAGTGATAAACTTCACCTGTGTTGGCTTTCAGTAATAGAATAGTAAAACAACTGTTTTGATTCAGCCCTAATGTTATTACGACTGCTAAGGAAACCCACACATCCCTCACAGCAGTGTCTGTCAGTGCAACATTACAAACTTTCCTCCCTCCTGCTTGTCTTTTTCCTCCAGAGAGTTCGAAGCCAACCAAGAGTTCAACTCCGGTTCTGTCCAAGCAGTCAGCCAGGTGGCAGGTCTCCAAAGAGCTCTACCAGACTGAGAGCAACTATGTAGACATTTTAAGCACCATCCTACAGGTAGCAGTGTGTGTCTGTGTGTTTGCACAATGTGGACAATTCTAACACTCCCTCACAGGTTGGCCAGTCAGTTGCCCTTGACAACCGGTTCAGTCTAAGCTACAATCATTAGGTGTGCGTGTGTGCGTGCGTGCGTGTGCGCGTGCTCTCTCACTTGGTCTTATCAGTTGGTCCCAGCAGAGTCAGACAGCTGACCACTGAGGGGGAAAATGACCTGCCTGACCGTTTTTCTTTCTGTCTCCCACCCCTTCACAATCTTTTACTCTTTTAGATTTTTTTTCTCACCTATCTTTCTTTCTTATGCTTCCTTCATTTTGATTTTGTTATTTCAATCACTGTTTCTTTTCCAGCCCCTCTTTCTTGCTCTGTTTCTGCCTCAGAAGTCTTTCATCAATTTCTGCCATCTCGTTTTCTTCTGTCTTCCATTGGTCTTCTTTGTTGTTCTACAGAGTTTAACTATCCTCACAAAAAGCTGTCTTGTTTTAACTAAATCTGGGAATATGAGGTTAGCCACATGGTGTTGTGGACTGCCTTGAATCTAAAAAAAACGAACACACCACGTGCTGCTAAAAACACTTTAAAAATCCTGCTATAGCTCCACTGCGCCATTTATCACAGCAAAACACAGCTGAGGCTGACTCCGTAATCCAGACGTTTAGTAATCACTGCGAGCCATGAGTCACAGTGCTGTTGATTAGTGCCTATTTCAGTCAATCCATGCTCCTTTTTTCACTGTTTGACTTTACAGTCAGCAGAAGGGAAATACATTTTATCTGTATTTATGCAGCATATGTCATTTTCATCTAATAGCCACTTCTAAAAGTAGCATATAGTATAAACCTTTGTCAGTATATTTAGTGGACAGAGCTTTTGGTTCTGTGAAGCTGCATTCTGTTTAAAGGCCAGCAGGGGCAGCTCCATTGGCTGCCAAAAGAAGTAATTCCCCTAAGCCTAATGCAAAAATGACTCAGTTTCTCACACCATTTCTAACCTCAGTCGACAGTCCTCATAACTTTTTTAATCTCAATCGCTAGTTTCAAGTCTTTCATACAGCATGATGTTCATTCAGTATATTATGGTCCCATTTAGAGTTAAAAAGGATGTTGATTTGTGAGTCTATCCAGTGCAACACACTCAAGAACACTCAAATGAAACTATCAAACTAGTGCAGATCGGTTACCCACAAGCTCCTCACTCAAAAATCATTTCTAGCTACACAAAACCACAGAGGCTTCAAAATGGTTGTCGACAAGAAATCAACAACAGGTTTACACTTGGTAAATTAATGTCTAGACAGAAATTCTAATTTTACCCCTGAGATCATTATAATTTCATTCAAAGTGAACAAAAATGCAATAAAACTCTCAAACATGACCTTTGTTAGTCTTTCTACTGTTTCAACAATCACCAATTTTTGTTTGGTCGCAATAAATCCTTAATTCGTGAAGTGAGATGGCAGAAACTGACGTTTTGAGTCGCAATCCTCAAAGCCAACAGTTAAGACATTGACGCACAGCGTGAGAGTGTGAAGGCATTCTTTGCTCTGGACACTTTAGCTCCACTACACTGTATATTTCTATCTAACTATTATAACATTTCAAAGTATAGTGGCAGTTAAAAAAATGTCCTGCACATTTCCTCTGATTTATATGATGTTTCCTGTATTCAGAGCTCATGCAGTGTCCACTTAGATCTGCTCAGGTATAAATCACAAGCCAAGGGCAAGACAACAGGACTGTACATCACCAAATTAGACTGGGTAACAGTTGGTCGCTGTTGGGACTGAACCTGTGACCTCTACCTTTTGTCTTGGTCTCACTTTTGACCCATAGCTGTTGGGCAGACTTTTTATTTTTTATTTATTTTTATTTTTTTTTCTGACACCGAACCTGTTTGGTTTAAACTTCAGCTGTCATTGCACCTCATGCTCAATTCTTTCCTCACAAGCTCTTTGTAACAACTCAAGATAAATAAACACACAGTGCAGTAAAGTGCTCCATGACTTGCTGTTGTCTATGGAATTGGATTTTTCCACAGTTGACCAGCTGGCCAAAGCTGTCCAATGAATGAGTTACCTGGCACTCTATAACATCATGTTTACTGGTCCTGGTTTGTTTTTTAGTTCGTCTGTATGAACATGGAGCAGAATAGAACTCATTCCTGCCTCAGTTTGGAGCAAATGAACAAAATTAGAGTTGTGAAACTGACCTCGAGTGCTAATGTCTTGACTGACGTGCAGAAATACAAGGCAAACGGAAGGAATACAAGGAACTAGATTTGAATGGTGCTACTACTTGTACTCATAGTGCGTATTGATCTGGTAATAGACTCAAAAAACAACACAGCAGCTTGGTAAATTAGCTAAGTTGTTTAATTCATATGCTCATCGCACCCCAGTAATTTAGCAACTGCAATGTGCCTTTGTCACAAAGAGAGCAGAGACTCATCTGTGTGAGACACAGAGAGCTGGCACACATACAACACAGAGATCTTTCTTCTGGATCAGAAATGGTGAAAATGAATCATAGATGAAGGTCTTCATTTCTTAAATACTGACACCAGAACTCATAACTCTGCCCTAAATAATGAAGTCTGTTTCGGTACCGACCACTACCACAAGGAGCACATAAGGCTACATCTTGTAAATGCATGCGTTTGTCTGTCAATGTGCATTACAATACAGTGTGTAGACATGTTAGGGCCTTTACTGCCCTAACAGAACACATTAAATGACTGATTATTTAGTGTCACTTATTGGTAATTTTTGTGGAAGATGGTAGTGCCAGTGTGCTCTGATGTTTTTCTCATATCTGCTTTTATTTTGAAGCTTTTCAAGCTTCCATTGGAAAAAGAGGGGCAGGTGGGTGGACCCATCCTGGCCCAAGAAGAAATGAAGACGATATTCGGCAGCATCCCGGACATCTACGAGGTTCACACCAGAATAAAGGTAGCATGTCCTCAACCATTTCTATAAGTTTGACCGAATTGTTGTGATATTGACATGGAATTTTTATTTATTTGTTTGTGTGTGTGTGTGTGTTTGTTCATCAGAGTGACCTTGAAGAACTCTTGACAGACTGGTCCGAGGACAGGAGTGTAGGAGACATCATTCTCAAATATGTGAGTATAAACAAATCTCTGAGTGTGCAGGTCTTGACTTTGACCTTGCATATTTAAGTGTTTTTACAAAGAAATATAACCATATGGGTACTTAAGCTGTTGCTGTTAGACACTCATCTGTTGCAGTTGTTCAGAAGCTTTATAGCTCTATTGATCTATGATGATCTGTCACATCATCAATCAAGCACTGAAGTGTTTACTTGCATCAGGAGTCATTCGTGACAGTTGCTTTCAACAGTCGGAGAAGGTCAATGCCGCTGAGCACTTTCCACCTGAGAAGAACACAACATGCTCACATGTATTGAATTGTGGCATTGGGCTCACATAATTTCCTTTAATTGTTATAATAACAGTTTAAGGACAGGTCTTCACATGCAAGGCTAAAATGGCTACGTGGTTCGTCAACATATTTCAGAACTCTTTACCTGTAATATTATGCTGTATAACAGAATAGGTTAAAATCTTTTTCTGTATGAACATTGCTTTTATTCATCCCGTATTAATACAAGGTTGATTTGCTGAACTGAAATGCTTAATAGGCCCAATTCAGAACAAAGTTTCACAACAAGACAGAACTGATTTGCAGTGATGAAAACTGGCCGAACTTCAGTGAAACCAGCTGATGGAGATACCCGAAAAACATCTCAACAAGTCACTAGTGGCTCCCTTCAGAACATAAGGCATATCACCTGTTTCAACCGCCAATCAGCTATTGAAGTCAAACTAGTATTCCTCTCACATCTCATCTAGTGGCATTGGTGTACAACTTCAAGTAGCTGAAAGGTTTCAAATCTCTAATCATGAAGCTGTGAACTAAACCTCACAGTAATGCGCCATTTCTTACCAATCACTGAAAAATTACTAACCTTCTCTGATCATGTAGCCTCGGTTGCCTGGTCGTGCCGCTTCGCACTTTACAACATAAGAAAAATCAAGACTTACCTCAACTCAACATGTTACCCGACTCCTGATACAGGCTGTGGTCATCTTGCGTCTAGACTACTGTAACGCCCTCCTGACAGGCCTTCCAGCATGCACACTGAAACCTTTTTAGATGATCCTGAATGCAGTAGTGTGCCTGGTTTTCAATTAACCCAAAAGGCCACGTTACCCCGCTGCTTATGGTTCCAGTTACTAATGCTTGCCTACAGATGAGTCCCTGGTTCTATGCTCACCTCCTTGAAAGCCCTTATACAGGCATATGTTACCTCCCGACCATTGGAACGACGTCTGGCTCTGCCACCCGTACGCTCAGGGCAATCCAAACTTTTCTCGTCTGTTGTTCCCCGTTGGTGAAATGTGCTACCAGTTCCTTCCAGATCAGGGGTGCCCCTCTCTACCTTTTTAAAAACCTCCTGAAGACCTCCAGCTCTTCAGAGAGGACCTCCTCTCCAACACTACCAACAACTGGACATGATAAATCTATCCACTCGAGAACTGTCACAGGACTTATTGCTGCATTAACACGTCCTTGTCCCACTGTACCATGCTTGTTTATAATGTATAAAGCAAGCAGGTATGGGGTAGTATTGAGAGTTGGTATATAGGTATGCTGCCACATTATTCCATGAGACTAGCTTGAAACAACTTTAAACCAAACAATTATTTCTATTGTATGTGAAACTTCATGTTCTATGGATCTGCTCCTGATCTGTCCTCATCCTCTCTCTCCAGTCTAAAGACCTAGTGAAGGCCTATCCACCCTTTGTCAACTTTTTTGAAATGAGCAAGGAGACTATTGTTCGGTGTGAGAAACAAAAGCCACGCTTCCATGCTTTTCTCAAGGTATGTCCTCCTCGTGCACGTGTGTGCGTGCGTGCGTGTGTGTGTACTGCCCCACATCCCTGCATGTTTTTGGCCTGACTGCGTGTGCAAAGGTTGATAAGTGGCTTTTAGAGTGTGTGTGTCTTTACTTGACCGAACACATTTAACTTGAAAGTAGAAAAAAAAAACACATACACAATACAGCATATGGTATGACACTACTTCACAGCAACACTACAAACTGTCAATTAGCATATGGTTAATGTATGTTATCCCTGTGAATGGAGACTGGTGATTCTAAATCTGTTTGGCCTGTGATCCCTTTAAAATGAAGTACTGTCTATTTTTCACTTGTCCCAGTTTTTGGCATTACTTACAGTTTGGAACTTTCATTTAAAAGAGTTTTCCGAGGCAAAAGTTGGAGTCAGAACAATGAATGTAGATGTGCATTTAACAAATATCTTTTATCCCTTCATGTGACCTCTCATTTATCTTGGTTCCTCTTGGGGGCACATCCTGCTGCCTTGGTTCAGAACTGTTGGTCTACTTCTATTGGAAACTTCATCTATCAAAGCCTTTTTATATGCATATAGGTAACAGAGTTAGAGTCGACGTCCTCAAGGAAGTTGATTTCTTAAATGTTCTTTCAAATAAGACACCTGGTTTCCATAATCTGGGTCGGAGATTAGATAAACATGATTTCCCAGCTTTAAAAAAAAAAAAATATTGAACATATCCACTGATTCACCAGCTTTCATCCTTTCTTGTAACACTCTCTCATATATATATATAATATTGACCTTTATTTTGACCTTTATTTTGCTGATGTTGGCATGCATTGAAAGTTTTTGTTTCCTGATTCAGTGTCGCACTAACCCAAACACACTGTCGCATTAATGCCTTCATTCTACAGATCAACCAGGCCAAGCCAGAGTGTGGCAGGCAGACACTTGTGGAGCTGCTCATCAGACCTGTACAGAGGTTGCCCAGTGTGGCCCTTCTTCTAAACGGTACCACACACACACACACACACACACACCTTTTTTTAAAAAATGTTTTGTGCTAATTACATCCCTCCTTCTCCCATACCTGCTTCCCTCCTCTATTATCTCTCGTTGATACCGTGTGTATTTTCTTGATCTTTATTCTTTTCTTCTCACCTTACCCGAGATGATTTTCATCTCTTCCTGTCTTTCTGCTCCTTAACCAAATTCCCCTTTTTTCTTCCACCATTTCAGACATAAAGAAGCATACGTCAGATGACAACCCAGACAAGATAACGCTTGAGAAAGCAATCGAGTCTCTTAAAGAAGTCATGACGTGAGTTGACATGACGTCACCTTTGTGTTCAGTCACCACAGGATCTCTTTTATCATACTATGTCTGGACCATTGTTCAGGTTAAACTTTGAATAACTGGCTGTTGTTGAGACAAGATTTATCAAGAAACAAAGATATTGAAGTCTTCAGATCATTGGGAGGTCATATATAGTGCGGTGTTAATAACAACAATGACTAATAGTCCATTAGTTGTCAACTATTAAATTCATCTGCAACAATTTTAATAATGGATGGGTCATTTTGAGCAGTCAAATTATGATTTCAGCTCCTCAAATGTGAATATGTTACACGTTCTATAGTCTTCTATGAGGGGAACCTGAACATTTTTCAGGCATGGACAAAACAACAGTATTAGATAATAACAAGCAAAAATAAAAAAAAATTCAGATAGAAATGATGACACGATTTTTAAGATGCTCATTACAATTCTCCAGAGTCCAAGCAGACCCAAAATATGTCTTTAAAATTGCCAAGCAGCAAATTCTTAGATTCAGCATTCTTTCTTGACAAGTGATTGATTATCAAAATTGTTATCGAGTTTTTCTTTGTCCGTCAGCTTATTGATTTATTGGCTACTCTCTTCTCCCCACCAGTCACATCAACGAGGACAAGAGGAAGACTGAAGGCCAGAAGCAGATCTTTGATGTCGTTTATGAAGTCGACGGCTGTCCTGTAAGTTTGACTGCTACTGTTTCAAAGTCTGTGCTTATGTTACATTAAATTTTTTTTTTGTTTATTCATATGTTTGAATATTGATGTGTCTTATTTAATCATAAAGAGAATATTTAATATCTCTTACCTTCTATGCTTTGTCTTCTCTGCAGGCAAACTTGCTGTCCTCCCACCGGAGCCTCGTTCACCGGGTGGAAACGATCGCCCTGGGAGACCAACCATGTGACCGTGGAGAACATGTCACACTCTTCCTTTTCAATGACTGCCTCGAGGTGAGAATGCACATAAACACCAAAAAATATATATATATCTGACCATCTTACACAGAACACATCCACACCTAATTTACAAGTCTTACCATCGTCTCATCTGTAGCTCTGACCCACGACTATCCTTTAACCCTTACACGGGACTCACACAGGGGACATAAGCGCCGCAGAACGGCTGCGCCGCTGTTTAGCTCCGTCCTATGACCTGCGTCAACTCACACTGGGCACATATTGGCAGTGGAACGCCAGCATGGCGAGCCGGCTGTATTTACACGAGATCACGATATAACGCGAGAATCCTGGACGCGCACGAGACCTTGCGATGAACTGCTGTGTATAAAGAAGAAAACGACAACAAACAGCTGAATTTGCTTCTCCGACGTGGGAGAGATTATAAAAAGCATCTGTTGTGTCTAAGGGTCGACCGATATATCGGCCGGCCGATATATCGGGCCGATATTAGCGTTGTTTAGGTGTATCGGCATCGGCCGATACACATGGCCGATACGGCCGATACGCATCCAGCGTCATTTACAGACAGGCGTTCAAGGGCAGCTCTGTGAAGACCCGCTATGCACGCTGCTGCAGCCCCCGCAGCATAGTATGCACATGGCATTGCACTGCATACAGTAGCATGCGTGTGCCTGAAAGTCATTAAGTGAGTCGAAAAAAACGGGAATGCTGTTTAAGTGCGTCGCATTTAAACTGCCAACCTAAACTAGGGAGCTGTAACACTAAGAGTATGCTATGATGCAATCACCCGCAGTTTAAAGTTCAAATGAAGTCGGTGTTGTTATCAGTCACTGTCAATTCGGCGTTTGCAGGAGTTAAACCGGCGAACACCGGTGAAGCAGCCCAGTGTGTGTGTGTGCGTGAGTGAGTGTGCACGCACGTGAGGGAGAGACAGATGGAGCGAGAAAAAGTGATCAGCGCGGAGCGGAACAGTTGCTGTAATCAGATAACTGCACAACGAACCCAACAGTCCAGGACCTAATGAAACGTTTTGGGGTTTCGAGAAGAGGCTTGCTAAGCCATAGACTACTTTAGCTTACGTACGGGAATATTTTTCAACACATGGGGTAGCGCCGTGTCAGTGCATGGCGACACCGCGGGAGCAATAATGGCATGCGAGTGATTATCACTGAATAAACTTCTAAATCCCTCCTAAACGTAACTCGCCACGCATATTGTGTGCAATATAAGGGTACACTTCGTTAGAGTTAGAGGTGGCGTGGGATTTGATATTAACTAAGACAATGTCGAAATGGATAAAGTTTGATGCGTCAAACCTAAAGGGAGATTGTTGTGATTTGTCCCGCCCCTCTCCCCTCTTCCTGAAACAAAGCAGGGGGCAAGCAGCGAGGTTTTGTTTCTCCACAACTAAAACAAATTATGGTGTGCCCATTTTTTATTTTTTAAAAAGTGACAAATCTACAATTCATTCACTCACTTTGCAATGCGGATGATGATCAAGTCAGGCTATTTACTGTCACTGCCTGCTTCAAAGGCAATGGTATATCAAGTACAATATAGGCCTACAGTTGTAAAATAGGCCTAAACATTTACTCTAAATAATCTTTGTGTCATCCCCAACATTTCTCAAATGTGCAGTCAAGCTCTGTTGCCACTGTCAAGCCACAGTCCTTTGAATGTGTCAAGCCAAACTAATATATATTTTTTAAATAAATAAAAATGAATAAAAGCACCGAAGTATGTGGGCTATTCCTTTTTAAGTGGATATAATACTGTATAAGCATTAAGCAGACACTTAAAAAAAAATGCTCAATGGGCTTCAGACATGATTGTCATTTTCCTGTTATTCATGTTATTATAAATAAATGGCTATTTATTTTTAACTTGAGACCTGGAATATTTGTCATTTTTTAAACTTTTTTTAACCCATATCGGTATCGGAAATCGGGTATCGGAAATCGGGTATCGGCCATGGGCCATGGGGAAAAAAACGGTATCGCATCGGCCATCAAAAAACCCGTATCGGTCGATCCCTAGTTGTGTCATAAATGATTGTGTGTTGCTCTTTTTTCGTTCATGTTGAGGCCTTTTGATCGATTGACTGCTCACCTGTGCCACCGGTCATGACGTAACGTTGATGTGAAGTTGTGACAAGCTACATGAACTGCGTATTGTGTTTTATTTTGAACGCCCCGGTGTGAGTGGGCCCTTTACTGTGCCCGAATCTTCACCGAGCTGTAACTAAGACACTGAGATTTTTCTAAAGGCCTGGTTATAACAACACTACCAACAAGGTCATTGTTTTAGCAGCAACTTCTATGAGCAAATAAGTTAATAAAGTACTCACTTTATTTCAGTATCTATTAATCCTGGTTCCATTTTTATAGTTGGTTTCAAAGAAAAAAAATTTAATTCTATGATTTCCCCTTGGACGTAAAAGATTGCGAGCATGCAGCTGTGTAGCAGTGGTAGAAATACTACATGTACTAATCAAGCTCACTACTAACTAACTGCTTGACAGATAGTAAGTAGTACAGTCCCTATTCTGCCATCCTTCACCTACTCTGCTGCCCCTTCACCAGGCTGAAAACTGGCATTTTCGATGGTCATCAATGAAGTCAGAGACTCACTATTTTCAATTCACTAACAAGCTGGCAGTTAACAAATCAGAGAGCCCTTTTCCTCTTTTCAATAAAGCTCTTTATGAAGGAGATGACATCTAAAACACAGATTTTTCCATTAATTTGAGTGCAGGTTGTCGCTTTTTGGGAGTGTCTGCCAAAAAACGGTGTAGAAGTTGAGCCAGATCCAACTTTTCCAGGGGAAAGAAACTGCGGATGCTGGTCAAACGCTCACATTGGATAAACTGTCCCTCAACCAAGGCTGGACAAAGGCTGACTGTGGACAGATAATATATAAAATATGATCCAGTGAATCAGTGAAAAACTTGGCGGTGTGTGACTGATGATACTCAAAGTTAACACTACAGAGACGGACTCGGAGTGAGAATGGTGGAGACAGCATTCACATTTGCTTTAAATCTCACTAGTTATGCCCCATCTCAGCCATGAAGTCTGCTATTTTGAAAGTATTCACATCTGCACAAAAATCTAAACTCCACGCTCGCTGTGTTTACACTGCGCTGAGTGACAGTCAGACAACACGGTTATTACAGCACGTCTTCATTGGACCCGGCATTATTTTAATGCATCTTACTTACTTCAGTGTTCCTCCTGCATGCTGTCCCCTGCAAAGCTAGATCACGTTCAGATATCATTGAAAGTTAGCTTGTAAATATTCTGAAGACAAGCCAACGTTCATCAATTGTTATGGAATTTTCTCTTTAGGTTACACGAGGCCACGTGTGAGCCTTGTGATCCACGCCAGTATTAACTGTTTGTCTTGACTAGGTGCCACTATATCTCACTGTGGTGGCCAGGGTCGAAGAGACCTGTTGCTGCCTTCCTAGTCATAATAGATAGCTTGTTGTTGCCGTTCCAATCTGCGTAAGCGGACATCTGTGTCTCCAGACTAGGATGTGTTGACAATAACACCTCCAAGAGTAAAGACATTCTCTTTTACTAATTCTGGGGCGTATAGTATTTGGGGTGTGATCTTTGGGTTTAAAGTATATGCACCATCACAAGTTCTTCAGAATGCGAGACCGACTCAAGCACTTGTACTTTGAGAGTGTCTCTAGTTCTTCTTGGCCAAGCGTCAATAAATAATACAGCATAAGACATTAGAGGCTCCTGAACACTTTCTTCCCTCCTGACCTCACCATTGACCTTTGACTTCAGCAATTTCTCCACAACATCAATTACTCATGCTCATGTTACAATCCTCAAATAGAAAGATTGAATCAAATATTCAGCTGGTTTATTATTTTATGTAACAAATGTAAACATACAAGTTGCTGCATCACCTATTTTCACCAGTTTAGACCTTTTAGATACATTGAATTATACATTATACATTGCGTCTTTCTCCCTCTATACCCTGATACAGGGTTCCCACGGGTGCTTGAATTCCTTAAAAATGCTTGAATTTCAATTGAGTGTTTTCAAGGTTGTGAAAATGCTTGAATTTTTTGTGAAGTGCTTAAATGCTTGTTTTGTGTGATGTCTATCTCAATAAACCAGGAGAAAACAAGCGGCTACGCGCTTGATCCGATGCCTTTACATGCAGAACTCAGTTATCATACTCGCTTGGTGTTCTGCCGAGAAATAACAGTGGATATGTGGTTGCACACAAATGCTTTTTAGTGTTTTCGTAAAGTTAATTTGAATTCTTTAAAAATGTCAGTCCTTCACCAGTTCACACTTTATTTCAACACGTAGCTTGACACTTAAATAGACAGATAATGTGATCTTCAGCATGGAGATCCTACACTCAGCCATACATATAAAAACAACAGACTGCCAACATGCTGGCCGAAACATGTAGGTGGATTTTTACATTACATTCCAGTAAATCATGAGTGTCTCTTGTCTGTATTTTGTCTTCCTGGGGCTGGTACAAAGCAAAGCATACTGGTTGATCATCAAGCAGCACTAGCATGTATCTTGTTAATGGACAGGGGCAGTAAGTGTGGATTGGGTCTGTGTGATGGTCCTTTCTGTGAAAGGTTTCCACACACTGAAAAGAAATTACTCGTCTGCTGATAGACATACTTTAGCCCCCTTCAGGCATTTGTCACTGTTATTGCGCTTTGGTGGTTACACAATACACCGATCACAAGCTGAGAATACAAGCCAATTCACAATTAGTTAAAAATCAAAACAGTCAATCTACCACCATATGAAATAATGCTAATTAGATCCATATTATTATGCCATACAGTGGCACCGCTGCGCTTCCCATGACCATCATGGCAAACACAACTAGTAGGCTACCTATTTAAAGGTGCTGGAAAAATGGAAAAACTGGTGTTTGAAGGTGCTTGAAAAGTGCTTGAATTTGTTCATGAAAAAGGTGTGGGAACCCTGCTGATAGCCCCGTGCACATTGAGTGGTGGGCAGGAAGAAGCTTTTTGCAAAGCAGCAACATTGAAAAAGTGATCGATTGATGCGTGCGCGTAGGAACAGAACAGGGCAAGCATTCATGGTGGGGATGAGGTGGATGGCTGCGCTGATTCAGGATTGTCAGCGACACCCCCTAATTGTGCGTGCGTGCGTGCGACGTCTGACAGTTTTCCATGCAGTTGTCACCGTGTATTGAGTGAATGTGTTTGAGTGAGTGGCCTCAGCGTTGCCGCCATCATCACCAATCATTGACTAACTCTTGCATTCATATAATCACTCTCCCTGACCCTCTTCACTCACACTGCCAAAACAACAAAGACCTATGATGTAGTGTCCTATTCCATCCCCTCTCTCCCTCTCTCCACCCTTCCCTCTCTTTCATCTTTCGCTGCAGTTTAATTGATGTGGCATTAATGAGTTGCATCGTTTACCTCTATGAAGGCCTCATTGATTTTGTTGCCAAGTAACCGATAGCAGCTCTACCCACACGCTGCAAAATGCACCTACACACAATTTAAAATCACACACACACACATGTAGGTGTTTGGACGTTGTCTCTCCTGTCTGATTTTGTTTGTTTGTATCTCTGTAGATTGCAAGGAAGCGACACAAGGTGATCAATACATTTAAGAGTCCGCTGGCACAGGCGAGACCACCAGCGCCACTCAAGCACATCGCGCTCATGCCGCTGTCTCAGATTCGAAGAGTCCTGGACCTGCAGGATTCAGATGGTAACCACAGCGACAACACACACACACACACACACACACACACACACACACACACACACACACAATGTAAACTATGAAGTTACTGCTCATGACTCGGCTCTGCATGACGTTTGACCTGCACTTATTGTGACAGCCTTTTAGGAGAGCCTGTGTAGTAAGGTGCAAACTAACTCCAACACCACTGCTTGATTTCTTTTGCACACAGCTGATTTGCTCAGAGATCAGGGTCAACTGCAAAATATCAGTTCATTCCCAAGGTGTGTTTTTTAGGAAAATCCCACACCAAGCACAGATATCATTAAAAGTATAATGTCAGTTTGCTAATTTCTTATATTAAGAGGATTAATTAGTTCCTGACTCAGACGTTGGTTTCCTTTGAGACACCCACAAGGGAGCGTTTAAAAAAAGGTCACATATTTTTTAAATATTCAACGGTTCAGCCAGTATGATCATTAGAAACAGGGTTTGCTGGCCTTTTTACACAAAACCCCACTGTCACACCACCTTTGTGATTTGTTGATGAAACCCATACGTGGAAACCCATGTGTCACCCCTTCACACAAACGTCAATTTGGCTCTGTAACACTGCTGGCTCAGAGGTGGAGCAATGACACCCCCTCCATCCCAACTTCATATGTTTTCATACAGAATGGTAAGGTGGAGTGATGGAGCACTAATCCGACCTTGAACAGGGAGCTAAAAGCACAGTGATGGAGACAAAATCTACAGTGTAAAGATGGACTCCTAAGTTTATTATATTTATATATGAGCTAAAGACCAGTTAACAGCATGAAAACGAGAAGTTCCACACAGTGAAGCCAGAACAGCAGAAAATGGAAGCGAGGGCAGCAGTCAGGTGCAGGACATCTAACACATGCCACCAAACACACTGCTGCACATCTTTCCGTGGGTTTTCCGATCACCATGGTTACATATCATGAGACGGTATGACATGCTGACAGAAGAACACAGTACATGGAGACATGCTGTGTTCACACAGGGACCAGTAATGATTGATGTTTAAGGAATTTGGATGAAGCACTGAAGTCTATCTGCCTTGCATGTCTGTTTGCCTTTTCTTCTTCTATCACTTGCTCCACTCTCATCTTTCCATCTGCTTCTCTTCCAGTCCAACAACCCTTCCTCGATCATCCTCGTCCTTTTTTTGTCTCATTGTCTTCATCTCAATCTCATCATTGGCTGATTTCCCTCCTCCTGTCTTTTTGTCACTGTTCTCTCTCTCTCTCTCATCACTGACTGTCCATCTCTCGTTCCATCCCTTCAGAGTGTGTGAATGCATTTGCCCTGGTGGTTCGCCCTCCAACCGAACAGGAGAACTTGTTGTTCAGCTTCCAGCTGACCGGAGAGGATACGGTTAAAAGCGCCTGGCTGCGAACACTTTGCCGCCACGTTGCCAACACCATCTGCAGGGCTGATGCGGTGAGTCGCCGAACACACATGAAAAAGAAAGTTGTTAGTTTGTCAGATTAGTGGCCAGAGAAAAAAGCTGTGATAGTTCTATCAATAGTGATTTACACTAAATTAACTTATTCCTCTTGAAAAACAAGCTAGCAAAGTCGTATCACAATCCTCCAGCCTCAGAAAGGCTAAATTTGGAACTGAAAACTTTCTAACATCTGTGCCCAGCACCAAAACCGGAGTTACAAAACTGAGGAGACTAATCTTATGATTGAAGGTTCATTGGGGTGGTCCAACTGACATTTCCCTGGGGGCATCATCTCCTCGCCTTGTTTGCTATTTTGGTGAATCACTGTGCACCCCAGTGGGAGTAAAGTTGTAGTAGAGGGTGTGATGTGCCAGACTGCAGTCTTTGTGCTAAGAATGGCCTGCATCATCATGATCATCATCATGGTCTGCGTCTGAAGTTATGTTCACACACAGTAAATAGATATTTTTGCATGAAAAACAATGAAATCAAACTGAATGAATAAAAAAAAATCCCATTTATTTTTATTATTCAAGATAAGATAGACTTTAATGATCTCTCACTGGGGAAATTCACTTGTCTTTGAGGTTGATAAGAAATTACTCATAACTAAGAAATATCAGTCATGAAGTCATGCTGGTGTTAAAGAGTCTGAAGGCCAACTCACATCATACATGCAACGGAGCAGCACGCCGCAGTGACCGTAGCAAATAGAAGCCAGTCTAGTCTAGCCACGGCGCGAGCTTTCCGTTCTTTTCCGTTCTATTTTTGCCGCGAGCCGCGGCTGAACCTCGTAAATTTCAACAGAGCACTGCGTACCAGACAGGAAACTCGACACAGAATCAACGTAATAAACTTCCGCCCCCTTTCAAAATAAAACACAATATGCAGTTCATGTTGCTTTTAATACTTCACATCAACGTTACGTCATAACCGGTGGCACCAGGTGATCAAAGATCGATCAAAGGGTCCCAACGAGAGACTATTTGTTGAAGTGGAACAACACACAATCATTTATGACACAACAGATGCTTTTTATAATCTCCTCCACATCGGAGAAGCAAAGTCAGCTTTGTTTGTTGTTGTTGTTTTCTTTATACACTGTTTGTCGCGTGATCTCGTGATCTTGCGTAAAAACGGCCGGCTCGCTTCGCTGCCGTTCCACGGCTGGTGGTGTGAGTTGATGCCGGGAAAAGGACCGCGGTACTGAGGAAATTATAAAGCGTTTGTGCCAACAGCAGTCTGGTCAATGCAGCAGTATTACCCTGCTGTTTTGAAGGGCCCGTTTTGACTGTACGATGAGCCTACATACAGTAGGTGGCTTCTCATGCGTGCGCGCCCATCTCCTCCTCAGTTAAGTGTAAATGTAATAATGTAGCCTAATAGTTATTAAATGCAATTATTTTTTTAACTTAAGAATGGTATTTAAAAGCAGGAAGCTTTAGTCAGGTGACCACTGTTGCTTTCCCCTCTAATTGTTATTTCTTATTCATTTGGAGTTCATGATCAAATCAAGGAACCATTTTTGTAGCCTAGAAGTCCAACAGGCTTGTAATGCTTTTTGCAAAAGACGACATCACCTTCAGACATTTGCAACAGTTAATTAGGGGTCCCTTTGGTCAGGTGTTGTGGATGGTATATGGAGCCATCTAGTGGCGAGGTAGCAGATTGCAACCAACTGAATACTGCATGCCCAACCCTCCCAACCCTCCTCTTCCAAAGATTGCTCTGTGGGCCACCTTTTCTCTGATGTTATTAAATGCCTGCAGCATGACACAGCAGCACACACCATAAGAGCGTGATACTGTTGTGCTGCATACAGGATCACATACTGTGCTCCAGCATATGCCAGCGTAATGATCGGTCTTCTTTATGGCACTTATAGTGGGATCTCTCTCTGTAGAAAGGCGTTGTGTCTTCACCTCCGTGGACGGTTATGGCAGCGGTGTAGAGTAGGACTTTGCTAGGCTTCAGTAATGGAGAAAGATAGAATAGGGGCTGTGAATAAGTGTTAGAGGGGATGTGTTCAGATAACAATACTATAGATACATAGGCTAGTCTGTCAGAGTCTTTGTGTGTGAGAGGAGATGTGGCATCCGGATCAATTGTTAGATCATTATTTTTTAATAACTCAAATGGATCTATATTCTAAAAAAAAATCTCGTAATCTCCTGTAGGTTTTTTTTTTTTTTTAAACTATACTCAAACAGAAGAAATGGAGGATTTGTTGCAGACTGGTGTTCTAGTATTTCCAGCAGACGGAAGGATTTATTAAAGTGTGCGTGCGTGTATGTGTGTGTGCGTCTTAATGCTTATAAAGGAACATGTCACACAGTGCACTCGATGATGCGTTTTTAATAGTTTTTGGACAACAGCTGCGCTCTTTGGCACACGGGAATACTAGCTCCACAGCCATTACTAATAATAATTCCTAGCTGGTTATCATGGAATGTCTCGAGATTAAAGAAACACCACAGAATATAAGACTTTTTGTTCCTTTATGGTTTGAGTAAATTATGGAAAATCAATGTGTTATAGGCTGATTAAGCTTCATGATTATAGAGTCCACTGGAAGACTTGGAGGTTAGTCTGTTTGCTGTATTTAGCAGAGGAAGCAGCAGGGGGCGGTGTTGGCCTCTGTCTGTTTGTCTGCTGCCTCGCAGCTGCATTCCTAATACTGTTTTCACTGGGTCAGCGCTGCAATCTGAATACCAACGAGACAGAGCCCTGCGTGTTAACAAGCCCTCTGCAGGATGAGGGGAGAGGGAAATAAAGACTTTGTGTGTGAATCCTGCTACACAACCCCTCCTGCTACTATTTTGGCAACGCATAATGTATCTATTGGTATTGATTACATGAATTGCACACCTCAGGTCATGATTTATTATACAGAATTTGAGGTTGTGTTGTTTTCTGTCTTGTAACCAGGAGGACCTGATTCAGTGTACAGACCCAGACTCACTACAGGTCAGCACCAAGGATATGGACAGCACTCTGAGCAAAGCCTCGAGGGCCATCAAGAAGACCTCTAAAAAGGTAAAGGAAGAATCATTTTTATGGGTCATTCTTTGTTTTAGCTGTGGCGTTGCACCAAGAGTAAAGCAGAATGACAGAAAATGTTAAACAGTTCATTCCACATTGTAGTCATTGTCTTGTTTTCCCTCTTTAAGTGCTGTAAACAGACAAAGTCAAATCAATGCCAGTTCAGGGCAACCACATAATTCTGTGTTAAATAAAAAAACAGAAACCAGACGTTTTACTTTCTCGTGTCACAGTTCTCTAGCTACACAACTAAGTGTGGTTAAAACAGGGGGGTGATGGAAATAGTGTGATTGACTGTTTAGTGCGGACAGAGCTGTCAGAAGAGATGCATCGACCTGAAGTGCCATCTATAAGTGGACCCGAATATCCTCATTTGGTTACAGTCCTCCTTCAGACAGACAGGGCTCTATAAGTTGTATTTAAATTGTAGTTCAGATCATTAGGTAAATATTTCAATCATTTCGCGCTGAATTACACAGAAATGTGAATGAAATTACGCACAAGACATTTAGTGCAGACCTTTCACACTATTGTAGTTTTGCAGTCATAAAACAATGGGACAGAAATCTGACTGAATTTTATTATTTATTTATTTGCTGCTCTTTCCAGCTCAACAGTTAAATGTTTTGAGTATAGCTATTTCACAGGACAGAAGCATAATACTTGATCAGAGTCTGGAATAAGCAGATAAAGATGCACGACATTGTTAATTTTTTTTTCTGCTTGAGGAAACATCTGAAGCATTAAGAGGAGTGATGGTGTCAAGGTTAAAGAAAGGTCTTCAGCTTGTCCTGATATTGTTAACCTAAAAACAGCTGCACATGCAGAGCTGTTATCTGTTGAGGTTTGCATGTGTCCATTGTGTAGGTAACATATAATAATGTCATAATACTACAACTGCTGGCAAAACATTTGGCTTCTGTGCGACCACGCTTTATGACACTGACGCCAATAAATGTAATATTTCTTATATTCTGTTTTCTCAAACTATTTACAAGAATTTAAAATCCACAGATTTTGAACCACTGTGCAATCAATAATAAGAAAACAGATGGAGGAATCCGCCATGTCAATAAATTGGAGAATAAAGGTTTTTTGTAGATATTTTGGTATCCGCTGTTTTAAGTAACAAGAAATGTCAGAAGAGAAATGCTGACAGTATCTTGGTACAATGTCTCCATGGCAGTTTGTTCAACAGATAGCCCTGCCAAGTTTATTCTGTAGTATAACTGAAAAATCTATTTGTTTTATACATTTGCATCAGTTCATTTAAACCTAAACCGATATCAGTGTTGACAAATTATTAAAGGTCCAGTGTGGAGGATATGGGGCCATCTAGTGGCGAGGTAGCAGATTACAACCAACTGAATACTGCACGCCCAACTCTTCTCTTCCAAGCTAGGAGAACCTACAGTTGGAACAAAACTCACCAAAGGCCCTAGAGCCAGTGTTCTATTTCCAGAATATAACATTCATAACTTTGTTTCTATTAGTATATTATCACCTGAAGACAAGAATAATTCTGTTTTTATTACCTTGAGAACTAATTAATATCAACAGACACTGTGGTTTCTCTTCCATGGAGTCTGCCATGTTGAATGGACAAGCTAGACACTGGCTCTAGAAATTGCCATTTTCTGCACATTTTAGAGAGAAGAGGTGGAGGTGATCAGCAATTACACCACTTGATGGACCTTTTAAACCAGAAAAGAAAAGTTGAGTGTCGTGTAAATGCTTTTGTCCTGTAATTCTGGTTATTGAAATGGCTACGGTAGCATTTCATCAAATCAAATAATGACTAACTAAGTAGACTTTGTTAATGAAAGCTTTTACATTCATGTATTTCTTGTTCATGTAATGGTACACGTGGTTCTCTGCTGAAAGGTACTCTAAATGATGACAAAAACAGGTTGGCCTCAGCAGTGATGGATGCTAAGTGCAAACAGACAAAAAGGGGGCCATCTACATTTACTGAAAATTAGTTGGCTGAAAATCTAAGATGTTCAGCGGCACGTATGACAAAGAACCACTTACTAAACATAAAATGAATGAATTACTTTGTGTGTGCTAGGTGACAAGGGCTTTTTCTTTCACGAAGACCCCAAAGCGTGTGATCCAGAGGGCGTTCATGGCCAGTGGTACTCCAGATGAAAAAAGCCAGAGGCTAAGTTGTGAAAACCGTGCCGGCAGCAGCTCCACACTGGCTGTAAGTCTTTGTTTTATTTTCCTGCTCTGGAACATGAGCTGTACTCATCATACAGCCGCACAATGTTAACATTGGTATGTTTTCTTTTCTCTATCTATCTGTGTGTCTTGGTCAGGCCTTAACTATTACACAAATGTAGGCATTTTGTAATATAATGTATTTTTTACACTTGTTCAAGTTCTATGGGATAGCAGAACCAGTATCTCTGAGTTGGTTTCCTTACTTCATATTGCCTTCAAGTTTCTAAGAGAAGGGCTGAAAATACGTCTACTTTGTCTCACATCACGGTTAAAACTGGGTGGCTGTTGGTCGTCTCTCTGTCCATCTATCTGTCCATTTGTTCTTTGTTTCCTTTCTATTCTTTCCATTTCTTTCTCCTTTTGCTAAGAACCAGACAATTGATCTCTCCATCAAACCCCGATGGAACAGCTTTTTCAGTCAGCGTCACTTGTTTTCATCTAACTTGATTAAAAAGCAGTAAATCGCTTCTGCTTTTAAAAGCGCTGGAACTTTTTCTGCTCTTTGTCCTCACTCATTTTCCTACCTTTTATGGCCGTGGTTAGAAATTCAGAGTGCTATATTTTCAATAAACAAGTGAGTGTAAAGCGGAAGGAAGAAAATTCTGACATTCTTGAAAGAAATAAATCACTCCGTTTATCTTGTTCCCTTTGATGTGACAGTGTTAATGCAGCAAGTGTTTGGCAGCTGTATTGCAGAGTGATTAAACAGCAGATATTAAAACGTTTTTAATAAAGCTGTTTTATAGACTCTGTGCCTATATTTAGATTAGGAAGCTGTCCAGTTTGATTCTGGCTGTCTTTTCTGTTGTTTTTTTTAAAATCTCATTGTAAAAGAGGTCACACACACATTACGGATTTCCACTCCCACAGTTCGAATAACAGCATGCCATTAAGTGCACCTTATATTCTGCGTCCACATGACAAACTAACCGCTGTCTCAACACATGTGCGTGCCCCGTGGAACAGCATCCACATCTAGATCCAATCTGTAATGTAACCAGCTCTTCTTTGTATAGATACTTCTGTCTGTGCCCTAATAGCCAATTTCCAGCAGGCATGGATGTGTCATGTTCCGTGTGCGCCACAACCTCCAGAACTAATCGTGGCCGTTTTGGTCAATGTTTCAGACCCCAGCAGAACCACTGTGGTCCTGCTTATGAAACGTCCCAGAGGCGTCTCTCTGCTCAGCTCCGCCAAGAATATGCCTCTGTGTTCCATTTGTGACGGATGCCATGAGCAGCTCATGTCAATCTGCACAGAGCAGCTTGAGCTGCCTGGAAATCAGACATGGCATAGAAGAAACGGCATAGATAGTCCTCTCAACTTTCAAAACAAAACACCCCATGCAAGTGTCCCATCATTAAAACAGACAAAAGGGGAACAAGTGAACTACGTAGCATATTTGCATACTGTATTTAGAAGCACATAAACCAGGAAAATGATCAAATCTCTGCAAGTTAATAAAGTCTGGTGGGCAGAATGCTCCACTTCTGAATGGCTCCATGCGGGGGTTAGAAGTCACGTTGGGATCAGCCACCAGCGAGGGGCCATCTTTAAACACATTGTTCACGTCTCTAGCTATTGTAGCGCTACTACTGTTATTAACTCATGAAATGTGCCTTGAACCCCCCCAAAAAAAAATAAGTAATTGCCTACATGTCATTCAGCATTCAGTTGCTTTTCCTCTTTATTGTGACAGATTGAGCTCGCTTTGGTACACATTGCACTTGAGTTTGAGGACTTCAGGTCATTCTTCCTCAACAGTGGATGCAGAGTTTATTTGTTTTTCTACTTTGTTGCCTCTGGTACTAACTGTAATACAAATAGAGCATGTAAGTCACAGCAATAGACTTAGATATGCATCTGACTTAGATATAACATAGATCTGATTCAGGATGCATGTTTCATTCTTTCCTAACAGTCATTCTCCTCCCTTTCCTTCAGGTCTTTCTGTCTTCTTTGACCTTCTGGGGGTTTCTTCATCTGTCTTTGTTTTTCATTTAGTTTTTGTTTCAGCATGTCTTTTTATTTTTTTCATGATATGTAAATCTTTGCTCCATATGTGTGTCCCCTCTGTTATTTACTCTAGATGTCTCGATCTGCCTCAACGTTCAGTTTGAGTGATTCTACCAAGAGCAGTGCCGTGGTGCAGCGCTCTAATTCTCTGGATCATCCTCCCGTCAGAGCGAGGGTACCTGTGTGTATGCGCACCCCCTGCAGCCCAGTCCAAAATCCTGCCCATAGCCCCCGCCCCAACACTGCGCCTGAGTTCAATCAAAGCCTCCGCCCTAACTATTGCCCCACCACCCAAGAACGCAAGTCCATCCTTCATGCTCCAGTATCGAACCAGCCAGATCCAAGTGTCCACACTTCCCAGGAGACCACCTCTTCCCGTCTCACTTCCCTTTCAGTTCCAGCTGTCCGAAACTCGAAAACCTCCCAGCCAAAATCTAGCCAGCCTATCTCCAGACACCTACCCTCTGTAGGGTTCCAGCCTAGGTCCCTGGTTCCTCAGCCAGTTAATGTCAAAGGCAGGACCTTTTCTGAGTCATGCAGGGATTCCAAAGTCCCCTCGGACCCACGCAAGGCTGTCCTGACGAGTCCTCGCAGGGAGACTCTGCTCTAAACCATCGCTAAGCTCAGTCTGACGTGAGCAAACATTATTCTGCTCTAGTTTCAACTATGGGTGCACTAATAACATTTTTTTTTACTTCATATTAATCTTGCTATCTGCTATATGTTGGCCTTTTAACATCCAAATCCCACCGGTGCATTTGCAGTCCCAAATCAACTCCTTAGAAGCTAAGACCCTGCAACTTGGATAGATCAGATTAATAAAGTGCTGTTCTACAAAAGAACTCTGGACCCTGATGGTTATATGAGAGGAGATTAGAGACTTGTAAGTAGTGTGGGCATAATGCTTCTCCTCACCTGAGATTGGTATGCGTGTAAAGGGCAGAGATTTTAAGGGTTGATTTGGAATAGCTCTTCCTGTGAATCACCTTGGTTACTAACTGGTGGTGGTGGTGGCTGGGAATATCCACTCGATGGCTGCTATTAATAGTGGGCTGTATACAAAGGGTGCAGCGGAGCTGGGCTGGTGTAAAGCTGGAACACAGAGTTTACCGTCAGGGAAAAAAGGGCTTCCTTAAAGGCATGCTGTCGCATATAGCACATTCTGTTTTCCTGTCAGCTGTTGACACATGAAACAAAGATCTCTAAAAGCCAAACTGTTGATTTACAAAGTACTGAAGCACTCTCATGTAAGTGGCAGCTGAAGAAAATATCAAGAGTGAAAAATCCTAAATGTCAAAGCACGCCTTTAATTTTTCGATGCTACACTCATTTTGTGTTAACGAGCCAAAACACAAACAGCTCGCTGAATTCAAATGACAGCGTATTCACGGGAGCCGGGCCAACTTCTCACCTGAGGTTTAACGTGCGACAGCAGGTCACCTGTTATCTGTCCTACATTCCAAACCAGTTGTGACGGCCAAGTCGTCCAGCACATAATGTCCCACATTTACCTCAGCCGTTTAACCAGTATACAGGCACAGAACACTGCTCTGCCCGTCTGAAAGGTATTCATGCTTAAAGAATGGGGTTTGACATAACAGAATGACAGCGTGATCTATTTGGAGATCATTGAACCATTTCACAGCTATGAGCCGTGAGCCATACACAAGCCTTCTCATTGTAACCTGCCAGCCGACGCAACAGTTTAGAAATTGCCCGTTTTACTCCCATCTTGCGTGTCAGTTTGATGTTTAGGGATTCAAATGTGCGGACAAAACCGTCAAAAGGTTTGTTAGCAGGTAGTCTGTTTGAAATTAATTCATACCAGATAAAAAGTGTGTGTGTGGGTATCAGAGCGGACCAATCAGAGCTTTCCTGACAGCACAAACGTGTCCACACATTCAAAGTTTCAGCAGTGAAAACCTATCGGGACTTTAACAGGCTATGTACTGGTTTCAGTTTGGATGCATTGCTTCATATAATATAGTATATATTCACATAATATATTTTTGTCTTGTAACTGCGCACTTGGCTGATTACAAACACGCCTGCACGTTTACATGGCAGAGAAATCAGCATTCCCCTTAGGAAATCTACCTGAGGACACCAGGTTTATCTAATCCTCTATCTACAGATTGTGTTGACCAGGTTTCTCGTTTACGTGGTGGTTAAGAAATCAGCTCACTGTAGAAAAACAGCAAACCAAGCTAGAAGCACTGAGCTCTTTATTGATCGCATCATGCGCTTGCAATTCAGTTATCAATCAGATAAACGGTGTGTGTTGGGTGGAAACAAAATTAAACCTATTGAGTTTATGCATGTAGATTAAAAGCAGAGCAATGGTCCAGTCAGTGTACATTTAAATGAAGATGTGTGAAGACAAATAGAGTAGCAGCTGCAGCACAGTCCCCACAGACTGCAGCCTGGCCAACACTAACCAAAATACCAAGTCTGTGCACAGCACACGCCATGACATTATGTTTAATGTATAAAATTTAAAATTTCTGATTTCGATGTTTAGAATATATAACAAATAAAAGACAGAAAGTAAGCCTCTGTAATTTTGAATATAAACCATAACGTAAAATCACCTCAGATATCTACTGAAAGGGAGTGTCCAGTTTGAGTCCACAGAATCGCACCGCCATGTCTCCAACAAACTAAACACTGGCTCTAAATAGGCCATACTTTATGTTTCATGTGTTTGGAGTTGTAATCTGTAACTACACCACTAGATGGCACTGAATCCCACACACTGATCCTTAAAGTACTCGACGATAATGTAATAACAATCCAGCACATGGCTATAAACTGACTCATAATAGCTGAATAAAATGAGAGAACAGTGTGCCCTCTTTCTCACTTGGCGTTGTCATACTGTGTTCCTCCTGCAGTCTGTCGTCACCTGTTGAACTTAGTGACACAGACAATGGAGCTCGTATAAGGCTGTAGTGACAGTGTTGTGATCAGCCCCTCTTAATCGGCTCCAATAAAAAGCAAGTCTGGGTTTAGTGCTGTTATTATGTGAGTGCACACTTACTGAATCTCAAACGGAGACATCTTCATGTACGAAATGACAGGTTATTATCATGCAGGCTTGGCTCTGGCAGGTATGTCACAAGGGTCAGGGATGTTTGCATTGTGACCAGGCTCTCTTTGTTCTGGTCTTTCTCTTCACTAAAAGGAGCCCGTTTATCTTCTCATCCATTCAGCCCTCTTCATCCTCAGTGTTTCACAACATACTAACCTAATCAAGGCCACCGTTCACTGGTAATGTTCATCAGCTGACGGACACAAGGCAGGAAATAAAAAACAGTAACTGTTGAAATACCACTTTGTGTGTGTATGTGTGTAAAAGCCAGGTGGAAAGCTTTTGAAGTGTGATAGTGTTGGCAAAGGTTTGCCTGTCTCGATTAGTTCAGTGCCAACGTTTGGCTTTGAAGTAGCAGCGTTTTGTCTCTGTGCACTCATTGATTAAAATGAGTCTGGAGCACATAAACCGTACTTGTCACATACACAAACACTTATACACAAACACACACTTTGGACAGTAAGTCAGACGGCTCGCATGACAATCTATCTTGTTAGTGTAAAGTGTGCTGAAGCTGAGCTGAATAAAGTGAACATATATTCACACATGCTCAAGTTTACCCTAAATTCCACCAGACACGACTCGGTGACGTGGCTGCAACTTTGTTTTGGTCTGTTTTTCTGAAACACACATTTAGGGTTTCTACCATGTCCTCCTGCTAACTACTTTTTTTGTTTGTTTTTACTTGGAGTTATAGTTGCTGAGATCTCGAAACAGTGCTACAACATAGTCTGATGGGACAACACACACAGGCAGCAAACATTAATAGTCTAATCTGTTCATAGAGATGGGTATAACGTTGAAACAGGGACTGGGTCTAACCTGTAACCTTTTGGGGTGATAGTTTTGCAAATCACCTTTTTTTTCTTTTCAGATAACTTTGAAGAACGAGAAGGTTCGTTTATTCTTTGATCAGCCTGGCTGCTCATGTTTCTTGCCACATTGGACCACGTTATCATGAGTCATAGCATGCCTGGATCTCAGCAAATAACTTATTAATAATGATGTGGAGAACAGCCAGGATCAATCAAGAATAATTGGATATTAACAATTTAACTGCTATTCTTCTCACCTCTCCTTCACAGAAATGTTTCTTTGTCTTATTGGTTCCTCTGTTCTCTGTTCACAGGCACACCATTCTCCCTCCATGGTCAATCTGTCTTCCATGTTTGAGAGGAAGTACCACACATTCAGTCGTTCAAGCACTCACCTCTTCTGAAATGCTGCTGTCCGGTAGCACCAGCTAGAGTCGACCCATCTTCTCCTTCTGCCTTGACTGCCGCTAACAGCGAGAGTTAACCGGACATGTGTATGTGTATAAAGTTGAAGCTACTTGTAAAGTATGGCAAACTAGTATTTGTCCATGCTGGAGCTCTACAAAGACTTTTCCACATTTCGAAAAATGCACTGAGGCCAGAGACATACTTGAGTCTGATATGTGGCAGTATCTGACTTTCAGCTCCCAAGCTGAACCAAGGCCAAGTAGGTTCAAACAATAAACCAGTTGTTTATCAACCTGACGTGTTCAGCTAGAATGTCTGTTGCCAAGAACTCGTTTGGCACATCTTTCCAAACATGTACAATGCTTAAATTGAGACTATCAATAGGAGCTAACTGGAACGGTACTATACCACGCTTGGGGGGACGTGTGTGTGATTAGCACTGGTTGTGGTAAGGTTGGCCTTGCCATCTAAAAAATGAAGGAAGCTCTGCTTTGTGTCTGCAGTTGTTAACAGATTATCTTGATTTAACTGATTTTTACTTAAACAGAGACTTGTTACATTTCGTGTTTAAACGTTCGTCTTTCTGGTTGTTTAACATTGTTGCCATTGTTCAGTGAAGCGTTAACACTAATTAACTATAGACCGAGTGAACATCATGTCTTTCCTCTGGTTTTTAATCTCTGGGAAAGTAAAATAACATTTAAGTTTAGACATTGAGGTGTTTCTGTTTAACAGATGCAGGTTGTTGTTCTTTGTGTGTTTAATGTACTCAAGTTAAAGTTACAAGGTTGAACTCATTTTCCCTTTTACTGTGTTGAAGCTTTTTAAAACTTACTGTGTGAGAGAACCTTTATATTAACTGACATTTAATGTTTTATTGTAGTGGAGTAGATGTAATTTCACCTGATATTATATTATGATTAATCCACCTTCAAAATATAAACCTATGATAGCTTCCAGCTTTTATAAAGCTTCTATTTTAACATTTAAGAGATTCGTTTGAGAAGAATAAAAGCACATTCGCTCTTTCCTGTTCCCCGTCCACGTTTTTAAAAGATCTTTTTACAGTCCGTCTTTGTATCCGTGTGTGTTTAAGAAGGGATGCTGCATTAGTGTATATATTTATTCTTAATGAGTACAATTATACCTCTTTTTTTTCTTTTTTGCTATTTATGTTTCTTTCCTTTTTAATGTCTGTCATTTCTCTAATGTTTTCAATGAGCTCCATTCGTCTCCTGTTTCATCTCTGTATTAAATGCACTTAAACATTTAGATTGCTCTATTTAATCCTGTGTATGTTGTTTTTTGTTGTTTTCTTTACCACCAGAACATACTAAAAAACATTTACAGAGGGTCCTGACTCAATATGTTAAGTCGCTAGTGTGAAAATAAATTATTTTATTTCCTCTTCATGTCCTGGAGTAAGGTTTTCTACTGTGCACCTGGTGAACAAAATGGGCCAAAAGGTTAATTCTTGTAAAAGTTTATCAAATCTACCACACAGCCCATATTAGCATTAATATAACTGATAATCAACCAGTTGAGCTGCTTCCGTGGGGCTTTAAATGTTAGATTCGTGAAATATTCTTGGACATTCCACTTTAATTTGGGATCTTTGAAAGCATGTTTGGGATTTGCATACTACTTTGAAGCATGTTCATCATTGTTTCTTCATACTCATCTGTACTTTCTACTTGTTTGATGTTGGAGTTAGTTTAGAACTTTCTGGATCCCCCTAGACAAAAAGTTTACTCTGAGTTTCCGTTTCTCAGAAATCAGTTTCTCTCTTAAATTCTTTTTGGATTCTAACAGGGCCAGCTTGGTCTTTGAAGAAAGTCAACCCAGTCCAGAAATACTGAAAATAGGTAAAACTGGGTAACCAGCAAGGTTTTTGACTGTGATGAGATGAAATATTTCTAAAGTGCTTGCATGATGTAACAATGAAATCAGGTAGCTGCACAAATGTACCGTGGTGATTCCTTTAATACTGTGTTATCTCGTTAATCATAGCAGAATAAAATCCTTCCCTCTTCAGGGAGATTAAAATAATGTACAGAGCAGTTTCTCACTGTAGAGCCTGACCTGACCTTTACCAAATGTGGTTCTACCAGTCAATACATCGATTCTCGTTAGCAGCCACTTTCTACTGATCCCTGGAGGGAGCACTTGAAATGCTATTGTGTCAGTCATGTTTTGTGCAGCCACATACTTCTCATTGATGCAATGAGCTATCAAGTTCTCCAACTGTACCCTGGGTGTCGCATCGTGGTGGCAGCAGGTTTAGGTCCTTCTCCCTAGCAACACATTCCAGGATCCCAAGGCTTTTCCAGGCTAAATGGACTATGTAGACCCTCCAGGGGGCCTTGACCTGGTTCTGCCTCGGAATCTCCTCCCAGTTGGACCTGCTCGGAACACCTCCAAAGGAAAGCACCCAGCAGGGCATCCTAATTGGATCCCTGAACCATCTCAGCTGTTTCCATTCAATGCAAATTTTCTCTAGGTACTCCAGGTTCCTTCAACAGTCCAAAGACTTTCACTTAATAGGGTAATTGGTGACTAAACTGCCCATTGGTGTGAATGTTCTTTTGTCTATGTGCCCTGCAATGAACTGGTGCCTTGTCCAGGGTGTATCCTGCCTCTTGCCAAAGTCAGCTGTGATAGGCTCCAGCCCTGCTGTGACCCTAATGAGGATAAGCAGTTACAGAAGATGGATGGATGATTCTTCAGGTAAGTCCTGCAGTGGGGGGCACTTCACTGTAGCTCATTGCCATTGATGTGTAAAATTATATGGGCTCCATGACTGTAATTTTACAATATTTACTGCACCAACAGTTGGAATATTTAAAATAAGATCCAAGACCCCTCCCTCCTGCCAAACCTTAGCTGCTAAATGAATCACGACGTTCAGCTATTTGCCTCCTGTTGGATCTAGAAAAGAGACTGATCTAACTGAATCAAAACATTGAGCTGAAGGAGGACAAAGGGTAACCAGTGTATTTCAGACGTTATGTTGTAGCCCATTTCTAGCTGCAGGCTGCAGCACTCTCACTCAGTATTAGACCAAATGCATAAAATGCTGTCCCCATTAGTCGCTGTAACGCAAAAATATGGAAAATGAGGTCCAGGTTGAAAAATACAGAAGTTAAACTTTAAAATGCAGAATAGATCTGAGGTGTAGTACAGAGTTGGGTGGGATTTTTTTCTTTGGAGTAACAATAGCTGTCAGATAAATGTGGAATAAAGTAGCATACGGATTTAAATACTTGTGTTTAGTAAAAGTGCTTTAATTGTACTTGAGTAGATGTACTTAATTGAGTACTAGTATTTTTTTCCCCCTCAGAATTCACTTAATACCCCATAATGACAATGGCCTTTATCATCCGTAAATGGAAGAAGTTTGGAACCACCGGGACTCTTCCTAGAGCTGGTCGTCCCTCTAAACTGAGTGATCGGGAAAAACGCTTTAGTTAGGGAGGTGACCAATTACCTGATGGTCAATGACAGAGCTCCAGTGTTCCTCTGTGGAGAAAGGGGGAACCTTCCAGAATGACAACCTCTGCTGCAGCACATGGCACCCCACCTGGAGTTTGCCAAAAGGCACCTGGAAGACTCTCAGACCATGAGGAACAAAATTCTCTGGTCTGATGAGAGAAAGATTGAACTCTTTGGCGTGAATGCCAAGCATTATGTTTGGAGGAAAGCAGGCACCGCTCATCACCTGGCCAATACCATCCCTACATCAGCAGCAGCATCGAGCTGTGGGGATGTTTTTCAGCAGCAGGAACTGGAAAACTAGTCAGGATTGAGGGAAAGATGAATGCAGCAACGTACAGAGATATCCTGGAAGAAAACCTGCTCCAGAGCGCTCTTGACCTCAGACTGGGGCGACAGTTCATCTTTCAGGACAGGACAACAACCCTCTTAGAGTGGCCCAGCCAGAGTCCAGACTTGAATCCTATTGAACATCTCTGGACGGATCTGAAAATAGCTGTGCATCAACGCTCCCCATCCAACCTGATGGAGCTCGAGAGGTTCTGTAAAGAGGAATGGGTGAAACTTGCCAAAGACAGGTGTGCCAAGCTTGTGGCTTCATATTCTAAAAGACTTGAGGCTGTAATTGCTGCCAAAGGTGCCCCAACAAAGTACTGAGCAAAGGTTGTGAATACTTATAGTACATATTATATTTTCATTCTTTATTTCTAATAAATTTGCAAACATTTAAAAAAAAATGTATGTTGTCATTATGAGGCATTGTGTGTAGACTTTTGAGGAGGAAAAAAATTACAAATCCATTCTGAAATAAGACTGTAACATAATGAAATGTGGCAAATGTTAAGTGCTGTGAATACTTTCAGTATGCACTGTATAATCACATTAGCTGCTCCAGAGTCAGCTGACTTCCTCACACCGAGTCAAGGTGTGTTGTGGATGGTGAGCCTTTAAATTTAGCCACATTAGTATTTAAGTCACGCCAGCAGACTGGGGAAAAAAAGAGGAGCTCCTGTTTTTGTCCTCTTCAAAAGCATTAGAAGATAATCTGTGGATAAAGCGTGGGACGTGCCAGGCTGCCAGCTTGCGACTGGAGGTAGAGTGCCATGCAGGCCCAAGGCAAGGCGAGACAGGGGAATAGCCACAATGAAAAGGCACCTCTTCACGGAGGACAGTCACTCTTTTCTTATTTGCCTTTGCCTTCGCTTCAAAGTGCCTCTGACTGACTATTTAGGGGTGAAACAAAAAGGGAGACTAGCTAAAAGGAGTGGCCACAGTGAAGAAGGGAACAGTCCAAAATCTTGCAACCCAGGTAAATATTTCATTAATAAGAATTCATATGGAGCACTCAATACTGTGATGGAGAAAGACGTCTTTATGCAAATACTCTACTCTGTACATAAGTCTGAAAGAAATACATTTCTCATCCACAAATGGAGACACCATGAGAAAAAAAGGGCAGTTTGACATTGAAATCCCGCAGTGCAAAATATGAGTGTGTGCAGGTTGCACCTATGGCATGTAAAGGACTTCTCTACTGTGAGAGAAGTTTTCATTTTCAGCGAAAAATTTCTCTTATTTAACCGTGACCCAAAACTCAGCCTGACTTCAGCAAAATCTGGAGGCCTTCCAGGCCGAAGGATTAAGAGTTTTTGGAGTATGAAACATTTACCTGCCCTCCGTAAACTTAAAAGCAGAGATGTTTTCTCCCCTGTGAGAAGCCAGCGAAAGTATTTCAGTGTTATTTAAGCCATTATGCTCATTTAAGCCAGTATGTGTTTATTTCTTGCATGATTATGTTTAGAATTATTCAGACAAAAATATAATGCATTCCCTGTGAAAATCTAGGTTGGGGACAGTAGCCCCAAGTAGACAGGAGAATGTGCAGGCCAGGTCCTTTGCTGGAGGGGAATCAAGTAGCAACCTCCATGGCTGGAAAATAAAGCCAATGCGGAAGTGCCAAAAAACTGCAGTTCCTCAAGCAGTCACTTGAGGCTGGCTACAGAACATTTCAACTCCCATAAGTCCCCATGTTAAAATGTCCAACTTTACAGCAGAAACATGTTAACAGCCTGGTACAAAAAACTGTTTTATAGCTAATTTCCCCACTCACTGTACCGAGGGTGATTTTTTTTTTTTCACATCAAATGATATTAAGGCTTAAAGTTATGCATAATTAACAGCATAGCTACTTTGGTTGGCATGTAGGTGAACATCATTCGCCCACCTTCAGGAGAGGTGGAAGAGGCACGTTGCATGTAGTCGATGCCCCTGACATTGATGCTACTTTTCATGTTACCAACAAAGTCAAATGTTAATTAAAGCATCATCTAATCAGCCAAAATAAATATTGGCCAAAATGTCCATTTCATTTTATTGGTCGATACAGATGAAATGGTGCTATTATCGTGCATCACTATCCTGATGCCACAACAAGGGCAAAGTTATGGCTTGTTCAAAAGAGTCCAATATTATGCCAGGATTTGTCTAAAGCACTTGTGTGAAATATGTTCACAATTCAACTGTCCACACACCGCTACCATACCTTGGTGGTGACTTCATCAAACAGATTGAACAGAAAGTCGAAGATGCCTCCGAGCTGCCACTCGGCTTCCCAGCAATGACACCCCAGATGGAGCAGAGAGACGATGATCTGCAACTGTCCAAAAAAAAAAAAATCCCACACACTGTCTTAAATTAAAAAAGATGAAGTCATTTTCTTTGTCACATACCAAAACTGTTCACCCAGCACTCTAACAGCCATCTCTTCCCTACTCAGATAGCCGTGGGTGGTAAATACTAGTCAGCTTTCTGTGGTGAAAGTGACTGGTGTACTTTTACAGATTAAGGTAATCATGTGGTCTGCTGAAGGAACGACGGGTGAATTTGTCACTCTGCGGTGCTTTTAGTTTAATACTAATGTCAGCGTGCTAGCATGCTCATAATAGACTAAGAGTGCTGCATGAGTCCAGTTTGCAAACTGAAAATCTATTACTCTTTAGATGCATAAATGTGTATTTTCAAACATGAGGGGAAGGAGCAGAACCATGTAGTTTAAATATATTAAATCTGTCCTGTGATAGGTCTGCTTTTGACAATTTCATGGTATCTCAGTCTTGATGCATGTTTTAAACCTGTTTTTCATTCTCTCTCTGCATTATTCCGTCCTGCTACTTGTGGAGAACTCTGCCCACCTTTAGTTTTCCTGGAGGTGTCTCTAACCTTGAGGTCCACTCGTCTTTGCTTTGCCCTGGTCATAGTCCATTTTTATAGAGTTTGCTTGCCAGCAGCTGCCACTATTAAAAAGCACTAAGTGAAAGTAACTCTGGCAGCTTAGGCTTCATATTAGCTGAATGTAAGAATGTAGTGAGGTGTCTGCACATAGATGCATAGTCACATACTAAAGCTAATACTATCTTGGCGCCACTGTCAGATGTGTAGATGTGATGTAGAATATAGTTTCTTTCAACTGGATAGAAAAGAGGTCAGGTCAAAGGTTAAGGCTCATTTCTCTTATCTATCTGTCCCTCTGACTCGAGTTATTTTACTGCATGTCTTGGGGCGAGTTATTTTGCTTGTATGTTTTAGGGGCATAACCTACTGTACATAAGGGCTTGTCCCGCATAGATCAGGAGAGTCTCATCATTCGGCCAGGGGCTCTCCAAGTAACGTTTTACTTGTTACGATGATGAACTTATTGTAATAAATTTGTTATACAACTAAGACCGTGTCGGCGGAGTTTCTCTTCAAACATCTTCAACTGCATCACCACTGAATGTGCGACAATAGTTTTGTACAAACAGCTCCACACAGTCACTCTACAAAGAGAATACTCTCCAGTGTGATCTATCTTTATGTATAACAGACCAAATGTGTCAAAATAAAATATACTACAGTGAGAGCAAGGATGATTACAGCCTCCAGTAACTCCACCATGCCTTGCCAAATGGCACCATGAGCAAACAACCCTACAGCGGTGTACTGCACAAAACAGAGCTTGAAATAACAGTACCACTAATAAAACATGTAAACACAGACCATGGTGGAATTTAATAGTGCTATCCTGTGTGTGTGTGTGTGTGTGTGAGGGAGAGAGAAAGAGAGGGAGAGGGAGAGAGATCATGTGACTCCCAGTGGACTATGGCTGACCTTCAAAACATCAATAGCGAAAGCGGAGCTCAGCTGGATATTGACCAGCGTTGATCTGCCTTCTCTTCTCCCCTTTCACAAGCAATTACTTCCTTAATTGGTTCAATGAGCTCCTCCTTCAAACTACACAGTCATCATTGCTCATTTACAACAGCTGGAGGCTACATGTACTCCCCACAGCCAGGACATGTTTCCTTCAGGGCTGCCAAAATTACCAGGGCTCCACTTGAAGTCAAATGAACTTGCATGAATTGTTAAATAGATTCTTCTGTGGTAGTCCTGTTGCTAAGGTGAGTTGCCACGGGATTTTCTCCTTTTCGTTCTGTTCAAATTGCACCTCAGTAAACGTCAGTCATGAGCAACCATCAATTTACATTTCATCAGAATTTAGGATGTCTCAAACTCCTGCTGTTTTCTTTGAGTGTTTCATGATAGTGCATGCCCAGTTTTATGTAAATCATCCAGGTCTGACAGACTTCTGTTGGTCCTAAAATCTGTTGGTCAAAAGAGAGATCGGTATTGTCTGGGTCTAAATGGGCACCTGATGAGTTAGTTTGTTGCTTTCAGAATCTGATGACGGCTGGACGTTTGTTTGCTCATGGTGCCAATGGGAAAGGCTGGGTTTACCATCCAGACAGGCAGCCCCAGACCCTTTGGCGACCCAGGTTCACTGTTTGTATGGGTTATGGTAGTTTGATAGACAGACTTGGCTCCATGAACTTTCTGACTGTTTTACTCTTTGTCTGCTGTTCAAACCCGTGCTGTCTCTTTCTTTCTTCCTGCTTATTGCAGAGTGTTCTGACTGTGGATATTGACTTTTGCTGAAGATAATCTATTCTACAAAGAACAACCGGAAGCTGAGGAGCTCTTTCGCAATTATGACTGTTATATAAGCGGAAATTATCATTCTGATTAATAGTGGATGGGTTTAGGGTAAATATGGTATGTATTTATGCACAACGTACAGCAACTTTCTAATCTAAAAGGTTGCAGATTCATAGAGTGATATAGTTATACATTTTAGTTTCAATGTCTCAACATGATATTGTGACTATATACTAGCATGATTATTTGGTCTAGTCTATATGAACCTATGAATTGATCTTTGCTGTGTGACAACCAGAATGTAATATTCTCTTAATTCTGTTATGACTATGTTCTTTTTATGTAACATTTAGCCCACAAATACACACACGATGTGATATTATCTGAATATATTTTCTGTGACCTTATTTGAGTTTTGATTAAAGCAGTTTGGTTGATGTAAAACGTGTGTGTCCTTGCATTTATTTACCCCAAAGTCATTTCTCTTGTTGTTTAGACCATCAGCACATTAAAAAGGATTAACTATTTTTTTTTTTTTTTTTGTAATCAGTTTTGGGTTCTGGGAAGCATACCACTGAATTGTTTCACTTTCCCTATGCATGCCTACAGTATGTTTCCACTTGCCTGTGGGCCTAATTTGATGCTTCCCACCTATAAGCCTTGTGCCCCCCCCCTTGGATATTTGTTCTCTGCTCTGACAGTGTTGGTGGCCTTGCACTTTTTCAAATCTATTTTAATACAATACCCCTGTGTGATCATCCAAAGACTTCCCATTGGCTGTAATCCTTTCCCCTATAGCGAATATTTACACTCTTTGGAGTTATTTCTGTGCAAAATACATTTTTTCATTCAGCTGAAGCTATGAGGCCTCATCTGTCTGAGTACATGAGGATATCTACCAAAGTTACTGTCGTCTGGCATGTTTCGGCAATGCATTACCAAACCCTTGTTCACTTCACCTCAGCCTTTTCCCCATTGGAGGAGATTCCAAGACTGAATCCAAAAATTCTGGACATGCACTTACAAACCTAGCAAAAGCATTCCTGCAAAGTCTGCAAGTTCAGGGGGCTGTCCAAATCCACAGTTCATTAGCCCCAAGCAAACTTTCTGCAGACCTCTGTTCCCCAAGTGGATGCTGGACTTCACTTTGCACTTTACACATCATGAGTGAGTTGCTAATATCAGTAACATTAGAAAAGCTTTTAAAAAAGATATTTGAAAAGCAATTCATCTTCATGGAAACACCTGAGGTCTAAAATCCTGTCTGATAGAGGCATTTGATCCCCTCACTGTAGAGCACTTGAGTAGACCTGACATGACAGGAGGGCGCACATCTGGATTCATTGGATGATGCTGTAGATCAGAGGTTTTTTCCCAGAGTCGGAAACTAACACACCACACCTCAGGACAGACCTTTTTATGTTCTTGGTGAAGTCTGAGGTTCTGTGAAACAGTAATATTGGGCTGGCTTAGATCAACTGTTGAGCGTCTTTGGGCTTAAATAGCATAATCATTTTCCCCAAATCATCCAGGAATTGAGTGAAACCAGGTACGTAAAGTGTAAGGCATCTTTGAAAACCTGGCTAGACTGAGGCTGACTAAAGAGTGTTACTGATATGACATATGGGGTATGTCAGACATACTGTTTCAGTGTACACAGGGTTTATGAACACATGCTGCATTATTATGTCATTTCAAGATGAGAAACTGTTGAAGGTCCCTATTATGAATAATGAAAGTAATAATGAAAAAGCTTTTCCAACTTGTTAAGTTTGTGTTGCACTCACATGGTACACATTCAGATATCGTGGATCAGCTGCTGCAAAAACCAGTATTGAAAACAGTTGTGTATTTTCACACAACAAATTCTATGTCAATCAGTGGTGGCTGGTATATTGCAGGATAGCAGTGCTCTGTGAAATAATAAGTAATTATGTAATGCCAATATAAAAACACTACACAATCACAAGCTTTACATGTGAAACAGAACTTGTAAACAATCAATTTCTAACAAAGTGCCTCCTGTGACAGAGGTGATCCACTGTGACAGAGCCAGAGTCATATACAAATCTGCATCACAATCACAATAGAGGTGAAATTAGTTCAAAACAAAAGATTAATTACAATAAAAATAAAATATGATTGGTCCACCCCATGATTTGGATCTGCACCTTTGGCAATGATCCTGTCAGTAGTTGTAATGAACAAACAACACTGAAACTGATGACTTGTTAAGAAAATAAGGTCAGCAAGTACTGGTGCTGTAATCGTGGGGGTAATAAAACTTTTTATCCCCCCGTTTTTAGGTCTAAATAATTCTGGTCAAAGAAAGTTGGTAATAATTTCAGCCCAACATCCCAGCAGCACAATGCAGATCCACCATTCATGATCCTAATTCAATGTAAAGTTGTATTCAGGCTTTTGGAGGCTTTCTTGCCCCAGGACACAGTGGAATGCTGACAGGGAACAGAACTGGTGCAAGTGGGCAATATGACGCAATGGACATAATGGTAGAGGCAAACAGACTGAAGAGCATGTTCAAGGGAGAAGCTAAGAACAGGTGACCCGGGAAGAAGCTCGAGCTCGGTGGACTGCTGTTGATCTAGTAAGTAATATTAAACTGACTGCTATGTCTTGTTTTGTATTTACTTCATGTTTGGCTGTTAGCAAAGTCGTGTTCTTTATACCTTACTCAATCCAGTTATGGAAATTCATTGTCTATGTCACTGTCCTAAGAAAAACATTCAGCTTGCAGCACCCGATTATGTGCATCAGAGGGGAGCATACTCAATGCTAACTGAAAAATCAGGAGGTGTACTCCATATACCTGCATATGCCCTTTAAATGTTCTATTATGTCATCCAAATCTGGGTAACCCACACTTAAAATCTCATTCTGGCGCCACAGTCAACAAGTCTTTGAAATCTTTACAGTAAAACATGAAACAGTGTAAGATGAACTGTCAACAGCTGCCAACATCACACTGCTGGCTGTGATGGACAGCACAATCATGGACTTTCTCCTCTGTCTACCAACCATGCAGCAGGCCTAATAAATGAAGTCATTGTAGCGGTATAGTCCTTAAAAATTGAGACGGTAGCACTGAGAAGGAAGTTTGGCTTTCATCAGCAGAGCTTTCAGAAGAAAGACGGCGGCTCTGGGCTTTGTTTGAACTCAGCAACCTTCATGATTTTTGACATTTTATTCCTGATCAATGCAAAGCCTTCGTCTGAACTATTGCTGTAAACTGAAATAATACAGCCTATAGCCAGCTCTGCAGGGAATGTTGACCACCAAGAGCGAAAGGGATAAAAAAAAAGGAGGAACACGAGGACAACAGCTTGTTGTTTTGTCAGACTAACCTGTGTCTTTGTAGAGCCCATTAATCTTCACATAGAACACCGTCATCTCTAAACCTGGGTTGTTATCTTTTATCCGGCTGAATCATCAGGCCAGTTTGAATTCAGCTAATACAGGCGACCCCTGCACACCTGCTCGCGCTGGGACAGGTTACGTTTCCAGCTTGTGTTGATCCTTCTTTTGGGTGTAATTGGTGCTTCATTAGGGAGACACCAACAATAACTCCTCAGCACACCTGTCCTCAAACAGTGAAGCGTTGTCACAACAAAGCTGCAGCTCCTAAATCAATTAATGGATTTCTTGTGGAAGCAGCTGCCAGCTTTCTCCCAGGACTGAGGGGGGGAGGGTATTGTCTGTCTGGGTCCTTCTTAACGAGGCCCAGATGAATTAACATGGATGAGAACTTAATTAGGGCGCACTCTTATTTACTGTCAGCCTCTTTTTCGCCGCACTTTATTTCTCCTTATCACCACTGACTGGTCTCTTCTTCTTTCATAGTTTCATCACTGCTTTGAATGAGCGTTGTAGGCCGAAGTGACAGCCTGACAGAGATGACACAGGACCAGCTACCGGGACCTTCACAGGAAGACAGAGATGGAGTGAGGGGGCGGTGAGGAGAGAGATGTTAGCGAGTGACTGTGGATCGATATCTCAAATGGAGAAAAATGGCTGCACGGCAACGGGCGCTTCCAGCTACTTGTGAGCCCTTAAACAGGTGAGAAACACTATCGACGTCTCGCTAAGCTGAGTGTTTACTCAATACAGAGGACATCAAAGCAGAGAGCAGCCCAGCTCATTTACATGTTTTACCATAGTAGTAGAAGGACGAGGACATTCAGCTCGTCACTTTTTACATTTTTCTTTGATACCGTGCCCGTGCATGTCCACACATGTAAACTTTGCTCTGGCATGTTCTTCACGATAAGCTCACTGCTCAGAGGAGATAATGCACAGCACAACACAACACATGCATTTGTGTTCATCAGTTGATCCTGCTTTTAAGTTTTCTACTTCAGCAAGCAAAAACTATAAAAAACATTCCTGTTTTATTTTCTTCTTCTCGCTCTGGAACACGTTTTGTTTGAAAGCAGGTTGTTGGTCATTAAACCTGCGCTTTTGTGCATACAACCTTCATTTCTGCACAGTTCGTCGAGAGCGGTACGCTGGAAAGGACGAGATGAAGAATGCAGAAAGGGACGCTTCCCACTCGAGGTGACGCCGCGAACGCGAAGCTAACCAGATGTCTATTTACATAAGCTGGCAGTGCCGAGTGAATGCGGCGCATGCTGTGCAAGCTTAAACACTGCCTTGCTGTTCTTGGACCTTAAGCCGCTCACTGTGTGATTTCAATAAACGTCTTTATGAAAGATGCCTTGAATCCAGAGGGGATCTTTACTTAAACAAAGGAGAACAACAGCTTACCGGAGTCAATTATAATAACTGATTTTTTGATGTAATATTCTGGGTAAAACTTTGCAATATGGTTCACAAAGATGTAAAAAAAATGAATCAGGAACTACCTAATAATCAATGATGGTTAACGAATAACTCAATATCATCAATGATTAATTAACTAACTGGGAGATCATATATTAATGAATCATTAGGTCACGATTGGGTAATACATATAAATAAAGACTCAAACATTCTTCATTTTTGTTTGGGTGAACTAATAATTTCATGACTAAATTGATTTATACTAAGCACAGGCGTATTATTAGACAAATGTGCTTGAAGTATCAAAAGTAAAAATACTTTAATACTGCAGTAAGATGTCCCCTGTGACTGATATTGTGACATATGACTAACATTGGTCACTGCATCATCACTGCATATACAACATTTTACCATTGTAACTGCTCCAGGTGAAGCTAGTTGATCTATTTTAGATGCAGTTAGGTCATGGTGAGAATTACAGCATATAAAATCCTCAATTCCTCAAATAGGAGTCGTGCTGTTTGTGCCTCAAACGTTTGTTCAAATAAAACTATGTGAGAAGTTTAGAGTGGAAACGTCTGTTCGACTCATAAACCAGATCCTGTTTTGAATCATTTTTAAGCGATCAAAATATGATCCAAAAAACATCCTCAGTGCTTCAAGAGTTTTCCAGGTGTGAGAGGGATTGGTAGATATGCCTAGTTGGCAGGCGAATTGTATGGGGTCAAGCGATTGGGCTTACCAGAGGTTTGAGGTGGTTAAAAATGACTCTCCATGGTATATCAGGTGAGAAGGTGACAGGCCTGAAGTGGTTGGGTTCCTTGGGCTGCAGAGTTTTTGGTACTGCAACCACACATGAGGTCATGGTCCAGTAATTGGCCAGATAAATGTAGCTTTTCAAAGTATTTAAAATACATTATTAAATTCACCAAAATTAAATTATTTCATAGTGTAGCTCTGCTGCTATGAAGGGTTCAGGTAATGAGAAATCACTGTCATCGGGTGTTTTGACCCCATAAGGGCAAAGGGTTAATGACCACTGTGGTGCTGTCGTTTGCTAAAGCTCAGTCTTTTTGATTGGTTGAAAGTTTATGTACAAATAGAGAAATAAAATTATTGTTATGATGCATTCAAGAACAACTTTTGGACACAACTCACAGCATACGTAACATCAAGACTATGCTAAACTCGTCAGTGTAACATGCTCTTTGTGTCAGCTTTGATGTTGATGTCCTGGTTTATAGTAGGTTTGGCTGGGAGGACCAGTAGTTCAGTTTTTGAGATCTTCAGCTGGAGGTGGTGTGCCTTCATGTTGATATGTCTGAGATCCGTGCAGAAACTGAGGGGTCGTCAGGTAGAAATGACAGATAGAGCTGTCATCTGCATAGTGGCGATAACAAACGGATAATAGGACCAAAACAGTTGGTGGAAATAGTGAAGATAATTTTATACATTAACGGACTTGAACTAGCAAAACATGCAGACGCTTTTATTGTAAAGGAGTCAGAGGACAGTGCATTTGTCGCAGACGTTAGTGGTACCCACAGTCACCTCCAAACTACCTCCAAGAAACAAGACAACAGATGCTTCTACTATTTAATTTTGTTTCACGTCAGTCACTTTTGTGTGTTTTATCTATGTATGTGCACGAGAGGAACTCTGCCCCGTCATCCCAGGAGTGTGAGTTTCTGTGTCCACCCTGTGTGGGTTTGCTTTCATGATGAGTCATTAATCAGTATTCAGGGCACACACACACACACACACACACACACACACACACACACACACACACACACACACACACACACACACACACACACACACACACACACACACCCTCTCCTTCCTCTCACAAAGTGTTTTACTGTTCCACCTGAGTGTGTAGACAAACACACCAAATCAGGTTTTCTTCTTCGTTTTTTCCTTCAACGCGCACAAACAATCATCTCCTCCCTCTTTCACTTCACCCTGCTTTCCAGCTGTGCTGGAGAAATGCGAAGAGGTCAGTGCTCTCGGGAAGTGGTACCTCTGCTGATCAAAATGGAGAGGCAGCAGATGAATTGACATGTCATTGGCTCAGTGCTTCAGCTCCGGATGAGCTCCAGCTGATGGACTTCTAATTTCTCTTTTTGCCTCAAAGAACACAGCGTTTTCTTGACAGTTTTACTTTTGTATTCTCCAATGCTGTGAAAGGAGCCCTAGATGTAAATGTGATGCTCAGTCAAAATTGGACATTAGGTATATTCAACCAATGTTGTGCTTTAATCATCAAGACTAAAGGTCTGAAACAGAAAAAGAAGAGCCAAACTCAAGATCCAGCCAACAAATAAATATTTACAGCAAATCTGATGGAAAATGATCCATCAACATTCTCACTGTGAGTCCTGTGGAAAAAAATATTCCAATGTTTATCTGTAGTTAATATGAGTGTTCACCTTCCAATGACCCAATGAGACTGTAACTTTGAAAAATACATTTAATTTGATTAATTGAGACTACTGAAGCCTCTAAACTTTGTGTTGTATGTATTTTTACACAGAGTGAGGACTCTGGGTTGGGTGATGCTTGATCAGAACTTGTGCGTAAGATGTGTTGTCTGTGTTACATTGGAAGCATGTTGCGGAGAATCTGACAATGGCCAATACGAAAAAGGAGGAATGATTAGTTGGTTGGACTTCTTTTGGTATTGGTATTTTTGTAATGTAGCACCCCTAGTCTCAGAATTGATATCATATCATTGTGGTAAATATGGACAGCTGTACACGTCTATTTGTTATGATTAGTTTACTTTTGATTAAAAAACTAGCAAGTCGACAACTTTGCTAACAGCCAAACATCAAGAGAGGTCAACAACACAAAACAGCAGCTAAAATTGCTTCCTAGTCCAACAGCAAGAAATGTGAAAGGTTGTTTGTCTTTTTTATGCCCTGTGATGAGCTGGTGACTTGTCCAGGGTGTACCCTGCTTCTTGCACAGAGTCCAACCCACCGTGACCCTCACAAGGAAAAGTGGTTACAGAAAATGGTCATCAACAACTCTGCCTTTACCATTTAGACATGAACACGCTCACAGCTGGATTGAAAAACCCAAAGTCATTTAAAAACTAACATTGTGACCTTTTGAAAAACAGCTTGAAAAACTTTAAAGCTCATTGAAACCATGATTTTTTTTAGATCATCCCTCTATTAAGAGAGGCACCATTCTATCTTTTTGTTTCCATCTGTCCTTCACTGCTCTGTTCCCCCTCATGTTTGCAGGATTAATAGGTGGAGTGTTAATAATGATGTTTTCCACTCATTTACTAATTGTGTCTCATCAAAAGACACCAGAGCAACCCCTCATCAAACCGTGTGTGTGTGTGTGTGTGTGTGTGTGTGTGTGTGTGTGTGTGAGAGAGAGAGAGAGAGAGAGAGAGAGAGAGAGAGAGAGAGAGAGAGAGAGAGAGAGAGAGAGAGAGAGCGAGAGATGAAACATAAGGATGCTAATGTCTTATTGATGATGTAATCCTGGGGGGCCTATTGAAGATGTTACGCCTCGCCATGAGGGGATGGACAAAGAGACAGGGGGAGAGTTTAACCTTGATGTGGTAATGAGTTTGGACAAGAGGACGCAGAGGATGGGATCACTTACCCCAGTCTGTAGCATCATATGACCGTCCTAATATTTTTCCATCATGTTGTTATAGTTCGATAAACAGCCTGAACACGATTCTGATGGCTGTAGCGTATTCAGCGAGATGCTCTCTGGACTATTTGCTGCCATCAGGCACATGGCACCATTTATTTTGCAAAAACAGAGAGGGAGAATGTGTTTGTTTTCTCAGGCAGGACCTGTGGGACGCTTTGTTGATCTCCATCACAGAGCACATTTGCTCATGCAAGTCAATTCTTCTGAAGACGCTGAGCCTGAAGGTGGCACCAGGCAATTCACATATGACATGAAATGAGCAAACCGCAGCTCGCAGGGACTCCGAGTCCCAGAGCCACCAAAGCCACTTTTAACTGTAATTCAGCCTATTAATATTCTGGCAAGATCTTCACATCAATTGTGAATGCACCTCTAAATATTTCATAACTTTGAAATCTTGTGTAATGAAGTTCTAGGCTGGAATTGTCAGTTATTTTCTGATTATTTTCAATTTTTAATCGTTTGAGAAAAATGCACAATATCCTTAAGCTTCAGGTGACGTTTTGTTTTTTCTAGTCATCAGTCCAAAACCTACAAATATTAAATTTAATTTATCATGTTGGACCAAGATATGCAGTGAATTCTCACATGTGTGAACCTAAAACCTGCAAGTTCTGCTTAAATTGATTATCCAAATTGTTTAATTTTTTTTCAAAAAATGATTGATTAACTGACTAATCTTCAAATCCTTTTTTACCCTAATCAGAGAATCTGATCCAACCTCCAGTTAAAAGTGTAATTGTTTCAATGGAACTAATAAGAATGAAAGATATAGAGCTTTAAACATTTAATTAAGTCCCGATGCAACGTGTACTATTGTCATTAGTTCTGTCAAATAATCTCTTATGTTGTGAGACCGTTAGGGACATAATTACTTAAATTATGATGTAATTAGTGTCACACTGTTTAACATCGCATTACAGTAATAGTGAATACTTCACAAACCACAGATAAAAATATGTTTTATCTTTGTGAAATAATTATCACCTGCAATCATTGGATATGAGACTGTCACATTAAAAGGTTCATGAAATTTCTCGGCCCATTTAAACCCACAGACATAAAAGGTTTAAATGAATTAAAGTACGACAAAATAACTTTAACATTCATTGATTTCATTTTGTGGGAAGTGTTCTTGGTAACAATGCCTAACTTATCCATGACTCATTTAATGTATTAATTAATGCAGGATGTGTTGTGAATTCATGTTACATTAACAAGTAAACAACATACTGTGACTTTATGTGACGAGTTCATACTTCATCATCAGCTAAGGAGAATAAGTCCACAGTTACTTAATAATTAATAATTAAATGCATCTAGTTAACTACAACTTCCATGAAATTACATGCTGTAAGTGAATATTTATCTCTACAGTGTTATAAGGAGGTACTACTGCAACGATGTGACATTTTAACTGCACATTTGTATCCCTTATCCTCCATTGTTATAGTCCATACATGTAATTTATGGACCTCTTGTGTCAGGGACGCTTGGGAGTTTTACATTGGAGCTGATTATGTGGACTGGTTTAAGCTGAAGTCACAGAGTGTCACATGGCAGATGTTTGCTGCTGTTTGTTGCAGAGTTGACACACATCGCTCCTTAAAGTTAAGTTCTTTGAGTTTAAACATCTTGTGGAACACTTTTGGATTTAAGGAGCTGATCGTTCAGAGTGTGTGTGCTGTATATTTTGCATTCTGATATGTTTGTCACACCTGCTGCATTACTGCCCACATTCCATTCACATGATGGTTGTGAGTGTAACTTTGCATGTATCCTCCTGTATTCTTCTCTTTTAGCAGTTCTTGGTACAAGCAGGGCTGTAACAGTTAGAGATTTGTCTTCCCTGGTTATGCTAACCCCATGTACATGTACTTCTGGTCTGCAGCTTCTGTCCTGGTTTGAACTCGACCTCTTAGTGCCAAAGAAATGAATTCTTATGCTGCTGCACAGACAAATACTTTAGACAATATTTCCTTTCCAACGGTTCTGAGAAGGCCCTTGCATATTTCAACATGTCATCGCCCCACGTCCACAGGACGGACCTCAACCTGGTCTATGCCCTTTAAGATGAACGCAGAGCATATCAATGGCTGTAGTTATTGGTTTTGGGATGAGATGTTCAAAAAAACACACGTGGGTAGAATTTTTGGCCAAGCAGTGTGTATAATTTTATACTGAGATGTTAATATTCTGATATATTTTTTATGGAAATAAACCAAGAAACTATTTCCAGAGCAAATACAAATTCCAAAAAAGCAGTCGTGATTGGCAACATTTCCCACAATGCTCCACCAAACAGAGATGTTAAAGATAAATCTGCGTGAGTAGGAACAGTTGACAGTTTTCTATTACAGTATGATGAGTGGGAATGAATATTTAACACATTTATTTTTAATTAAACACATTTCCAATGCAGCTTTTCACATCAAATATAGCATATAACATGTTTTAACTTACTGAAACTAAACTTATATACTATCATAACACTACAAACTACGAAAATTATACTCAGTGAAGCAAGAATAAAGACAAGCTTACTCCAGATGAATTAGTTAACCACCTCTGACTACATATGAATAAATTATTTGATGTCATACAAGAAACATCTCCTGATGCGTAGAGTCATGTTCCTGAATCTGTTGCCATCTGATGACGGGGATGAGATGCGGGTGGACCTCTGGCAGGACGACGATCCAAAAGAAACTGCAAAAGAGAGTGCAGAGAAAGAGAAAAGTGTCATACTGGCTTGGTTAATTACCAGACGTAAACCCAAAAGAATATTTGTGGAAAGAGTTGAAGATCATGATTCACCAGTGCAACTTCAAGATCAAGGCTGTGTGGAAGAATGGTCCAAACTCCAAACTTGACCACTGTGAGACATCAGTTTGTTCGTACAGGAAGTCCCTTGAAGCAGTCATTGCAAATAAAAGTGTGTTCAGTATTCTTTATTAGACATAACTTATGCAAAAGTTTCTGTATCTGTGTAGCTTTATTGACTTAATACCAATGTCTGGTCTAAATTGAATGTGAATATCTGCTTTGGAAAGATGTTTAACGCTGACTTACGGTAGCACAGGCTGTGCTGCTCTGCAGACTGTACGTCGGTGTGACTGTACAGAGGTGCTGCGATGATGCTGGTGTCAGGAGGAGGAAGATGTGATCTTTGCACAAACAGGAAATGTATGTAATGACTTCAGCATTGTGTTTATGTAAATAAAAGCTGTCAGGAAGCTGATTACAGAGAGAGAAAGTCTGAGCACCACACTCACACTGAGCCATGAATATTTGATTCTATTGTTGAGAAAAGAAAATATTCATGAAATCAGGAGAGCTTCACTTCACCTGCCTCTTTTCCCTCATCCTGATACTTTTTCACTCCTCCTCCCCTCTTCCTCTCAACTATTCTGACCCTTTCTCCCCTTTTTCCTCTCTCTTTCTTTCTTCTCCCATCTCGTCTCCCTCTCCCTCTCTCTTCCCAGTGGCTTTACATCTTAGGCCATTTCCAATCTCCTCTCCCAGTAATTGCCTCATCCGAAAAACTTTCCGGAGAGGAGTAGGGGAGCTTTGTGTGCTCTTTTGTGTACTGACGACACCGATTGTTCACAAATGAGCTGGCAGCATATTCATTCAGCAGGAGGTGATAAGGAGGCACTGTCAGGGGCCAGAGGACAGAAGGGAGGGAGGGATGAGAGAGGGTGAGTGACTCGGAGAGAGCAGACAGAGGACGGAAAGATTTGAAGAGAACGTTAAAAAAAAATGAGGGGGAGAGAAAAAGGCAGAGGAGATGTGGTAGAGAGTGTTTGAGAAGAAGTGCTTACTTTCAGAAAGACATGAAATAATCAAGGCACATTCCCAGCAGCACCAATTAAACTCCTCCAAAGAAATGGTCTTAGTCAGGAAAACTTCTATATATGTCAGTGAGCATTCCCGGTCCCTGCTTTTGTTTAATGCTATTAGGCTGATGTGTTTATTTTAAGAACAGCAGATGACTGGAAATCTGACTTGATCCCCTTGAAGTTGTTTTTTTCTTTCTTTCAAAGAAGCTTTTCAGATGCGTTGAAAGGCACATTTGTGACACTGTGGGGCAATGTATACAAATCTCTTTCTGTTTGAGGAGAGAATCTCTGCCTACGGCGTAATCTGTTTAAAAAAAAAAAATAGTTTTCATACAGGTCACCCAGAAGGCATGATTACACCACCAATGAAGGATTTCCTTATTTGAACTTCATGACCTTATTGAAGCCAGCAATATATATGTTTATATTTTAATACACATCCTTATAATTTGATTTTCTATAATATTGTTTTAGCTCATCTTCCCCCTGGGTAGGCCTCTAAACTACTGGCATGTCAGGCAAAATCTTCTTACTGTATGCTTCAATTGGTATGCAAAATGTAAAATACACACACACACACACACACACACACACACACACACACACACACACACACACACACACACACACACACACACACACACACACACACACACACACACACACACCAAGGTTCATGAGTAGGTCACGTCTTAAATTACCTGACCTGTGGACCTGCTGTCACCACCACAGCATTTTTTGCTCAAACCGTCAAAACGGATTATTGCTACATCAACTTCATGAAATCTGCGACACTGGACCCAGAGTGAATTCAGAATACTGTGCTCACTCTGTGTCTGAATAAATGTTCCATGCAGGCTACAGGTTAAAAACTTAAAAAAATGAGACGAATGACTACAGGCTGACATCACAGCTTGACTTACAGAGGTCACAAAAGTTCTATATTGATTCTTTGTTGTCAAGTAGAACTAAATGTCTGTACTTCTTACATCCTGACATCTAGTTGGAAAAAACATTAAGTTTGACCTGAAGGTAGCACCAGAGGAAAGGTCGTATTCTTATCCCAAGACTCCAAAGAGGGTTACAGTAGTCCACATCACACAGAGCTTATAGACAGACACAGGGGAGTGAGGACTTTTCAGTCAACAATGTGAACATACTGTGAACTGGACTTGAACTGGCCACCCTCCAGTTTAAATCAATTCCCTTCAGACTGAGCTATACTGCCACCCCAGTTTAACACTACTGCCTACATAAAAGTGGATCACAGTATTTCTTTATTCTCTGTACGCCATACACTCAGAGTTTGTGTTAGAAACTGGATGTGTCAACCATTTAGGGTCCTTCAGCTGAAAAACTTAAATAATTATATATATATATATATATATATATATATATATATATATATATATATGTAATTATTTAATTACCTTAAACAAGCTTGGTTGGTAAGGTAGTGGAACTGACAATACCAGTGCAGTTTAATACGATTGAAAACACCATCATCGGTTTGGGTGTAGCTGAAAATGTGAAATCAGTATCTTTAGCTGATGTTTCCACACTTAAGATGTCTACTCAGATGTAGCCAGTCGGTGGGTGCAACCTTTCAGAGCTTCAAGGCTTTGTGGAACAGAAGTGTACATGCTGACTTCTTCCACTCTTTTGTGCTCAGAAATGATTATAAAGTATAATTTTACTTTATCCATTCTGACATTTGACAGGCGCACATGCATGTTCACACACACACACACACACACACACACACACACACACACACACACACACACACACACACACACACACACACACACACACACATTCATTGTTCACATTCACACATACATTCATCCTTAGCTAACGTTAATGCTGACTGTACTCATGCCCCTAGGGTCGATAAAACGACCATTATCCTATGAACTCCTGTACAAGAAGCTATTTATAGCTGCTACATGAATTAGTTTGAGGGTTTGAATGTGATACAGTGCATACGGAAAGTAGTCACAGCTCTTCAAGTTTCGCCACATTTCATTATGTTACAGCCTTATTCCAGAATGGATTCAAATCATTTTTTCCTCCTCAAAAGTCTACACACAATACAATATAATATGTACTATAAGTATTCACAGCCTTTGCTCAGTACTTTGTTGGGGCACCTTTGGCAGCAATTACAGCCTCAAGTCTTTTAGAATATGAAGCCACAAGCTTGGCACACCTGTCTTTGGCAAGTTTTACCCATTCCTCTTTACAGAACCTCTCGAGCTCCATCAGGTTGGATAGGGAGCGTTGGTGCACAGCCATTTTCAGATCCGTCCAGAGATGTTCAATGGGATTCAAGTCTGGACTCTGGCTGGGCCACTCTAAGACATTCACAGAGTTGTCCTGAAACCACTCCTTCGATATCTTGGCTGTGTGCTTAGGGTCGTTGTCCTGTCCTAAAAGATGAACTGTCGCCCCAGTCTGAGGTCAAGAGCGCTCTGGAGCAGGTTTTCTTCCAGGATGTCTCTGTACGTTGCTGCCTTCATCTTTCCCTCAATCCTGACTAGTTTTCCAGTTCCTGCTGCTGAAAAACATCCCCACAGCTCGATGCTGCCACCACCGTGCTTCACTGTAGGGATGGTATTGGCCAGGTGATGTGCGGTGCCTGCTTTCCTCCAAACATAATGCTTGGCATTCACGCCAAAGAGTTCAATCTTTCTCTCATCAGACCAGAGAATTTTGTTCCTCATGGTCTGAGAGTCTTCCAGGTGCCTTTTGGCAAACTCTAGGTGGGCTGCCATGTGCAGCAGCAGTGGTTGTCATTCTGAAGGTTCTCCTATCTCCACAGAGGAACACTGGAGCTCTGTCAGTGACCATCGGGTTATTGGTCACAGCCCTAACTAAAGCCCTTCTTCCCTGATCACTCAGTTTAGAGGGACGGCCAGCTCTAGGAAGAGTCCTGGTGGTTCCAAACTTCTACTTATGGATGATAGATTGGGACCTTTAAAGCAGCATAAATGTTTCTCTACCCTTCCCAGATTTGTGCCTTGAGACAAGCCTGTCTCAGAGGTCTACAGACAATTCCTTGTCATGTCCAATCAACTGAATTGAAGCTGTAGAAACATCTCAAGGATGTTCAGTGGAAACAGGATGCACCTAAGCTCAATTTTGAGCTTGATCACAAAGGCAGTGAATACTTATGTACAAGTGATTTATTTGTTTGTTATTTTTAATAAATTTGAAAAAACCTCAAGCAAACTTTTTTAAAGTTGTCATTATGGGGTATTATGTGAAGAACTCTGAGGAAAAAAAAAAATGTAATCCATTCTGGAATAAAGCTGTAACATAACAAAATGTGGAAAAAGTGAAGCACTGTGAATACTTTCTGTAGTCGCCATTTGACCAATTTTAGTGGCTGGTTTTAACTTGTTTGAACTTCTGGTTCGACACGTGCATTTTGAATGATGAGAAGATAACAGAGTTCTGGTCGGTCCCTTCTGACCATTTATTGCATGCAAATGATTTTTGATCGTAACACAAAACAACAGGCACTGCAGGTCCAGCACGGTCAAGAACCTGTTGCCTCTTTCCAGCCACACCTTGCTGGCTGCAGTACTGCTGGGTCTTATGGCCTTCTCTGCCTCTCTGGCTCCACCCTCCTTCCAGGTGCCCACCAGATGGGGCTAGACACACCCAGTCAATCAACACATACATTCACTCACATACACACTATAGGGAAAAACAAAATAATCAACAAAAACTCATATTGGCTCCTACACTTTCTGTATGCACTGTACATGGTGCATTTAATACATGCACTGTAAAAGCTTCCTTCTTCTTTGAGATGACATTGCTGCCATATATCATCATCTGTTATTTCCTGTTATCTTCCCTGCCTAACAAAACTAACAAAACTAACAACTATTCTTACACCTTTCTCAGCCTATGTCCTCCTCTGTAAGTCGCTTTGGATAAAAGCGTCTGCTAAATGCAATGTAATGTAATGTAATTTTCCAGGACCTTTCCAAGAAATTTTCACAGAGGCTTTACTTGACAACACATGGTAGCACTTATGCACATTTTACATGTTCGTGTTGATTTTGAAAATGGCAGCCATGGAAACTGCTAGACCTGAAGCGGTTATAATAAATACCATGATATATAGGAAAAGGAGCCCCTGTTGTTTAAAATAAAAATGGCGTGGAGTCGATGGGGACAGCCGGAAAAAGGAAGCTGTAAGAGTGTTGATGTCGCCGTCTATATCTTTTGTTGTTTTCCTCAAAGCATACTGTCCTGCACCGGTTCTTCACAAGCTCCCAAAAGGATTACTGCTGGATCTGGAATTTGGATGAGTTTCTATGGTGGAAATAGCTGACTGAGGGAATGGACTTTTACTGACTGGTCTGGACTGGACAGGTCAAATCCGAATAGCACATTTAGTTGGCTGATTACTTTTTTCCCCCCTTCATATTACTTGAACTAAAGTGGACTATTTGTTGTTGGATGGTATTGATTTGAACTACCCAGAAAGCTGGTGAATTATTTGTACTGTTCTACTTTGTACTGTTGATCTGCCAAACACAGACTGAACTAGGGGATTTTCCAGAAAAAACACTTTCCTCGTGTGTGAAATACATTTAAAATCCTTTTGCACTTCAGTCTGTATTCAGGTCTGTGATATATCTATATGATGTGTGGGATTTAGGATGATGTGAAGGGTTGGAATGAGTATTTTTATGCTCTTTATCCTAAACCCTGTGCACGGTAAAATAAATAACTGACGGATGAACCCCATCCAAACATAACTGGCACCCCGAAAAAAACTGTTGGTACCAATGCTTCACCTGGTTGCAATTCTAAGAAGGAAAAGTGTTAAAATGTTGTGATTGTCATTTCCGGTAAGTGCACAACGGCTATACTCAGACAATACCCTGCTAAAATTAGCATATTACAACACACAGTACACATAGTGTACACAGTGTACTAATGGATGTGTATGAATTGAGACATGGCATGTGTTCACGCTTCTGAGGTAATTGTATTAATTTATGTCCATGTCTACATATAATTCCTCTATATGCTCCATCATAACGCTCTCATATGAATCCTCTATATCCTCCATCATAACACTGTCAAATTTTTTTATCCTCTCATTGACACTCTGCTTTTCCTCCCTCATTTTCTTGTCATCTACCCCTCGAAATGACAGTATACAATTTCTGCTCACAGAGCAGAGTGACACTAACATAAAGTCAAGAAGTGCCTCTTTCTCCATGTGACTTTCATTTTCTGGGCTCAATTGTTCTCTCTCCTCCTGACAAATATCTCCCATTCATATCTGCTACAAAGCCAGTGTTTTAATTTTGGATGGCTCTTATTCAAGGTGTAGATGGGGCCAATTTGCCTGTCATCACTGGCCTTTCAGTTGTAATTAGCACAGACAATCATAGGCTGATATGACAACTGCAAAGAATGAAACATGTATGGGAATTGTACATATTCATCTGGAGAGAGAGGCAGAAGATTAAATCTTTCTTGCACTTTACATATGTTATGAAGAGGTTGGCCAGTGTTAAGTGTGCTTGTCTTGAACTTCTAGTGGGTGGGAAATGTAAGTGAATAATTGAATAGATGGAATTAAGGAAATTGAGTTCTCATTGCCAGAAATATCAGCACCTGATCAGGTTTTCATTTGGGTTGTTTGGGCTCATAAGAAATAATGTTAAACAGGTTTAAACATGTGTTGTCTGGGACAAAATATTAAACGCTAAAATGCCAACCCCCTAAAAGCTGCAATTTAAACTGCATCCGCATCTGGATTAGATAAAATCCCGTTTCTAGACCCGTAGTACTCACGTCAGTGCCTCTAGAGGTCACTGTACCTGAGGTTGAAGATCCAACCGACTGTTAAGGTTGTTTTTTGTTAACCATGACCTGAACTGTTCCGTACTCTAACCCTAAACATAAGCAAGTCATAAGATAAAATATAGGTCAAAAACTGTATAACTGACCCAAACAGTGAATGCACTTACTGCAGGAAGTTTGAATTTTGAGCAGATTATTTCCTGTAAATACGGCATCAGGGATGAGTTTTCTGTTCAGTTCTTGAGTGGTTTTATTTCTCACCATAGAGCATTGACATAGATGTGTTCTCTAGGATGTCACTGTTCCCTCTGACCACACCAACCAAAACACACTCTGCACTGATGCTGGCTTTGGTCTTGACGTAAAGGCCTCCGGACGCGCCCCCATGTGAAACATTAGGTAAACCTTTGTGCGGGGTCAGGACCACCAGATTAGGAAGCAGTGTTCTAGCAGACAGTAACACCCTCACACTTAGCTCCCCTTTATATGCTGTCTGGGTGGTTTATTCACTTTCCCCTGTTTGTGTTGTCTTTTGTATACAATTGTATACTTTACTGCTTACATTGCTCCCATGTATGAACTGTGATGTGCCATTTGACATTAAAAGCGGTCCTGAGTTGAATTGGACTGTATCGCCTCACCCAGCGGAGGAAAAGGAGGTCTTGCATCAGCTGTTTAATCTGCTCATTAATTATACATGAAGCTTGCAGAATTATATTAATTGTTTACCAATTTGAAACCACCTTGGGCACAATTAATCTTTTTAAGATGCCAATACAGTAACAATGCCAAGACAGTCTCCGCACTATGTCTTGCCGCTCAATGAAATGCCACTAATTTATTCAGCGGTGAAATTAATGCATGCCCATATTGCTGATCACAGGAGAGAGAGAGAGAGAGAGAGAGAGAGAGAGAGAGAGAGAGAGAGAGAGAGAGAGAGAGAGAAGGGAGAAAGGGTCAATTAGAGATGGAGAGAGAGTTAAAGACAGTCAGGGATCATGGGTGGATTATAAGATGATGGGCTGCTGGATACGAACATGTAAAAGGCCCTGCAAGCTAGAGGAACAGAATAATGCACAGATCGCTTTGCATTTCTTTGTGCTTGTTTGCAGTCATATGATTGACTTTCCAACACTGCAAACAGATGCTTTGGCATACAGGCCCCAAGAATAAACCCTGTGAGGGCAACAGAGAGGAACAATCAAACCAACTGCTGGCATTTTACAATGCAACTTTAAAAAAACCCTCCTACATCTGTCGGTTCATGACTTTTCATCATTTTTACCCCTCACAGAAACCAACACACCTAGCATCTCACCTTAACCGTCCGTTTGATGATGCTGCCATATCACGTGCTGCAGCTAACTCCAGTATATTTGATACATTTTATGGATTTGGTGGACAAATAATGTGCATGTGTGATAGACAGAGTTTTTTTCCACAGTGTTTTAAGTGAAATAGCGTGTTATTATCCAAAATTTATTTTGTACTTTTAATGTCCTTCTTCTACAATAATACAAATTATTTGAATGCATATTTGGTGCTGTAGTTAGCCATGTTTCACAGCAAAAAGGTTCCTCGGCTGGGCCTTTCTGTGTGGAGTTTGCATGTTCTCCTCATGTCTGCGTGGGTTCTCTCGGGTACTCCGACTTCCTCCCACACTCTAAAGACATGCACTTAACAGGTCAATTGGTAACTCTAAATTGTGAGTGTGAATGTCCCTGTGATGTGACTTGTTCAGGGTGTATCCCACCTCTTGCCTTAAGTCAGCTGGGATAGGCACCAGCAAGAACAACTTAACTGCTTTAAGAAATCGCAGTTTTTAGAACTGATGACGCCGTTGCAGCAGGGAGTAAAACCCACTCTGTGGTTGTAGTGTTAATAAATGTTAGCATACTAACACAGTAAACTAAGATGGTGAATCATGGTAGCATGCGGATCTGTAGCATGGTTGTAGACTCAACATATGTTGTTCATTGTTAGAATCTGTGTCAGCTCAGAGTAAAGATCAGTATCCTGATGACATACAGTATGAAAATGCAAATGTTTCAGATGATACAACTTAATTATCGTGCAAAGAATTTTTTTTGTGTTTTGTGTTTTGTGTGTTGAGTTCTATGTTCCCAGCTAAGATCTGGAATTTTGTCAATGATTTATTTTGTTGGATGGTATCCGCTGAAGATGAAAATAATAAGCTTTAAATATGATACAAGAAACATTTCGAGACAAAAACCAACTCCTCTGCTGCTAATACAATTAACAGGAAGTATCAGGTCCGTGTCTCTATCCACCTCAACTAGACCATAGAGCAGACAGACAGCTGGAGGAAGATAGTGTGACATCCGTGTAATGGCGTCTGATTGGCCGTCCATGGGGAACCGCTTGCTGAGTAGCCAGTGATTGTCTGCAGGGTTGATGGTTGTGCTGTAGTGATTGATCACTTGTATGCACATGCAGAGGCCTCCTCCCACTGTTTACTCACACACTCTCACCCTGGACATGCATTGATCCCTCCAAGTAGTCAAACACACACACACACATACACGATGCACGAAGACTGGGTGGCTGTCACTTTTAGCTGAGTCAGGAAAAAGAGGAAGGGTGAGCAGCGTTTGTTTGATGTATGTCTTGTGTTTCCCGAAGGTTTCAGTCCGTGGGAAACGGGCGCCGTTGGAGTCTCGTAGTGCAATCAAAAACCTTAGATACTCTCTGTGTCCTCCTTCTGACAGGTTCACTTTGTTCAGTATTGATGAGCAATGTTCGGATGCTGAGATCCAATAAAGGAATTTGCGCTGCATATTCAATGATTTTGCAGATTTATTCAGCGTGTAGCAGGCCTTCTGAGAATGTCAATATATAGTGGAAGTGTGATGAAGGGAAGAGAACAGAGAGAATGAGGTAATACTGAAACTATGGTAAACCCAAGGTGGGTTCTGAGGCACCGTGGGTCTCTTGAGGATGATCCAGGGGTGCGGCAAGATTCATTGCACATTTTTAACGAGGTTCCACCACATTGAAGGTTTCATGAAAGGTTTTCACAAATATCAAAACAAAAGGAAAATCAATAAATATCCAAATCACCATATTAAAAACTAGTAACGCAACATGCTTTCCAGCCCAGGAGTTTTTTTTTTATTTTTTTTTTAAGGAGCGAAGAGGAAGAGATCAAAAGATTGAGCTCAAAGAGATGCTGATACATCTCAGCCTGCGCAGTCAGACAGGATAGAATCTGGGGAGGTGGGCATGTGCACGTATGGCGAAACAGTTTAAATCCCTGGCTTGGATGAACCTCTGTGATAAAAACACACAAGGAGCACGTAAGTATTTAACCCTTTAAAGGCACATTAAGTCTAAATAATTTCTTAGCATGTAGAACAGCCTGTATCCCACTGCACCATGTTGTTTCCGGCCTAGAGGGCACTTTATCATTTTTAATCTACCATAGGGGCATCCAGGAGGGCACTTTGCAGTGTTTTCCAATCATGATGGCACCAAGGGGGATAATTTCAAATGACCATTTGTCAACTTGAGCAGTCAAAATACTTTTGTGTGCACAACAAGACACACTTTGTTCCCTCGCTTTCGAAGAAATCTGCGATTCATGGCAGTGTCTGAGGTAAAAAGATCTGACAGGTGTTAGAGAGTGTTGGAGAAACTGCTGGTTCGCTTTAGTTAGTTGAGTAGTTGAACAGGGCTATTTACTGTCTGCCATCACTACCTCTGAGCAACACAACTGATGGTCTCAAATGCATTAAGAATTTCCACTAATGAATTTTGACAAGTACCTCAAGAAGCGGACTGAGGGAATGCAACGAGTGTGCAAAGCTCCCATCAAATCAAAAGGTGGCTACTTTGAAGAATCTAAATTAGAAAACCTATTTTGCTTTGGACAGGCAGATTTGTGAAGGTAAAACTCTAGACCTATCAGCCAATTTACATCCTAACCTTTAGCTATGGTTGTGAGCTTTGGGTAGTGACCAAAAAAATTCCATCACAGATACAAGCAGACAAAACTAGTTTACTCCAGGGTTGCTGCCTTAGCCTTAGAGATGTGGTGAGGAGCTTGGAGTTTGTGTCATAAGATACCACCTGAGGTGGTTCAGGATGTCTTCTGGGCTCCTACCTGTGGAGGTTGTCAAGGCATGTCTAACTATCCAGGCAGACCCAGAACTCGATAGAGGCCTTGAATAGCCTGTCTGGCATGAAAACACCTTGGGATCCCCAGGACGAGGAATCGTTGCTTCGGAGAATACACCAGTAAATCTGCTGCCACCATGACCCAACCCCAGTTAAGGGGAAGAAATAGATGGATATTTTACTTTGTTTACCACATAACTCCATATGTGTTATTTTATAGTTTTGATCTCTTCAGTGTAGTAAAAAAACAAAAATAAACCACTGAATGAGAAATGATGTACAATTTTTCAGTTTTATGCATCCTGGGTGGGTGTACTTGGATTAAGAGCCTACATTGGTCCCCTGGAAACCCCTCAGGGAGTCCTTGAGTCCTGAAGAGACCCCACTGTACACCAAACCAACAGTTTGTTTGTCTGTTTAATTGGCTGCACAGTTTGCATAAGATAAGCATGACATATGCACAAATATGATGCCTTAAAACAATGATCAGATCAGAAACTCTCAAAAACTGTGTGTGTGCCATGACACTACACCTGGATGAGAGAGAATAAAAAACAGGAGAAGATGGAGGGCTTAAATCCAACAGGGGAAAGGAAGCTGTTCATTTATAAGTGCCACACTAACTAAATGGACGGAGATCTCCTCGAGTGTGTTCCTTTAGTTGAGGACAGAAGAGGCTTGGAGAAATGAGTAGTAGCAACAAGGACAAAGTTGTTTCTTTTAGAGAATGTAAGATGGTTGGCGTTTGGCAGCCGGTGCACTGCCTCTTACTGCTGTTGGATCTGTTTCAAGTCTCAAGTTTTCTTCAATATCAAGAGCATTATTTTATAAGAATGTCACAAAGCTCTTTAAAAACACTCCTGAAAGGAAGTTCAAACAAGTGGCAGCTTGTTCTGTTTTAAAATCAGACTCAATTAGCCTAGACATTGTCAGTGCCTGACATTGTGTTTATGTTTGCCTGTTTTTACATATCCGAGCAGTCCATTTAAATGTTTTGTGCAAGTCCCTGTGTTGATCTCATTTATTACTTCAAAGTTGTTTCAGAGTTAAAATTCACAGATACATTATTATCCATGAGGAAATATCGAGGAATCTACTCAGTGGTTAGTTTATCCTCCAAATAATGCAGTCTACTGCAATGGTAATTGTAACTGTAATCATTGCACACATGAATTCAACTCCTTTCAGTTTGGTTTTTGTTCAGTTTCTATTAGTTTCTGTATTCATTTTAGGTTGTTTTTTTACATTATGTGGGCGATTTTTGTCAGAGGCAACATTTATGTTATTCAGAATAGGTATTACAATACAAACACAACACTTTGTAAAGGTACTCAGTCTATCTGAATAAACATATGCAATATGCATTTTGCCATGCTGACAAATTTGACCAATACTAACTAACTAACTAACTAACTAACTAACTAACTAACTAACTAACTAACTAACTAACTAACTAACTAACTAACTAACTAACTAACTAACTAACTGTTTAGTTTAATGTATACATTTTTACTTCTCTATCCTCTCTGTGTCTCTCAGCCCATTGCCTCCTACTGAAAATATGGAAAACAGGTCACACATATTCTTTCCAGATGCACCTTTTTTCCTAAACCAGCTGGACACAGTAGGTTTCATCAAATGTTACTGAAATAGGAATAAATAGTGATGAAATGGTGGCAGATTAATCCACATTCTGTGCTCTGGTGAGTATTTGGGGCAGCAGGATGGTGTGTGTGGGACGGAGTCAAAATAAACCATAGTGTGTGTGTGTGTGTGTGTGTGTGTGTGTGTGCTCATGGTAACGAAGGAACATCAAGTGAAACAGTGTGGCTCACTGATTTGTTTTTTACCACAGTAGCGCCCTATGGATGCTAATGTCAGTCCATCATTTTGACCCAGATTGTTTCAACAAGTTGAACAAATTTATTCGAGACATTTAAAGAGGAGGTCACGTATACTCAGAGGATTATCTCAAAACCTTGGACAAGCATGTCATGATCCTCGGTGATGACCTCTAATTACTCTGGAGATGCTTGCATGGATTGGACGTTGAACCTGGTCCACACATTCACAGTCTGTCAGGATAAAGTGTGAAAACCTTGGTGATTCTAGTGCAACCACCAAATTCAAAATTTACGTTGTTCCATACTTTTTTTGTCAAGTTATGTTATGTAAACACGTACCATATGTTTAATCTTGTGCTAACTGGAACATATTAGCATTCTAACACACTACACTTATGTGGTAAACACCATAAATATTACTTTCTACTGTAAGCAATAGCATGTTGCTTGAAAGGTATTGTGAGCATGTTAGCATGCTCACATTTAAATATTATGTTTATTAAGGGGCATCATGGTGGTGCAGTGGTTAACAGGTTCTTGGCTAGGGCCTTTCTGTGTGTCGTCTTTTTTTTGCACGTTCACAGAGTACTCTGATTTCCTCCTACAATCCAAACACATGACCTTAACAGGTGAATTGGTGACTCTAAATTGCCCATAGGTGTGAATGGTTCTGTTTATGTGCCCTGTGATGAGCTGGCGACTTGTCCAGGATGTACCCTGACCACTACAGCTGAGCATCCTCATCGAGCTGTTAGCACAACGGCAGATTCTTGGTCTTGTTAAGAGTTTCTGGACAACAATGGAGCTCTGTGGCACAGAGGACTGAGCTATATGAGACTTTGGCTAAACAAGCAATGGTTAGGTGGTCAGTTCATTGTTGCTTTTTGTTTTTGATTTTTCAGTGTCAATCATAATCATTCCCCTGTTTTTTTGGACAAGCCATGGGGCAGGGCAAGATGCGTGATCATTTTTAAGAAGTAGAGAGTTTAGCCGGAGAGCTAATGTGGGTTGTTGCTGTGGTTTTTGTGTTGTGTGGCGGGGTGCTGTCTGGCTCAGTGTGACCGTCTGCTCTGCTTTGATAGAAGGCTGGCTGCTTTATGTGAGATTTGATTAGCTGTGTCAAAATAAAGTCTCCTGTATGGACAGATACCGGAACTGTTTTCTGTTAAATAAAAACTAAGGGGGAGGGGGGCGTCATCATGAAAGCAAGAAAGATAAAATATACATTTATGCCTTTGGGTTCCTGATTTTTTTCCCCTCTCTCTCTCAAAGGGTGTATGCTGTAGCAGCCAACAAATGCAATTTAATTTCAGTTAGACATTAAGACATAGGAAATATAGGCCTATTCATAAGCTTTGCTGTATATAGTATTGCAATGTAAATTAGGCCTGAACAGTGCTGAGCTCGTCCACTACAGGCTGTAAACTAGCAGACACTAATACAGTCTGGACAGGAGGTACCAGGTTATGAATTGGCTATTTGTGAAGCAAAATAAATCCTCCATTTCTCTCTCTTATTCTTCTTCACTTCTAGTCCCTCTCCCTGTAAGCACCCCTCCCTGTAGATTTAACTCCTCGCTGCCTTCACCATTCCTCCACTGTATTTGTCCCCTTTCCCTTACTTCCTCCATCCATCACGGAAGCAATTACCTGCCTGGTTTGGCTTCAGCACCTCCTCCCTTCATTTCAGAAGGCTGGAGTGTAAAAGGAGGGAAGTTAAACTCGCTGTGTTTTGTGGGAGAGAGACAAATCACAGTTGCATACACACACACACACACACACACACACACACACACACACACACACACACACACACACACACACACACACACACACACACACACGTTCACACGTTCAGCAGTGTGTGTGATGGTGAGTGACACCTGTCAGGCTAATGGTCGTATCTGCTGGGGCTGTGCTGGAGGGATTTATGGTCTGCCTCCTTTCCTCTCCTGAGTGTGCTCGGCCCAGCCAGTGTGTCCACCCGAGCAGACGCTGTTTATTTTAAATAAACCTTTTTGGCCACCATGACAGCTTCTGTCCAGCACATAAAGTCTCACTTTCAATAAATGCTTAATGTTAATGTTGATTTACAGCTGCTCTATTTAAGAGAGGAACAATGTACTTACAAGTTTACAGTTTAGTGCTCATTCTTCTAAAAAGCAGACAGTTCTTATTTGCTTGTATCATTTTGGTACTTTCTCTTGAGGCACACTTTTGGTGAGTTGTAAAGACAAATAGTCCATTGGAAGGATTGTCTTCCTGTACAGCCGTGTCGGCCACTCTGTGACATAGTATTGCAATGACAAAAATCCTGTGGCACAAAAAGCATTTTCCACATAAAGCTCCATTATGATTACGCCTGTAATCGCTGACAGCACACCGTACTGAAAACAAGGTCATTCATGATTCTTGTATTATGATTTATAATGTTTTTTTATTTGTCAAATTTTGGCAGAGCCCATGCAGAAATTCAAGTGACTGGACGTCTTTGAGTCTGTTCCTCTAAAGCCTCCATGGCTTAGCCACAGCTCAGTTTCAGCTAAACCCTAATGTCAGAATGCTAGGCTCACAATAAAACCTTCACTGTCTGAATGTGGTGTCAGCATGCTAACAAGCTGCTCAGTTACACTTAATACCAAAGTACCACTGAGGCTGATGGGTACATCATGAGTTCTGAGCTGTTTGGTCATATGCAGCCAGTGAGATAAAAAGACAGAAGTATTTTAAGAATAATGTAACTTTGCTTGTAACAGTCTTTGGAAATAAGGGAAATAATTGATCAATTTAAATGTGGAAAAGTCACCACAACCTGCCCAGTCCTCTGTACAGACACTATGGTGCACTCTGTAACACCTCCCGCAAGTGAGAACCAGGTAGGGTCACAGCATAACCATTGTATTATTGAATATAGTAAATATCTTACATATTATTCCTTTTTGAGAACTTGACCTCTTGGATAAGTAAACAATTCATGTTTACTACTACTACTAAAACTCTTTCATGAAGGGAGCCTCATAGTGGCACCTTTTCTTACAACTATTTTACTAATTGGGAAAACTCATCTACACAGACCAAAATTGCTGAAAAAGTCAAAACTTTTTTCAGCAAATGTCTGGTAGTAGTTTTACTTTTACAACAACAACAAACCAACAAAAAAAAAAAGATCTTTGGAGAAACTGCTGTTGTGTATATTTGTATATTTCTGGCAAGGATGTCACCATGATGTGACGCAATTTCAAGCAGACAAATTACATTGTGAACTTTCTGATTGTTAAAAAAAGATGCATTATATTTTGTTGCCAAAAACATCATTACATCTCTCTCCTTATATGCAGCCCTGATGACTTGTAGTTATGCTGCAATAAAACCCGAAATGTCATTCTAATGTTTAATTAATCCAGCTTAATTGTCACATATAATCATACACGTAAATGTACCCTCGTACTGAAAGCATCAATCTAATACAGAGTATTAAAGCTTACGTACAGTGGTTACAGATGTCCCGTGTGCATGGCGCTTGTGTGCAATTAACAGTAATGTGATATTTGAAATCAGATCATATGCATGCGGCGTGCTTATGCCCTGAGTAACAGCACAATCAGGCGAATAAAGCGGCGGTGAATGTTGTGCCATGTAGAGAGAAGTAAACAGCTCTCTGCTGTAATTAAAGCGTCAGCGAGGACATCTGGCCTACACAGATGAATGGAAATCACTTTCTGGACCCGTGGTTGAACTTACTTGTTTCTCCTGTATGCATCACGCACAGTCTCCTGTATCAATCACTCACATTAATTGAACCTCTGCACCTTTGTGTCTTCGTTTGACCGCTCAGCTCACATGCCTTCGACACAGTATTAACAAAAGTATCTAGCATTGCAGCTAACCCTCCCATCAGGTAATTTAAAGATACACACAGAGATTTGGAGACATTGTCCAACTGTTGAACATAGAACACAACGCCGTCCTTTCCTGCCTCCCACGAACACGACGGCATTCATTCCTGCCTCCCACGCACATATATAAAGGTTTTATAGGACCGTAGATAATGGACGCAATATGTGTTACGCACATTGCCTACGCAAACTGAATTACCATCTCTGCAGGCAAAAATGTATCTGAATCTAAGGGGTATATTATGTTAAGTTGTAGTAGTCCACCCGCAGCAACTGACCTTTTAGAAACAAGAAAATTGACTTCAGTGCCTCGCTGTAATGCTCCATCTCAGAGATGACCCATATTTTCAAGAGGTCTTGACTTTATGCTTTGAATTTGATAACACTTACATTTAGTCATTTTGCTTTTATACAAAGCAACTTACAGAAAAGGGAAACAATCATGGTACAGTGTGACTAGAACATGTTAGTGCAGCAACAAGTACTGTGTACTAGAGGGATAGATGCAGCGTATCCAGTTGTTGGTAGTGTTGGAGAGGAGGTCCTCTCTGAGGAGCTGGGTCTTCAAGAGGTTTTTAAAGGTAGAGAGGGACGCCACTGATCTGGCAGGATAAATAGACAAGAAAACGTGAGAGAACGGGTGCAAAGCCAGGCATCGTTCATTGGAGGAGCGCAACAGACATGCGTAACATATGCCTGTATAAGGGCATCCAAGTAGAACCAGAGACTACTTTGTAGGTGAGCATTAGTGATTTGAATTAATGCGGGGCTGCTACAGGTATGCAGTGGAGCTCGATGAGCAGCAGGGTAACGTGTGACCTTTTGAGCTGATTGAAAACCAGGCATGCTGCTGCGTTCCGGATCATCTGGATAGGGTTTCACTGTGCAGGTTGGGAGGCCTGTCAGGAGGACGTTATAGTTCTTGCTGTGAGGCGACAGTGCTAACCGCGGCCTTGAACATGAGCGATTAATCATAATTTATAACAACACAGGCAGTGTGGATACAGCCACTTCATGCAGGAGACAAGTGTCTACTGATGCACATTCATTTGCATTAGACGTGTTGCGATAAGACGACTGGCATTGTTAACAGACTGTAGTCTGCAGTGGAGTTCAAGCACTTCCCTGATCGAAGACTGTTTTCTCCACTTTTGATAGCATGAGAGAACTTTGTATTTTTGGTATCAGTATGATATTAATTATTATAGACATCTGTATAGAAAACTGTCCTGCTGGCCTTTCTGGCGGTACTTGAAGCAAAGAAGGCTATTCATAAAAACATCAGAGGTATGACATCAGGTCATACCTCAGTATAATTGGCAGTTCGAGCACTGTATGGGACTATGTGAACTTTTGGAGCCATCCTACCCTTAAAGTCAGGCAGACACATTATGGATGAAGCCATTTGATCTTAAAATTAGGCTGAATGTCTTGATTGAGATTGTTAAGTTATTAGTTATTGTGTGATTTGCATTGAGGGGGGTTAAGACACCTGATTAAATGAATAATGATCTGGTCTTGGACAATTTCTGGCAGGTCTGTTTTGCAGTTTGAGCAGTTCCACAATCAGATTTCTCTCAGCTGCAAAATATTTGTTTAAAACTGTAGTGAACTTGTTTTAATAATACTGCAATGAAGTCATATCTTTCATGTTGTCTTGACTAATATACAAACCTGAGCAGACACCATACTGTCTGCATCGTCCAGCCACCTACAGCTCTGTGTTTTTATTTTTTGTTCATAGTTAATATAATCCTTCTGTTCTCCCCTTTTAGTCAACACGGTTGCTGTCCTGATTCAATCAACTTTAATGGAACTGTCTATTTACAAAGTTACTGTGGCCTCCATACTAAAGTTCAATGTGAGCACATGCATTTAAACTTGGAATTGCAGCTTCTGGTAGAAAGGCTGATTTTAGAACGTGTAATGTGGGTTAACAAAATGTACAAGATTAAGAAGTGCCCAGCTGTTACAAGAAGAGGTACCGTGTAGCGTGGTGAGGCTGGCTAGGAGGTGTGCAGGAAAAACATGTGGCCTTTTATTTTCAAAACAAAACTCACACAGAACAAAGAAAAAAAAGGGAGAGAATCCTTCCCTGCTCATCACATACGATGTAACATCCAATTCTCTAATATTCTCATCATATACGTATATCCTCTGAGATCATCTCCCTGGTTGAAACTGGCCTGTCAAGGTACATCTCTGGAATGGAAAGTCAACAATGTTAACAATAAAAATCTATAATTTTATTAATTTGTTTGTACCAACAAGGTCTTGGATTTCTCAATATATAAACAAAAATACTGTATATTCAAAATAAAGCCATTATATATACAATATGCAGTACTTAACTTAACTGAGATTTCTTCACACATTCAACATCCAAAAATGAAATCAAAGTACCCACCTATTCATACACCACATAAAAACCTCATGTTCATTCTAAACATGACTTATTATGAGTAATGCAAAGTCTGTTTACATTTAAGTTTAAAGTGTATCACTCTTGCTCTTCTTTTGCACTAAACTGTTTAGAAAGTAATATTTTGTGTCACATCTACAGATATATAACACCAGTGTCATGTCCTTAAAGGTTTAAATGCTTCGTTATGTCAACCAAAAAAAGCCTAATCTTCCAGCTATAACAACGCAATCTAACAGCTCCATGTGGCAGCTCACTCTTTGGGGAGGGGTGCTGGTTAGCGAGGACCCGCCCCAACCCACCGCGACAACGCCACCCGGGGAGTTTCGCCCCAGGAAATAGTTCAAATGTTGGCACACAAGTCCGTTATTATGGGCAGAGACGTGGTTAAAGTTTTAACATATATTCTTTATTACAGTAAAATCTAATAAAACAAGGACTATCGCACCCACACACAGGGTCACTGGGGAAGGGAGGACGCAGACAGGGCTGGACCTTACCAGTGGGGGGGAAGTGGGTAGAATGGAGGTGAGGGGAACCCCAAGGAGAAAAGCCCCGGTCGCTCGTGACACTCCCGCACACACACACAAACGCTCACACACAAGGGGGAGTGCAAAGGGAGGACCGGAGGGTACACAGCACACAAAAAAAGGGGGGACGCCACCACCGGGACACCCGGAGCACCACTGGGAGGTTCCAGCACCTGTGAGAGAAGGGGACAGGGTTAATAAGTTGAAATAAAAAGAAACAAACTAAATTCAGAAAACCAATAAACAAAACAATTAATGGGCAGGAACTGAACGAACGTAACGAACGCCAAAGGATCATGAAAAGAAACAACTGCCCAAAACTCAAAAAAATATATAAAATTTAAAGGAAACAAATCAGCACGGTTCCTGAGCTACTAATGAAATAATCCAAATAAATCATCAAAAAAACACATGGCCACAGTCACTAAATCCAAAATTAACTAATAAAGAAACCAAAATCATGCAGTGACTGGAAGGAAAAGAAAATAAGGTTAACCAAAATTAAGGGACTACTTAACTATTTAACCAAAACAAATAAACACATAAAAATGGTCAAATCCACATAATAACAAAACGTTACAACTCAAGAAAAACAAAACAAATAAACAAATCATTAAATCAAATATGCGATTCAAATAACCAACTAATTAACCCCAGAAAAAAAGGTAACTAAATCAAATTTACAGACCAGCAACAGGAGCGAGATTAACCACACGCACACACACACTCAGAAGCGCACGCACACACACTCACAGACGCACGCACACACTCCTAAAATACAGGGGCCCAAGGTACGCCGATGAAGCGAGGCCAGCAGCATGCGGCAGACGCCGGTGAAGGCAAGACAGAGTCGCGGCAAAGCAGAGTCGCAGCAAAGCAGAGTTGCAGCAAAGCAGAGTCGCAGCAAAGCAGAGTCGCAGCAAAGCAGAGTCGCAGCAAAGCAGAGTCACAGCAAAGCAGAGTCACAGCAAAGCAGAGTCACAGCAAAGCAGAGTCGCAGCAAAGCAGCAGTGGCTAGCGTCGCCAGTGTCCGAGCCCACCTAGTGCAGGGAAATATAAAATTACTCTAGCGATATTACAGCTATCATTGAGGGGCGGAGGGGGACAGGCTGGCATGTATCTTACGTGCGGATCAGTCGTCACTGGCGTATGGGAGGCGCGAGGCGCTTTGCGGGAGGCAGCCGTGACGGCTGATTACCACCACCCAAGATCCAGACGGCAAAGCGTTCAGGTCAGTAGCGCCAGACGTGTGGTGTCGGGCCGGCGGCAGCGGCGGCGGCGACAGCGGAAACGGGGCGGCCGGAAGAGCCAAAGAGCCAAGAGGCCACCAAGAGGGACACTGCATCCCTATATAGCGTAGCCTCGAATTGTGATTGGTCAGAAGCTGAATGAATGGGAGGCAGCACAAACACCCAAAAAAACGAAAGTAGAGCTCCTCATCCTGCTACAATCTACCCCCCCCAATTACATCGTCGCCCCGACGATGTGACCGAGCTGAGGTCCCTGCTAATTCCAAGGCCTAAAAATGGCCGAAACTGAATTTGAGACCAAGCCAGAAACAGTTGCTGCCCCAGGTAAAGTGTCACCAACAGATCTTGGGAGGTGATGGATGTTGGGATGTTGACCCGCCGTCGCCCGTGCTGTGCGGCGCACCGGAACGTCACTGGCATTAAGGGGAGCGACTGATGGAACGGCCAAACGGGCAGAAGGCAGCTCGACTGGCGCTGCGGGAGCCACCGGAAGGTCGGACACCAGTTGAACTGGGTCCACTCGTGGAGGCCGTAATGGAGGAGCCTCATGCCGCAGCACAAACAAATCGCCGTCAGAGGGCAATTCCTCCTCCGACAGTGACTGTTCAAGAAGGGGTAAAGGAGGGGCAACAGGGCCATCTGGAGCGCCAGCCCCAACCACAGCCTTTAACAGGGTGCGGTGGACAGTTTTAGTCATCGTCTGGTCATCTACCGGGGCAATGGTGTACACCGAGCCTCCCTCTTTTGGCGCCTTCAGGACCCTATACACCACAGAGCCCCACAGATCCTGAATTTTATGACGCCCTCTTGTGCTAAAGTCCCGCAACAACACCTGTTGACCCGCCCGCAATGGAGCCTCTCGGACATGCTGGTCGTGGTTGTTCTTACGGCGCTCAGCTGCAACCTTCAACCTTTCCCGGGTGCCTTCAAAAGCAATCCGCAAGCGGTTCTGATGCTCCTCAATCCACTCGTCAACACCACCACCACCAACTGGAGCCTGTACTCGACCCAGCAGGAAGTCCACTGGGAGCCTAGGTTCCTGCCCAAACATCAGGAAGAATGGCGTTTCTCCAGTTGCCTGGTGGGGGGTGGTGTTGTATGCGTACAACAGCTGGGGCAAACAACAGTGCCAGTCCCGCTTCCGGGAAACAGGCAGGGTACGCAGCAGATTGTGCAGAGTGCGGTTGAACCGCTCGCACTGCCCATTGCCAGCGGGATGGTACGGGGTGGTGCGTGACTTTGCAACGCCGTAAAGGTGACAAAGTTGCCGGATAAGGCTGCTTTCAAAGTTGCGGCCTTGGTCCGAATGTATGCGGGCTGGAACGCCAAACTTATAAAACCATTCAGTGACCAAGGCCTGAGCCACAGTGGACGCTCTTTGGTCACGGGTGGGAACAGCGAGGGTGTATTTCGTGAACACGTCAGTTAGGACTAAGACGTTTTCAATCCCGTTAAGGGTGGGCTCCAACACCGTGTAATCCATGGCCAGAATTTCATTCGGCCTGGATGCCATCAGGTGCCCCATGAAGCTGGGGACAGCGGGCTGAGTGGTTTTAGCAACCTGGCATCTCTCACACGTCTGACACCAGTGTGTCACATCTGAGGACATGCCAGGCCAGTAGCACCGCTGCCTCACCAGCTCCAGAGTCCTCTCAATGCCCTGGTGGCCATGCCGCTGGTGAACCTCGGTTAGAACCTCGTCCTTCAAAGCAGCAGGCAACAATAACTGAAGGAGAGGTTCGGCACCATCTGGGCGGAAGACTCGACGATAGCAGAGTCCATCCTCTTCCACAAGGCGACCCCATTGGCGGAGGAGAGCCAAAACAGGTGGAGACAGCTGTTTTCGTTCCTCATGGTTCGGACGTCGCTTCTGGGTCCAGAAGGTCAAGACCTCCCGAATGACCGGGTCAGCCTGCTGTAGTGCCCTGAGGTCAGCAGGGGCATGATGTGGCAAAGCTACGATGACCGCTTGGGTGGCCTGGGAGCGTTGAACTTGCAGGGCTTGCTGCAAGGGCTCCGGAAGTGATGTCCCTGGGAGCATGGCTTCCATGTCAGGTGCATCAGGAGGACGCTGACGCGACAAGGCATCAGCATTTGTGTTCACCCTCCCCGAGCGGTACTTAATATCAAAGTCAAAAGCAGCAAGCTGGGCTACCCAGCGTTGCTCCGTAGCACCAAGCTTGGCAGACGACAGGTGGCTAAGTGGGTTGTTGTCCGTATAGACAACGCACTTCTGGCCAAGCAGGTATTCCCGGAATTTTTCCGTCATGGCCCACTTAAGTGCCAAAAACTCTAGCTTCATGGAGCTATAGTTGGCCATGTTGCGCTCAGGGGGCCTTAGACCTCTACTTGCGTAGGCGATAGGCCTCACCTTACCACCCTGCTCCTGTGACAGCACAGCTCCCAACCCGCCATGACTAGCATCCACCTCCAAGATGAAAGGGAGGGAGAAGTCAGCATACGCCAGCACAGGGGCCGTGGTGAGCCTGGTTTTAAGGGCCTCAAAACTGTGGTGACACTCCTCTGACCAGTTCAACGCCTCCCCCTGCCCAGACCGCTTCTTGGACTTGGTGCTTCCCCACTCAGCCACCAACCTATGGAGGGGGGCAGCCAACTTGGCAAACCCCTCAACGAACCGGCGATAATAACTTGCAAAACCAAGGAATGACCGCAGTTCAGTGACGGTGGTGGGAGGTTGCCAGTTGGCCACCACCTCCACCTTGCTAGGGTCTGTGGCAACACCCTGGTCAGAGATCACATGCCCCAGATAGCGCACCTCACGCTGGAAGAAAGCACACTTTGCAAGTTTCGCCTTAAGGCCTTCCTTCTGCAGCCGCCCCAGCACCACCTCCAGCCTCTCCAGGTGTTGCTCCACTGTGGAGGAGAAGACCACAATGTCATCAAGGTAAAGTAACAAAGACTGGCATTGTTGGTCCCCGAAAATGCGTTGCATCAGACGCTGGAAAGTGCTAGGGGCGTTGCAGAGCCCGAACGGCATGCGGTTCCACTCAAAGAGGCCGAAGGGTGTGCAGAACGCGGTTTTAGGTCGGTCTGCCTCAGCAACCGGGACCTGGTTATACCCACTGGCAAGGTCCATAGTGGAAAACCAGCGGGCCCCGGTGAGGGCATCAAGAGATTCCTCAATGCGAGGAAGTGGGAAGGCATCCTTGCGAGTCTTGCTATTCAGCTGCCGGTAGTCAACGCACATCCGGAGACTGCCATCTTTCTTTTTAACAAGCACAATGGGGGATGCATACGGGCTACTGCTCTCCCTGATCACCTGTGCCTCCAACAACTGGTTAATGTGCGCCTTCACCTCCTCATAATCTGAGGGCGGGATACGCCGGTACCGTTGGTGGACGGGAGCATCATCTAAAAGAGGGATGTCGTGGGTGATCAGACTGGTGCAGCCAAGGTCTCCGTCATGAGCGGAGAAGACAGGGGCATACTGAGCAAGCAGAGACCTGACCTTGACCTGCTCTCTAGTAGGTAACGATGACAAGTCCATGGCGGCTATCTGCTCTGGAACTGAAACAGAAGCGAACTGGGATGCCATGGTGGCAATGCTAGAGGGCACCTCTGTGACCCCAGCCGGCATGCTCACAATGCTCACTACATCCAGACTGCCAACAACAGTACGGGGATAGAGTAAAACGTCCGTGAAGCCTACATTCACGATAGGAATGTAGGCGGTTCCTCTTTCTACCCGAACCAGAGCTGGAGAGGCAAGCAACCCGGCAGGAAGGCCCGTGTCCAAGGGCTCAAACAATGTGGTGGTACCCGAATACTGACTGGAGCAGGTAGCCGCAACAATCTTCATTGTGCCACCTGGTATCCGCCATGCCGCCCTGCCACGCACCTTGACCTTTCCAAGGGCCTGCAGAGGGGCCTGCACAGTGGCCTGATGGCACCTCTGCAGTGCCTGCACAACTGACTGTGGGGCTCCAGAAACCGTAGGCAAGTCAAAAAGGGCCGAGCCGTGCTGCCCAAAGAGCTCTCTGTAACATTTACGAATCACATTCATGCCTAAAATCCCTGGAACCTGAGCAGAAACACCACCAGAAGGGTCCTTGACCACTAAAACCCCGCATCGCGGTAGCAACTTACCACAGAGCCCAATGTCAAGCTCCAAATAGCCGATGTAAGGAATGGCCAGGCCATTGGCTGCCTTAAGCTGAAGCCAATGGCAAGATTGAAGTCTCTCTTGGCCCCAGGGCTCAAAATGTTGGTGAAAGAAACTCTCTGTGACGGTAGTCACCATGGAACCAGTGTCTACCAGACAAGGAACGTCGACCCCACCCATACTGACAGCTACATGAGGACAAGAGGACATGAGCTTGGACAACTCAGCAACATCGTCCAATGCAACTCCTGAGCCAGTGGCTGCACCCCCCGAACTGTGGCTCTGCAATTCGGTGGGCGCTAGTTTTCCGACGGTCTGGGGGCATGGGGCTGCCTGCTAAACTGTTGTGCCGGTGGGGGTGAATGAGGGCGCGGGGTAGCCCGAACCCCATTACACTCACGGGCAAAATGACCAGGCTGGTGGCATCGTCTACAGATGATGGGGCCACGAGGAGGGGCATGACTGCGCTGGTGAGAACTCTGCAGGAGAGAGATACTTTGGGTGAGCTGATTGAGCTGCTCCTGCTGGAGTTTAAGCATCTCCCTCATCTCATTCAACTCCGACACATGTGGACGCGCTAACGTCTGATGACCACTCTGGACGCCATACTGAAGCCCAAGGACCGAGGGGACGGAGCGACTTCGACCTCTAGCTCCTCCCGGCAAACCCTCTAACTCCCACCTGATCGCCTCGCTGCGGACCTCAAGTAATGTGGCAGTTGGCTGCCTACGCACAAGTTGCTTTAACTCACGGCGGAGGGCACCGTCGATAACCTGCTCCACAAATTGATCACGCAACAGGGCCTCAGCATTGGGCATGTCACCAGGTGCGCGCTGTTTCACCGATGCCATAAGGCTTAACAATGCAAGGGAGAATTCTTGCAGAGACTCCCCCTCTTGTTGCCGTCGCGAGAAGAAAGCCTCCTGTAAGGCCACGTACGAATCAGAACAACCATACAGCTCTTGCAACGCGGCAATTATCTTAGCAGGGTCTCCCCGTTCCGCACTGGGGCGGAATTTGATCTCCTCGCGAGCCTCCCCCTCAAGGTGGTCGAACAAGAAAAACGCCTGATCCGCCGCAGAGAGATGTCGTGCCCTCATGCAAGCCTGTACCTCCTCCACCCACTCAGCTAGCCCCATGCCTGTCCTTCCCCTAAACATGGGGCACTTCCTGTCCCTAGACACAAGCACCAGTCTCTCCCCCAAAGGGGCACTAGCTGTGGAAGGGGCAATGGGAGGCCCCGCAGAGGTCGAGGCCATAGCACTAGGATCAGGCACGGTCACAGTCTGTTCCTGCCGTAACCTCTCATTCTCTGCTCTTAGCTGAGCCACCAACTCCCTCAATTCCTGCATATCCTCCATAGCTACACGTCAATAAATGCACGCGGAAACCCAGATTGCAAGGACTAGGCAGCGGAGTGAAATGAGGAACCGGGGACAGGACACCAAACAGCCCACAAGAAACCAACTGCTGCTTTGCGTTTAGACACACTATAAAATAAGATTAGCTTCTACCAAGGGCCCCAAGGAAAGAAAGCAACTAGGATAAAAAAAAGAAATGAACACACGTCTCTGCACTCAAAATTGATCCTGCCGACAACGCCAAAAATGTGGCAGCTCACTCTTTGGGGAGGGGTGCTGGTTAGCGAGGACCCGCCCCAACCCACCGCGACAACGCCACCCGGGGAGTTTCGCCCCAGGAAATAGTTCAAATGTTGGCACACAAGTCCGTTATTATGGGCAGAGACGTGGTTAAAGTTTTAACATATATTCTTTATTACAGTAAAATCTAATAAAACAAGGACTATCGCACCCACACACAGGGTCACTGGGGAAGGGAGGACGCAGACAGGGCTGGACCTTACCAGTGGGGGGGAAGTGGGTAGAATGGAGGTGAGGGGAACCCCAAGGAGAAAAGCCCCGGTCGCTCGTGACACTCCCGCACACACACACAAACGCTCACACACAAGGGGGAGTGCAAAGGGAGGACCGGAGGGTACACAGCACACAAAAAAAGGGGGGACGCCACCACCGGGACACCCGGAGCACCACTGGGAGGTTCCAGCACCTGTGAGAGAAGGGGACAGGGTTAATAAGTTGAAATAAAAAGAAACAAACTAAATTCAGAAAACCAATAAACAAAACAATTAATGGGCAGGAACTGAACGAACGTAACGAACGCCAAAGGATCATGAAAAGAAACAACTGCCCAAAACTCAAAAAAATATATAAAATTTAAAGGAAACAAATCAGCACGGTTCCTGAGCTACTAATGAAATAATCCAAATAAATCATCAAAAAAACACATGGCCACAGTCACTAAATCCAAAATTAACTAATAAAGAAACCAAAATCATGCAGTGACTGGAAGGAAAAGAAAATAAGGTTAACCAAAATTAAGGGACTACTTAACTATTTAACCAAAACAAATAAACACATAAAAATGGTCAAATCCACATAATAACAAAACGTTACAACTCAAGAAAAACAAAACAAATAAACAAATCATTAAATCAAATATGCGATTCAAATAACCAACTAATTAACCCCAGAAAAAAAGGTAACTAAATCAAATTTACAGACCAGCAACAGGAGCGAGATTAACCACACGCACACACACACTCAGAAGCGCACGCACACACACTCACAGACGCACGCACACACTCCTAAAATACAGGGGCCCAAGGTACGCCGATGAAGCGAGGCCAGCAGCATGCGGCAGACGCCGGTGAAGGCAAGACAGAGTCGCGGCAAAGCAGAGTCGCAGCAAAGCAGAGTCGCAGCAAAGCAGAGTCACAGCAAAGCAGAGTCACAGCAAAGCAGAGTCACAGCAAAGCAGAGTCACAGCAAAGCAGAGTCGCAGCAAAGCAGCAGTGGCTAGCGTCGCCAGTGTCCGAGCCCACCTAGTGCAGGGAAATATAAAATTACTCTAGCGATATTACAGCTATCATTGAGGGGCGGAGGGGGACAGGCTGGCATGTATCTTACGTGCGGATCAGTCGTCACTGGCGTATGGGAGGCGCGAGGCGCTTTGCGGGAGGCAGCCGTGACGGCTGATTACCACCACCCAAGATCCAGACGGCAAAGCGTTCAGGTCAGTAGCGCCAGACGTGTGGTGTCGGGCCGGCGGCAGCGGCGGCGGCGACAGCGGAAACGGGGCGGCCGGAAGAGCCAAAGAGCCAAGAGGCCACCAAGAGGGACACTGCATCCCTATATAGCGTAGCCTCGAATTGTGATTGGTCAGAAGCTGAATGAATGGGAGGCAGCACAAACACCCAAAAAAACGAAAGTAGAGCTCCTCATCCTGCTACATCCATAACACACAGAATATTTATTAAATTAATGAAATAATCAGATGTATTACTTTATTAAAGTTGACTTCCAGTGGACTTCTTCACACATCTTGAAAAAATATATAACATGTAAATCATGTGACACAGTAGAGATGGCGGTGATGAGTCAGGAGTGCTGTCATGCTGATTTCTAAATGTCTAGTTAACCAATCAAACTGCTTGGCCACAACTACTTGTTGCATAATTCCTCTTTAAGTACGAGTCTGTGACGCCTACACAAAGGACTCAAACAGGGTATGGTTTTCACTACATTATAATATACTTTCAAATATTAAAGTTGACAGCAATTCAGTGTCTCTTTCACCTGATATTTAAAAAACAGAAATGTAATAAATGGCCATCTTTGTTAACAAATATAACAGTAGACAATGAGGGAGTTGGTGCTTCTTCACACTGACTCCAAATACCTACACACCTCATTATTAAACACCTGAATTTGGAGGCATTTTTAACCTTCACCGACTACTCTATAAATCATCTGTCAAAACAAGGCTGTGACAATATATTTTCTGTATTGCTGTATCTCTGTATCCTTGTGAGGACACACAGTGTATACATGCATACAGTACAATATTGTACTCCAAATGCCCCAGTGACCTTTTACGCAATGTCTGCATTGTTAAAACAGGCCACAACAATCAATAAACACCACAAGGCTTGTTTATCAAGCAAGACATGAACAAATGTGCTCTTGTATTGCCTAGACTTACACAAGAGCTGTGGCCTTATCAGTTTCTGGAACTGCATGTGAGCTGTATGTCGGGACTGAGGCTCCATTTAACTGGCTCGCCAACTGGTAAGCAAACTTGGAAAATCACAGAAATGTAATGTTTTCTCTGGAATGGCTGATAAATCATTTTTCATTTTTTTTCTACATATGAGGATATAATTCAACACAGTTGCAGAAGAAGCAGTAAAGCTGTTCTGGAGGTGTGATACCTTACTGACTCATTCAACTGAGAATGATTGGAATTAATGTTCTCTTGCATTTGTAATGTCTTTTAGACACATATGAAAGATTAAACATTTTCAACTTTTCAGTGCTGGTCTTGGAGTCGTACCACATGTCAATGACACATTTGAGTCTGGAAGCTTTACAACTTTACTACTTCCTTCCTGTTATGCCTGTAGCAATCAGAAAAGTGCAAAAATGGCAAATGAGAGGTTGATATTAGCGGACACAACTAACAACGTAACTCATGGAAAACATGGGATTGGTTTTCTTTTTTTTTCAGAATGTCAGAACTCAAAACCAGCAACTGCATTACCCCTGTGGGATAAAAACTTTTCAACAACAACAACTAGTAGATAATGTCCAGTGGTGAGTTTGATATAATTTCAATAATCAGGACAATTTGGAAGTTGTGTTGACTTTGGGCCATCTCACGTGGCCTTGGCTGTTTCATACTTTCTCTCATTCTGGTGTTTGAAGTAGCACATTTGATCTGCTGCTGTTGTGTTCTGCAGATTAACCTGCTGATTTAGGACAACTAATGAAAATGTGCAGTGTGTTTCCAGTTTGCCTTTGCCTACCTTGGTCTATACCATGCGGCAACGAGTGGCCACTCGAGGCTGCATACAGAACGTTTCAACCTCCATAAGACCATAGACATATATACATAGACACTGCATTGAACGGGTTGGTCGTTGGTCGCGATTTGTCGACGTCGCCACCATATTGGTTAAGGCAGATCTGCCGTTTTTCCAATGCTGAGTGTTTACAGCTACTAATGTGTGTAACCATATTATGGCATGTCGTTCAGGAAATTAAACCTTTGAATATATTGAATGAAACTTTGAATATATGGAGTGAACCTTGAATATATTGAATGAAGTCTGAATATATGTGTGGAAACAGACAGAGTTTAACATCTCCACTAAATGACCCATTACTTAAACCACCAACTACTACAGGATGATTGAAGGACATGTATATTAAGGGATAAAATACTAACAGATTGTACAACTCTATGAAATTTAATATGTGTCATGCTTATATAGAACAGCTGGAATTAATAAAAATGACTTAAATTTAAATAATATTTTCTAGATATACTTTATTTATCCCAAGCTGGGAAATTACAGTGCAGCAGCAGCATTACACAACAGATGACAACAGACAACATAAGAATACAAATATAGAGAACAAACTATACAAAATAAAATAAAATACTTTGGTGCAAAGTAAGAAAGGAGAAATTTGCAGTGACTGTAAATTATGACCTGAATTTTTAACTGTTATTATGCAGTGTAATGGCATGTGGCAGGAAAGATTTCCTGGAGCTGTAGCAGCCTGTGGGAGAAGCTGCTCCGCTGTCTGTCCACTGTGTGGTGGAGAGGGTGCTGCTCATTGTCCATGATGGATAGTTTTTTCAGCGTCCTCCTCTCCACCACAGTCTCAAGAGACTCAAATCGGAGTCCAAGAACAGAGCCAGCCTTCTTGATGATCTTATCAAGTCTGTTGGTGTCGCTGGCTCTGATGCAGCTGCCCCAACAAACAACAGCAAAGAAGATGGCACTGGCAACAACAGACTGGTAGAAGATCTCCAACATCTTGCTGCACACGTTGAAGGATCTCAGCTTCCTCAGGAAGTAGAGTCTGCTCATCCCTTTCTTGTACACAGCCTCGGTGTTAGATTTCCAGTCCAGTCTATTGTCGATCACCACTCCGAGGTATATGAAATTTCAGGTGCTGGAGGAGGCTGAGGACATTAATGTGAGGTGAAAGCTTTGCAGTCATTGCTCCGTATTTTCTCAGCTCTTTCAAAGAAACAGTGAAAAGATTATTTTACGTTAATTTGCTGAATATGACTGAAGCTTAGCAATTATTCTGTACTGTATCGTGTTGGAGGAGGAGTACACATGCTCTCTTAGCTAAATAACTTTCGCAGGTTACATCTCCAATAAGCAGGAGGTAGATCTTTTAAAGTTGCAACTGTGCTCACACAATGATACCCAAACCAAGGACTGACACACCTGCAAGATGCAGAACCCAGGTAATGAGGAGGAAGAAAAGGACCTGGAAGAGACAATGAAGATGGTCGTGTCCATTGTCCAGAACTACAAAGAGAAGGCAGGGGTGGGCCAGGATGAAGGAAGAACGGCACAGAATGAGGAATGAAGAGAACATGATGAAGATGAAGAATTACTGGTCTGTTGTACAGGAGTGGACCAGCAGAAAGTAGCAATTCTTCCTGCTACTTTCTACTGGTCCACCTCTGTATGATAGACTGGTAAGGGAAGGTGGATGATCAGGAGGAGAAACAGTCTACTGTCCAGGCGTAAAACAAGAGTCAAGTGTAGAGAGGAAAAAGGTAGAAGAGAGACGCTAGGGGCAAACGAGTCAGACAGCTAGGAGCTGCAACTATGTTCTTCTGTCTTCTGTGCTGTGTTACTGTATAGTGACGAAGTATATATATATATATATACACACATGTTAAACTTACCTGTTTTGTGTTTCTCTGTTCTTTGCTGACCTTTTATTACTTCAGGCTCCCAGTTTTAAGTAATTGACTAAATTAATTATCTGTCCTACTTACCTGGAGACACCGGTTACACTAGCAATTACCATTAGCATGTTAGCAATTAACATGCATTTAATTCCTAGTTGCTAATGTTAGTTAGCATTAATTTTAGCATTGGTCGCTAATGTTAGCAAATAGCATGTCTTTACAGCTAGCACTACATTATGCTAATGTTAATTAGCATTAGCCACTAAGAATTAAGTACATGCTAATGCGAAAATGCTAATGCTAACATGCTAATGATAATTGCCAGTGTGTAAGCACTAGCTGCTCCTGTGTCTAAATAAACATGTTAAAAATTACTTTTTGAGGTGTGCAGGAATTTTCTAGTACTGAATTTGCTGAGCAGTGTCAGTAATAATGTATGGAGGCGACGGGGCCAGAGTCAGGCACACTCAAAATTTCTTTAGATTGCTGGAGCTTCCTGGAGTTTTAATTCTGAAATTATGATGAATGTTTTTTTAAGTGAATGTTTTCCTTTTTATTCTGACTCAAGTTCAGAATTTCACTGTTTGCTGTCTGACTTTAGGAGAGAGTTGTCAATGCATGTAAGTATCAAATGACCTGTTCAAATTGTTGTGAATGACAGAAGTGAATTGCTGATCTGTTCAAGTTGATAAACTCATTAGATATTTAGAGATGTGGTAACATTAGACACTTTTCAAGGCCAGATTTAGCAAGCAAATTAGTTTTATTACAATGGATGTGTATGTTTATGTTCAACATCCATAAAAAATGCAAAGTACTTATTAAGAATTTGCTTAAAGAAAGACAAAAGGTGAAGGAAGGAGGACAAGCAACAGAGGGATGAAAATAAAGCAGCAGAGGAATAAAGAGGAAGACAGAGAAGGAGGAGGAAAAGTTGAATTGGAGGAGAGAATAAAGTGAGAGTCTGGGTGTGGTGTGGGGGCCAGTGTCTGAAAATAGACCCAACAGAGGCAAAATAAAAAAGCACCACCATCACTACTGCAGCAGAGCGGCACAGTCCGCAAATTCCCTTATAGATATTTTATGGAGCGGAAATCATTCGATGCACCCTCACTGTTCTGGTCAGAAGTGAGATGGAGAAAAAAAAAGCCAAAAGAGAAGAGAAGGAGGAGGAAGGGAGAGAAAAAAAGAAGGTGAAGTTGGCTGCAGTTATTTTTATGTAATGGAATTTTAACGAGGGGCAGCAGACATCAGGAAATGGCCCAGTCAACTCAGACAGCAAATAAACTGGAAAAAATAAATATATATATATATATATATATATATATATATATATATATATATATATATATACGACTGCTGTTGTGTCAAAACAACATGAGGCTGGGAATTCTGTGAATGTTTTGGAAGAGTTTACAGTGCTAGTACAGAAAGCATCAGTGTCACAATGAGCATGGGTAATGGGGCGTTTTGATCATTTGTAAATTATATATGCTTGAAAATGTGATATTTCTGTTGAGGCTTGCTGCACAAGCCTCAAAAATGGTATCGGTACCAAAAGTCACATTTACCTGAGCAGCTCTCTAAATTATGACTGTGTCTGTAAGGTGCAAAGGTGAAAGGATCCTTGTTTGGGACTGTTCATTTTATTGGCGATAGGACAGTTGCTAAACCAACCATTCAGTCCTCAAGCCTCTAGTCTTTGCTATTTTAGAACTGAAACATACAGTTTAAAATCTTAGCCTTGAGCACTTTAGCCTAGTCCTAAAACAGACGAGGGTAGGTGAAGTTCTGACGCAAAATGTCTCTGAAAGGTTGAGTGCAGTATTGCTGTACTCGAGATCACTCTTTAAAAGGTCTCAACTTGGAATCAACTGCATTTTTTGTTTTTGTTATTGCATTGTCTAATACATTTGTTAACATCATTGTTGTGATTGAGGTAAACCGGCTTCAAATGCAACAAAATAAAATGTGTTTTTTTCATGGTTATCAGCAGCCCCTTCCTGTTCTCTTTCACAAACACTCGAGCATGACTCAAAGGAATTTGGTGAATATTAGCTACATGTTGGCTACCTAAGTAGACTTTATTTGTCTGGTCTTGGTCTTGGTCTTGTCTTGTTCTTGCAATTCCTTGATCTTGGACTCTGGTCTTGATCATGACTTTGTCTGGGTTTAGGCAGTCTTGACTGAAAGTGGGTAACTGTTTTACATGTTTTACACTTGTTTTGAAGGTCTAACAATGTTGGAGTTGTTTTGTCACTTCAGAGGATCTATTTTACTGTAGTCTTACTTAAGACAAAGCACAGTTGTTTTGTTAGTTGCATTGGCTCCTAATTTAGTCAGAAGAACAGAGTGAGGACCAGGAGGTTTGAAAAAAAACTGCCCTTAAAAATGGATACACTAGAAAAAAAGGACACTTAGTGCAATGATGAGAAATTATAACTCTATTTTTTCTGTAATTATGACCGGGTTGGTCTGTAATAAAATTAAATCTGACACAACATGATTTGCTCTCTAGACGCTTGTGTAATGTGCCACTGCGGTGCTTTTACTCTTTATTTGCAGCATTTTAATGTCCATTAGGGATGGGGTTCATCAGTCTAATTAGTATACATTGACTGTGTTCACTTGGTGAGTAATACGGCTTTTAATTACACACTTTGTGCTGAAGAAAGATCTGGGAATGAACCCATGTGAAAAACACAACCAACAAACACAGGATTACAGGTAACTAAATAGTGAATGTGCACAAATGGGACAAACTCCATAGTGTTCACGATGTACAGTATTCATTTTAGGACATCCTCAGATCTTAGACTCAGGTGTCAGACTCAAATGAAAAGACATCAGCGTTGCCTAAAAGTCACTCTGTCTCAGAAAAACCTTTGTCATCTTCAGACAAAATGGCCTCATCCTCACATGAAATGGAATCATCCAAAGCGGCCTCATCGTCACATGAAATGTAATCTAAAACGGCCTCATCCTCACATGAAAGGGCCTCATCCAAAACGGCCTCATCCAAAACAGCCTCATCCAAAACAGCCTTATCCGAACGGCCTCATCCTCACATGAAACGGCCTCATCCAAAACGGCCTCATCCAAAACGGCCTTATCCAAACGGCCTCATCCTCACATGAAACGGCCTCATCCAAAACAGCCTCATCCAAAACGGCCTCATCCTCACATGAAACGGCCTCATCCAAAACAGCCTCATCCAAAACGGCCTCATCCTCACATGAAACGGCCTCATCCAAAACGGCCTCATCCTCACATGAAACGGCCTCATCCAAAACGGCCTCATCCAAAACAGCCTCATCCTCACATAAAACGGTCTCATCCTAACAAAAAACGGCCTCATCCCACCCAATAAACAAGCACAAGCCTCAACAAGCAGATTTTTTATCATCTTGTGGCTGAGCTGCGCCTGGACAGTAAACGTCATCAGTACTTTCGAATAAGTGCAGACCAAATAGATCAGCTTGTCTTAAATCATAGGCCCAGAAATCACCAAACAGAACACCACCTACAGAGCAGCAATAGAACCAAAGCAGAGACTGTTAGACTGAGGTGAGCTTGACATTATGTATACACTGAATCATTGATCACACTAGATTTGACCTTTTATTTTTTAAATCAAAGACACACAAATGAATAAAAGTAAAACAGGAAGAAATGAAAATAAAAAAACAAATAGGGGGGACATATTAAAAAATGATCATACATTGAAATCATCTTTTTTTCTCTTTTCACTTTACAGGTACTTAGTTTCTGGGGTCTCACTCATCAGCCTAGCATTCAATTACTGCCTTGACCACGCAACAGTGAAAAACTCTGTTCACCTGGGGCCTCATGTACAAAGTTTGCGTACACACAAAAAAGTGGCGTACGTCCTTTTCCGTGCTCACGTTCAGATGTATCAAACGTGAAATGATCGTAGAAATGTGCGTGCCCCACGCCAATTTCATAGCTGGCGTACGCACGTTTCTACAGCTATTGTTCCTTTGGCGACACTTAGAGGTGATGCTGGGAAACTGTTAATAATGTGAAAACAGTTAGTCATCAGAATGATGTGCACATCAGAGACACACTTATGAACAATTAACACACCCACATGTTTGCAATTATATAGGTGGTTATAAAAGCATGCGCAATGTGATGAAGAAAATGATATTAACAAAGGCAGCGTTAGCGTTGTTAGACGACCGTGAAAACGTGAGCGATTGAAGGAATGAGAGGATTTACTTGCAAACCATGATAATTGGCTCATAAGCCGATTTCGGTTACCAAGGCCAGTGTTACTGGAGCTGTGCGCAGAGCTGCGGCCGGCCCGAGAGCGCAACGGGGGCCGGCGAGTAGCTCGGGGTTGTGCTGACTATACGCTGGGGTTCCTGGCAACAGGGCAAATCCAGCGGGAGCTGTTTATCTAAGTAGGAAACATTTTTATTCCATTTTTATTTATTTCTTTATTTTCCGCTTGTGAAATTAGAGCTACAGAGCTTTCTAACAAGCCCCTGATTGTCTCGTTGTGTTCAGTATTCCTGTCAGTAAAAGCGGGCGTAAAATGTTAGCCGCAGCGCCACCCCTGTCCACACCCGTGTGTGCGCTGCTCGGATCCCACGGCATTTACAGCCTCACACACACGCTCCCACTCACGTCTTTTTTTGGTCATATTTATCCCTGTTCACAGGGAACCAAACAGAATCTCCACTTCATTCACTAGAATCTTGAGCTCAGACTCTGTGAAATTCATTTTCTTTCCTTTGTTCGTTGCGTTATCTGATCGGACAAAGAGGTGAAGCTCAGGTCCAGGGCCAATTTAAATAGATTTGCATATGTAAATAGGGGTATGGACAGGAAGGAGGTGCATGTGCGCTCAATTCCACGTTGATTGGGATGTACAAAAGAAACGTGCTTGGATCCATGCGTACGCACACTTTGATACATCTGATTTTTTTGTGCGTACGACAGTTTCCGGGTTTTGGCGTACGCCAAGTTTTAGTAGGAAATCCACGCAAGTATTCGTACATGAGGCCCCTGGTGTGTGCAGCCATTGAAAAGGTCATGATGGAGAAGTTTTTACCATGGCTGACTACAGCAACATGGAAAGACATTGCACAATGCTTCTAGGAAAACCCCAAATTGCCTGGGAGCACTTGATGGCATACATATCGTCATTCAAGCACCACCTATCTCTGGTAGTCAATATTTCAACTACAAAAAGATGCAGACTACTGCTTCAGGGGCATTCAGGTGGGGGACTTTGGGAGGACATCTGATTGAGGGGTCTAAGCATGTTCAGATTTGGGGAAAGGGATGGAGAACAACACTCTCCATGTTCCTCAAAAATGTTGCTGCTTACATTGGGGAGGTACCACATGTCATGGTGGGAGACGCTGCATTCCCTACCCGATGAGACCCTATCCAGGATAGAACCTAACCCATAAAAAGAGGATTTTCAATTACAGACTCTCCAGAGCGAGGATGGTGGTTGAAAATGCCTTTGGCATTTTGGCGTCACGTTGGAGGATTTGCCACCGAAGGATTAACCTGCACCCCAAAATCGTGGACACACTTGTGATGGCAGCATGCATCCTGCACAATTTCCTTTTTGTCCCTAGTGAAAATGTGCAGCTGCTAAAAGAGGCAGAGACACTTGGGAGACACATGGCACCGGTACGAAACATGGGAGGAAACAGAGCATCAGGACAAGCCTGTGCTATCAGAGAGAGCTTGGCTACTTTATTCACCTCTCTAGAGGGCAGTGTGTCCTGGCAGGAAAAAATGATTAAAATAACTTCACTTGAAGTCAGTCAAGTGACTGAAATAGTGCATATTTGTATTGTGTTTTCTTCATGTTGTGAAGAGGTGTAATATGTTCAGTCTTTTGAATTGTCAGTGATTTTGTATTCGTTCCGGAGTCGTTCCGCATGCAGTGTATTTTAGGGGGTTAAGCTGTGTTCCAATTCAGGGGCTGCATCCTTCGAAGCAGTACGTCACAACGCTGCGCGAAGGCTGTCCCAATCCTTCAAATGCAGCCTTCTTTTCTTTTCTATTTGGAGGATGCACCGCAAATATCCATAGCAGCCTTCCATTTCCCAAGATCCTTTGTGCACCACTGTTCAGTGTGCTGCGAAAAATACCATGGCGACACCAAGCGGCAATGAATTTAAATGTAAGAGTATTGGGTTTTTATATTTAATTACTTTTACTTATTACTACTTTTACTTTTAATAATTACTTATATTTTATTACGTTTTCTCAACTGACGACTGTAACCAGAAAATGCTTCGAAGGTTAGACCGTCTCATTTAACAGTGGTCGATGCAGCCTTCGAAGGTCCCTCAGAAGGAGTCACCTTCAAAAGCCACGTCCTTCGAAGCATGCAGCCCCTGAATTAGGACACAGCTTTAATCTTTGTCATATTTTCTATGCTTTAATTACTACTTTTTGTGTCTTTATGTATTTATTGTCATTATTGTCGCTATTATTGCTTCTGATGTTGTTCAACATCATCAACATCATCCTGTATTTTTCAGTAACCTACCCTTGGTCTCTGTAAAATCTTTATTGCTGTCTTTATATTTATGATCATTGTTAACAACCTGAACCATGCAAACACAACAGCTTAACGTCCGTCTCTGTCACCATTAACGCATTATCAACATACATATCCAGCCTTTATAGTTGTCTAGCAGCTATTTAAGTATGCTGATAATGTTTTGATGTTTCATAAGCTGTCCAGAATTCATTTATTCTAAGACTACTAATTAAAAGAAAGGTTCTATTTCCCAATGCTGCATTGAAGGCTGTGCTCCATTTGAGTGCACCTGGACATTTTAAATATTTCTTCCCTTTGTGTCTTTTGGAGTGCTTTGAATCTCTCTCTTTTCATAACAGGACAAGGTAAGGTAAGGTTTGAAAATGTGGAGAAACTTAGAAGCCAATTATGCTGTAATCCAGGGAGGCAGTGATGGCAGCAAATGGCAGGCTAATCAAGTCAATAAGGTGATTACTTACAACATAAACACTGGTCACACACACACAGTTTTGGATGTAGCCACGCCACAGTGTATGTGAGCCTTTTGTAAATGTGTGTGTGTCAGGCAGTGGCTGATGGTGTGATTAATACAGGCCATCAGTAACAGCAGTGGTCTCGCTTCACTGAGCGACGGAGAGACCTGCCTGCCGATTCCCGTCTCCCCAACACACACACACACACACACACACACACACACAGGCGACAATGCACACGTACACACACAGGCAGACACACCTATTCCATTCATCATCCGAGTTGCAGAAGGCGAGGAGCTGTAAGTACTCTGCCTTTCTTTCTTCTTCGCTCTCAGCCTGCACACTCCCGCTCTCTTCCTCCCCACTAAGCTACACTCACTGCCTCAGAAGCCATCAACTCCACTCCACCTCCATTTTTCTTTCTGTCTCTCTCTGCTCTCTTCCTAAATCACTTAACTGTACTAAATCAAAAATGACCCTCACATCTTTACCTCGCGCCTCATCCACCCTTCACTTCCAGGCCCTCGGCCAGTTGCTGGTTTGTTTCGCCGTGAGTGAAGGTATGAGTTCAGGAATGCGTGAGCCAATGATTCTGAGGGAGCATCCTGGTTCCACTGCATGTTACAGTGGAAAAAATAAGGACTTTGTTTTTATTTATTCATTGTCTTGCTCAGTAATAGTAGTTGGAGTCACTGCTCCATCCAGATGGGACAATGAACACTACTAGGAAAGCTGTGCGCCCTCTGAGTACAGTGGTCCCTTGTTTATCGTGGGGGATACGTTCTAAAAATAACCCGCAATAATCGAAATCCGCAAAGTGAGTTTTACAATTATTATACATGTTTTAAGGCTGTAAAACCCCTAACCACACACTTTTATACACCTTTTTACATGCATTTTGTACAGTACTTATTCAGGACGCAGAACACATGTGCGGTTCTCCCTTAGCCAATTAGCCACAATGCGCGTTCATACTGTACAGTACGCTGTATAAAAAAAAACGCATGCAAAATTACACTGAAAAAAATCCGCGAAACAGCGAGTCCGCGATTAGTGAACCGCGATATAGCGAGGGACGACTGTATTTCAAAATTGCTTGTTGGGTGAGGTCAGCTAACACTTGGTTGTCTACTGACTGGCAGACTCATCACTCAGTTGGTCCTTTGAACACCAAGAAGACACAAATCTCACTGTGTTTTCAATAACAGAAAGAGAAAAATGCACAGATCCTGGTTTGTACGGCAGATTTTCAGCCAATATTTTAATGTTTGCCAAATGGACAAAATAAAACGTTGATACAGCTTTTAAGATATAACAGGAGAATGTTGCCAACAGCTTTGATTCTGACTCTATGGGAGGCTAGATGCTGGGAGGATCTAGTGACCAGATACCCCCGTTGTGTTTTAGGCTGCATTCAGACAGAATTGCGCGGTGGTGTGTGTGGGGTGAACCAGACACAGATTTAGAAGCTGATACATGAAATAAACAAGAGCCAGAACACAACAGGTAGCGTATCAGAGTTTAATCCATGAATCCACCTGGATGGTCTAAACTTCATTGTGGAAGTTCGCTCGATCTGAGTTTCTGATTGGCAGCCTCAGCGTGACGTCAGGCTGTGTTTTTCCAAAAGTTGGATCACCCCTGTTGCACGCAGCCAAAACCGACGACCATCACTCAAATGAATGGAAAAACCTGTCTTTCTACCGGGCACACGTGGCATATTCTGTGTGAGCTGCAGATGCTGGAGCTACAGTGCTGCTCAAAAGTTTTTGAACCTCTTGAGCATTTTGAAGTTCTACTGTTTCAACCTGATTTCTTATTCAATCAATCATATTTCATATAAAATAACAGGTGCAGGTTTATCAATTCAATGTACTGTAAAATTGTGTAGTCAAGACAGAAAAAAGAGGTGTCAAGTACTTAAGTACTTACTTAAGTAGAATTTTAGGGTATCTATACTTCACTGGAGTAATTAATTTCAGCCGACTTTTTTACTTCTACTCAGCCGACTTTTTTACTTCTACTCCTTATATTTTTACGCAGTTATCTGTACTTTCTACTCCTCGTATTTCATTTCAGCTTGTTTTTTTTTTCATTGTTAAAAAAAATAGAGTGAATTTGCCCAGTCCGAAAGAAAGAAGCCCTTGCGGCTGAGAATTATGTCAGTGATGGCTCCCAATCATCTGAGGAAGAGGACTTCTTTTCCTCCTTGAAGAGGACTGGCCCCCTTGAAATGACCCAGCACTTGGACGCATACCTGGGGTGCCAGTAGAGGTACTCAAGTCCATCCCTGCTGTGTGCCAGCTATCACTGAAGTTTGATACGGCACTCCCTGCCTCAGCAGCCTGTGAAAGACTGTTTAGTGTTGCAGGGCTGATCTTCAGGCCAAGAAGAGGACTCAAAGAACTTTGAGAACCAGTAACTCTTTGTCGCAGGTCCAGTGCTTAACTGCTGTACATCCTCACAAGCAAACACTCACTCAGAGTGGGATGGGGGGAAGGATGTTTACCACTTGTTAATTATGTTAGCAGATTTTCTAGTAATTACTTTGCTGCAGAATTACTGTTTACCCTCTTGTTGTACATACAGGAGTCCAAAGTGCTCTTTCTTGCCATTAGTTATAGAATTGAGCGTGCGAGTGGATGCATATCAGTCAGGATTAATCCTGACATTAAGAGTAGTTTTTTTTAAAGTCAGATAATTTTTGAATAATCACTTGGATTAATTCATTTTGAGAGCACTATACTGTATAGACAACCATAGAAGGGTAATTGTTACTAAGCCTGTTCTTGTCTAGTTTTGTTGTCTTACATCCGTTGTCCTCACAGATTCCTGCAGCTAAGCTTGGATGTAAACTTACAATCCAATAAAGGTAAACATGCCTCTGAAGTTTAACTTTTTGCACCTTGCAATACTTACTGGCATATAACTAGTTATCATATCTTCCGCTCCATGAAACACACATTAAAGCTCAGCAGCACACATATTATTTACACATTCTTTAATGTATTTGCATGTCATGACCTGAGACACAGTTCTGAGGGACTCAAATGCAAGACTCCGTAGATGAGGTAATCAAACAAAAAGTATTTATTTTCCAAGAAACAAACGAAAGGTGCGCTCAGGGAGGATACAAAAAAGAAACTAAAGACGCTCTCAAGGAGGATCAAAAACAACAACTCAAACTAGACTGAACATGAGAATACCTGAACACTGGGTGGTCACACTTGACAAACACATCCATTAACCGAACAAGACAAACTGACAAAGACAAAGGGAGACGAGGACTATTTATACATGAGGTGAGTGAAAACAGGTGAACCCAATCAGGGGCGGGGCAACCAATTACAAAGGTGGGGAAATAACACAAATGGAGGAAGACAGGGCCTGAAACGCGAGGAAAAAGGTGAGTACAAAATAAAACAGGAAGTGCTTAAAAACAAAACACTAAACATGAACATGGCTAACATTAACACACTTGACTAGACACAGCATTGCAACTAAAATGCTTTCATTTTAATTGGGCATATATGAGGCTGAAACAGGTAGCTTAGTGCATCTCAGAGGAAGCGAGATCTCAGAGGTCCTCAGGAAGAGGGTAGTGACAGCACATTTGTCTGGGGGTAGCTATGTCATCTAAAAAAAAAAAATTAAGCTTCATCATTCCAAAGTGAGGCAGATCATCTACAAATGGAGAGCACTTAAGGACTACAACTCTGCAAATATCCTCCAAAGTGGATGCGAGACTGATGAGTCACTACAGAAACTGTTTGGTTGAGGTTAGGAGTTGTAATATCCAATTAACTTAAGGGTTCACATACTTTTGCACCCATGAAATCTCACTTTTTCTTAAATCAACCCTTTTTTTAAAAATACAGAATGACAATATAACAATTTCTTTAGTTTGAGTTCATTATTTGGAATGTCAGTATTGTGAATTGGGGTATAACTTTTTACTAACTAATTAAATAAGGTTATTTTAGTATTTTCTACAAAAAACCTGACATTCGCTGTAGGCTTTACACACTTTTGAGCAGCACTGTGTACCTGGCCATTCCAGTCGATATTTTAAACCCCACCGGTCCGTTTCAGAAGCGTCCCAGAAGCTTCATCGGCTCAGAGAATCCGGTGGATTTTCAAAATAAAGCACCGTGTGCAGGGTCAACTGCTGGTTGTGAAGCAGCCAAAAGGGAAACAATATAACTTTTGCCCACATTAGGAGTCCTGAGTTTTCCTGTTCAGTGCATCATTGTTTACAGTGTGCTGTTAAGTTTGCCGTTTGTGTTCAGAAAAAAATGACGCACAGACACAAATTGAAATTGTTGAACTTCTGTCACAACTGAACAGTTAAAACTCAAACTGTTACTGCTACTGTTAGAGCTACAACTGTCTGTAAGTTTGCCATGTCTGCCTGTTCTTTATCATGTAGTGTAAGTCTCTCACATCTGTGTAATCAATATACATCAAGTTGTGGTTTCCAAATGCAGAACTGCACTGAAGCCTGCAGGGCCCTTACTGCTGTTTCAAACACATTGGGAACACTTTACTACACCAGCAGCTGATGATACGCTGAATAAGGCATTGGACAGTGCTCTTCATTAACCATGAAATTAAGAAGTGATCGCACACATACTAAACATATTCTTAATATTTCAGTTTATTACAGTGTTCATTTTGTCAGCTATTTTAGATGAAAATGCGTATTAGTTGCAGTCATCTTTATTCTTCAGTTTTAATCGGTGTAAAGGTCATTACATTTTGATTGAAGTTTTAATAATTTTTTTGGTGTGTGTGTGTGTGAGAGAGAGAGAGAGAGAGAGAGAGAGAGAGAGAGAGAGAGAGAGAGCGAGAGAGACATGTTTAATAAAAGGTCTTTAACAATAAAGAATGCATTTGGAACATTTAATCTGTTCATTTAGTCTCACTGCTGTAGGGGAGATAAGGAAACTGAGGGCTCAGTCCTGACAATTGTGCTGCTTTTGTGTATTAAGTTGGCGGCTTGCGGGTCACGTTGGGTTCAGGTTATTGATTACTGGATATTTTTTGCAGGTCAGGCGGTGTGGCTTGGCTCTTGGAACGTCACAATCGGTGCAGGTATTTAAAAACCCTGGTCTGCACATCGCTAGACTAGTGATGGGAATTCCAGTTCTTTTTAGTGAGTTCAGATCACCAAGAAAAGAACCATACACTGTACACATGTACTGAAGTATGCAAAAGTAAAAATTACATTTTCTAATATCAATACATTTCTCATGGCTGTACTGTGCCAGCGCCACGCCCCCTCTCCATTGTTGCTGTCAGGTCACACACTTGCTGCAGATGCTCATTTGTAGTTAGCAGCTAAAATGCATGAAGATGCCAAAAGACTGAAAACTTTTTCATGTGGAGTGGGAGGAGGATTACTTTTGTGTGTGCTCAAACTTAAGGCCCATCTGTCTCATCTGCAAAGCCATTGTGGCCATACCAAAGAAGGGCAATCTGGATGGACGCGCTACGCTCTCGGAAAGTGCGGGAATTAAAGATTGAGCTTGCAGCACAGCAGTTTTTACCAGACCAAACACCAAGGTTAAGGCTGCTATAGTGGCACACTAGTGGGTTTATTGCATTGTGCAAACAGAGAGAATCTTTCCTGGACATCCTTACTTATCATTGTATTATTCATCAGCAAGCATTGTGTGCAGAACTAGGAAAAAATATAACTATATCTTACAAAGATATATGTCTCATCACTGTGCGATGAAAACTCGGTGAGCTAACCCCCAAAGAGTAGCAACAAAATCCACAAAATGACACAGTATGTCTGATCTTTGCTATTTTGTGTCAAAAGTTCTATTCCAGCAAAGAAACTCTGCTAATGTCTCCTGCTGTGTCTCTGCTTTGGTTTGAATCAGTCACGAAGCTCCTGGTTGTTACATAAAGACAAAGAGGCTTTGACAGTGAAGTGAGACCTCTTGCTGTGATATACTACCTTTGGGTTTACTTCATTCTGGATCATCATTGGTGGGTCAAAGGTTAATGTGGGTGGTACTATCGATTCTCCTGACTCTGATTGGTCGACAGGTGTCAATCATCAAAATCATGCACACGCGGGACATGCACACTCTGTGTTGCTTTAGCTTTAGCAGCACCGCTAGCTGCTACCTGCTGCTTCATATTCTTTTAATACTGCTTGTTTCAAACATCACGTCTTAAAACTCGAAGTCTTCTTTACTCCTCCTTAAATTGTGTTTTTTTAAGTTAATTTGTTTTTTAACAAAAATGTGTTAAATGTATTTCAATATTTTTAAAAACACACAAAGATGTTCAAATGTAAAAACAATGTTAAAAACAAAAATTTAAAAAAGGTTTAAAAAAAATATTTGAGCACATTCACAAATAAAGATATTTAAAATGTTTTTATCTTTCCGATGAATCGTATTGTCTTGTGCAGGCCATGCAACTGAGAATGCAAGCTATGAATCAGATGGGATTTAGGATTTGCCATGTCTAGCAAGTCACCCTAAAATTGACTAGAATGCAGGAAATTGCATCTAAGAAATACAAAATTTCACCATCCCTCCTGGTTTCATTTTACAACTCGACTACTGATTGTGTGGAAAGATTTTAAACATGAGAGAAGTATTGCTATAAAGATAGTGTGCTCTGTTTGGGCCAGGAGCCTGCAGAGAAGGTTATTCCGCGCTCACCTGGAGGAGACAGGCGCAGAGCACATAGACCTGCTGCTTCACACAGATGTGAGATGGCTCAGCAGAGGTAAATTTTTTGGCAAGGTTCACTGAGTTGTTACCTGAAATTAAAGATTTTCTGGAGCTTTCAAAGCACACAGAATGTGCACAGCTGGAGGACTCCCAGTGGCTTTTGGACTTGGCATTCCTGACAGATATCACTGAAATGCTCAATGATTTTAATCTCGAACTCCAGGGTCAGGATAAACATGTGATCAACATGATCGGTTCGGTGAACATTCAAAAGCAGGCTGTAGCTGTTTTCAAATAGGCTGTAACGCTGTGACCTGCAAAACTTTCCCCACATGCAAGCAGAACTTCAGCGTCAGGGCAAAAACTCTGCACAGCTTGATGCAGCCCGTTATAAAGTTCAGGGCATCTTGTCAGAATTTGAGAGGCATTTTACTGACTTTGCATCCATTGAGCCTGTTGCCAGTTATCTGTGTTTTCCTTTTTTGGAGGATATTGATGTGGATTCCATTGCTTCCAAAGGAGCATCACTGCTTCACCTGAATACCTGTGCAGTTGAGAATGAGATTCTCACACTACAAAGTGACATTAAGATTAAATCCAGGGCAACACCTGGTACAAAAGGGGACTGGCACCTACTCCGGGAACAAAAGTAACCTCAGAAGCTGTTCCTTCAACCTGACAGAACTTTTTGGATCAACCTATTTGTTTGCTTCTCTCACATGAAGATCATCAAGTACAGAGTACAGTACAGGTCCACAATGACAGATGAGCACCTTGTGGCCTGCCCGAGACTTGCAACCAGCTCCTACTGCCCTGACTATTAGAAACTAGCTTTCTCTTCCCAATGCCAGAGGTCACACTAAGGTAGGAAAATGAATTAATTGTCATCTGGATGTCTCGATTTGTGCATTGTAAAAAAATCACATCACTGATGGGCTGTCGGAAAGCATTATGGATGACTGTGTGAACTACTGTATCAGATCTCAACAGACTAGAAACTTTTAAAGTAGATCTTGATTTAAAAAAAGGTTGGGCACCCCTGACTTAAAGAGTCGGCTCTTTGAACTGACTCATTCGCGACCGACACACTATTACACTAAACCTTGTTTTCTCTTAAACAAAAAAAAAAACAAAAAAACAGCAGTGCTGATCTTTAATCTTGATGGTTTTTGTTAACAAAATGTACACCGGTTCAATATCTGAAATGGTGAAAGGCCAGTTGGACTGGTCGGATTGTTAAGAGGTTAAAAACCATTTAAAAAAAAGGAAGTGCCAGAACTGCTGTCTGACAACTAATTGGTCTTCCTCTTGTTCTTTGCTTCTGTGTTTGATTTGGCAGATTGTTAAACTCCTGTGTATGAGTTTGTGTGTTGGCATTTGCCTCTATTATCTTTCCGCTGCCATTTTATCACACTCTCCAAGGCTGTCATTTATCAAACTTGGGTCAGATCAACCACCTTATAACGATCAAAGTGAGAGTGTGTGTTTGCTTTTTCTTCCTCTCTTGAGCTGCTCTTCTGATTTTAATGAGGATCAAGCCTTTAGTTTATTCACAAATCCTGCATGGGCTCCACTGTTTCTGACCTCCCGTCTTATATCTCCTGAAAAACAAATGGGTGGAAAAGTTGAGTCTTGCTGCCAACAGGCCTCCCAGAGCATTTGTCAGATTGGGTTCCAGCAGGAAACAAATAACAGCTCTTAGAAAGGAACCACTCTGCCCACTGCACCTCATATTTACTTCACTCATATTTTTATCTATTTTCTTTGTATGTCTTGTGTAATTTATATTTAACACCAGGTTAAAGACAAAACCTAAAAACAAAGTGTTATACCAAATTCTGTACTGGAGTCGACATTTCATGTAAAAGAATCCTTCCTGGAGTTCACATCCACATCATGCAGCTCTGAATCCTACTGAATTGTCATTTAACTGGATTATTCATGATATGTTGAAGTTCCATTTCGTTTATTATCGTCGACAAGGGCTTGCTCATGGTGAAACTGTTAGGTCTCTGTAAATAATATTATAAAGAGTACGGTCTAGCTCTGTAGGAAAAGTGTCATGAGATCACTTTTTTTTTTTTTTTTACAATATGGCACTATATAAATTAAATTGAATTGAACCTTGCAGGACACCTGGTTTATTACCCCTCTCTTATGGTGTTATTTTGCGCTTGCAACTGACATTCCCAATGTGTCATTTTCCTGTCAATTCTCTGAAAAGTTAATGTTTTTGCTAACAACAATGGAAGGAAACATCCTCATTTAAGTCCATTAACAACAACCTGTACAGCTGTATCAGTCTCATCCACATCTGGTGCCATTTTCTGGGCAATCTTTCTGTCAATGTTTTCTGGCTCCAGCTAAGAAAAGAAGATGACATCCCATTCTTAATGCAGCCTAAAAAGCTCTAGTTTGGCTCGGTTGTTTTTCTAACTGGGGGAATAGAATGTATGCAATCCAGACTTAGGTGGAATGCTGAAAAAGATCTGAGACATTGATGGCAAATCAGAAATCTGAAACGAGGCTAACACACGTTGACTGCCAACACAGGAAGTGGGGAGGCTGTCTGTGGTTAAAGAGGGCAAGGAAGTCAGAATGGCAGATGGTTGTGTTTGGCACCGGACACTGGAGTTTGGGTCCTGCCTCAGCGCAACGATTAATGTTGGCCTTGGACAAGCATATAACCACGATTATGAGCTTTGCATAAAGAGGTTTTACAGCAGTTTACTACTCCGCTTTCATAGAGTTTGGAGAATAAATGCAAGAAACACAAAAAGGTGAAAGAAAATAAAAAATAGAACAGGTGCACACATTTGACAGCGTGCAAATGTTTTGCTGTTGAGTATGCTCCACATCTCACTGCACTGTTCTCCTTCTTGTTGTGCTGTACTCGCTCACTGTTTACAGAAGTGACAGCCACCTTGAGCCAAAATGCCATAGAACTTCTTGATCATCCATTACCTTGTGAATAATGTGACACTTGCATCCACACTGTATCAGCCCTGTGTTTACCCGCTTTAGTCTTTTGCAGACTGAATTATGTTTCCTAAAATTCACTGAAGAATTAGCTGGCACACAGGCAGAAACGTTCCAGACCCAGATCCTGATGGATGCCTGAACACTTGTTGTGTTTTCATCTTTGCTGTAGTCTAGCGGGCAGTTCTGGATCCACTCAGATGGTGAGAAGTAACATAGTACTAATGGATTGATAAGATCCAAAATAGAATTTCATTCAAAATGTAAATTTCAAGTTTGTTAGCCACGAGGACTTGAAGAAACAGTGGAGAGAGACAGTCTTCCATTACAATGGTGGTGTGCAGAGACCAGGAGGATGCATCAGGGCGTCACTCTCCTTGTGGATTAAGTCATCTTTGATTGGACCACATTTCTTTTTTTTTGGTTGTTTTATCAAAGCTGAGGCTGAACAAGTGCATTTTAACCACTGACAATATTAAGAAGGGACAGTGTATGAGTGACAGGTTTCTGAAGCACAGTTTTGAAGCTTGTAATATGCCGCACCAGCTCCGCCATGTTGGCTGTCCTAACAATTTCTAAAAATCATCAAAGACATGGATAATGATGCCTTCCATTTGTAATGGCACCTTCCTGTCAATTAATTCTGTTCCTGTTATGCTGTATAATTGAAGACATTAGCTACGACAACCAAAAGAGCTTTTGTACCAGGCTGTTAACATGTTTAGTGCTGTGAAGCTGGACATTTAATGGGTGCTTAAGGAGGCTGAAATGGTCTAAAGTTTTTGGCACATCAGCATTGGCTTCATTTATCCAGCCACGGAAGTTACAGCTTTTACCTTAATGTGATTTTAACACTTGTGTAATCAACCGCTTTAGCTTTTCAGCTGATTTTTTAAACTCACGTTCACTCATCCGACGTTTGCAGGACCCAAGTCTGGCCCCATCTCTGCCAGACTAATAATGCACATGTCTTCACCAGTGTGGTTGTTTTTCATAGTGGCAGAAGATAATAATAGCATTGATGTTTGCAAAAGTTGTTCAGCGAGAATTCCGAGAGGATGAAAGAAGACTTTGAGTTTTAACACAACGCGATGTTTGAAACAAGCGGTGCTGCTAAGGCTAGAGTGTGGATGTCCTGATTGGCGGATTTTGATGACTGACATCTGTCGACCATTCAGAGTCAGGAGAATCGATTAGTACTGCCCGCATTCACCTTTGACCCACCAATGAGGTGGGGGGTTTATGGGTGAGAGGAAGTCAGTGCACCCTGCTGGACAGAGGCTGGTGTCAGCCTTCCTGTGTCGGCATTCCACAAACCTTCCACAGCATCTTTGCTGGACTTGTACACTCCAATGAGAATCAGGAGAGGCAAGTAGCCCTGCAAATCTACCCGGTTCATGTTTTTCTATGTTTTGCCAGAAATACACCTACTATCCATGTCTGACATGTGCAGTACTATTTTTTTTTATCTGACAAATAAAAGACTTGATGCCATCAATATGACCCTCAGAGCTCCTCTCCCTGGCTGCTCCCATCATATTTCATCTGTCCACAGGAGGGATTAAAGACCACAGTATATTTACATCAAATGAAAGGTTTTTCAACCTCAGCAGGTTCCTTCTCCTTCTCACTTGTTTGAGGATTTTCATAGATGCTACAGTCCTCTTTGTCCGACATTTCATCCTCCTCGTCTACCTCTTGCTCGTTGTCCACCTCAGCCGGGTTACACATCAGATCAAGAACCTCTGCTGCTGCTGCCTCTTTATTTTGCTGTCTGAGACTGAAGTTAGAATTTTCAGGGAGCCTAAACTTAAAAAAAAAATGTTTTAGTTTTCAGTCCAAGCAGGCACATCAAAAGGTATGAACACATTTGCTTACAAAGATGCAGCTTTGAAAAAAATATCTGCTGTGTGTGCACATGTGCGCGAGTACATATCCTGTAGGCCTGTGGGTGTGCATGTGTGCTTTTATTGCACCAGATATTACAATATTGTGACCATTATGCTACACTTTGTGTCCTGGAAGATCATGGGTGCTATAAATATTCATAAAACATGTATACATTTATGAAGAAAGTTGAAATTAGTTACATTTATAAAAGACGCAGAGGGGCACAATTCCTGATCATTTTAAGCAATTCTATGAAAGTTAACCTTTAATAATGGTATGATGAAAATGTTTGCTGTCAGTCTTCACTTAGTGAACACTTCAGCTATAACTAGGCTAAGACTGAACTTAAAAGGTGCAACCGGTCACATCTTAATATGTAGAATTGGGGTTTAACCGTAACCTTTACAAAGTGATTTAGATGTTTAACCTTTACCTATCATACCGTTACCATGCTATGCAGTGAGGCAAGAGTTTCACCAGTGGGTCTCTCTCACTCACTCACTTATTCTAGACACGTTCGGTGCTACTCCTCCGTCCTCCCAGTTCATCCATGATGTCTGTCAGCAAAGCCTGCAGCTGTGGAGATTCACGCACACACACAGTCAAGTAAAGCCCTTAAAAATACACCATCTCACATGAACAAGCAGACAAATCTAAAATTTCCTCATCTGTACTGCCACGATTCGCTTGTCCCGTAACTGCCCTGAATCGCACGCAGACACACGCGCAAACACAAACACACACACTTTCACAGCTAATTAAAAATCCATTTGTTGGGTGTTAATTTTCATAGCCTGCTGAGCTCTGTACAAAGTGTGCCAGGCTGTCGTTGAGCAGAACGCTGAACACGCCATTCAGACAGGATTTAACAGAGCTGACTCACTGAGCGGCGGGCGTACATGCATGCACTGCTGCTGATGCTTTATTTCTGCATGTACTGATAACAGCGTTTTCTGTTAACACCTCTTCTGGGAGGTCAAAGGTCAGGATTCAGTGTCTTGCTTAAAGATACTTCAGTAGGGTAGAGACTTTTGTTGTTTCTAACAACAAGACATTGCGGCCGTGACGCTGTTTTGGTCCGTTCTCACTACAACTACAAAACTCACCAGGAGAGTTTCAAAAGTGCCAGATTTGGTTCATGTGCTTCTTAATATGTAAATATGCTACATAGTTAAACTGTTTTCCTTTTGGCTGTTTTTTACGATCAGACACCAAGTTTGCACATGGTGTTTTATTTTGAAAATTGACTTATTTCTGTGTCTGACTTCCTGTCAGCTCGAGCTGCTCTATGCAGATTCACGCTGGCTACAAAAAACGGTCATGTATTCTCGGCAGAGCAGAGCGGAAAGCTTCTTCTTAGATGCTTCTGGTGGGGCTTGAAACATAAAATAGAACGGCCGTGATTAGCCCCGCAGCTGTTAGACCGCCTCGTTAATACAGGTGTGTACCTCTTTAACACAGGTGTGTACCTTGTTTGTGTGCAGCACGTCAGAGATCATTGAGCTCAGAGAAAATATTAAAGACTAAAGGTGGATTAATATGGACTGAAGAGGAATATTCCTTTAGATAAAAACATGTTGTTCATTTTGATTCCATATATTTGTTCAATATATTTTGACTTTCGACCTTTACAACGCTGTGGAGTTACTGGAAATGTTTTGATCATCCTCCATGAGCTGTTCTGGTGAGTCGCTGATACAGCGCTAGCTTCACAATAAATGTGTAAGTTAGGAGGCCAATCTGCCCATGGAAAAATATATTTTTCAGCAGATATCAGCAGGTACAAGACTGAACTAGCAAAGCAGTTTAGTGTTTATATGTTTAGTATTTATTCAGTTTGGGAAACTCCACGATCTCCACAAGCTTTGACGGGACTAGAAAGCGTCTCTGTTGCTAGGTCGTTACTAAGGTTACTACGGGCTACTTGCTGGAGTAGTGAACTGTGTTCCATTGTGTGACTGATTGTTTTCCAGGTATTAGTCAGCCCCATTTATCTCCATAGAAACAGAGATCAGAACAGAAACGGCGCAAAAGGAAATGTCTATTTTAAGAACAGATTGCCCCAAAACATGAATATCTTTTGATTATATATTTTATTTAAGTTAGTAATTGTTGTATAATCATGATATTACACTTGAGGGTGTGCCTTAACTAATTATTGGTACTTCAGTGACACTAACGGACCGACCCCATCACTGTCGTGCCAATGATGACATTAAAGCACACCCTCTCGTGTAATATTGCTACAACAAGTATTTCCGACCAAGCAATCTGAACTAGACATTCAGAATGTGCTTAAATCAGCATGACAGCACACCTGAGTCATCACTAAAAATATTACTCCACCATCTCCATAGCAACGTTGTAACTACCAAAGCCTGTAGAAAACAGGCTACAATATTAATATAATATAAATTATTCTATTGTTAATTTTGACTTGTATGGTGGACAGTTTCGATGAATGGTTGGAAGAGGATGAAAAGAACTCAAAACCAAAGGTGAGATATGAGCATGTGGTTGTGCATCACACAATTTTGAAGACTAGAACTTTAAATTTCATGGTGGTCGATGCTGAAGCTTTTTCTCTGTTAAAATACTGATAAAAGCAAACAACTTAAAGAAAGACTGTTTTTTTAATATTTATATGTCTCAAAGATTTTAAAAACCCATATGTTTTCTTTTTGAAATGCTTCCAATAATAATAATTTTAATAGTGATGCACTAAACTCAGACCTCTGTTCGAGGTTATTTAAGGTTAAATGACAAATAAATGCAGGTGGAAGTTGCAAACCAACTTAAAGGTTGAAGGTTATCTGTTCATCACAAACTCAACGTTTGAAGTGTTGAGCTTTTTGCAACACCCATCACTCCTTCCTCATCTATTCATGCCTAACTCCATCAACTAACCTGTGACTGTGACGATATTGTAGCCATTCCACAATGAGATAACAGAAAATTGAGGATTAGTTTTAAGTGTATAATATCTCAACCTAATCCCAGTTTAATTGTAACCAGAGGAAACCAAATTCCTGAACATTAAGTCCTCCTTGTAGCGTGAAAGCCAATCAAAATGTTCTTAGTTTTTATCTTTGTGAGAACCTTCATCAACATGATTACATTTTTTCCAGTCACAGTTTTTCTTGAGGCCCTTCCAGCTAAGACGGGCAGTATAGATAGTGAATTATTAAAGCTCCTGATAGAGCAGAGCATTTTGACACTGGGAACCTTTGTCTCATTGCAATCCATGCACCTTTTATTTATCCACAACTGGCTTCAGATAATCTATACAAGCCCTTACATTTACTTTAAAATGTGACCTCACATAATGTATTATTTTTGGTTATCATGCATGGAGGTCTAGTCTAAGTTTACTGTAGGGGATACACAAGGCTTGTTCTGTAACAATATCTGATGTCTAGAAAATCAACTGAATATTAGCCTGTGATGTTCTTTACTCTGATAATTATTAAATAAGAAATTAATTAAAGAATAAGAAAAAATACAGTGTAAGGTCATTGTGACATTGCATGTATGTAGGCCACTGTATGTTTTATTTTGTGTTCTAACGCTCTCCTCAGTGTTTCTCAACATACAACATAGTGGACTGAATAGTTCATACAGTTTATTGTATGTTCTAGCCATTAGTTTGAATAATCACGACTTTGTTTCTAAGAAATCATGTTTTCTCTCCCATCACCATAGCATGCTTTCATCCATATCCATAAAATTCTCCAGTGCTCTCCTTTTTTCCAGGTCATTTTTTCCTACCTATCCTGTCAGCACAGTCCTCTCTGTCCCACTGTCATGACAGACATCTGAACAAGCCATGCCGCCTTAATTCAGCCAACTGATATTCATTCCAAAATGCCTGCAATTAATTCTGCAATTCTCTTGGACCAAACTAATATGTTACATTTAGTTGTTGCTTTGAAAGGCTTCAGCTCCCTATTTGAAAGAGCTGTCTGATGGCAAGGTGAAACATTGAAAATACCCTAAATATAGCATACAACTAATATTTAAGAAAGCTGAAATCAGTTTTGTTCCTGTCCCCATCCATAGCAGTAGACTAGATTGCATAGCTTGTGCGTCAGTTGAGCAAGATGTCATTTTAAATGTCCTCAGCCATGCCTACACAGCCTTGACCAGTAATCTAAACAATAATAAGCTACGAATGCTCATCTTCACTCAGGTTTTTGTGGGCATTTAATAAAACACTCTATTTTGATAACATGTCGACAACATAAGATGCTCAAACTGTTCGTGAAACAATGGGAAGTTCTTAATGAAACTCCGGACACCTGCAATATGTCTTCTTACTTCACAGCTCTGGAGACACATTCATATCTACTTAAAGTACTTCTCTGCATTTATCAAACAAACTCAAAAGTGTACCATACTGTACACACATCTATCACTTAAAGCAAACAGGGACACATTATTTCAGGTGTAAATGACATGGGACATGCCTCACAGTCATGATTTTATTGGGAATAGAACCGTAAATTCACTTCTAATTGACTAGACTTGCCATCACTGTGCCCTCCACACTTAACGCTATTAACTGATAAGTCCTCAGCGGGCTCCAACGTGGCTCAGGGAAAACTTTGGCTAGCGGGAAACAAGATGTTGACTATTAGATGGAAACCTCTGCACACTTTCTCTCCTTGCACCAGTGGAGTGTGTCATTAATTGACATCCTAGCCATGGAGCCACCCACTGCTAGGATAAATAAGGCTGACCAGGATGTGCCCAAGGCCTGGAAAGCAACACTTGATGCGGCAAGGAGTCCACTTACATGAAAATTAACTTTCTGTGCTATCTTCAGAGACATGGAGGAAGGGGCGGGGTGGGAAATGGTTCCTAGGGCTGAGGGTGGGTGGGGAGTGGAACCAGACGACAGGGGTGGAAAATAAATGAAGGGAATGATAGTAGTGGAGTAGAGGAAAATGAGAGGAAAGGGTTTTCTTGGGCAAGGAGCCTTTAAAATATAAGTGTGTGTGTAGGCAGTCAAGGTCAGGATGTGGTGCTTTATAGAAAACTTAAACATGAACTCTTATCTTTTTAAAAGCAGAAGGTGTAATGTGTAACACATGCAACATTGGTGACTAGTTTCTTTTGTTTGACCTTAGAGGGAAAATATAATAGAGCACTGCAGATGTTTATTTTTTTCATTTTATAACTGATGGTTTAATTTTAAACCAAACATTTTAATTTTGAATATTGAAGGTTTTTGTTCATACATCTCTCATGGCTTGATTCACATATTCCTAAAATTATGGCGACCATTCAGTGACAATGTGTGGCAATGGTAATTTAAGGCTCCATTGAGAATGCTCCATTAAGTTTTTCTGAAAAGTTGTAAATATAATAAATAATAATAAATATAACAAAATAATTGTCAGTAAACTGCTGTGAACTGTTAGCTACTGGTAGTAACAACATTTTGGGACAATAAATTCAGCTTTAAGTAAACTATTTGACAGGTACAGCTTGAATGACAGGTACAGCTTGAATGACAGGTACAGTGATCTCAATGAACAGCACACAATTGCAATACTGCAAAATGGGGACCTGCGGAATGATGTTGAGACACTTTGAAAAAGGCTCCAGAATGAACCTTCTTTGGCCATGCAGCTCAGAAAAATCATTCTATGCAGGAAGATAACCAAGAGCTCAAGCAGAATTGTAAAAATAAAAGAGCTTTGGAAGAAATCTCTAATAAGCTAAGAAGAAGGTAAGAAGAAGCTAAGTAGAACCTAAATTAAAATGAACCAGCACACTGATGCACTGAGACAACAACTCCAGGAGCTCTACAAAGAGTATGAATATTAAAAAATTTGGGATGCCAAAAGTAGGGAGCGGATGTATTCCGATAATATGGAAAGGACTGTAAATGCTATAAAAATGCAATGAGATATCCAAAAACAAATTAAGATGAACACCAGACGGCACGAGACAACTGCAGGATATTATGCCCTGAAATCAGAAAAAAGACAAAGTTAGAAACTATTTAAAAAAGAAAAAAATTATTTACAGTTCCTAAAAGAAAAATACTGCACAGCCATGTATGAAACACTGAGTCAGAGCATAGAAAGCTTAAAAGTGCAAAATGATTACCACTATGAAAAAATCCAAGAGCTCAACATGCGCCTGCAGCAAAACAACATGACTGTTAGAAAGCACAATATAAATCACTGAACACAGAGAAAAAAAGCCTCTAACTAACCAAAATAACACCCTGAAAAAAGAAGAAAACAAATCAAAAAACAGTAAGCTTTGGAAAACATCGGTAATGTCAACAAGAACATTTAGGCTTGAGCCCACAAAATGACACATTGTACCTCAAGGTTCGAGACCTGAGACTCCAGAGGGACAATGTCTCATGGTCTGGTCATGTTTCAAATTCTTCAGTTTGTCTTTGACAACTGCCACCTGATTATTACCATGTACCAATAACCATGTTCAATACCCTAACCATGACCATTGCCCTAACTATGACTAAAACCCTAACCCTAACAAATGTAAGAGTCTTGCTTAAATTTTATGGACCCTATGTATGGACATTGGAAATCTTGCCTTGTATACCTGTAAATCATTATTATTATTTTATTGGTCCAGGATCTTTATATATACAGTGTTATTTAATTGCATACACAGAGATTTATTTTTCTCTGCATTTTATTTAAGAGTTTCTATTGGAAATAAACTGCATTTCGACACCTGTAAATGATGTCATCTCTAATAGACCTGTCATATTTTTGCCATATTATTGCAATCGAGAAATATTATCCCCGGTCGACCTTTGATGATGTCAGCAGTAACCGAATTTGTAGTTTGTAGTGATCTTTTTGTTTTTTTACAGTCTTAGCTTGCTTGCATGTTATCTGAGAAGTAATATAATAATTTAATTTATAACCTGCCCCCCTCCACTTTCCCCCCTCTTCTTCTCTCTCTTTCCCTTCCCTAGTTCTTTTTTCATCTCCTTTTTGAGAGAATTTTTCCATCATGATTCAGATGAAACCAGATCATAAAAAGGTCTGTATTATACAATTACTTAATTTCGGTTAGTAATCGTTTTTAGGTTCTAACACAAATGGAACTAGATCAACCATCAGGATCCACATCACATCTCACCCCACACCTTAAACAAGCTTTACCTGTTTTGATCACCAGTACAACTAATGCCAAGAAGTATTTCAAAATACTACAAAGTGTGCATCACATGGAGATCCTAAGGAATAAGGGACAGTCCCAGAAGGAATGACCAAACAATCCCACAGAATCAGCTCTTCAATTAAACCAGCTTGTCTGAACACCGAAGTAGCGGCAAAAATAACCAAAAACACCAACCAATGGATGTCAATGAATTTATTGATTTTACAGGAACATTATGATTCAGTTTTAGCGTTAGAAGTGCAAAACCTACACTCCTTTGATCATCACAGCTTCCAGAAAGCGGTGATGTGAGCTAAAAGCAGATATCGCAGAAAACTCACAGGGTCATCAATTGACACTTCATCATCTACTTCTTCAAACCCCAGACGAACCTCCATCTTCAAACACACCTTTTATATCTTCTTTACATGGCAAATTATGCAAATTAGAATAACGTGATAATGTCATTTAGAGATTTCTAGTGACTTTTTGGAGAGCCAATAGCTACTTTCCTTACTGATGAGTTGGCAATACTGAATATTACAATGACTGATATTATTAGTTATAATTTCATAAATAAAATGTAACATCAGAACAAAGTATGGTCATTTGGGGGATTTGTTGACAATGAAAAAATATAGAATATGATGAGTTTAAATACTGTTAATATCTCTATCAGCTGGAAATTCATTTGATTCCTTCAGATGTGAACTGAGCACAAGAAACTAATCTGTGGGAAACCGATTATCTGTAATGCAGACACACACACATACTACCCACTCAAACTTTTTCCCCCTTACATTCTCTCTCTCTCCCTCTTCATTTCTGTGCATAATTCAAAACTTCATTAAAACCAACCAAGTAAAAGTGTTCCTTGATGATGCTACACCAGAGGCCACACACACACACACACACACACACACACACACACACACACACACACACACACACACACACACACACACACACACACACACACACAATTTTGGTGTGTGTGATTTTGGTCAAACTGGATCATATTTTATAGAGAAAATGTTTCCTGTTTTTTTTTACGGAGATGGCTGATAGACAGTAAAGTAAACTGCTGCGTGCTGTTAGCTCAGTTACTGAATAGTCTGGATTGTGAGCTCAGAGTACCGGAGTACTGTTGGTGTACAGCAGGGGTCTTCAACCAGGGGTCTGCAGAAGTACTGCAGGGGGGCCGCCAATTTTTGTCATAATAACTGAAAACTTTAAAAATAATTTGTGAGAATTAAAAATGATTTGAAAATAAATATTTATTCATATATTTATAAGGCAAAGCACAGAAAAAGTGTGATTGTGGAAAAATAAACATTACAGCTTGCTATATTAAATACAGGTTAATGACAGCAGCTGTGTGGACTGTATCGACATTTAAAATGCCTTTTGGAGGGAAATTTAGAGCCGACAGAAGGGAGCTTCTGAACACAATGCAGACTATGACTGGACAGGCGGACGATGACTCAGCCTGTTAAGCCTCCTCCTGCTCTCCGTGATCCCCCAGACTGCATTTTATTACAGCTGAATTCATAATTTATTTAGATCTCATTTACATTTTTGTCTCATTCTGTTGTCAGACAACAGAGCGAGCAAGAAATACACAGAAGTAGGTTTGGTCACGGCTCGTAAATACTGCCTGTTAACCAGCAGACACTGCTGATCAGATTCATATTTTACGACCGAGATATCTTCAGACAAAGGCAACATAAATACATTGCAGTGACAGCAGCTTTGTGATATATCGACATTTAAAATGAATTGTCACAGAGGAGTCTTCTTAACTTACCAACTTTGCAGCATCTTTAATATTTCTGTGACTCGTAGCACTGCGTTGAGCTGCATCCAGATAAAGTAGTGATGAAGGAGTGCTTCTAAGACTCCTAGTGGCAGAAAAGGAAACAGCACGTTTTTTAAGCTGTACTTTCATAGCTGCAACTTTTTAGTTTGTTTCATTGTTTCTCTTTTGAGTTGCACATGTATCATAGTAGCACTGTAAAAATAAATCACCTTTTTTAGGACTTTGACAAAGTCAACCTCCCTTGAATCTCTGTTCAGGCCTCCCTGCAGTGGTGTGTTCAGGGAGTGGCCTTGGTTGGCACGGGCCACCCCTGAAATCTGATTGGTCATCCCAGGTGCCACCCAAAACTGTGATGGATTATATGCCCAATCAGTTGCGAGCCATGACGCTGAACGTAAACAGCACTCTTGTTTTGAGTTGCAGTTCCACCTTAAACCTGAGAGGCAGTAATGCGGCAAAGTAGTATCGAGCCTGCAACAAAAAAGACAAGCGAGAAGAAGAACTACCTGTATGTGGAAGATTGTGAGCACATTTTTTGGTAACTACACTTACAGTACTGTGCCTATGGTTAAAAGCTGACCACAACATAGAATGCACACAAACGCTCATGCACATTTCTGATATTACCCATCTACATGCAGAACTGCAGATGCTTACAGTTTGTTGTCCTGCTGCGTGCTGATCTGTGGCTGGTAGGGAGCAGTGGCAAGCTAAGCCTGGCATCGGTGCAATATGGTGCTGTGTTCTCTGCGGTAGCCCAGTTGAACCAGCAGGCTGCTATACCAAAGCCTCTCAATCAGACCTGAGCCGGCATACACCCCTGACTTTGGGAGAAATACAATGTACAGCACACGTGAAGGGTTAGAGGTGTTGTTTAAGTCCATGGTGAGGATGAGAATGTAGGCAGAGTTACAAGCAAAAGTAAAGCAAATACATATGACTGGACAGACATAACAGACGGAGAATACCATTGTTTCTGGTAGTGGCTCTAAGGGTCGGGATATGCCAGAACATATCTAGTTGTACAACCTCGTCAAAATAGAAAAGTCAGTGAAAAGCTGGCTGTGATAAAGAGAAAGGAGATGAGGTGATGTAGAGCAGGGCTTCCCAAACCTTTTTTCTGTGGGGGCCACATCAACTTTCCTTTCTGTGATGGGGTCAGTCTATAACAGGAAATGATATGCACCAAGTGACAGCTAGTATTATTGTGGAGATAATGATCATTTGTTGCAGCTGCCCCTTCACTTGACCTTGGTGTGGCGAGTTTCATAGTGTCGGCGATTGTGAAATTCTTTGAGCACCACAACTGTATCTTTGCAGATTAGACAAACTGCCTTTTCCTTGCACTGTCTCTTCCTATTGTTCCTCCCCCCCAAGACTACAGACTCCTTTGAGTAACCACTGATTGGTTGAAAAAATTCTGCCTAGTAACATTTTTCCATTCGTTGAATGTGTATGGAGTCTGACAATCTTTTTTTTTGATTGGTCTTTTACAAAGTGGCATAGACCAACAAGGACGTGTCACATAGACACAAACCGCACATCTCCGTTCTCAGTGGAATCTTAGGAGAACAGTGCAAAAAAAACGCATCTCTCTATCGTTTTGGAAATATTAGACTTTATAGGCGAATCTGCCTAATCGGTCCCCAGAGGGTTAAAAACTCTGAATCTATTCTCGGTTTCATCAACAGTTTCAACATTTCGTTGTCTGGTTTTCTTCCGTTAGTTCACCTTGCCCGCACGCACATGGCACTTGATCACGAGCAAAGTCATGTTGGAATATACCATTGTGTGGGGGGGGGGGGGTGAAAATTAGCTACTACTGTAAATAGTTCATAAATAAGGTACATTTTAATTAGAACGCCAACCTTAATCATTAGGTGCGAATATTTTATAATTTATCAGGACTGTGAGGGCGTGTCTGCTAAATGCTCTGAAGCCACACCCACTTATAGGAGCAGTCATGCAGCAACTTTGATGCGACTGAAACGTGTCAGATGAGTTCAGAAGATTACATAACTAACTTTGAAACACTCGGAGCGAGATAATTTAATCTCTATCTCTCTGCTAGGGGTGCAGTGGTATTCTCAGGGTGGCCTCAGCGTGTCATTGAGCTAACCTTTAGGACTGCCCACAAAAACCTGGACTGAAAAACTTTTATAACCTCTAACTCTAAATTTCAGTACAACATATTTAATGTTTTTTGATAAATCTCAGAATTGCCTTTACAAGAACTTTAAGTGACTGCACACCACTTTGCACCAAACAGCGGACAGACCAAGCTAATGACAAAGAGATTAGCCAATAGTTGGGTGAGCGTTTAGCCCAGTATTTCTGTTACTTTCAGTGCCTTCAATGGGTATGAGGCTGTGGTTTCTCTAACAGGTGAAACTGTTCTAACCCCAGTCTTACTTACCTTTAGGCTGCCTTTGAATCTCACCCTTATCCACTCAAAGAGCAGATACACCCAGCCTTGTATCAGCAGCCAATCTGCTTAGGCTAAACAACAATCGCTCAGGCAGTTTTAATGTCCAATGAGGACCCATTTAACCACGTTTTTGTGTCTTATGGGGGCAACAATTATTGAAATTGGTCCAGTATTGAACTAGAGCGCTGCAGCCGGCACCCGCAAAGCTTGCTGCAACACAATCCTTTCTACATGCTACATGACACAACACTGTCATGTGTCGTCATGCAAGAACATCAGGTGGAAAACTTTCAGTGCTCAAGGAATATTATGTCTGACATGATCATGAAAAATACAATGACAGAGAAGCAATAATTGAAACTGGTTTCAATATAAAGTTGTCTGTGAGTGTGAGTGCACACTGTCCACCCAATGTCCACTAAAAACTTTGAACCTCCACCTTTAGTCATTTTACAGGTTATAAGAGTAAAACAGCCTCACGGAGCCACTGGCTGTAGACTGTCTTCTTGTTTTCAGAAGCCAATGTGATGACTCTGTTGCCACATTTAGCAGAATTTCAGACACCCTAAGCGCACATTTTGACAAACAACCACGGGGAGCATTGTTAATGTGTTGACTCCTTGAGCATTTGGTGACAAATTGGCACAGCTGATACTGACGCAAGTAAATGTGCACTGTTGCATGACAAATCGATAGAGGTCTCATTGTAGCGCTTCCTGTACACTCTCTCTGCTTAGAATCTATTCTTAGCAGAGAGGCAGAGATAGTATTATATGCAAATTAGCATATAATGTCATCTGGCACCTTCTCATAAGTTCTTGAGTAGCCAAAAGCAAGTCTCATTGGAGGAGAGTTGGCAGTACCTGGTCAGGGAGTTGTGCGTTGCAGACATGGGGGCTGGGTATTTCACATTACAAAGCCAAGAGAAGAAAGCTGTTTCTTTGTTCTTGACAGCAAGAGTTTCCTTGGATGGGAAGTGATAAATCTGTTCCATACCATTTGAGGGAAATTTCTGTCGAAGGCCAACGGAGCCGGCTTATTCTTAAAGGCCCCGTTAATTACTGCAAGCTTAGACACATGATGCCAACAATGAAGTGCCAGCAGCACCAAGCCGGTATGCTCGATGACAACACCTCATAATGTCTGATAAATACACTGGCAGGATGGATGAATAGCGACTTACCTGCCTCATTAGTACTCTGATTTTTTACCCTGTATTATATCGCTTATATCTCTTAGATCTGTAAGTTATCACTTATTAGGCTTCTACCCCCCCCATCCTCCTGACATCTGTCCTGTCCTGCTGTGTGGCTGTTTTCCACCAGTTTACCGGCCACTGATGTTTGTCAGCCCCTTCTGTAACTGTAAAAGTTTGCTGATTATGTCTTTTATGGGTTTACACTGGGCTTTTAAAAGGCTTCCTGCTAATCTGAACAAAAGGCTCACAGCTTCTGCTACAGAACAAACAGCACTGACATCATCAATATGAATGAGGGAATAATGGTTGCTGATGCATATGGATACGGTTATTGGATACTGGTTCAATAAGGAGGAATTATGATCTGTACTGACAAAAAAGGCAGTTAAAGGGATGATTAGGAGGAACAAACGATAGTGTGTGAATATCACATAAAAACAGCTTGAAACTTTCAATCTGTAGTTAATACCAAGCAGTGACTTAATGTAATTAAATTCCTAGCTCAGTTAAGATGAGCAAAACTAACATTCATTGTATTTTGGCTGTATTGAGGAGGTGTTAATTGGGCCAAGGCGTACAAAAATTATTGAAAAGCAAGAATATGTAGATTAACACCAATCAAAAGTATGTAACACAGAATTCTGAGTACTGTTGAACAAAAAATAATGGTCCGACTAAGTGTAAATCAGATGTCAGACCACACCTGCAGAAAGCTGTACGTTATGATATCCATGCTGGTTAACATGGGTAATGTCACCAGCAAAGCACCCCCAGACCACCCCACCCCCTTCAAGATGCATGATGGGAACCACACATGTGGATACCATCTTTGTGTCTCTGGTCAAAACCAAACATCTCAAATTTGACTCATCAGACCACTGATGTATTTTTTTTTTGATGAAGGTGAGATGTATCTGCTAGCTGCTGTTACTGTTAATTCCTAAAGTCGGTAATTGTAATGAATGGATCCTATGCAGTCACTCGTGGTCTTCTTCTCCGGGGGTAGTCCTCGTGAGAGCCAGTTTCATCATAGTCTTTGGTGGTTTTCCCAACTACACTTGAGGATACATTCAAAGTCCTTGAAATTTTCCAGATTGATCGACCTTCATGTCTTAGAGCTTAATGATGGGCTGTCATTTCACTACACTGGAGTTTTTTTTCTTTCAGAATTTCCATGATGACATTTTCTCAAGTGTCTCAAAAAAAAGAAATGTCTCAGGCAAGCAATAATGATATACGCTAGCTCAAAAATATAAAAAAAAACAAACATGTAAGGGCTTTTGTCAGGATTCAATTAAAAAAGAAGACTGCAAAGACCTTGAACACCTGGTTTTCCTCCTCCCGTGTAATGGACTTTTGCAGACAATGAGACCTCACATAGAAGGTCAGTGTGCCATGCCCTGGGGTCAAACACACATACAGTATGAGAGATCTCCTCACTCAGCCCAGCAATAATTAAAGAACGATCTGGGAATAATGGTGGAAAGTCTGTCATTCTTCCTCTGCCTTTTCTTTGTGTTCTTATTCTGTTTTTAGGACACACTCTTCTCCCCAACTCCCAGATGAATTCTAGCTGGTGGAGGTTAATGGAGTCTAAATGACACGTATGTACCAACACAGACTGTACTCCCTGAGGTCTGTGTGGTCTACTTGTGACACGACTATTATAGAGGAAGTAAGAAGGGAAGAAGGGGAATAAGATGGACGGATGGATAGACAATCTTCAGATGGAGATGGAGAGTTTTTGATTTTTCACTACATACAGTAGATGAACTAAAAAAAAAAAAGCTATTTTCACTATGCAATGTCTCCTGTGGTTGCCCGAGGGCATCCACAGACATACACACACACACACACACACATGCAGGTACCTAAAAACTAATAACATGAAGCAATGCCCTTGCTCCAACAGGAAAACATAGTTTGACATTTAAAGAGAAATCCTTCCTAAACGCCAGCATCCAGAATAAAAATCAAGTTTTGGTGTCACTGTCTCAGAATAAAGTTGCACTTGCTTCTGCCATTCTCCAGCATGTCCAACAAATAAACAACAATTTCCCACTACAGCTTCTGCTACTGCTCATGAACCTCCACCAGAAGAGTGGATTAAAGGTGAAAAGAGCTGCATCGTGTTTTCAGTTGAGTCTTTTCTTTCGCTGACATTGATTCTAGGAAATGAACAGACTGATGAGATCCAACATAGTGATTTGTTGGCCTATCTGGAGAAAGTCTTATTTAAAAATGTAAAAACAGAACATTTAAAATGAAGACTTATACATATGTATAAGTAAATATCTATGTTACGTAATAGTTTCTTTGTCTGTCAGTTATTTGTCTGAAGCTTCCTTGTGTTCCTGCCTCTGTTCCTAGTTTTGTTTTTATTGATCTCCAGGCGCTTTTCGGTTAATTTCTTTTGTGTTCTTTTGTGTTTATCCCCTTTGAGGAAGTCATTAGGATTTGTTTCCATACATATACTTGTTCTCCTTACCTCTTTGTCTGAAACTGGCTCCACACCTGAACCCTCTCTTCCATGACAGAAAAGAAACACAGGAACGAATTAACCATGCAGGTGAAACAAATCAAGGCCAGGTGCATAATCAGAACAGGTGGGAAAAAAATGCAGGAAGTAGAAATGCAAGACACAGAAAGGAAAGTACTACAAAATAAAACAGGAAACACAAAACAAACTCTAGAAAGTTTATGTTTCTGTACACGCTCGTTCAATTCAATTCAATTTGTATAGCCCAAAGTCACAAAGTACATTTGCCTCGGAGAGCTTTACAATCTGTACAGGGAGTGACACCCTCTGTCCTTAGACCCTCGGTTCGAGTGAGGAAAAACTTGCCCACAAAAAACCTTTAACAGGGAAAAAATGTGGAAGAAACCTCAGGAAGAGCCACAGAGGAGGGATCCCTCTCCCAGGACGAACAGACGTGCAATGGATGTCACGTGTACAGGACAATCAACATAAACATTTTGTACATTTACAATGACTGACAGAATGACAATGAATCACAATGAATGATAAAGTGACCACAGTAGCAGTTCAGTTGTTGGGTTTGGTGGAATACTTTTCAGTTCAGTGCACAATGTTTTCATTTCTACTTAAAGCCTAAATTCCTTACATATGACTCTGGATTTGTACTTTCTTCAGTCTGACATTTATATGTATATATTGAATGAAACTTTGAATATATATGAAGTGAACCTTGAATATATTGAATGAAACTTTGAATATATATGGAGTGAACCTTGAATATATTGAATAAAACTTTGAATATATGGAGTGAACCTTGAATATATTGAATAAAACTTTGAATATATGGAGTGAATCTTGAATATATTGAATAAAACTTTGAATATATTGAATGAAACTTGGAATATATGGAGTGAACTGTGAAACTTAACTGATTCAGACTTCACGGCATTTTGTGTAACATGTGGATTCTATAGCTAAAAGTGAGTGACAACGAGTCAGTCCACTCACAATCTCGTTAAACTATGAGGGCATCATTAACTCTGCATGTACGGAATCCTGTCGAATCCAAATCCTCTTGATACCCCTGATCAATACCGTTCAACCTCACAGGAGTGCCCCACAACACCCAGTGTACAATCTCCACCCGTGCACAAGAAAGGGTCCAAGACACTGTATGGTTAGCTTGATATAGTTTTCAGGTGATTTAATGAAGGTAAAACACAGTGAATGGCTGTGCGTAATGGCACTGCTCTCTGACGCAGCACTTCTCTGGGACTGGAGAAGCTGCTGCGGTTACAGGTATTTCATGAACTGAAAGAGAAGCTCTTCATATATTGTTTGGATACATTAAGCATCACTGACCTTCATAGACCAATGCAGGGTGAATATTTAGTTTAGTATTCAACATATTTTATGATCCGCGACACATTGTCAGCTTTGGGCACTCTACTCACACAGTAGACTGCGGACAGACAGACAAATGCATAATGAGATTATGGCGAAACTTTATGCCTGTTGTAGGCCTGCCACGGTTAAAAATTGAGCGAACTTCTTTGTCAGAAGTACGGGCAGGGTATTGGGCAGGGGTATCGGGGGGATTTTGGCACACATTCACCAGTGTATAAAGTCTGACGTCAGTGAAGTTTCATTCAATATATTCAAAGTTATATATATATTAAAGGTTTCAAGGAATTAAGTCCACATCAGCCCCAGCTCATTCAGAAGATGCCTTCCATCTGATCAGAGACTGTTTACTTTATTGTGTAGTATAATATTTTGATATAGTTATATAGTATGTTCATGTTTATTCATATAGTGACATTTTCAATACTGTGTATATTACTTTTACACTGTGTAGTATACTATAATTCTCAAGTAGTTATACATTTTATTATCTTTCCAATCACACATCAATAACATTACCAGGCGTGCATACTTCCATCTACGAAACATTAATCGACTCCGCCCCTCACTCACCCCCCACACTGCCGCCATCCTTGCTGTAACTCTCTCCTCTTCGGCCTCCCTCAAAAAACCCTCCATAAACTTCAACTGGTCCAGAATTCAGCTGCCCGCATCATAACCCGGACCCCCTCCATCCGCCACATCACTCCTGTCCTCCAACAGCTCCACTGGCTCCCGGTTCAGTTGCGCATACAATTCAAAGTACTACTACTTACATTTAAGGCCATCCACAACCTCGCCCCTCCGTATCTGTCAGATCTCATTCACATTCAAACACCCTCCCGTGCCCTCAGATCCTCTTCATCCATACACCTGTCTGTTCCCTCCGCCCGCCTCACCACCATGGGGAGCAGAGCATTCAGCCGCTCTGCTCCCCGACTCTGGAACTCATTAACACCCACACTTAGAAACACAGACTCTTTCACCCTCTTCAAATCCCAACTTAAAACATACCTGTTCACAACCGCCTATCCACCATGACATCATCTCTGCATGCACATTTTCTCCTTTCTTGTTTTCATTGATTTTGATTTTATTGATGTTGTTTTTATGTGTTTTAAATGTTTTACGCTGTTTTTAAATGTGATGTGTACGGTGACCTTGAGTGTCAGAAAGGCGCCTTCAAATAAAATTTATTATTATTATTATTATTATTTTGTTATTTTATTGATCTTATTCCGCTTTTCTCTTGAAATTATATTTTATTTTTGCTTATCCTCCTCTCTAGTACTGGTATGGAAACTTGTGCTCTTAACACTGACCCGTTTTTCTCGTCCAGTACGTTTAATTGTGCTGTTGACATTGTGCTCAACTTCACAGTACCTATCCAAACTGAAAACATTTTCATGAGTCATTGCACGATAAGCACCATGTCGTCCTTATACCAACAATGGCTCTATTCCAGCAATTATTGTGATTCAGAGAAAGCACAAAATATTGATGTACGTGTTTGTAGTCCAGAATCTGGACATCAAAATCAACGAATGGTAAGAAAGTTTAGTGACACAGTGTGAAGAGGATGCTACATCTGTGTATGTCAGGGAGAAGGAGAGAGAGAGAGAGTGATACGTATCATCATCTCTGCTGGAAAGATGATGCTATTCTTGAGAAGGACAGCGGTCAGTAGATGTGCCTCTTTCTTGTGGCGTCAGAACGTTTCAGGATCAGACAACTCCTCACTCAGCCTTGTGAACCGTGAATGTTTAAAACAGAGAATCAAGATCAAAATTAGAAATATGGCAATAAATCATCTTATTAGTTACACCTGTGTGTCCAAATGTGAAAATGCAAAACTATATATAAATATTATTATTTTTATGGATGATTGAAAACATGTGCATACAGGGCTGAACTAAATAGTTTTGCTTTGTAGTAACTTTTTTGCACGTTGCTTCGATTACACAAGTCAAACAATCCTCTGCAGTGACCATTGGGACTGGGACCATCAAGATATAGAACAATACTAATAATATTAATGTAGCCTAATGTTTCTTTGCATTTGTGCAGAAATAATGAATAATGTCCAATAACTCTGTAGAGTCCAAAAGTCAAAATGTTTAAAGAATCTGTCACACGGTGAGGTCAAGCTGGGTTTTTGTCTTGTCTTGTCATTTTCTGTTTTATTTTGAAAGATAACTCTCCTCTCGTTTCAGGTCACTTGCCCTTCCTCATGTGTCACCGGTCTGATTGGCTGTGTCCGAAATCACTATATAGTGCACTACAGTGGTCCCTCGTTTATCGCAGGGGATACGTTCTAAAAATAACCCGCAATAAACGAAATCCACGAAGTAAGTTTTACAATTATTATACATGTTTTAAGGCCGTAGAACCCCTAAAAACACACTTTTCTACACCTTTTTACACACATTTTGTCCTTAAATAGGACGCAGAACATGCGCGTTCATACTGTACAATACGCTGTATAAAAAGGCATGCAAAATTACACAGAAAAAAATCTGCGAAACAGCGAGTGACCACGCCATTTTGTAGTCTGAATGTTTAGTGTCCACTATATAGTGCACTGCATGTATCCCACAATTCACCACGAAATGTAGTGAACATCTGATGGTCACTAACCGAAGCAAGATATCCCATCATGCATTGCCAGAAGTTCTCTGGGCGCGGAAAGAAACATAAATATGGGAGTCAGCAGGGGGTGTAGTTTGACGGAGGATAGTTTATTGAATTAAATAAAGAAAATAATATCTACTCTAATTAAAAAGGCGCTAAAAAGTAGGATATCACTCACAATTTGACGACGTCTTGCTAGTCTTAGAAGAGCAGCGCATCTTCTCTTTTCTCTCTCTCTTTCTCGCTAATCTAGTTCTCCTCCTGATCATCAATAATTGAATTATTGATAAAACACAAACAGCCAGACTGACAGTAGACGGTATTTCTATAGCGCTACGGGAGTTTTCTAGGATAACGGTGTGTGAATAAGTGTTTTTTTCGGCGGATGGATGAGAGGATGAGAGGCACGAAACAAATTCATGAGTTGTGGAGCAGTACAACAGTCACAAGGCCACTTTATTCTATAGTTTATTTTATTACACATTTCAGAACAAGGCAATTTAAATGGCTTTCTACATTCATTAAAAAAAAAGTGTAAAACGAACAGCATATAATCATAAACATTCCAGTAGGTTACACTGTAACTTTTTGTTACTAAAGAGCTAATAGAATAAAATATAAAAATGTGCTTAAATAGAAAATAAAATACGAAAATAAAACGTACAGGACAGTAATCAAGACTGTAATTTAATAAAAATGCAGTAGAAATGGACAAGTATTATGTGAGACGACATTAATGTGGTGCGTTTTAATTGTGCGACAGCAATGACCAGGGCCGCTGACAGGTTTGGCTGGGCCCGGGACAAAAAAATTCTCAATGCCTCTGATGATGATCTGAGGTCGTAGTCGAAAGGGGTTCTCTCATAGACATATATACATGTATATATGTCTATGGGTTCTCTGGGCGGGCCCAGAGAAGAGCGTGGCTCTCCCTCCCCGCCTCGACCAGAGGAGGAGGAGGACGGGGAGGAGAGGCTCACTTTTCACCCGTGGGTCAGGAGCCGGGGAGGCCGGCCGCGCGACCCGCCGTCCACCCGAAGAACCCTCTCCTCTCCCCGCCGGGGCCGGCGCACAGCTGGGGCGCGGTCAGCGCGGAGACGCGGGCGTCCACCGGCAGCCGCGCCCGACTTGTGCATGTTTACTAACAGGCTCGCGCACACTGACCACTTATCGAATGCTGTCGTCTTTTTTTCTAGAAAGACCAAACCATTTTGGAATAGGGGTGATAGGGGGTTATTGGCCGTTTTTTCAAGGGCAATGAAGGCAAACATCTATAAGTCATTGTTTGAATGCAATTAAAGCACTTTTCTACCCTAAAAACCAACACATTTTGAAGTGAACGTATCATAATTGAGCCCGACGTCATGGGGGCCCAGTTATGGGCCCCCCTCTATTCCAGAATTCCCAGGGCCCGGGACAAAAAGCCCTTTAGTCCCCCCCTGTCGGCGGGGCTGGCAATGACGTAATTACCGGCGGCAAGAGAAGTGTCCGAAAGTGTCCGAACATTTTTTTTGTTAAGCTCACTATATAGTCCACTACATTTATTTCCCTATGTAGGGAGTAGGGAATGAGTGAGTGATTTCGGACACAGTTATTGTCTTCCCCGCCCTGATTGTTTCCACCTGTTCCCCATTACCCTGTGTATATCTTGTCTGCGTCTCCCTTTGTCTTGTGCCAGAGTGTTTCATTCATTTCGTTCACCCCAGCCGATCTTTCCTACAGTCCTTGATCTTTCTTGCTTCCCCATGTAACGTGTGCTTGTTGTTTTTGCCTCCACGTGAGTGATTTTTTTTTTTGTTGTTGTAAATTTCATAGTATATGGTTATTGTTTTCTGTTCAGTTTTATAGCGGCTTTAGCTTTTGTCCTCCCTTTTCCTCTTTGCTTTTATGTTTTTTTCCCTCTTTGGAGTGGTTTTGTTTTGTAGAGTATATTCTTGAATAGTATCTTTATTTGAACTCTAGTGTAATTTTCATAGTCTATTCTTTGAGTCACTCAGTGTTGGACTATTCCAAATAAAGTTCCACTCAGTTGGTTAAATCTCTGCATCTGAGTCCTCCTTTGAGTCCAGGCCTGACAGAATCATAGTACAGGTTTAGCATAGTGGTCATAAAGTCTTTTGACCTGAAAGCCCTGTAGACCTGTACTCCTCCAGCCTTATCAACAAGACCAAACACAAAAACCAAAACCAATTTCTTCTATGGGAAAAAAGATGGATGGAATATTTGCAACATCTAACCAAATATTCAGCTTTAGTTCACATTTGTCGACATTCATTCTTTCAAAAACATTTTCACTGCAGTGAAAGCTTCGTGCAATCAATCTTTTTGTTTTATTCAATTTTTTTGAGGTTGCTGGCATTCTAGAATATGACAATTTAACCTCCACGACAAAACCGTTTCCAACAATCTTGGCTGTTCTAAAGCTACACCGATTGGAGTATATTTAGTGGTAAAATAGAACAGAGCATTGTGCAGCTGAAGTTTCATCAGCGCAGAGCATATTCATCTGGCATGAAATGAGTGATAAAGTAACAAAGATGGAAATGTACGTCTCAGAGATGGATGGCGTGTCTGCCATGACCCAGGAGGTAAAGGCAAATAATGAGGCAACAGATGGAATGCATGCCATTTCCGAAAAGAAACTCATTCATGGTCAGTGCTAATGAAGAATACATTTCCCAGATGAATTATGACGATTAGTCATTGACTGAATGATTTCCAGTTCACTAATTGAATGAAGTCTGAAGGCTGAGAATGAGATGAACAGAATGTGAAGTGGTTTGAATGTTCTACAAAGTGCTGCTACACTCAATCCACAAATAGTGAGCAATGTAGTGAACTATAACGTGAATTTGGAGTGATTTTGGACTTGCTCTTTCTTCTGTCACCTTTATCACAGAAAAAGACGGAAAGTCCTTCACTCTTCTAATCTTTTCTCTCTGGGTCTTCATGTATTACTTGTGGGGCGACTTATTCTTTTAACTGTTCTGGCATAATAACCTCTTTGTAGCAACATGGCCTCTGTAACCGTTTGCCTGATCCAAGGCTCAATTGTTACCTTGCAGCTGAGCAGTTTTATTAGAAAGAAAGATGTTCATTCTGCAAGCTGGGCTACCGACCCCATGCTCTTGCAAATGAACTGCTGAACAACGTGGACACATCATACATCAAGATGAAGAAATATGCTGTTTACTATAATACTATATATTAAGAATATATATATATATATATATATATATATATATATATATATATATATATATATATATATATATATATATATATATATATATATTAACCTACTACTAATTTACTAATTTATCATTATGATTACATGACATCTATATATTAACCTTAATATATATATATATATATATATATATATATATATATATATATATATATATATATATATATATATATATATATATATATATATATATATATATATATATAGAGAGAGAGAGAGAGAGAGATGTCATGTAATCATAATGATAAATTAGTAGTAATGGGGCTTTGAGAATTTGCCGGATTATTACAAGTGTGGTTGATTAAACCCATATTGGAGGGAGGCCAGCAAGCCCTGAACTCAGTGCCATGGTAGGCAGATAACAAGTGAGCTTGTCTTCAGTGTTGATCTGTTTGTTTTAATAAGAGCAAAGTTGAAAGGTTTGTTTTTGCAAAGTGTATAAATTCATCTAGCTCTGCAGAGACCATTGTCATTTTGTTCCTTCATGATTCAATTCCCCACTACAGTTGATGTTCAAAACTAATCAATTTAAAATAAAAAATCAATCAAATGCAAATTATGTCAATCATGTTTTGGATCATGCAGAGCGTGTTGTCCTCTAATCAGATAATCGGCGATTCGATCCCCGGCTCCTCTGCATGTCGGAGTGTCCTTGGGCAAGATACTGAAGCCCATATTGCTCCTGAAGGCTGTGCCATCAGTGTGTGAATGTGAATGAATGGTTAGCTTCTCAAACTGATGAGCAGTTGCCCCCTTGAATGACAGCCAGTGCCAAAAGTGTATGAATGTGTGTGAATGTGTGAATAAGATACGTACTGTAAAGCACTTTGAGTTGTCAGAGGACTAGAAAGGAGATATAGAAGCACAGTCAATTTACCATTAGCAGCTTTCAACACACACAAACGACACTCTTTTGGTGTATGTGTAACTCTAAAACTGCAGGAATAAATGCTTGTTTTAAAATAAGACACACAGTTAGAATGTGTTTAAGGCTCTTTAATGAAGAGCATTTGTCAGGATCCGGGATCAATGTTTTGCTCATTGGTGTTACCTAGATACTGTGTTTACAGTTTCAGTCAGCGAGGCAGTGACAGCTGATAGACCTTCAACCAATCATAGCAACAAACGTGCAACATATGTTGAGAAACGCAAACAAGTTAGGGCTATAAATCTGGGCCCTGTCAATCATAACATCAAAACCCACCTCATACTGTATTAAAGTAATGGTTGTGACTGGCTAAAATGAATCCAGTGTCACGGGTGAGTTCACAGACTGGACCCAAATGCAGACAAAGAGGTATGTGAATGGAAATTAACTTTAATAACTCACTAGGCAGGGATGAAAACACGAAAAAACAACTAAAGGTGGCTGATAGTCCAGGCAAAAATCCAAGATGAATCAGGGAACCAACAAAAGTCCAATAAACAAAATCCATAAAAACAGGAACAGTAGCAAGAAGTACAAGATGGAACAACTCAAACAGGACTAGAAAACAGAACACAGTACGATCAGACAAAGACACAAAGAAACACAGGAATTAAATAACACAGGGCAGCTAGAAACAGCGGAGACTAACAAGGGACAGGTCAAACAAATCAGGTACTTTTCAAGTGCTTTCAACACAATACATCCATTACTGCTGAGCGTGAAGCTAGAAGGGGCTGGAGTTGCCTGCCACCTGGCTACATCGACTATCACGTGTGTATGTGAGGCTTCATGACTGCATGTCTGATGTGGTGATTTGAAGCACGGAGGCCCCACAGAATACAGTGCTCTCTCCTTATCTCTTCACCCTATCACTGTGTCACTTCAGACACACTGAAGACACACTTGTGACTGCTGTCACTTCTAGATGTTCTCTAAAGATACAGCCATAGTTGGATATGTATCAGAAAGAAATTAACAGGAGTACAGTGGGGTCATCACAGACTTTGTTGACTGGTGTGATCTCAACCACCTTGAAATTACCGGCAACAAGACGAAGGAAATGATGATCGACTTCTGGAGGAAGACACCACGGACCACACCAGTGAACTTCCAGGGATTGGATATAGAGATGGTGGGAGCACACAAATAGCTGGGTGTTCACCTCAACAACAAACTGGACTGGTCGGACAACACAAACGTACCGTCCTGTACAAAAAGGGTCAAAGTCGTCTCCACTTACTGAGGAGACTGACGTCCTTTGGTGTGTGCCGGACTCCTTCTTCTATGACATTGTGGTGGCATTTGCATTATTCTGTCATTATTCAGTTGTCGGCTTTGGACAAACTGGTGAGGAGGTCCAGTTCTGTACTGGACTGTCCCCTAGACTGCACAGAGGAAGTGATGGAGAGGAGGATGTTAGCAAAGCTGACATCTATCATGAACAACACCTCTCACCTCCTGCATGAGACTGTGGAGGCCTTAAACAGCTCCTTCAGCAACAGACTGCCACTCCCACTATGTAAGAAGGAGATCTACCACAGGTCCTTCATTCCAACAGCTGTCAGAATCTTTAACACCAGTGTGACTTCATGACTGTCTACTTACATGAATCTGAGTGGCTCGCATCAGATCCAAGAGGATCTTTTTGTACATGTCACATAACTTTTCCAGCTCTTTTTTTGTCGTTGTTACTTATGACGCAAAAGTGTTCCTTTGCCTTGTTTCACAACAGAATAATCCTTTTCTGATTACTAGGCAACATTCAGTTTACTTTCACATATCTGCCGGCCCTTCACCTCCAGAAAGACATCCCTGCCATTGTTAACCTCTGTATGCTACAGGCCATGTATGAGACTGATGGCTTATAATACCACAGAATCAATAGGAAACCTCCACGCTAGCAGGCATTGCACTACAAAGCCCCAACAAACACACACACAATTCTCAGCCTGGCTATTCTCTTGCATGGCGGGTAAATACAATAGCATGGATCTTTTGCCCACTCCCTTTTTCCTCCTGCTTGCTCTCCTCTTTGGATAGACAGCCCCATTAACCACAACCAGATTAGCTCTGACCCACTAAACCACTTTCTTTCCAAAGGGGGTAATGATGTGTGGTTGCATGCCCTATGTTTTGTGAGGTGGGTGGTATATTATGTCTGTAGCATAGCTTGAACTTTTGCCATGTAAATGTGCAGTTAGACCAATACACAGTATGTTTTTGACACACATTTGGTGGTGGGAACTACTATTGAGGAGGTTTTTTATGTCTGTTTGGCTGTGGACAGATTCTGTCAATGTGATAAGGTTGCAGCAATGGTTGATGTGGCTCTGGTGATAGAGTGGGTTGTGTAGTAATCAGAACGTTGTGTGTCATGGCTCCCCAATCCCAGTTCAAGACATATGATAATAATGTAGAAACGGTTATATTAGAACTGGGGGATGAGCGAGTTCACCATTATCTGTATAACTAAATCTGTATTCTTGTACTTGGAATAGGTGGGGCTTAATGGGTGGGGGTTGCGTTCAAACTGGAAATGGGTGGAACTAACAGAAAAATCATGAGAAAAATATTGTCTTGTATTGACACATTTTACTCTGAATGTTCAGTATTCTGTAAAGGAATGTAGTTAAGATGTTCCAAGATGGTTGTGGTCCCACTCATGAGTTGTCATAATGTAGTAATGACAGATGTGAGTGCCCCCTTGCAATATGGACTCTAGTTAAAAGGATTCTGGATAATTGGTAACTTGAAACAATAGTTGTATAAATAGTTCCAGATCATTGAGCTAAACTTCATTTGGAGGTAAACTGATATGTTAGTAGTGGTCATTGACCAGAAATCTGTTCTTGAATGTGTTTGATTGGCCAACTTGCAATTGTGACATGGTCTAGCTAAATTCTTTGTTGGTAGCCCTTCTAAATTAGGAAAAATAATAATAATAATAATAATTATAATAATTATAATTCAGTAAACACAGCACATACAGTACACACACCTAGAAGAGAAGGCCAAATGTTGGACTTCTTGAGGATGAGGCTGTCCTTCCTAAAGTCCAGGGTGATGGGGCAATGTGGGGCTAAAGCAGGAGCAGACAGCCAGTCAGTGGTCTGGGGGAGGACGTGACCGCCTCTGGGGTCTGAGAAGAATGAAAGAGCAGGATGAGAAATACAGGTCAGGATGAGATCTGAATGAATTTCAGGAGTCAAGTGTGTTGACTTGCCAAAGGGAGTGCATCTCTGCTGATTGTAGTGTGGCAACTACATTAACATTTAATGTGAACAGTGAACTTTACAGCTCCCAGTGTGATGCTGACTGATTTATGATCCACGTCAGGGGCAAACTTGTCTTTATTCACCGGCGTGCAGAGTATTTATGCCTTCATTTATTATATATTTTAAGTCAAGTTAAATATAATGCACAGAAACAACTTCAAGCACATTAGAGATTTGCAAGTAAGACGCCTTATTTTAAACAGATGCACAAATAGACAAAAAAGATGAGATGGACTGAGTCAGTGTAGCCATAGGCTGCTTAAGCTATGTTGCACCCACTCCATCTCCCATGCTGGCTCTCTCTAAAAACCCAAACTCCCTCTCAGCCCAGATGACGGAGAGGTGGCCTTCGTCCGGCATGTAAGGTTAAACCAAAATACTTGTGTCAGCTGACTGATTGTGAGCAGATCTTAGTGAGTCACAAGTCCTCTGGGCTTCCTCTAACTTCTTTCATATCTTCATAGACAGCCTTTCAGACAGCTCATGCTTTCCTCACAATATACAGCTTTCAGGTCTATTTTTTTTTTGCATTATAACCGGCTACCGTGATTGCATGTTCGGTTCTAACTTCTCAGTCCTGCCAAAAACACGGATGATCTACACTTTGTAGCGTGCCTGAATGCACTATGTACAGGACACAAATGGAGCGCTGAAGCCGTTGTTGCCCATGCTACACCTCCTGTGCAGACATACCGTAAATCTTTAAGATCTCTGTGAAAGACTTTTAAGTTTCTCATAACTGAGCCAGCTTTGAGTTAGTGACTGTTAGCCTGAGGATGTTTTGTGGATACAGCTCCAGATCCTGGCACAGATTAACGGACAGTCTGAACTACCCTTGAGGCCCTGTGTACAATGGCCCCAGACTATTTTTAATTATTCAAATTTACTTCAAAATAATAATAATAAAAAAGACAACTTTGACCCCATATCGGAACTTTAAAACTTAAGCAACTGTTTGGATAGACACAGGCCCATCTGTCCAATGTACTGCACATTGTGTGGCCAGGTTCATAAGGTCACATTGGTTTTGAAATAATACATCATTTACTGCTCTGGAGAGCAGAGTGGCAACATTTCAGAGAGAGAAAAATAGAACAAAATGCCAAGATCTACTCAAGAAAGTTCATAAAATGACAGCTTGCAGGTGCTCTGTGTAGCATTGCTGTTCATTGGAAAGGCTGTCTCAATGTGTGTGTGTGTGTGTGTGTGTGTGTGTGTGTGTGTGTGTGTGTGTGTGTGTGTGTGTGTGTGTGCAGGCCATATAAAATGCCCTGGTAAAGCATAATGAGTTGGGGGGAAGGGGGGCTACAGAAAGAACAGCGTAGGGGCCATGAGCACCTTAATCCATATTCCTGTTTGAGGTCACTGGGTGATTGAATGTGTGTTCTGATAATGATTAATTCCTCTGAGGTTGCTAACTGTGATCATGGTTACAAGGAAGCAGTGAATTTCATCTCAACATGTCATATTTAGGTTCTAAAAATGTACTTGTTCCAACTTCTTTTGGTTTTATGACATTTACAGTGGGTTAGATTAAGCGTGTCCAGTTTTCTGTAGTGCTTTGGATGGAACTGGTGCACGTTCCACCAATGGGGAATAACGGATGAGAAGAGTTTGGATTACCTATCTCGTCTGTTACAACCCACAACTTTACTGTTTGGCTTCAGTCTTGCTCTGCTTTCAGACATTCCTCTCGGACCAAATTAGATCCAACATTTCTGTAGTCTTGAAATTTTTCCTGTGTTCTTCCTGCTGTTTCTTCTTTGGAACATTTCTTACTTTGCTTCTGGTGCCATGTTTTTTATAATGATGTTATTATATATTATAATTTTATTTATTAAGTAGCCTGTTGCATGCACCATTTTTTCTCTTCTGTAAAAGTGATTGAAATGGCCTAATGTGGTCTGGATAGAGCAGATTTATTAAACTGGTCAGGAAATGTCAAAGAAAGTCAGAGTCAAAGAAAAGGACCGGTACAGGAAAAAAATAAAGAAAAATAAATGTAAATACCATATGAACATGAAGTCATTGCTCCACTACTAGATGATTTTCTTGTCTTTCACCACACTGAGTACACCAGTTAGTGTCATAGTTGTTATGAAAGCAGAAGTGATAACTAGAAATAGATTGTTGGAGGTTTGAGATTCTGCTCCAGCAGGGACCCAGAGATGGAGTACCCTCCAGAGGAACCAGACAACAGGAGAAATCCAATCTGTGATAAATGGGATCTCAAGACAAAGTTCATAGTTAAGGTGTGGGGCACACAGCGGCGGTCCTGGCCACATTTGCGCCCTGGGCGAACCTGTGCGAAAACGCCCCGTACTGCTGTACTGATGTAAGACAGTATGAGTACACAGACTGGTTTCATGTAATCCATGTGATATAATGTTACAAAGGGGGGTAGTATGTGGTAGTATTCTATCCTACCCATTCCCTTTTCCGCATGGAGACCACAGCTTACCTTGTGAAGACCCAAGTTTTCCTCAAAGCAATCTAACTGTATTTTGGAGGAATCCTGTCTTTCTATGTATTTAAACCTGAAATGAAACACACAGGTACATGGATGCTTTATCCAGCTGTGTAACAAAGTAACAAAGTATGCTTAACCAAATAGTGTCCAATTTTGATGTACCTGAGTAATTTGTATATTATATGTATATATGCATTTGGGTTTACTTTTTCAAAGGAACTTTGACATTATTTGCTGCATTAAGGTAGTTCCTTGTGGTTCCTATAGTCTCCAAAAGTAGATTGGGAGCCAGAGCTTTCAGCTATCAGGCTCCTCTTCTGTGGAACAAACTACCAATCTGGGTTCGGGAGGCAGACACGGTCAACACTTTTAAGAGTAAACTTAAAACTTTCCTTTTTGATAAAGCGTATAGTTAGGGCTGGCTCAGGCCATCCCTTAGTTATGCTGCTATAGGATTAGACTGCCGGGGGACTCCCCAGGGTTATGCCTAGCCAGGCACGGTATTGGTTAAAGATGTAGTCACATCTCCCTTACCGAAAACCCTCCCCCCTACTCTGCCTCTCTCTCTCTGTCTCTCTCTCTCTGTCTTTCTCTCCCTGTCTCCCTGTCTGTCTGTCTGTCTGTCTCTCTCTTTCTCTGTCTGTCTGTCTGTCTGTCTGTCTGTCTGTCTGTCTGTCTGTCTCTGGACATGTCTCATTAATGCATGCTGCTGACCAAACTTCCCCGGAGTTTCTGTGCTCTGTCGTCCAGCAGGTTTTTCGTGGATCGTGGCTGCTGCTGTGATCCTGGACGACGCCCACTACACATATTACTACTGTCATTAATACTACTATATCTACTACTGTGGTCAATTTATCATTCATTGTCATTTTGTCAGTCATTGTAATTGTACAATATGTTTGTGTTGATTTCTCCTGTACATGTGACATCCATTGCACGTCTGTCCGTCCTGGGAGAAAAAAAAAGGTTTTTTGTGGGCAAGTTTTTCCTCACTCGAACCGAGGGTCTAAGGACAGAGGGTGTCATTCTCTGTACAGATTGTAAAGCCCTCCGAGGCAAATGTACTTTGTGACTTTGGGCTATACAAATAAAATTGAATTGAATTGAATTGAATTACAACTGTTTGTGTTTCACCATATGGGACTGCAATTGATTTATAAACATTGTAATGTTAAATCTGTAGCCTGTAAGTATATATAGTACAAAAGACATTATATAGTACATTTTAGTTCATACAACACAATTGATTTTACTTTGCTTAGGTTAAATGCATCTTATTGATTAGAAGTTATTTTCTTCATTGGTTTAATTCCTAATCATTGTGTTACTCTAATACAAGTTCATTAAGTTAGACTGAACAGTTTTGCTTTTTACTGACCTAATACAATTTTGTGGAACCTTTTGACAAAAGAAATTTAATTAAAGTCGATTTTTAATTTTTTGGTATGATAATATAATACGTATAAAAAGTAATTAGCTCCACTTTGACCAACTTAGACAAAGTGTTAATGTCTAAACGATAATAATCAAATGGCCAGTCTGCATTATTGTTACACTATTTTTAACATTATTGTACAGTTTTTCAACAATAGTATAATTAAAGTTTAGGTAGTGGGATTTTAAAATATATGTTTACACTGCTACTTTTTAGAAGTAACACACTGTTACTCTGTGACGACAGCCAGGCTGTCAAAGTGAAGTAGCGAGGCCATCAGTGGAGAGTTGGATGAAGAAGAAATAGTTATAGCATTTAGCTCTAAAAACACAACTTGTCCTTATTGTTCTACACATATTTTTCAAAATGTCTACGTCATTCTTCTTAAGAGAAGATGATTAAGATGATTAAGTTCATAAGAGACTGTTTTGTCGTTTTGTCATGATGAGCGCAGCAGCGTATCTGAGTGCTGAGCTGTGCCCAAAGAGTTGCAGCAAGAATCAGCT